>OZ030376.1:16200197-16866485 GCA_964023945.1 Ectemnius cavifrons | reverse complement strand
GACGATCTTTTACCTCGGCTTGGCGGCGGCTCTTGCTGCCTCTCCTAAGTCACGACGTGCCATGCGAGCCTCTTCTGCCACCGCGCTGGTCTACGCCGATAGAGGTAATTCGGCGCCGATTTCGCCCGGCTTTAACGATGATCGTCGTTAACTCGTCGAGACGCGTCGCTTGGGCTAAGGGACGCCATCGGATTTTCTCTCTCTCTCTGTTTCTCATCGGCCCTTTCTCTCCCTCTTACAGCCTCGCTCTCCCCGATCCCAGTGGGTAATGTAACGTATATTAACGGAGCGGGAATCTTCGGAGGACAGAGTGCGGGGGAAGCTGCTGCAAAGGGTTAGCACGCGCTCGGTAGACGCCCGAGGGGGTGAAGGGGAACACTATTGATCCCTCTCCGAATTGATTTCGTGTGCCTGCGTATCAATGCCTTGTCGTCACGAGAAATCTTGTTACTTGGCCGCCCCTTTGTACCGTCCACGGCACCGCCTACGTATGAAACAGCTTTATGAGCCTCGCGCGCGCGCTTCAACCCTGCTATTCCAGAGAGCTTAATTACTGTAACTATGGCGTGGCTCGTCCGGCAAAAAGAAGCTGTAACGAAGGTCTCCGAACGTAATCCTACCTGGTATTAGAAAGTTTCAACTTGCCACTGTACTTTTGAGCCTATAATTCTACACATCTTGATTCCTACGATTGTACATTGTTGAGAGTCGATAAATGGCTTATATTACTTAAGGATTGTCATGGAGTAACAACGATAAGATGGCTGATAGTGTAGAAAACTTATGCAGACACCAACCGGTTATTGTTAAGTATTCCTGTAACTGAGAAATGAAAGAAATCGTATCTGACGGTGACAATGGTGCGTGAAGGATCGTCCAAGGTAGTAGTACGCGCGAGTGCGAGATTAGTCTGTTTGATCGTCGATGGTGAATGGCAGTGGTAAGTCGAGCCGGAAGTCTGGAAAGACGGAAGGGAGAGAAGTTGGTCTGACAATGGGAGCGCGTACTCGATGAGTGAGAGAGCGGTTTACGCGTAAGAAGTAGTAAGTAAGCGCGCACGTTTCCAGCCCTCTTTGAGAAGGGTAGTGGCGCAACGGATCTTAAAGTATAGGAGGTCAGTAGCTGCTGCCGAAGGCAGTCAGGCCGGCTCCGATTGTTGAGGTTGCGGATCGGTGTCAAGCAGCCAGGCACCCTATGCCATGTGCGGCAGCCCATTCAGTCGTTCTCGTTCATTCAGAAATATCCTGCCTCCTCTCCTCTCGCCATTCAACAAGTAGATCATCGAGCCTATGCGGCACCCTCTGCCGTCGGACCTACGCAACTTCCAAGGGTTACGAGCTGACTCAGGGGTTGTTATGCAATAAATCCGAGCTCCCCCGAGAGAATCTCCTTTCTAGGGACGCGTGTCCTGCGGTATCCGAGGAGGCAGCACCCCGCTATTCAGACTCCCAGCAAAGTCGACGACCCCAAAGGGCTCGACGCAGGAATTTCGAGGATTCAATTATCCGAGGGTCTGCTGGAAAAACACTCCCCCGCTTCCCTCCTTCCTGCTCCCCACCCCTCCCCCCGACGTTACATTTTCAGACTGTCTTCCACCCTCAAGTGCGGCCAAGCATGCTTTGAGCGGAATTAATCGTTTCAAAAATGTAAACCGGCCCGCGGCCTTGGATAAAGGATTAGCAGGGGTTGCTGTTAACGCAGGATCAACGGCTGCTTAAGTCCTCAGGATTCTCCGGTGACTAATGATCGAACACCCAAGAGGCAGAAGTTAATAGGATTGCTAAGCTTTGCGTGTACTTGGAATTTCACTGCTGTGTAATAAGAGATATAGATGTGTAAAGGTGTATCTTGATGTCGTCGCACTTCTACTATTCCTTAAATCGTAAATCACCGCAAGGTTGCTGGAACATTTGTCAAAAGGAGCGCGTTACAATGTGAGATGCAAAAATTCCCTGTGCTGGTTACCGCACGCCCTCTTTTTTTTTCCCTTGACATTTTTCACGTGCATCGCGATAGATTTAATGCGGTCTAATGCATTTGTCGATGCATGCTGGGGGTTGGACGGTAGCAGGCAAAGTGGTATTATTGGGGCACTTTAAGAGTACAACGCGCGCAATTCTAAAGAAGGTAAGAGAGGGGCGGCATATAACACGCATAATAGATCGTGCAGTCCCTTGAGTAGCGATGAAAGAGTGGTTAAAGCTTCCTTGAGCTGCCGGCAGCAACGCCGCTCTATGAATCGGCACTTATGCGCCGAAAGAATTATTCTAGCATCAAATCCACTTTTTCATCGGGCTCGGCGAGCGGTGTCGATTAAGCAAGTCTCGTTTTTCCGTGGCTGGCCGGGAAGGACATCGGGCGGCGTATTTTTAGAATTCAGCATTAATTAGATGGCACGGGAGAAAGACTGGAGCCAGTGAGCCGAAAGGCCGGCAGCCATCCGGTTGGTAGGTACGAAGGAGCGGGTGATTTTGCGCTAATCACTAATCAGAGCAGCTCATCGGTAGCCGGTGCAAGCCAATGCTGCCAAGCCCGCCCAACCCCTTTTAGCACTGATCTCAGCTATGGCCAACCGCAACAACACGAACACGGCATGATTATAATAAGCCATCGCTTGGATACCTCGATGTGTGCCAAACTGGAAAGCCTCTCCGCCAGGTGGAATAATCGGCTGCTGCTGGTGCTGCTGCTGGTGGTGCTGCTGCTACCGCTGCACAGCCCACCGGCGTCATTGTCACTCATCACGGTCTGATCACTGTCACTGACTACTCGACAAAGCCCTTTTGCCCAGCGAAGCTAGCCTCCTGAACCTAACTTAAGCACAACCTTACCCAGCAACACGGACACTCCTCAATGTACCAACGAAATCGGCACCGAAATCATTTTCAAAATTATTCCCGAAATACCTTCTAGAAAATTCCAGCCATGTCGAGAGTCGCATTTGGCAAATTTTTAATACTCTGCGACGCGCGCCCGAAACTCATTACTTTCGGCATTTTATTTCGCAACCGGCGATTTTCGAGACCTCGCGTATTTTGCCGGGAACTTTCTCTCACTTCAGATCAGTCATGCGTTTCTGTTTCCAAGTTCCAGTCATGTGTACGTCGTGAAACATCCACGAGATTCGGTGAAAAAATGTCGAGGGTGAGGAAACGATTGATATTAAATACGACTGAGAGAAGGACCACGAAAAGCAACAGGAAACCTGATCTTCCGGGTGTCCTTTAATCAACAAGTATCACAGGGAGTAAATCATCGAATTTCCAGAGGAGTTGGATCCATTTGAAAGTTACGGGAGACACGTCGTGATGTTGGAACCAGGGCAAACTGGAAAACGAAGTACTGGCAATGAACAGACACAAGTGGTAAGGCGAGCGAGGGGTGAGTGGAGGGTGGTGGTGGTGGTGGTTGTAGTAAGGCATGCCACGAAAATAGCAAGAAGAACGAAGAACTGGAGAATGGGCTTTACCAAGGAGTAAGGGAGAGGTTGAGGAACAATCGTGGTACTTTGCAAATGCATAGAGAAGAGAAACTCAACGGTAGACACGAAGAAACGCAACGGGGCAAGTGGTGGCATCCTTGCAGGAGAGGGCGGAAGAGAGTCTAGGCCAGTGGTGAAGAGAAGAGCACCCTTTCTCTCCTTACATCTTCCTCCCTCACAGTTGCTCCTTCTGTACCCTTGCGCGCCCACTCACTGTTCCCGATCTCTCGCTTTCTCCTTTCCCACCATCTCATCCTCCGACTGTATTCTGGCTCCTCCTTTATCCTGCTGGAGCCGTTGCCGTTGCTGCCGCCGCCGCCGCCGCTCACCGTCTGCGCCCTCTCGCTCTCTGATTCATTCAGCACAGTTGCCTCTGTACGAGGCTCTCCTTTGCCGAGGTGGAAGCAAAACAACTCTAGTGGCCCTGAACTCCATAATGGCAGCGGTCCATTTTTTTCTCCTATCGCACACTTTTCCGCGCGCATTGTTCGGCTGCGAAGTCAGAGGAAACGGCGCGGTGCGGTGCGGAGAGAGCTGCGGGCCCAGCAGCCTGGCAGATGGAAAGGGAAAGGAGAATCGAAAGGAGAGTAACTCACCCTCTCATCCCCTTAGAACCGTCGCCGACGTCGTTGTAGTCGTCGTAGTCGTCGTCGTCGGCGTCGTCGTCGTCTACTCCTTCCTTCATCCTGCTGACCAACTTCGCTCGAGTTCGTCTTCCCTCTGCCACCACCGCGCCACTGCTGTCCGATTTTTCTGACCCTCTTAACCCTTTTCATCCCTTTTTCACCTCACTGCTCTATCTTTTTCTCTCTGTTTCTCTGTCTCACTTGTTAGCTCCTCGATGGTTCTTTTGACCAGCTTATGAATAACTTCCACGTCGGCGCTAAACTGCTCGGCCGCCGGTCGGAGGACCGTATTGTTTTTCATGGTAATACTTTATCTTCCCAGTAGCCGATTGTCCCCGCTGGACCATCGGTGCAACTTTGCTCCACTCAATGAAAGGAGAAAGAAGGGAGGAAGAGGAGAGTTGTAGAGGTAAATCGTCGGGTAAACATTATGCTCGAATATCCATCCCCTTGTTTCCCGGACCTCTCGGCACTATGAATCGCGTATAGGAGTGTTTCGAGACAGTCTTTGAAAGGCACTCGACTAACGTTTGTTTCTTCGTGGACAACTCGGATATGCACTATGCACCGAGATAAAAGTGTCATTCTCGATGCTTCCGCGCTTGAGATCGGCCGACGGTAGGCGGCGGGCGAGCGGCGGCCGGTGCACGGATTTTTTTTCTCCCTCCTGCCCGGTGAGATTCGGTCGAGCGGCGGTGAGCAACGCGTATAGAATTTTCTTGAAAGAAAAATGCCTTTGTACTAGTTCCGCGAACTTCTCATATAAGGCGGAAACTTTTTCCTTTGTGTCGCCGCGCTCTTTCACCCCCCGAAGCCGACTATTTTTTCCCGCCGGCCTGAAATCCTCCCGAGGCCGTCACTTAAGCGCAAAAGTCATGAAAAAAGGAGAGCGAGAACAGTTCTGTTACGCTGAAATTGGCCCATTTCAGCGCTGCCAGTGTCGGTGGTTTCTGTTTTGTTGCGTGTTGCGCTTTCGGCTTCGGGGCAACGGATTACCATTATTCGAACAATGTTGCCAGAGATAGCGGCTTCATTAGCATATTCGGAGGTAAAGAGGCGAGCACGTCCGCTGGTTCCTACTGAGAGAAACGCGCATTTTTAATTAACGCTTTGAATAACACGCGGGAGCAGAGCTATCATCAGCGTGTCACGCGTGTTTAGAACACGCCGCGCTGTATAATTATCAACGAGCCAATGGAGCACGTAACACGGCAGCGGTGGCCGTGCGAAAATTCCACAAAAGCTCAAATACTTTTTGTTCCTCGAATAATTACGCGCTTCTCGTTCGACTGCTGAAGCGGGCGCGCGCCGGATGTAAAATCTCAATGGCAGGCCGAGAGAGAGAGAGAGAGGGAGCCGAACTTCCTTGCTTCATTTTCAATTAGGGTTCAATCCTCAAAGCGCACCCTCATTAACGGTACTGCGAAACCTAACGCGCGCAATAGAACACCGACTTTTCACCCCACAGCATCCCTTTAAATCCACCTCATCAGCGTTCCAATATTTAACTGCTCGACACTTCTTCTCACCGAAGGCAAAGCAGAGTTCTCCGTGCGAGCGCACACATCTTGTTACTCAAGAAGATTATAGACGTGGATCCGTGGCCACCTGAGAGACTCGGACACGCCGATTTGCATACATGTCATTTCCCAAGGAAAGAGGGAGGTTCCATGGAAAAGGGTTAAACTTTGCACAGTTAGTCACCGTCCACGACTGGCCTTCGAGGTTGATGACATCTTTCCTCTCCTTTCGGCCCCTTCTTTCTCAAGCGCATCTACCCGTTTCTCTCGTTCTCCCCTCACAAATACCAAACAGCTCCATGTGTGCAGACTAAATCCATGTGTGTGAAACGAATTGGAACTCGGCTGTTCTTCGCGCCAGTCTGTCTCAAATTTGTTTTAAATATCGAGTTCTTCTTGCATCGTCTTTGCAAGCCAACTAAAATATCCCAAGATAACGAAGTATCCCTCATTCGCTATAATTGGAGCGAGACTAGCGAGCCTTAATAAACCGAAACAGGTCGAATGAAAAAGCTTAATCGTAGTGAGTCGATAGTATGGTAATGGAGCATTGTGCCGCTCGGTCAGCGAGTATCAATAATTGATGTAAATCCCCTGTGTTCTATTAGACCGGCCGTACAATGCTATCAGATCCGAGTTTAAGCGTCTTCGATGCCTACGACTATTCTCTCGCTCTTCCGCCGGTTCACTGAGTAAAGAGAGCAGCAAGGCCTACAATCACCGAAGAGCTCGTCCGCCGGCGGTGCTATTATTCTCTCCCACAGGTACCGTTTGCTCCCGAAACCCCCTGCAAAACGCATGTATCAACAGGGAGACACTGATAATCCTGAAACATTGCTAGCAAAAAGTCTTGTCGATGGATGTGTATGTCTCAACAACACCGCTTACCATGTGCTTTCTCCCATGGCGCCCGTGCAATTGGCCCTGACATAGAGAAAGGGTTCGAGATCGAGCGAGAAGATGTAGAAAGTTCGAGAGGAAGTGAGAGAGAAAGACCTCATGGCGGGAAGAGACCGCAGAGGATATTCAAGAGTGAATGGTTCTAAGGGCAAAAAGGAGGGACACGAGGAGGAGGAGAAGGCGAGTGCCACTTGGCGAACTTTCGAAATCTATTCGAACGGCATATCGCTAATTTCTACTAGCGCGCTCTACGAAAGGAATCCACTCGACTTCAGAATTCTTCGCGTGCTAGCTGCCCCGCCAAACTTACTTCCGCCGCTGTTCCTAGTAAAGATACACTATGTTCTTTGCTAACCGGTGCTAGACTATGGAAATTCTTGAGTAACTTATTGTTAGCTTGCTGGTGCTGGTTGATGGGAAAGCACTGAATCTACTTAAACAAGATTTTGAGGGAGAAGAAATAAAAGATTGATTGATAATCGTAAGTAGAGAGAATGCAACATTGTTCAGGCACGAAAAGGTTGCGTGCGCTTGGTTTTTTCGGTGGCAAGTAAATGAGAGGAGAGTCTTGACAGAAAAATGAGTCAGCCCTCCGGCTTCTTCCTCTTGAAATCCTTGTGGACTGACAGTGTGTAGCTAATCACAGTGGTAAGTCATTTATTTGAAAGAGGAGAATGGCTTTTTGCATTTCAAACACGATCCTTCGAAGAATAAACCGGATACCGGTGCAACATGCTCAGCGGCCAAAGCAGCGGCTTTCGTTACTTTTTGAAGAATCTCGAAAGAAAGTTAGTAGTTTCCATGGGTTTGCTCTGCCCGTCAAATCTTCGCGCTGATCCCTGCGAGCGCCGGAAAAAGTTTGTCGAGGATAGAAAAAAGGGGAAAGGTGATGCGACAGTGAGGTTCAGTTTTCGTTGTTTGATCTCAACGAATGTCTCGGTCAGTCATTCAAAACGGTCTACTGAAATCATCATTAATCTGCATGTTTCACAAATGCTCATCTTATAGTAGCGCGGTACGCATCAACCGGCGCCGATCTTGAAGTTATGTTTGCCGGACACGGGCTAACGTTGTTTGAAATATGCTTGCTCGCAACTATCATAACTTCGAAGGAGCGTCTCCCGCCCACTTACTAGCATCTCCTTCCGCACTGAGATACTCTCGAAATTTATGCGCCCGATTGAAACCGCCCCTCTTTCATGTGTTATCCGACGCGTCCGCTTTTAGATATCCTTTGTGCAAGTGCGAGAGCGCCTCTCGCGCGTAATACCGGCAGTAATTATTGGCATGCCCGATGAAAAAGGAGCGCGGAAAAAGAGGCTGCCGAGCTGGCGGGCTCGTTAAAGTGCGAGGAAGAGAAGCGAGCGAGCAGCAGCGCGTATCCTAATATCCTTGAGGAGAGAGGCGAAGTCGCGACAGCATTATCAATCAGGTTTTTCTGTATTGCCAGCTCTCGCTGCGCCGCCGGTCTCCCTCGGAGAGCCCGCGCGCGCGCGCGCGCTCTAAGGCCAGCAATGCATCATGCCTTAAAATCTCAAAAATATATAGCACGTGTAAAAGCTGTTACGAGGTATTACACAGCAGGGCCTTTTTCATTATTTTTTCATACTCGTATTATTCTGCACCACCTTTCGCCTTCTGTCACTTATTACGCTATACAGTAATATACAAGATCTACTCTTGCACATTATATAATCTGTACATACAATATAATATTATACCTAATTCAATAATTTAGAATTATTTAATATTACCACCGTATGTACAACAGTGATAATTCAGAATTCCAAGGCAATCCTGTAGAACCTTACAATTTCGAGGTACTCGTACAACTGAAGATGCTCGCACATATATCAAATGTCTCTAACAGTGAATTCAAAGAGTCTCGTCGGACAAATGGAGGAAAAAGCCAGACAAGGGAGAGAGACACGCACTCGTGACAAGCGGTGTCTTCAAAAGAAATAGGAATAATTGTCTGGTGTAACATGAAAATCGTAGCGTCGGACAAGCGAAGCGGGTGCTCGTGCAGAGTAGCGGCGTGCGAGAGCATCCCTCTCCGTTTCTCCGGGCAGCAGCGAGTCATCTATCTGCGGTGAGGCTGTCCGGCCGGCAGGCAGGCGAGAGAGGAGTCGGAGCGTAGCAGAAGAGGAAGAAGAGAGTGAGGACGGAGGAGGCAGTCGGAGGCTGTGCGTTCGGTTGGCGCGGGCTAGGTTGGTTGCTGTTGCTACTCCCGGTTGCTGGTGCAAGCAGTGCAGTGCGGCTAGTGCTGCTGCAGGAGCAAATACGCGCGCCGGGCTCTCCTCCGAGCGCGAGCGTGGTAAACAAAAACTTAGCGGCGACGTTGTCGGATCTTGCCGCGCTCTCTCGCGGGGTTCAGGGACTTCCTACCATTGGCCACCGCCGGATTTTTGTGCCTCTCTTGCTCCTTCTTCCTCCCTCTTTTTCCCTCTCGGTTTCCTCCCGCAGCCGCTGCCGCCTGTGTGCTACCCTAGTCCCGCCGCCCCTCCTTCGCTCTCCAGCCTCATCCTCCTCGGTGCACCTCCTCGGCCTCCCTCTTCCCGATCGTCCCGTCTCTTTTTCCAACAACCACTCTCACCCTCTCCCCTCTCTTTCTCTCTTTCTCTCTCTCCGACTCGTTTCTGGCCGTGCCGCGAGCGCTACCCTCTCGCCCCCTGCATCCACCTGCTGCCACTCTCGAAACGGCCCTACGCTGCTGCTGCCGGCCGTGTTGCGAACGCTCGCCCCCTCTTTCTTTCTGTCTTTCTTTCTTTCGTTCTTTCTTTCTTTCTTTCTTCCACTCTTTCCCTCGGTGACTCTTTCGCTCTTTCTGCGAGCGAGTGGAGCGCGGTGTACGGCTTCGCCTCCAGTCGGGAGGGATGCGAAGGGCCGCAGGAAGAGGCGGTTGAGGCGGAGGATGAGGCAGCGGCGGCAGCGGCAGCGGTGCTGTTTCTGCTGCTGGAAGAGAGAAGAGCGAATGCAGAGAGTAGCGCGAGAGCAGCAAGGGAGGTGGGGCGGGGAACCCAGGAATTCCCCTTCCCCCGACGACTTTCCGCCAGGCTTTGCAGCGCATCGTCTCCGACATACGCACACACACGTTGCGCTCTTCCTACGTAGAGGAACCAAACGCACACGCGTGTACTTCTACACGGACGGACTCACACACCACACCCTTCACGCATTGCGGTAAACCTCCGTGTGCGTAGATGCCGATGCACACAGGCATAGTCTGGCGAATACATGTAGAGAGAGATCGAGGCACACACGCGTGGGGGTGATCGCGGGACAGAAACGGGCGTGCAGCACGCACACCCGATCATTCTGGCGACTCGTTCCGTCGGTCTCCATCGCGTCGCCTTCTTTCCGTTCTCCCTTTCTCGCTCTCTTCTCTGCCTCCACCCGTTCCAGCCGTGTATCTCCGTCGCTTCTCTTCTCCCTTCGCAACCCCTCTTCACCCCCTGGTCAATGTGCGCTCGCCGATTCTCCCTTCTTCCCCCCCCCCCCCCCCCCCGAAACTCTTGCTTTACCCGCTCCGCCACCCCTCCGCGCACTCGCCGCCGCCGCCGCCGCCGCCACCGCCGCCGGAGTCGTCGAGTGCTTCCTCGCTAACCTACCGTACACTTTTGTATGTTTAAATTGGGTTGCGTTCTACACTCACGCGCCGCACTGCTCTCGCAGGCGCGCGTTAACCGAATCCTTAATTACTATTCTGATTGCGTTCTCGTGGCGCCCGGATATATATCCACCTCGAGAGTGCGCCTCTCTGCTATATCTTGACCAGGATTGCTAGGAATTTTTCGGGTGTATCACTCCCGGCTTCTACCCCCCTTGCGATGTCCCGTCAGTCAGGGTTCGCTGCTCGTGAACTTTCCACTGATTCCGAGAGTTGTGGGTTCATTGATGTATGCCGCCTTTGAGAGAGAGAGTGAGAGAGAAAGAGAGAGAAAGGAGAGATGGAAGTCTTGCGCGGCACGCATCGGTTTCATTGAGCGTTCTTGAATTACCGCTTTGTTCTTGTCGGCCGGCCCAAGCCGAGTAAGAGATTGCCCGGGACATTTATTGCGCCGATAATCGCCGCGTGACGAGGAGTCCGAAGTGGAGTCGCGCAACTTTTCCCTTCTTTATTTATCGTACGGACGGCGGCGCAACGCGCGCGCTTCTCTCTATCTCGGCGATGCGGCGGCAGCGGCGACGGCGGCAACGGCGTGTGTGCGATGCTCCGGGAGTAAGTACTTACCGGGGCCGGCACTTTTCCCCCGGGGGGAAAAAGTGACCATGCCACTTCTCCATCAACGGCTGATCTATACGTGCGATCGAGCCGCCGCCGCCGTCGCCGCTGCCACCGACGCCGCCGCCGCCGCCGCGCGCTTTTTGCCCTGATAGCCCGAGAAAAAGGGGATCGTGAAAGTAAGCGTTGATAATGCATATTCGACCATGACTTTTTTCCTCTTTGCTCGTCGGATGGCAAAAAAAAGCAGAAGAGAATGTGGGGAGAGACAGTTTGGAAAAAATCTGTCTCCTGGCAATTAGTGCCAGTGATACTTTCACCGATTTCTCGTATGTCGTTCTGAGTGCAGCGTTACGCACTATTGAAGACTTAATTAAGCATTTGCACTGGTATAAATACGTCATTTGATCCGGTTGTGGTTCGTTTCGCGTTACTTGCTAGTTCGTTCAGCCGCTTATTTAGAATACTATGAAGCGAGACAGGATGAAGGATGCGACGGTGCATCGATTAGTATCTTAATCGTAACTTTAATTGTGTTCACCGCTTAGTGACGAAGTTATCCAATCGCCTTTTTCTGGTCGCCGCTGGTGGCGGTGGCGGCTAAATAGTTTCATGAAAGTAGACGGGGTGAGCAGCTCTCAACTGCGGGACCAAAAGTTATATCGACTTCCAGTGAACTTCCCTCCCGGCCGTTTAGCGGCCGCTCGCCCTCTACTTCTGCGATTCGTTCCCACTCATGCCCATACTTATGATACAGTCGAGCATCAAGGAAAGCCTGCTTTAATTGTCTTGGATACTTGCAAAATTGACAAAAATCCTCTCTATAAATATCCCATTACAAAAATATACAAATCTCTTTAACATATTCAGATTTAACACAGGCGCCAATGGTAATTAGCAAATAAATCAAGGGAACGAAACAATTTCTCAGTGTCCTTTATTCAGGGGTTCGTAACAATTGTACCTTTGAAGAGGAGATCGCTTCCATTCCGTACTCGACAGCAACTGGCAATTGCAAAGTGTGAGTTTCAGGGGTCACTTTGATGGCGTGGAACTTCGACACCAAGCGGTTCGCTCGGAGTCTCGGGACTTGATTTAAATGCGTGCGGGCACCTCGGTTGGTGGGGTGGTAGGTACATGCACTTGTATGCGTGCTACTAGAATAGCAATGGTGAGTTATTTTCAGATGACACTTCGGAGAGCGGTGGAGAATCCGTGCGAGTAGTGTCACTCATAGGCGCGCGCGCGCGCGCGTGCGAGCGCTCCCTTGGCTTGGCGCGCAACTAAGCGGCCGGGCTTTCAGAACTCGTTAAAAATGCCCCGATCACTGCCCTACCAATGCCTACTACTCGCATACTACTTCACGAAATCGACGGCTGCGATTGCCTCGACGGTCACGGCGAAAATAATGCCAGCTAGACCGATGACAACTATCGGACGTTTCCAGGGGCGAAAAACAAAGGACGGCTAAGCGAGGCGAGCGATCGCTGTAAATGGTAATCGACGGTCGAATATGAACACTCATTACCAACACCTTTAGAAAAGTAGAAGAGGTAAAGTAATCAAAAAAGCCCTTTCAAGTGTTCTCGATACAATTCCGGCACTTTCGCTACTGATTCTTTGTTTTGTATCTGTTTCGATACTCGAACAATCGATTTCTGGATTGTTTGGAAAAGTTCGAAAACTTTCGAAAAATCGAAAAAATCTGAAGTGGTACCCCTTAAGAAATTTGGGAAAAAATTAATTTTGAGCAAGGGCCTTGGTTCTTGTATCATTTCTTCCTTTATGCAAGAGGACATTGTACATCAAATTTCAGCTCGCGAAAAAGTCAGGAAAGCCGAAAAAACTGACCGAACTTAATTCATTTCCATCACGTACAAATCTTAACAAAAAATATGATAGCTATCATACAATTAATTCAATGACGTCCAATCTAAAAGAATGACATCTTGTATCATGAAAAACACAGTGGTGCGTTTCGGTCTATCGTAACAGCGTGCGAACTCGGCATTGCCAGCGGCTGGAGTGCGATGCGCGCTATTTGTTATTGTTACCCGCAACACTTTGCACGGCAAATATTGGAGTACGCCTCGTACGTGACGTAAGCACGCATACGTCAGCGAAGCGGGCATACAGAAGCGCGTGCTTCTACCTCTGCCTTTGCAATGCCGCGCTCCCAATTCGCCAAGTGTTTGCGCGCACACCGCCCGAGCGGATGGATCTCGAGGCTGTTGCAAATTCACACCACCACTCACGTAACAGCTTTGGCGTCAGTGGTGGGAGTAAAAGTTATTCGGTTAACGTTGCGCCACCGTCAGGATAATGCTCGTAATTAATCGACTTCAAACTTGTCCCATTGAGCTGCGCCAGTTGAGGCAGCAGAGGTTGCAGGAGGGGTTGCGAGTTAGGGAGGTTTGCTCGCAGGAAGCAGAGAGGAGGAGGAGGAGGTGGTGGTGGAGGAGGAGAAAGAGGAGGCGGGGCGGCACGCTTCATTGTAAAGCGAACGCACGGTCGAGTACATAAATGCAAATAACACACGTGATGCAGTTGAGCCGCACACACGCCAGTATCACGGATACCTGTTGCGCGTCATTCATTTTGGTACATACTGATGCAGTCAGTGTTTGTTTGAAAATCAATCCCCAGGCCGTACCAAGCGCAACAGTGCCGCAGAGCCTGCTGACGAAATTGACCCGTATAGTCGTGGAAGCCACGTGGATAGTCTATAACACCCCAAATACACATTTCCGCTGTCGCAACCCTTAATCCTTTCACTATGGCAGAATTGATTGTCACTCTACAAATTGCAATAGATTGAATGTAAAGACAGCGGACAAAACGTATGAGTGTTTTAATTTTAATACGGTTAATTAACAAAACTGGGAAACTTTAATATAGAGCGATATAAATTTTCGTGTGTATGTCGTTTTAAGTATACATCAGCATTTGCATTCGAAGTCAGTGTTTTTTCTGCCAGGCGAAAGCCTAAAAAAAGACTCGGACGTTTCAGCTTGTCTTCAGAAGCGCAAGATGCTTTATTTAGCTGGTGATATATTTAATTTGTCGATTCAGCGGGCAATGACTAATTCGGGGGGGTTTTGAGACGCAAGCGTCGCCGAGATCCGACGCGTGTAACATTTTCCAAGCGTTTCACCCGAGAATTCGACCTCTTGAACTGGATAGTGTCGCTCGAGAACGAGAAAGACTCGTTCTCGGTCGTAGTCGTCGTCTATTGAAGGGTTTGGCAGTGGCTCACGGTCAAGTGGAGCGGGAAAAAGTGCCGGGCCGAGTGGCGCACTGCCAGAATTACTTTTGCACAGTTTAATTAATTGCAACTGTAGTTAACATTATCATCGACGTGTTCGCGACACTAACGGTAACAATCATACTTCTATCCTTCAATTAACGTACTTGCAATCCACAGCACTTTACAAACAGTACTATTTAAAACTGCATTAAATATCGAATAGCCGAACAATTCGCTTAATGAAATATTTAGATCCAAATTAGATGACATTTACTGTATGAATGTAATGCACATCTTGTATAGATAGTTAAAGAGACGTGTATGCATTGCATTGCACTGTCATCTCACATAAAAGATCGATGATGAATGACTCACAGGTCAGACAGCGTGGAAACCAATGGATTCGATACCAGACGTGGACCAATCAAGTGGAAATTCATTGAGTGAAGAAAAATGGAAGACCGAATGGTAACAATAGAAGAAATCATGGACATTGTTATTATTTACATAAACGTATCTCTGACTATCAAAACAATAACTTCCATATTAATCATTCCCTTAGAAAACTTGAATTTCTCTACAGTATATTACTACACACTAAATCTCAGAGAAGCTGCCAGTTATTGTTAAAAATGGAACATTTAATATGTAACAATCTAGCACCATAACTCCTGGATCTAATCGGTGCAACATAGTGGCGGATGCAATGTATCACGAAAAATGGCAGGGTGAGGGATGCATTTCGCCGAGAGTGATTTGAATAAGAGGGCCGGCATTATGTCGAGGAAATTCTCGCCTGAAATTTGATGAAACAACGTGATTGATAGTCGCCTGGGTAAGGACGGGTGATATTCTTTCCGGGCACGCGAGCTGTGAGATCGTGCCTGGTTGGATCATAAATCATTGCTTAAGAATACTTTAATTAGTGGCCTCCGTCAACTGGGTGGTGTCGGTGATACAGGTCAGAGCGGATGACCATCGGGTGGATGGGGTCGCCGGTGGAAAAGCGGAAGGAAGAATCGCTTAATTCGCGGCAGCTACCGCACGGATATGTAAATTTAATAACGCCAATTTGGTGGTGGGTGCATCTCGCGCGCTCGGGACAGTTTACATGTGCTGAGGGGGCACAGGGTGCATTATGCATGCGTATTGTGTACACCTGTTGCCCCAAATCAAGGTTCGCCTCTCCCGTGGAAACCTAATGCCGCATAATTGCGCTTTGAACGCAAACAGGCATCCGCTCGTGAGGTTGCCTGACAAAAACGGACGTAACTCTCGGCATTATCTTCCCTCATGCGATATTAATGTCCTCGCGCGGTTGCCCGTTTTCATAAATGTCTCGGGGCGCCATTAAAATTTATATCGCCTCCTCGGCTTAACGAAGCCACCGAATAATAATTCGATATTTCTATCCGCTACCGTTTGCGTTACCCACCTCCGATAACAACCTCTCTTCGAACTGTCATTCAAATGGGAGATCGCGGAATCCTTGTTGAAAAGAGTCGCGTCGCCTGATTGTCACGCTCGCTTTCCTAAGGACCAGAGAGTCACACAGGAGATTCCACTGGTTTGATCCTGGCACGGGAGAGTATTCAGGTTGAATTTAATAATCGCTCTGAATCGCAGGGACCCTGTACGATTTAATTAATCCAACCAGCCGTTCCGGCATACATCTTACTCCCAACGGATGAATTAATCTTACGACACGAGTGCGAAAAGCATGCGCTTGAATTACTCGGTGACGATGCACGCGTGCCATTCGCTCGATATCGAATTAATTATTGCTCGCGAGTGTGCATTCCGCGTGTCTCAGGTCTTCCGAAAATTTCGTTTCGTCGCTCTGAGTGATTGTCGAGCGGTGATCTTCCTGCCTTAATTAGAGGCGGAAGGATCGGACAATTGCGGCTGGAAGCGAGAGCGCTCTTGCGATTAGCGCGTCCTGGCAATAGGCAGAAAGAAAACAAAAAGACGAACGAGAGCAAGCTGGAAAGAGAAGGAGAATTTATAACTGGCTTGGAAGGAAAACGAGAAAGCGGCTGGCCGATTGGCTTTGCTTCCGTCGAAATACACACACTCCTATAACAGACCACGCCTGTACCGCCTCGATCTTCCTGCAAACTGGCTTTCCTCTCTTAGATATTCCACCTATTGCCTATAATGTGACTAACTCTAAGTTAAACTCGGATATACTATGTTTAGCTACAAATAAAACATTCTTACACGAAGCAAGATATATCTCAACTTTTACATTTCTTAACTCTTCTTTACATCCTATATATTATACATAGAGATATGCAAAAACATATGAAATATAGAAAACCTTTATAAATCGTATGAAAATAATACTTCCCCAACTAAACCTACATTTTGATGACAGAATCGAGTTAAGCTTCCTAACACCTGCTATCACCATAGAATCTCGACTCGCAAGCTTGCTATCTCTATCGAACAATTTTAGCGTTTGTGCGCTGGTGATGAATAATTTCGGGCGGCAGGCATCCACTAGTCATTCACAAGTTGGTATCGCTGCACGCGATCAATGGTGGTTATGGCTGCGCTATCGGTTATAGCCGAGCGTATACACGTTCCCAAGCGATCGCGTGCCGTATATCGTTCAGCCTACTTCGTCTATACAAGGCGCACATGGAAAAAAGCATGCTTGCCGGCCAAATAAAACTCGGACTGATCTGGGCGAGGCAGCAGGCAGCACTCACTTCGGATCGCACGTAACGAAAGTATGCGCTCTCTGCCGTGCGGAAATCATTGCAGCGTGACACGAGCCTGCCACTGACGTTAATGTCGCTAGTCCTTGATCATCGAACTCGTCTTCTCATACTACAGGCTCGTGCATTTCTTTAATATATAGTTTCATCATATTTATTGTTGTTTATTATTTGTGTTGTATGAATTATTAAATAAATATTGGTGAAAATCTCTGGTTTGTAATATGTTAAATTTACAAGTTTGATTTGTTGACTTTTCGTGTGCATGTTAAGAATGATTTAATTTAAAGAGTGATAAGTTGTATGGATTTATTCAACTTTTTTTGTTATATCGTTAGTGCAAAATTTATTGTACAGACAAGAGTGTATATTCGACAATCGTGAAAATATATGAATCACCCTGTAGACTGGATACCGTATGGTATCAGAAAATTACGAGGGTTACGGCGAGCGTTTTCAAATTGTCCTGGGCCCCATCGAACTCTCCATTGACCCACTTCCGTACTCCAAAGAGATTCCTGTTAAAACTTACGACACATTTTGCATTTCCAACGACATATAATAACAAGAATAACACAAGCCTTTGCGATCCACTGCGATTAGTAATAAATAAATACCGTTGATACGACGCGAATCTCTGTTCGAATCTCTGCGATAAAAGGCATAGGTAAGAAGATAGGAGCGCCATTCGTAGATCTATCACGTACGAGCTTGGGTTAAGTAAGGCAAGCGCCAGGAAAAAAAGGTGGCTCAGTCGCACCTGCACACTCGGTTGGAAGAGCGTGCGAATCGGCATTACGGTGTTAAGGACAGAGAGGTCGACAGAAAGAGAGATATCCCGGGGATCGTTCGGACATCGGGTCTGCATACCGCATGAACGTTCTCGCATAAGTGTAGAGGATAGTAAGACAGGCGCAAGGCTGACCGGCAATCCTAGAGCCCCGGTACACGGCCAGTAGACTTACACGAAGAGAGTGGCATACGTGTCGAGAGCAAGGATTGGCGTATGTGTGTGTGTGTGTGTGTGTGTGTGTGTGTGTGTGTGTGCGCGAAGTACACCGGTCGACTATCTAGAATCTAGATGATGGCAGTGAGCTTGACCGAGTGGCGCTTCGCGAGGCCGGCCGACGCCCTTCCTCCTTCTTCTTGCTTTTTGCGCAACCAACACTTACCTACGCCTCTCCCTCTCTCTCTCTCTCTCTTTCTCCCTTTCTCTCCTTCTTCTTTCTTGTTGGTTCGCACTCTTCCATCGCATCCGCACCTGAACGCCATTACATTCGCCTCGCGAGGCCAATCTTACACTCGCTGGAATTAGTTATTCCGCCGGTACACGCACGATATTAGCGTAATAACAAGCGTTACGCACTTCCTCATGAGGAGCGGAGCGCGCCTCGTTACGACTACCAGACGTACTCGTCCTTTGAGAGCGCGTGCATTGCCACTCGTGTCAAAGTCGTGGCAAAGAAAACGACACATACCTTTTGCATACATCGTGAAGCTCGCGCACTGATAAATCATTGGTGTTTGATGATTTGTGTCGGTGAGTGAGCTTGATCATTTTGCATCCTGTTCTTATTTGCTCCTTATTATTTACGAGAGTCAATGTTGCCATGCTAATGATTTCGGATGTCAGGAAATGATCGTTGCATTCTTGTTGTTGCGCCGGGAGATTTATTCAGTGGCAAAAAGTACTTTATCGTGTTTACAAAAAGTTTCGCCGAGTGACTGTTACTAACTAGCTTTGCTCTCAACGTAATGGTAGGAAAAACCTCTACGGAAGGTAGATATTCGTGATGTAGCTAATCTATAATTTCGACCTTTCAAAGACTTTTTCTCCCTGACTTTCTAATATATTACTTTTGCTCATGCGATATTATAATCCAACGAATAAAATACATTATGAATGTCGATGCTACTTATTTTTTGCAGAGACATAAAGCAAGAAATGACCTCGTTGGTTACTTTCACATGATATAGAGTTTGAATCTTAATTTCTGAAATTTTTACAAGTTCAAGAACAATTGTAAGGGCTCTTTATATAGTTAGGGTTATCTAATATAGTAACGGTGAGCTAACAATGGGCGGATGTAGTTCGGCGAGTGCAGTCTCGAATTGGGCACGATAGGAATGAACCAGATACGGTTTGCCGCTAACGCAGACTCCGCGCGCCGGGTTGAAGAACCGACGATCTACATCGTCCGCGAAGTCATGCTGGCCGCGCACCGCCTTCGGCGATATTTCGCTATTCCATACGGAAGCGGCTGGCACCGCTCACTTCGTCGTTCCTGCAGTACCACTCCCGTGTGTTCTGGGATGTGTACGAGAGAGCGCTCGTGGTTGGTATTAAGTCCGCTGCCACGCCGAGAAATGACTTTTTTCTGCTGGTCCGACGCAGCATCCGTTTCGTGCTTCTCGAGCCGTGATCTTCGCGCTGACGGCCTGACAGAGAAGTGCCGCACCGCACCGCCGCGCCCCTTCCGACCCACTCAATTCATTTCCGCAGTTTGAACGAGCACCTATAAGTAAATCCGAACGCATCACTCATTTCGAACTGGCATTTATTTTTAATCTAACCATTCAATGATTCTGAGACAAACCCTCAAGTTATTGAAACAGCGGTATTTTATTACTCTCTAAATTAAATCATTGTTAACGTAAACGAAATGCCATCCAGGCGAACCCGGTTGGAACACTAAATGTATATTTACAATAAAACAGTTCTCCTTTTCATTAAGTATTACATTAATATTTCCCGGTAAATATTCTGTCATAATAAATGAGTTAATACATGATGTCGAATATATTAACGATAAAACATAATTAACACGAAACCGATCAATTCGAAACGAGATTCCGAACCACCAGGATTGTAAGATGGAAATGGGACAAATCGACGCCCGAGAATTCAGAGCGTCGATCCTTCAATTACAGGCGAGTAGTATGGTAGTTGGGTGTTTATGCGTCAGCGGTAATAGGCGGGATACGTCAACAGTGTGCTAGGAAAGGTGGGGTATGGGTCTGAAATGCCGAAAAACGAGTGGCGCCGTGTGATCGATTTCAATCAGAATCGGAGAGTGATTGCCGGGCTATCGTAGAAGCGTACACGTATATGTAATCGGGCTTGCGCTCCTTGGCGTGAGGGCGTCAAACTGGCGGACACACGGAGCCGAGAGAGAGAGAGAGAGAGAGACGAATGAGCGAGGAGGTCGAATCACCGAAACGAATCGCGCACCACCCGCCTATTCAAGCAGGCTCGTTAATTACCCTATCGCAGTGGAAAATCGTTAGGATCCTTGCAAGGACAAGCTGTGTGTCGCATGAAAAGAGAAAGAGAGAGAGCGGCTCGGTGTCTGTACCGTCAAGCAGGGTAAGCGCGCCACTGGTTCTCCGTGGCCAGGCGTGAAATACGAGGCTGAAATTACGGCAAGTTCATTAACCATTGGGCGTGCGGCGCGCTTACGCACGCGATCGCGTCGAGAGCAGCGAGTCTCGATCGCCGGGCGACCGCCGCGCCGCACCGCAAGAAACCGATCTGTCCCCTGGTAACGAGGGGCAAAAAAGCTCCGGGGAAAAACAAGACGGAGGAAAGAAGGAGGGCAGAGAAGCGAGAGAAGCAGCAGCAGCAGCACCAGCAGGAGCTCAGCACCGCACCGCACCGCACCGGGAGGGAGTTGGTGAAGCGAGATCGGTTGGGAAGGAGATGACGTGGCCGTAGCGGAGAGAAGAAGATGAGAGAAGGATGAAGAAGACGAACGCTGAGGGTGAACGATACGCCGATGCTACACGGGTATAGGATAGATGTATCGCAGGACGGTAGCGAAGAACGGAGTAGAACCTACTCTTCGCTACACACGCATGAAACCTTCGTGCGCGCATGCATGCACGCACGCACGCACGCACGCCTTTCGTTTCCCCGTGCACACATGCCAAGCCGGAGAGCGCTATAATCCACCGAGCGGCGATTACTCGCTCTCTCGTGTCGTGCCCGCCCATTCTCCGCTGCTGAATTTTTCCAGCTCCCTTTCCACTTGCCCCCTTTCTCCGCGCGACCTCCGCAGATCGGGCGTCGCTCCTTTTTTCCTCATCCTCCTTTTGCCAACGGACGCTCTGTAACCGTTGTAATTAGTGGCTAGCGTGTTTAAATGCGCACTACTATCTGCCGGTGTGCAAGGTCGTCCATGTGTACCACCCTAAATACTAGTATTCATTAAGAGAAAAGTCTTGTAAGAGTAATCATTTTAGAAAGATATTCATCTTCCCTTATTGATTCTTGAATCTTATCAACTCTTCATCAGAGTGAAGAAAATTTCAGACGTATGTATTATCACCCCATGCACATGTATACAGACAAGAGACAACTAAAGTTGAGCGTGTCTGTTGATCACTGCTGATCTACTCGTTCCCTGAGGAGATAGAAGGTAAAGGGTTGCTCGTCAAGGGCTGACCGTTGAGTGCGGGCGGAGGAGAATGGTCCAGGGGAGGCTGCGTCGAATGGAGCCGGTCGACGTGTCGGCGTCGCTGGTGGTGGCGGCGGCGGCGGCGGCGCGAGCAAACCACATGCCGCCGTTCGTGCATAACTACGTGCGCTTATTGCACTATTTTCACCATGAGTCGATACACGTGTGCGATGCCCGGCGCGGAGTTGCATTTGCCTGGAAGCCGCAGGATCAAATAGGAGGCCACGGAAGATCGACAACCGAGAGCGAGCGAGCGAGCCAGCCAGCCAAGATTGCCAGCGCCCGAACCCCTCGCAAACACGTCATACTCACTGTCGAGTCCAAAGGATCAACAGGCTCTCCCCAACGCCCAAGCTCTCTTCGATGCAAGTGCGTAGGGTTTGAAATCACTTCGCTTCAATAGCCATTAACCCTTTCGCCTTACAATTTATATCTAATGTCATGGTAATTTGCACCATTTCGATATTAAACTGTATCGAATAACGTTGATATGCAAATTTCTATTACACAACTGAATAATGTGTGACCGAAACGATTTAATAGGAATAATTCAATATTTGCATATCTAATATAAGAGAATATAAATTCACTCCTTGAACAGTTAGAATTTCTTATATGACGATTAATTAAGGATTATCCATACAAAAAATGTGCGGCATCGAAAACCTGTAGAAATGCAGTTGCGCGCGCGCGCGAGCGAGCGAGCGGGAAAGCGTCGTCATTAGAGCAATCGCCACTGGGTGCGGACGTAATTCATTGGAGCTACTGACAAGTAAAAAGGCGGGCATTATCTAGATAATGATGAGTTACGCCGCTCGAAATCCTTACACATAGGTCAGGTCCAGGAAGATATAACGGCTTATTCTCGGCTCTGACTTACGGACGCAAGGAGCATCGACAGCCGATTGCAGAAGTTCATTAAACTCAGTAGGCGTGCCGCACTTATAAACTCATAGCCCGAGCATGACAATGTGCTAGATCAAGCTCGACGCTGATGCTCTTCTTGGTGTGTTATTCGACCGGGTTTCCATGTGATACACCGGCGTTACTATAAAACGACGCCATCGGACGCCCAGAAAGCAGGAAGAGTTTCAGCTCTTGCGCGCACTTCCCCTCTATTTTTATGCAATTCCCAGAGCTGTATTAAGAAAGCGATTAATCTTGCGGCCAGCCAAGAGCACTTCCTTCGAGATTCGCCTCGATCAAGATTCATTACAGTATCCGCGCATGGAAAGCAGGGTGGCAGGGTGGCTGATAGGGGGGAAAAAGGGGAGGAGAAGTAGTAGAGAGCAGTTAATATCCAGTAGCTGATAAAAAATAATATTTCTAAGCAGTACCTACCGCGTACATTGCGGGCGAACGCTCCTGCTACTGCTGCTCTCCCTGGACGCTGGCCAACTTTTTTGCGCGGTCACCAGAGCAGCTTGCAGAGCCTAGGATTCGAACATAATTACTTAATAACAGGCTGGCCCGACGGAAAACATCGGCGGGCACCGATCGCGATCGGCATGCTATAGATTTCATTGGGCCGAGCGGCGACGACGGCGGTGGTGGCGGCGGCGCCTGGCGCGCGTTGCTCCCTCTTCTAAATCTCTCTTTTAAATTGCGCCACGCACGTTCACCCTAATTTTCTTCATTTCCTACGAACACGTGCTGCCGCTTCCTTGGCGAAAAAGAATGCCAGGCTCAATTCCAACCAACCGAGATCCATGAGTCGTAAGAGAGAGAGAGAGAGAAAAAGGGAGAGAAAGAGAGTTAGTAAAGCAGTGAAACGAGATATTGGGTAGAAAGAGAGAAAGAGAGAGAGAGAGGCTTATCCGTGCGCGGAACGACTCGCAGAAGCTCAATCACTGTTCAATCAGGAGTAGAGTCGATGGTTAGAAATTTTGCCCGGGTAATATTCCGGCATAGCTTTCCTCGTCATCGGATAACGCTATCTCAATTGTGAGAGCTAGTCGAGCGTACCGAGTCGCTCGGCAATTTAATATAAAAACCAGGAGCGCGTGTCTGCGTGCTGCCTGGCATCGTGGAGATGACTGCGGGCACATACTGGGAGGCTCGCTGATGATGGTAGTGGTGGTGGTGGTGGTGCCTACCATAATATGAATATGTGTGCCCGCGTTCGCCGCGTCACGGGCACGCGTGTACATGCATCAGGATGACCGATCGTCGCCGCTTCTTTTCCCTCCACTCTCTTAACCGGCTTGCCACCCTGCTGCACACCGACACACCCGCCATGTAGCCATTACTAGACCTAGACCAGCTCTCCACACGCATCGACCGCACATGATCGAATACTCTCGACTGGCTAACTAACATTCAACCTCGGATTAATGGAGTCGGGTTTGCTCGCAGTGGAATAAGACTAACGACCAACCTCGAATTCTACGAGTATGAGGACTCGTCTGACTGGGGACGCGCTCAGAGTCTACTTGCTCTTGTTGGTAAACGAGCTTGAAGCATCAGGGTCGAAATAATTATTTTAATATAATTAATATGCAATTTATGTAATTATGGTTTATGGAAAAACTTACGATTTAGATATGGAAATACTGGAAATCGTACCAGTAGAAGAATGTCAATGTTGCGGGGGATTGTGGAGTTGGCGATTAGTAAGGGAAGGGCCACACACATCGATCGCAACCAGGATCGAATACTTAAGGATCTTCTTCGCTACACTCACTTCAGCCACGGCTAGCTTAAAGTAGACCGGTCTTGAGATGTGCATGACATGTGCATGTACTCCTCCTTCGTCTCCTTCTCGTCACGACTACTTTCGTGGTGGACGGAAAACGAGTCTGCCAGTCCGGTAGATCGGAATGTAGACTAATCTCCGAAGCGTGTCGGCAGAAAGAAGTTGCGTCCGTCGAAAAAGCCATCATCCCTTCGCTCTTCGCCCGAATGTCTCTGTCAAAGTGACGCGGCGAGAGTGAACTTCTTGCCGGTGATGCTACCTACAATGGCACAATGGAGCCGAGTGCCTATCATCGCTCCGAAGAAAATTAGCTCGACGAGGCTGTGCCGCGCATAATATCGGCCGATTCATAAGTACAGGGTTGCATTAAAAGTGGTAGGGTTAATCGCGTCAAATTGACGGCTATAAAGAAGATTCGAGGGTGGCGGATGATGTTTTCGTAGGGGTGTACGCGTCTATTCGGTAGCAAAAGGGAGGACGGCCCCTTAATCGCTCTTTGGGCTTTGATCAAGGCAGAAGGGCATTTTCCCAAGATGCCTCGGAAATTCGCCCGACGACAACGGGGTAATGGGTCGGCTGCTAGTGTCGTTAGTCGAGATCTTGATGATTACGACTGTTTCTACCCTCATTCCCTTACTGTCTCGTTCTCTCGCTCTCTGTCTGTCTGTCTGTCTCTCTCGTATCTTGCTCTTCTCGGATCTTCGAAGACCACGAAGAGGGACGCGTCGAGCGGCCGTGGGCTTCTCTGGCGCGCGCACTCGCTCGCTCGCCGCTTCGTAGATGACGGATGGGGACAGTTGTTGCATCGTCGTCGCTGCCAAGAATATCTTCTCCGCCAGCAGCACCCTTCTCTCTCGCCCGCTTTATCTCTCCAAACGTCACTCGTCCCTCCCTTTCATGCCTCTCTTTCGTTCGTTCCTCGCTCTGCATGTCACCCCGCACCCTGCGCCGCTCCTCTACGACGCCTTTTCGTTTCGTGTTGCTCGCCGTATCCTGCTGCTGCTTCTGCTGCTTCTGCTACTGCTTCTGCTTCTGCTACTGCTGCTGGCAAAACTTGCGAGATCTCGTCGCGCATGCTGTTGCACGCGTAATTATATATTTACGCACTCTTGCGTATGGTACTACTGAGGCTCGCGTGTCCAATTGAATCTGAACCAGTAATTTTTCGGGGATTTTGTGAAAATAAAAATGTACCTGGAATTTAAGGATATCATGCGATGAATATATGAAATGATTCGAAGGGTATAAAACGACAAAAGGACAGTGTAAGTAAGACTGTGTAATCGAACAACTGGATGCTGTCAGGTCGTCATCATGAGAATGGTCAATTAGGGGGTTTACGACAGCATGCGTGTCTCGGATTCTTCGGAGAAGAGATGATGTGACAGGGTGAATGACGACAACCCCTTTTGCTTATAACAGCCTTGAATGAAAATTGATCCAAGTTATCTAAGTGGTGCGTGTCTTTGATGCTTACTCTTAGAGAGACGTCGATTGATTTCAGTCGATCGACTGAACACAGTTATCGAGAGACGGGATTAGGAAAATCGTGCTGGCAAGATGTTAGTCGAGCGGCAATCACGAATTTACGGCAGCCGACGGCTATTCCAGCGGCGGAACGAGTTGCCAATGACGGCGGCGACCTCGAAAAAGATTCGATCTCTTCTATAATCGACAGAAGGCTATGAATCGTAGGATGCAGCCCGATATACGTGCGTCTCCGATGGCAGCAGGGAATTACGAGGAAAGCCAGCGGCAACTAATAAACGACGCACACCCTTAATAGCACCAGTTCGCTTGGACGACTCAATCTCTGGGTTGGGCAAAAAAATTTATTGTGCATAAAGTGAGAATAATGGCGACGCTCCGCTGGCGGCGTTTAGACCGTGCAAATTGCCGGGTGCATGCATAGAAATCGCGAATTCATGGGGCACACCGTCTCTTCCAACCGAGGAGCAAACTGTTATAACTTGAAGGCTTTCCGGTGTGCTGTTGGTGCCGCCCATCTTATTCGCGGTAGCCGATGACCAGCCTGATCTTCCGATGACTCTCCAACCATCCTAAGCGGTCCGATGCACATGCGTTTAACGAGGCTTCGCTTAGAATATTAATGACATCGGTATTCCTATTGGCAAGATCGTCGCCGGCCGTTATCACCGCTTAGAATGTATACCAGCTGTTTTTACTGGCCGGCTTTTCCTAAGACTCAACACCATCCACGTAGCAGTATAATTCAAGCGGGCAAGCCAAGCGATCGCATAGAGCAGACCCGTTAGCATCTCGAAAGCCGAGTTTTCAGGCGATATAACGCTCTCGCTCGCCCCGCAGCTTGCTAGAGCGGAAATGTGCCTGGCTTATCAGTATGATTTATCGCCCTCGAATTTTTCACTAACGAGAGTCCATGCCAACAGTTCCTTCGTAACAGCAGCCCCCCTTTCGCGATTAACACTCTATGTGGGCTAAGAATTCATGGGAATGATTGACTTTTTACCAACTCTGAGAAACCACTGTCATTAATACATCGTTTCTCGCACATACTTTCCATGATACCAGGAACGAGAGTTCTATGAATGGCAAAGTTCTTCCACGCACGGAAGTATCGTAATTCGTATAATTCCAAGCGGAAAATAGCTTGCCTCCTCTTCCGATCTGCCTTAATGAAAGTGCACACTCCCTACAACCGACGTCGCCGCCGGTATAGTGTCTATGCTAGCCACACGACGAACCTATCCCTATGCTGCATATCCTACGTACGCACGTACCAACGTACTTACGACTTGGCGAGCATTAACGAGGACTCCTCGCGATTAGCAAACAGTCAATTAGCACTGGTAATAAGCAGCAATAGGAGCGTCGACAAGGGCACCGGAGAATATAAGAGAGAGCTATATTAAATATCGATTGGGCTTTCCATTATCTTGGAATGCCTTATCGAATAGGTGAAGTGAGTGAACTTGGATAGGAATGTCCTTATAGCTCAGGATAATATACTTCCGCCGGAGCTTTTTCTCCCCGCCAAGCCTTTTACCATCTCTCTCACCCACTCTAAGATTGTAAGACGCAAATTTCATCGAAGCGTAGAGTAAATTGAGAGTAGGAGGAGGAGGAGGAGGAGGAGGAGGGGGGTGAAGTTGTGTGGCGGGTGGACGAAATGAGATTTCAGCGTCATTTTCGAACGAATTACCAATTAATCAATACTCTAATTATCCGGGTCCCCGCATCCCGGCCGCGGACGGTGAGACTGCTGCTGGTGGTAGTGGTGGTGCTGCCTTTTATCGGGGTAGAGAGGCGGCGGGGTGAGCTGGTCGAGGGAAACTCGGGGATTAAAATTCATTTAGCATTAACAACGGAGTCGCCCGTCGAATACACTCGGTATAAAGGTGGGCTGAATCTATATCGAGCACCAGCAGTTTCCCACCTCCTGCGCCTGGCCAGCGCGTATAGCTAGCTAGCCGGCGAGCTAACGGCTTCTCGATTTTTGTGGGATTTTATCAGGGAGCAGCAGCAGCACCAACAGCAGCAGCAGCAGCAGCAGCACCGCCAGCAGCCAGAGAGTGCTACGCCCAGCAATGCGTATATGCACGAGCTTGCGCGCAAAGAGGAGCGAGGGAAGGAAAAAAAAAAGGAGCGGCAGGAGCAACGCGAAAACAAGAATCCGTGCGGCTATTGCGGCTTCCGTTATGCCAGAGAGACGCTGCTAATGCTGCTGGTGGTGGTGGTGGTGGTGGTGGTGCTGGTGGTGCCTCCTGCCTACTCTTGCTCCTGCGGCTCTTGCTGATCATCCTCTTGCTCTTGCTCTTGCTCTTGCTCCCTCCTTTCTACCGATACACACAACAGACGACTCTCTGCCGTTCGCTACGGCAAAATTCAGTGTTCCTCTCTCTTGCCTCCCGCTTCTCCTCATACTGTGTGCTCCTCCTGCTGTTTGCCGCGCTGCTTTCGTACGTCGCACGCCCAGACCGAAACCGAGTGCCAGTTCGAACCGGTTTGGCACTCTCGGTCCACCGGACACTGAGTGACAGCCTTTTCGAAACAAGCTTTCCCGCCCTTTACAGTAAATCCCAATGAACGGACGCAGCCGATTCTTTATCGTCGCCGATTCTATCGATCGAGATAAGAGCACTCGACCGGGAAAAGCGTTTTTTGACCGCCTCTGCTGCTGCCTCTTTGTAAGAGTGTACATGCTCCTTCAAAATTCGAGTATGACATTTTATAGAAGGGGGAAATCATTTTTGATACTTTTCTCTGCTGTTTAGGAAATTTATATGAATGTCTATCATTAATGAATTAATCAAAGAATGTCGAGCGAATTAATATATGTGTTACTCGAATCCACATAGCTATGCTTCGAAATAATTTTCATAGTTGGCCGACATTGGATGTACGAAGACGGGCGGGGCACAAATTGTGAAGGAGCGTGTAGAGTGTAGCAAGGATGGGATAGCAATCCGTACGATTAGAAAGTTGCATCGGCCGGCTATCGCCGCTCCGAAACATCCTGTCGCGGTCAATTACTGAAGCTCGAATTCATTAGGAATGAAATTGCAGGCTCATCTCAATCTAAATTGTACTCACGCCCGCATCCTGCACAGCCGCATCTCGTAAGAAGTAGGTTCGGAATGAGCCGCGCCTTCTTCATACCTTGACTGGCTCCGGGTATGAAAGGTTTCCCGGTTCAGGGAGGATGGAGGACTGCCGGCGATCAGGGGGATCTCGGATAATGCGCTCGGCAATGATGGAATGACAAGTGATATTCGCCAGGCTCACTGGCGTCCGTGCTGTCTGTCGTTTCCTCGTCATAATGCGCGTCAACGTCCAAGCGACAGGGAAACTGGCGGGCCTTGATGGACCTAATCGAACTCGACTCCGCCAATCCTCTGAATCCAAGAGCGCGTTTAATTTGCATATACTTATGCCGCGATAACCAACCGTCTGTTCCAAGGAACCCCGTTCGCTCTAATTAACGGGATGTTACGAATTCAACGCTATTTTATTTCGTCGAATGTACAATCCTTCGAGGAAGCGCTCTCCTTCATTCCGAATCCGGACTTACAACCGATATAAGTCCTTACGAGGAGTCGAGAAATTTCAGAGAATCCAGTTGTTCCTTTACCATTGTGTCCTCGGAATAATGCGGAACTCCGCGGCAACCTGTGCTACTCATTCCACGATAGGCAACTAACATTGGCCGCGATTAACTCCAATTATTTCCTTCTCGTGATCACCGAGCATATCCACATCTTTGAATTCAATAATCTTGTCAATAATGAGATCACCTCTGGAGAACTCCATTCAAACACATATAATCCACAAGAATATATCTATCTTCAAAAAATAATCCTAATAAAAATTACTAAAACAGATACATATACATAATTAAACTCCAAGTAACACAATAAAAGACTTGAAGAATTATTCGGTGGATTCTTTATTCAATCATTCGATGTGCGGAATAACAATGAAGATCGAAAGAGCGAAGCATTGTCGAGAGAGAGAAAGAGAGTACGCCCATTGACGGAAAAGAACTGGACGCACGATGGACGATCTGCGCGCAGTGCAGCTAACGATCAAGACGAATGATCCTCCACGCTAAACAGCGCTCCAGATAATGATACTGCATCTCAGTTTGCGCGGTTGCCAGCACACACATAAATATACATACACGTATAGTTGTATTTGTGGCGTGGCTGCGGTTGGTGCGGCCGGATCATTGCCGTTACACGCACCCGGATCGGCCGGCTTCAAGAGCAATGCCAAACGAGTGTGTGCCTATGAACCTAGAGCAGGCCGAGCTGACACACCCATAATCACAGCAATTATGCGCGCTCGCTTCTAGATGCCTCCAACTCTCGCCGCAGCCTCTCCTTCCTTCATCCTGCGTCCTCCTCCTCCTCCTCTTTTCTCTCCTCGTCCACTCTCCCCTCCGCGATCGTTCATCATTTAGCTCCGCGCGATTTAATTATTACGCGTACCTGTGCTTCCTACCGAGGACCTTCTTTTCGCAGCCCTTCTTTCGTATTCCATACGCGCACACTTTTATTGAATTAATCTTGTGCAAAGACGCGCCTTTGAGAAGGATTTATTGTACGAAATCGATGACTACCACCATGGATCAAATCGACACGTTGGTAATAAATTGGCTTGTTAATTGGAGGGGGTATATGTATATATGCGAATATATTATTTGTAGGTATATTCAGGTTTTGTTTAGAATCGTGAGGGTTGTTATAAATCGTTCTTGGCACGCGTTGACTGTTGGATAAAATAGGGAATAGTTATAAGAAGAGATAATAAGGGGTGCGATGATCTAAGTCAATTAATCTGTCAACGCGTGTTCCAGGGAAGACATAGAAGGTTAAGTTGCATGGTTGTGAGCGTGTAATACGTTGGAATTTATAAATGCACAATGGAGCAACTGATGCTCGTGCGGTTCTAACCTGCGGCAAGGTGGCGCTAACAAGGCGGTATTATGCAATTGCACAGGAAATGAAAGAAAAGTCGTAGAAATAGGAAATTGACGACTTGCGCTGGGTAGTTAACGGTATTAACGTGTATTAATTATCACGAGTGGCTCGATTGGTAGAGTTAATAAGATTTCACGTGTCGATTCGGCCGGCTTCACAATCAGTTAAGAGGGAAAGCGCAAGCACGCACACAGCGAACAGGTGGCGCAGGGCTGGCTCGGAAGGATGTGTGCGACGGAGCGTCTGCCGAGATTTTTATCGGGAGAGCAGAGAAATCATTTTACTCGGGCGAAGGATCGGCTGAATTATGCAGGTAGCGCGCGACTTACATCTCCGGAATGGCCGCGGAATATTAACGGGCGGCATTAATTATTAGGGCTGGTACACCAGTCTAGCCGAGGAGAGATCGGTCGCTCCTCGCACGCCCGTGTATAGAGACGAATTTACAGCGCTGAGTGGGGAATTTTCTGGGCGCATTAAATATCGCATCGCGTTAGCGCGCCTTCATAATTTCCCTTCGTTTCGACGCACCGGCGTATCTTTCATCTGGCGAGCGGCTGCATATAACGAATCCTGGTATGGCCGGTGCGATTTTGCGGCGGGCGTACCAGCAGCAGCACGCTACTGCTCCTCTCGGGGATGCCTCCGCGGCAGACTTCACCCATTTTCTCCTTTTTTCGCGCTCCTACTCCCTTTCACTACCACACGCTCTAAATTCGGTTTGAACGGGCCGGGCAAAACAGCTCCCGGTGGGGTAGGGCGAAGTCAAAAAAACTCAGGGAAGAGAAGAGCAGTGCTGCAGAGAGAACAGTGCGGAGGTAAGCCGAGCCAGAGAACGAAACGTGGCGAGGTTGGATGGCTGGCTCGGTTAGAGCCGAGAGCGTGGAGTGTTGGGGCAAGATACACGCGGGCCAGACGGCACGCAGACACGCCAAGCCCGAGCCCTCTAGCCTCACTGAGCCTCACCCATCGTTAGGTGCATTTTTAAGGCCCTTCCGTACGATAGCACTTTCAATTTTAGCCTCCCCTTTCGCCGAGTGACCCAAAGAGGCCTTCCTTCGAATTCTTACTGTGCGCCGCTCCGACCATTCCATGCAATGCGACTACTCGCTACTCAGCTCTTTTTCTTCCTCGCTCACTCTTGAGAAAACGACGCTCTATACATATGCCGGCGAGAATCTCGTGCCGTCGCTCTCGTTTCGGCCACTGGCAATCGTTGCGTGCGCACGAGTGATTTAATTACTCTGATTTATCATCCTCGGGATTGTTTGGCATTTACATGAAGGGGAAGCTCACAGACACGGAGCAAGTCTTGATAGGGAGACGCTAGGGAATTGCTACGGTGTGCAACAGCCTGCAACTGTATTGTACCACTAATTCTTTTGATGAATATGTTAAGGCTGCTTTATCTCCGGTATCATCTGGGGTTGCTCTTACCTGATAATTATAACGGCACACCCAGCGCTAACAGCATACATTCGCTTAGGATTTTTATCCCAGTGCTACATTTTATTACCATCATTAGCCGCTTCCCGTAGTCATGTACGGCACGTTTTCCCCATTTCACTTGAACGTTCCGAGCGTAAGACGTGATATACGAGGAAAAGCGCATTTCCTCAGTTCCCTTGCTCGATTTGTGACAGTAGTATTCAATCACTTTCTACCAGCGGATAGACAAGGATTCTAGGAACCGTGAATTTTTCAAAAATGTATACCACTCAAGTCGACGATATCGCAGTACGATATACGTGATCATTTAAAAGCAAAAGTTGCCGGTGAATTCCTTATGCAGTCAGGTTTCTGTATTATTTTTAACATTTTCAATCAGCGGTAATTTAAGTTTTCCTACCTTCAGCGATAAAAATATGTATTTGCACTATTTTTTCTTCGGAGATAAATATAAAATCGGGTGATATAACTGTCAATGTGTCAAAATCTCTTTTCAGCTACGTAAGGCAGACCGTGTCTGTGTGAGATGCACGCGCTCGCCCGCGGAAAAAAGCTCCAACGTGCCGAGCGCGCTCCCGAATGCCAATGACCCCGCGTCATTTCGGTCACAAGCTCATCCTACCCAGAAACACATTTTCCCGCCCGACCAAGGGGCATCGGCAATTATACAAGATTTCCGCTTTCCGGTAGCAATGCAATTTTTCTGCACACGCAATAACAGCGCGCCCGCGCGCGCTTAACACTCGCCCGGCGAAGCATTTCCGCGATAAGATAAAGCTTTTCTTGTAAATACGCGAGAGCAAAAGACAGTGCGTGAGTAAACCAGTCAGTCAGAGAGTGTTTTGCAATTTCTACTCGATAATTGTCAATTCGAATACATACAATTATTCCGGAATCTACAAGGAAATAGATATGAATTACCTGGATCGATATAATTAACTTCGGAAAAATAAACACCCAACAGAATGACTTTACAATAATTGGCTATCTCATTAACTTATAACTTGCTCTAAAGAATCCGTAAAACACCTAAATAGAACAATCACACATAGAGAAAGTAACACCGGTTGTGAAATTAGCATAATCATCATTTATTAATAATACGTGTCGTCGACATTTCTCGTTCTGATCTGACGAAGGATGCGAGGGAATTTTCTAAGGCGTCGAGAGAAAGGGAGAAAGACAGAGAGACGAAGACAAATTCGACCGATACACATTTCGCGCGAAATAACTTGCTCGCCGGCCGATTCATCCTACTCTTTCTCTCCTGCTCTCTTCCTCATACACATGCATATATAGACATATATACACATACATATATATGTACATATATATATCTCAACTGTCCGTGGTGCGTTTCACGGGTAGCGTGTGCGGCAGGCAGGCAACCCTTACTACCACTGGCACAACCACCCCGACGTCCGACGTCGCACCCCTCTGCCGTCACCGGCGTCGCAGCCGCCGCCGCCGCTGCCGCCGCCGCACCGCCACCATCGTCTACTCTACCCCACTTTCGTGCCTCCTCCAATGTATTCCTGGCGTTTCGCACTGCAAGGTCAACAAACTTCTCCCCGATAAAAAATAAATGAAACGCGGGGCTGTTTGAAATTGTAACAGTGGCAACCAGGCAGTGGGGTGGTGCTGGCGGTGGCTGAGGGGCGGAGGAGGGTGGTGGAAGGGGAGAGATTGCACCCGATACTTTAAAGAGGCACGATTCCTTCCGCTGTCCTTTCCGCGAAACTTGGCCGAGTCCTCTCTCCTTTCCCGTAAAGCCGAATGATACCAGAACTCAAGCTGCCACGTTATATATGTATGTTTAGGTGGAAAGCTATGATACATGTGAGGTTGCGAGAAAGTAATATCGTTTTACAAGTATTTTCTTGGATTTTAATCTTTCGCTGATTGGATGATGTTTATGGAGAAGAATGAAGAATGAAATGGAAATGATGGAATTCGGAAGGCGGAAACCCAATTAAGCTGTTATGTTTAACGATAATATGTCGAAGTTGCACTCATTGGAATTGGTAACGGATGTTTGTGATCGAAAGGCAAGAGGCATTGCCCCTTCCTTTATCTCGGAGCAAGCGCTGCTGCTTAATTACTAATGATCGAATATGTACGCCGACTGATCGGGGGAAACCCTCTGGTGCGACTGGGCGCCGCAAACTGGTTGTCGTCTGCGTGAAGGAAACTGGCGTTTTAGTTTTACGGCGAAACAGCTTGGTAAAAGTCGACAACTTGTTTGTTAATGAGATGAATATTACATTACTAACGAGTTTATCGATTAATTAACTATTAATTAGATATTAATAATTTCGAAATTAGAGAATGTTTCGATACTGGCGGTGCAGAAAATTAGAAGCGCTCTGCCGTTAGTAGAAACGAGGTGAGCGGGCGCGCACTGTTTCTAGAGCGGATTTAACGGGGCATAAAGGACCGACTTGCAAAAAGTGAATGGTAATACGCGACGAAGGATGCTATAATGGATCAGACAACCGATACTACCACCGCGTCGCCCACTTCTTGCCTTCTCCGCCATGTGTTCTCGATCCGCACACGATTCCGCCCCTTTCTCTTCAACTACAGCTAACAATCTCCCGCCACGTACAAAAATACGAAATAAAACCTATATCGAAACTAATTACCAATGTCAAGACAATAAAGATCTCATCAAAGTTAATCGTCTTTCCATTCGAAGTTTCTAGAATTGCCAAACAGAAAATAGTAAGTATAGCATCTCGAATAACAACGCATCACCACCGAAAATCATGGTTGTGTTTGGCAGCGTCGATCTTACGTCGAACAATCAACGCATATCCCAGTGATTAGCCGGCGCTAGGCGTGTTAGCGCTGCTGCGAAGAGCAGGTTTGCCTTGCGGGGCGAGCGAGAGGATAAGCGAGCGTGTGCGAGGAGTTGCAGGCGTGCAAGCAAGCGAGCGTAGGAGCGCGAAAGAAGCGCGCGAATCCGCTAGGGCGACGAGGAGGAGGAACCCGCTCGCTGACGAGTGAGCGAGCGAGCAAATGTGCGTTGGGTGCGAAAAGGAGAGAGAAGCGGTCCCGGCAAACAAGAAGCGAGCCGCAATGCATTCGCTCTACTCGCTAGATATAAATACGCGACAGAGGGCAAGGAACCAACCACGCCTGCACCGACAGCTACTGCCTAACGACACGGACACGCACACGCGGCCGCTCATTGTGATAAAGTAGAAGGAGAGCCGAGAGAAAGAAGAGCGAGAGGAGAAGAAGAGTGCGCGCGGAGAGCGAACGAAAGAAGAAGGATTGAGCGGGCGTAGGAGAAGAAAGAGTGCAAGCGCGAGAAAAAGAGGGGCGCCGGATGATGGGTATGGTAGGGCGGCGCGAGGGGGCAGAGGCGGGAGAGCAGATAGAAAGAGTGAAGGTGGCCAAAAGAGAAAGGGGAAAAGAAGGAAAGAGAAAGAGTGGCGTTTGTATGTATTGGTGCGAATGTGTCGGGTGTGTATGCATGGGTGTGTAGCACGCTGCTGCTCCGAGACTGCGTTCGTTCATGCGGCCATCCGCGCGCTGGAAGTTGGGACGAATGTGGCCGGCCGAGTCTCTAGAAGACGCAGCCAAATATTGCATCGTCGGATAAATATAGGCGGCCGCACGGGTGCACGCTCCGCCGCTAAAGCGCACTTTTCTCTCCGCTCCTCGTCTTTGGGACGAGGCGGCCGGCGCGCAGCCATCTAGCCACCGACAGCATTCCTCTTCTGGACGACTCGCTCTCCCCCCCCCTTCTCTCGCTCTCTAACTCACTCTCTGTCCCTCTCTCTTTCTCTCTCACCCGCTCGCCGTGTGCGAGAGCGATCGTTAAATTCGTTTCGTGGCCGAGAACTTCGACCGGCACGTTCACCGCTCCTACCCTTTTTTCGCCCGATATATGAACGTAATAAGAATGGGCTTTCGGCCGCTCTCCCTCTCTCTCTCTTTCGGAGCGACGTCCGTGGCCTTCCGCAAAGCTGGAGGAGACGCAGTAGAGCGTAGAATTCGATCGCAAGCGGTGCAATGCAGAATCGCATTGATAGGCGACAGTATGGGCGGCAGGCAGACACAGCTGGATCCGAACTTTACACATCCCTGTGACTCAGTATGACAGAGCGATCAGGCATTGTGTTGTAGCTCATTCGGATCTCGCTCTTATCGTGGTGCGTTACGGCAGGCGATAATTTGTAATCGGGTCAGTACAACGATGCATTGTAAAGTAGCATCGGTCTCGATGATACTTTCTTTCCATTGTTTTTCCTCGCAATGCGTAAGAATCGCTTGGATCGAGCAAAATAAGATGACACATTTTGGACCTTGCGAATTTGATGTTTGTGGTCGCCGGAGTACATGTTAGAGTGAATGCTTTCAATGACGCATTTAAAGTCTCGTATAGTGGAGGGTAGTGCATAGCGGACTCTCGTCAAATTGAATTGAAAGGCCAATCGTGGATGGCGCGTGCAACAATATTATCGTACGTACTTGGCCGCTTTGTTTTCGCAGCAGCCGTAACCTTCGGGCTCGGCGTGCTCCGGCAGCGATGCGCGCCGAGCAGCGGCGTGCACGTGGTGGCATAGAGAAAGAGAGAGAGAGAGAGGAACGGGCGGGCATAGTCAGTGAAAATCATCGTGCGCGGGCATTCGGCTGGCGGGAAACGTGCGTGCAATAGACCGGCCGGCGCAGGGGGAGGTCCTAATCAAGCTAGCGCGTGAGGACCTAACCTAACGCATTACGCAGTACAGCCCCTTCGTTAGGTGGTAGGTGGTAGCGGGAACTATGATGCTGGTTAGAGCGTCGGCGTCGGCAGTGGGCGCAGGCTAGGGACAGCCGGCGAGAAGAGACGGTTATCGCGGAAGTTCAGCAATTATAGGTGCCGAGTCGCCTTTTTTTCGGCGGGTGATATTGATTTGGGAGAGGCAGTTCGTATTCGTGGCACGAGCATACCTTGTGACTCGCAGCGAGCGAGCGAGCGAGGCGGACGCCCGCCGCCGCCGGCAGCGCGATGCATCACGGCGCAGCGCGCATCGAGGGGTACATCGCCGAGGGGACGGCGAGAGCACGAAGGGGCGGCAAGGCGAGGGGGAGTAAAGCCGAGCCGGAGAGTTAGTTTCCCTCTCCGCTGAAACTCCCCCACTATCTTGAATGCGCGTCCCCTCTCGAGCCGGTATCAAACCCCTTCCCCACTGATGCAATGGACATAACTTCCTCGCTCTCGGGGTCCTCTCTCCCTGTACTCTCCCGCCTCCTACCCTTTTCGAACGCGATCCCTCTCGCTCCCTCTCTCCCTTTCGCCCTCGCACCCTCTCCATCCTACCTGCTCTCTCTCTCTCTCTCCGTCTCTCTGCCCTGCTCTCTGCGTCCTCCGTCGACGCTCACCACCACCGCCGCCACCTCCACCGCTTCCACAACCACCACCAACCTCGCCATCCTCTTGGCTGCCAGGGGCGAGCGCGATTTTCCACCGCCTTCGGTTCCCTCCGCCGATTTCTGCCCGATCTTCCGATCCCTGCTTCGGAGGATTGAGCGATTCGCCGGGACAAAGATACACAGACTCTGCAACACTTTCCTCGGTGCGAAGGACGCACCGGCTATGACCGCAAGCCCCACTAAAATTGGCCACGAACTTGTAATACTATATACCTACGCCGGCAGGGTAGAGGGGAGGATGAATGTGATGCTGCAACTAACTCCTCGGTGCAAGAAGCGCGTACAATGTGGCGAATCAGCGTCGTCCACCGCAGACTCTCGTTGCGGCGAGGATTGGCATGCAGATCGCCGGGTTAAAGACAGCCAATTTCGGGGAGGCCTACAAAGTGTACTGGTTGTCAGGCACCATCTAATTAAGCATGAAATCAGAAACTCGTTGACCGGCAATCGGCTGCATGCGAGATATATCCTGGTGCCCGCCTTCTCTTCGGCTGGCCAGACGAAATTCCGCCGGTCACGCTACTCCAATTTGGAGTAGCAGAAAAGGCGACGGTAGGAGAGCCGTGAGCTGGGACCGGCGAAGAACAGGGACCAGGTAGCAGGGGACCGGGAGTACCAGTACCAGGGATCGGCGAGAGAGCAGGGTATGTACCGGGGGCCCAGCTCTCCCTCTCTGTCTCCGGCGGGCGACGTCGACGGCGGCAGCGGCGTCGATGCGGTGGCGGCGGATCGCGCGGGAGAGGATCCCGCGATGTGAATCCGCCCCTGCCAGTGCACCATCACCACTGGTTCGACGGCACCTTCTCCGCTCGCCTCTCTCTCTCCTCTTCTCGTGTTCGCTCGGCTCGCACACCGCTCCTCTCGGCGCGCTCTCCATCCCAAAGCCTCGGCGAACCAGTCCAGAAATCCCCACTCCGAGCGGGCGCGCACCGCGACGCGGTGGAGGCGCGACGGAGGAAGTCTGGCAACGCCGCAGCGCTCGCCAGTGTCTCGGTCTTGACGAGTTACTCGGGGGGGCTCAGGCCGAGTCTACCGAGTTTGTGTCTACCGGCGCGGGCAACCCGAAAGAGAGCGAGTGTGGCGAGGATCAAAGTCGCGGGCCTCTTGCCGGCATGCGAGACCGTCTCGCTGCTTGAAGGCCCTAAGGATACGCAAAGGGGACCGCCGAGCAACAAACGAGCTTTTTTCACGCTCGCCGGCATCGCCACACCGAGAAAGAGGGAAAAGCCGACGGACACGCTCGCACGTCGCGTGTCCCTGTCCGCCGCTGCCGTCGTCGTCGCCGTCGTCGTCGCCGTCATCGTCGTCCTCGTCGCCGTCGCTGTCGCCCTGGTGCCACTACGCGCGCGTGCATTTTACAATACATTTTCACACGGTGACCCGCGCAACCAAAAAACACAGTGTAAATGGCGCTCTCCGCACAGAACCAGTCAACCTCCTACGTGAACTTGTACTACTCGATCGTCCAGCGTGCGGCCACACGCTACTTTAAGGAATATTACAACTCCGGTGAGTAGCACAACCACCCCGATCACAGCTGAACACAGTTAACACAAGTTACAAAACAATGTCTTTCGTACATCATGAGTTTTGAGGGATGTCGAACTAGCAAGGCTTTCGATTCCAATTGCATTCTCACCTGGCGAGTGCTGCTGACTCGGTGTTTCAAGATCGCAGGAGGTTCTCGGATCGCGCGCCGTTTCGAATTTTCCCGCCCTCCCCTCTCGCCCGTTGAGCGCCGGGAGCGTGCGGCTGTCCGCACGCCTGTCTTCCCTCTCTGTCGCTCTCGGTCTTCGCTCATCCTCTTTCTCTCGCTCCCTCTCCCTTCTGCCCACGCGCTCCCTGCCTCTTGCACTTTCGCTCTCGACGCTCTCTCGCTTGTTCTTCTTCTCTTGTTACACCTACACCCACCACTGCTCGCTCTCCCACTGTACACACAACATACGTACATACACACACATGCATACATAGACGGGTGTGGTAGAATAGCACGACAGAGAGACAAGAGAGCCGGCAGAAGGTATAGCAGAAGTGTTCCTTCCAAGAGCGATTAAAACACGCCGCTGCCTGCCGGCTAGACACGTGCCCGCTCGACTCTGAGCCCGCCGGCTCTCCTCTCCTCCTCTCTCCCGCGCTCATACAGAGCCGCATGCAAGCAGGGTGGCGGGGGGCACGCGCGCCAGCCGGCTGATTGTGAAAACAGTGCGCTCGAGCAGACGATGATAGCTTGAGAGACCGAAAGATGACAGTGGAGAGGGTGTCACTGGCTGAGAAGACGAATACAAGGGGTCCCTGGAGAGCAGGTATCAGTGTCCGTCGGAGATCGGCTGGACCACATATTCGCAGATTCCAGAGAAAGGATCTGGAGAAAGAGGAGAAGACATGTATGTGTGAGAGGAGGATGGCCAATATTGGGAGGGAGAGAGGATGCTTTGCCTGGGGAGAAGGAATGTGAGAGAAACGAGAAAGGCAGGAGGAAAGAAAGAAATGGCATCGGTGCAGGCAGCAGCGATCCAAGATGTATCACGTTGTATTATCAGCCGGTTCGTCAACGCTGGGTCATCTAATCGCTCTCGAAATTATCGTTGGCCAGTGCAGAGTGACGAAATACGCCGGGCTTTCTCACTCTCTCTCGCGCTCTCTCTCTCTCTCTGGGAGCAGCAACAACAGAATCCGGAGAGGGTAGCGACGACGAGAGTATGATGCGACGATCTCGACGGTAGCCAGCCGGGTCCTTCGGATGCTGATCGTTCTGATCACGTCAGCGGCGAGAGATCGGACTGCTGTCGCCCGGCCAGCAGCTGCCTGCACACTTGTCCGGCGATCGGTGCGCGCACTGGTCAAGGTGAACATTGCTCTCTGTTGAGAGGCAAAGAGAAAGAGAGCAAGAGAGAGAGACAGAGAGAGAGAGAGATGAGATCCCTTTGCGAGATCGTGATCTTTGTGACCGAGGGAATGGGCCTGTGATGACGTCGCGTCAGCGCGGCCGGCCGCTTTGATCGCTCATCGAGAAAGATCCCGTCGGTGAGGACGCTCGTTCTACGATTAAATTTCGTGGAGGAATGAACTTCTCATGGGGATTCCCCTGCTCAATATGCGGAGACCTCTGTGGTCGCAGTTATATACCCGGCGATCGTCATCGCGACCTGCACTTTGTGGTCCGGCTGCTTAAGCAACCAACGACACTCTTTTAATGATGCTAAGTCATCGTCGAGATTGTTGTATTACCGGAAAAACTTGCTCGAGTTTGTTATTTCAAATGTTGGTAATTAATGGACAGGAGTTCGGGGTTCAATGGGAAGGCAGCATCGACGCTTGGTCCAAAGCAGAACTTGTCACTTCTCCTTTCATGGTGCCCCGACTAGTAAACCGGCTTGAACGCGAGTCGACAAGGGCGTGCGTTATCTTTGAGGCCGGTTTATTTTCATGTTTCCCTCCATTGGCGTCATCGAGACATCCAATCATTTTCTCCATTTGAGAGAGCGAGAGGGTGACCCTGCTTTTACGCGATCTTTATTGAACCGTACGCACGATCAATCGGTTTGTAACAGAAACGATTGATTTTCGTTTAGAGCTCTCTTCAATTCTCGGCGCTAATCGCTTTTTCGTTCGACGCTGCTTATTTTCCAGGCTCCTCGCATACACATATGCTTGTGTTACACGAGTGCCACTCGATAATGAGCGCGAGAGATGATAATTATTGCACATTTCGCTGCTCGCCTCTGTCATATTATTACTGCAATTCGAGATAGGTTACATGTTTCCGAGTGGGCTTGATATTCATGCAAATGTAAACTTTCATTTATCTATTACAGATTCGCACGTTGCGCAGAATTGCTTTTAAAACATTCTCGTACCGATTCTCACGCTCAATTAAATCGGACTATCGTTTCCCAATCCAGCGCGATACTACTAGTCGTATCTAAAATAAATCTCAGCAAAGTGGCATGACGAGCAATGTCTATTTTGCGGCCGAGACCGGATGTAATTCCGCTCCGGCAACATTCTATTTTTCCGACGCGTCCACGCTCTCGTTCGATTCCTAGCGCGCGCGATTCGCCATCCGCTGTCACGACAGTGCAGCGGGAAATGGTGCGGTATTCATTTTCACTACTAGCAGAGACAGACAGGCAGGCAGACCGACAAGGCCGTCGAGAAAGAGCGTCGTGCGAAAGCCGTAGGCATATATGTACACAGTTACTCACAAAATTGAACGTACATTTCTACAGATAGTGAACACTGTCAGAAAATGAAAACGACCATACGTATTTAAAGGTGAAACATAATATTCATTATATTCGTATCTCTTAATAAACAATTAATAATATCACTTTAAAAAACATAAAAGATTTCTCCATTTTTCATACGAATATGTTTATAAAAGTATTACGTTTTTCAATCTACAAGTCATAACACATATATATATTTTCATTCGTCATTGTACAGAAAATATAATATTACAACATTCGGGATGCAGAAAAGTTGATAAAACATTCATCTATAATTAGCATTACAAGATAATTTATAATAATTACCGTTTATACAACAACGTATACCTAACACACAGCCGATTCAGAAGCAAATGAATCACCCTGTACATTTGTCGGACGAGCGAGCGACGCCGAGCGAGTTTATCGTGTGACTCCTGATGATAAAAGAGCGAGCATTGCTCCGTATCATCGGCGAACATAAGAATTGATGCGGCACCAGTTTATTTGCGCGCGCGGAAAATCATCGACCCCCGCGCGATGATCGGCACTAGCACTCCGGCGAGGAGTCAGCCTGCAAATTTATGCGCGACACTATAAATGCAAATATAATAAAGTCGAGGGAAAAAATTGATACGTTGAATCGGCCGGTCGAGAGAATAGATAAATCGGAGAGCAGCAATCACTTCGGGGCAATGATTTCTGTCAACGCAGCGACACTTCGAGACAGCGAGACACACACACTCTCTTTCTCTCTCTCTCTCTTGCTCTCGCAATGGCAAGCACGCACTCGGTAGAATTATGTTTCCACGTCGCGTCAAGTCGAGGATCGTTGCCTTTATTTGACTGCCGATAAAAACCCAGCACGATTTAAACCACATCGGCGGCCGCGCTCTTTCGACCGGACTGCTGCTGGTGCCTGCTGACGAAAGAGAGACAGAGAGAGAAAGAGAGAGAGAGTGAATTGAATCTCTCTCCATTCGGATGAATTACACCGCCACCCTTTTTAATAACCGACCAAACAATAGTGCGAGCGCGTGTGGAGCCCTCCCTCCCGATACCTGTCGGGCACGATGACTTTTAGACACTTCCGCTAAATAAAATACTCGTTCTCGCAGGCACGAATTTATTAATGTCACAACGTACGGCGAGGATGATCGCTAAGTTCCATATAGAAAAAACCACTTCCCAAGCACTGAAATGAAAGACGGCTGGGAGAACGAAGTTTATAGAGCGGCGCACTGACGGAGTGTGTATAAGCCTGTAAAATAAGAGGCTAACGTTGCTGTATATATCCCAAGCAAGAGCGACTCTCTTTCTTTTTTGCCTGAAATAAACTGATGACAGTTTCTTAGTTGAATATGAATATGTAATATTCATAGAGATTGCAAATGCATACGTGCATCGTTCATTCAACTCAAGGATAAAAGACACAACTAATAGTCATATCGCAATAAAACTTGATTGAAACATCAAGTTATACACGAATTCTGTTTATTTTGCATAGTAAAAATAGATCATTTTACAGCAGATGTTACATACGACTGTTGCTATAATACATGTACTGGAGTCAGCGCGTAGAAATGCTGACCAATATTTCCAATGCAGAATCGAGTAGAATAAATATGCTACGAAAAAGCGTGTGAAGAGAAAGAAGGAAGAGGAAAGACGACGTAGTCGTTGGAGAAGGCCAATACGAGGAAAAGAATTTCGAGTCAGTTGGTTTTCGAGAGGAGGGTTTGTCGAACGAGCGACAGCGAGTCCTCGTTCTCTCTGGCAGAGTGTGCTTACGCATAGTATACGTGTCCCCGTGGAGAGTGCGGGCGGCGTGGCAGGCATACCACTGTAATTAGAAGTGGATTCGTCCATCGATCAAAGATACCACAATGATAAGAGTAATAAAAAGCCGCAGCCGCCGCGCTCCCGGGAATACCGAAAAATGGAGGAATATGTGGTGGCGAGCGCGTTCTCCCGCGCCAGCGTTTCCCGCGTGGCAAAACAAAAAAAAAACAGACACACACACACACACTCACATACACACACAGAGTAGGTACGCATACACGTTTACGCACACCAAGCGAGAACTTTTCAACTTCGTCAATGTGCATCGCACTCGAGAGTTAATAGCACATGTCTCGCTTCTGTCTATTTTTCTGAAAACAAACATTCGTCCTGACGAGCTGTATAACGCCCGATGGAACACTAGGAAAAGGACCACTCGTTCCTCGAGCACTCTTCCTACTGCCATCGCGGAAAGTTATGTTTTTGTTGCGGCCCCATCCCTTTTTTTTAACTCCCCCCCCCCCCCCCCCCCCTTCCCGTCGCCGGGAACAGAGAGGGAAGAGCGTAGTATGCACGGGGGGTTATCGGCCAGGTACCTTCACCCTTCGATGGGGAAATAGGCCGAGCGTATTCCACCTACCACTCGATAAATAGCGCGCGAGCACTCGCACCGCCAGAGAGAGAGAGAGAGAGACAGAGAAAGGGAGAGGCGCGTGTTTGTTCTTGCAAATGAATGTTTTGCGCGAGGTAGCTGCGACTGATTTCAGCTCCTCCGCAGTCGTCCTTCCTCCCGATATATCTGTGTTTACCAACGCTTCCCTGATAAAGGACGACTAACTCACTACTCACGTACACATACAAACCCTTCGATCATTCTACGATACACGCGTCTCCAACTCAGTTCACATTACTTCACAGTCACTTGACTTGGAGTCGCTCGTATTCGAGTTACTCGCTTTCAAGCGCTCTATTTGTATAAGTACAATTGAAACAGGTAGGCCGTTCCAGACGGCGGCCACCCATACATTCTTAGTCGAGTAACCTGGAATTCGCACTGTTCGAATTATGTTGGCGACAAGGAAAAAGTTGGGGCTCTCTCCTCCCCTTCGTACGAAGCTTCGAAAGGAGCTTGAAAGGATACTTCGAGTCAAGGAAATAACAGGTTCGCATTGGGTACAAGTGCTTCAAAGCCACTTTTTCTCGGCGTTTCGAGTCAAGTATGTTCCAGTCAACCTGACTACCGTGAACGAGATGTATTCTCCGACGAGCGTATACATGATATGTAAGAATGGCAGTTGATATGGGAATAGTTCACTCTCGTTTGATTCGCTACAGTTTATTTTATATAACGGAATATCGGTAGGAAGAATAATAAATTTTGAATATTCAAATATCGTTTATCAATATTCGTTTATCTTAACAATGATGCTAACAGGATTCTAAATTCTAGTCAACAACTAATACACAATTCAAGAATCAATTGAACGATAACTACGGAGAAATAACGATTTTGTCGCAATGCTTTAATTCAAGCTATACTTGCGTTACGTAATGTGTGATGCTGCATCCCTTATCGCACTGCGCTTTCTTCCATCGTCACTTTTTTTTTGCCTGCTATGTGCGCTTCACTGGTCTTCCTTGAGGAAGAAGAGTGTCGAGCGAGCAGACAAAAGCAGACAGGCGATCGCGTCATCGTTAAACTCGAATATCTGCGATACACACATCCTCGATGCAAAGGGAACTCGTGAATGAGTCATTGTGCTTCTACACTTCCTCGCTGTGAGCGGTTCTTCTGCGTTATTTCGGATACGATGGGTGAGAGCACATGGTTCCAAGGGGATTCATGGGGAAAAGAGTGAAGAGTGTGTGTCTCTTCTGTCTCGGCTGAATAGGAAGAGTATATTCTCGTCGGAGGTGCATTCCCGTTTCTTCTCACGGCGCGCGGTGGTTCAGTATGCTTGGCCACGTGCTACCGCGACGACTGTTGTATGTCCCATGCGTGCGTTTGAATCAGGCTCATTCCCGAGGAATCTTAAATGACTATGAGAGGATCATCTTGTCTGGGGTCAGGCAAGGACGAGCCGAAATACGTTGCGCCCCTTTCATTGACGTTGGAATGATCCTCTCGCATGACTGCTCGATGTTCAATGGGCCGAGGAAAATGTAAGATGAATATCCGGAGTGGTGCTTGTATTTGAAATACTGACAGGCACCGATAAAGATTTCATATTGTAGTATTTGAAATCATACAGTAAGAATATATTTGTGAATATAAACGTTCTATACTATCATTAGAAAAGTCTAAACATATCTCATTTCTGTTGGCAACTTTTTCAAGTCACCTTCGCGAGAGTGGTCGTTCCCGCGTTAATGACACCCTAAGTTTTTCTCTAAATGGGTAAATTTCCATATCGCCTGCTTTTCGTGTATATTCTGAATGCGTAGGAAAAATATATCTTGTTAGGTGAGAGTGTCGGTGAAGTTGGTTTAACACATTGCGATAAGTCATTTCTATCGGAGCATTGGCCGATTCCAGCCAGGCATTATGGCGGCCGGCAGCTAATTGAATGGACAAACTCGATGCTTTCGCCGAGACTTTGCGCGTGGCGTTGGAACTCTTTAAAGCGACTTGAATGGCCGGATCTCCGCGCGCTCTTCGGCTCTGTTTAATCAGGCGAGAATTTCGGGCCTCCTGGCAACTGACGAGATCCTTGGTGAGGGAACGAGCAGCCTCCTCCACCTCCTCCTCCTCCACCTCTTCCTCCTCCTCGAAGAGGGTGGTAAATGGCCGCCTTTCCGCCACTTCTACGAATGCTTAATCGCGCTCCTTCGAACGCCCGAGATAAAGCTGGCTAAATCTGTAATCCGCCCTGGTCTACCCGCCTTATCGATGCAAGCAAGACCAAAGCACCACAAGGCTTTTCATATTTTCATACTACGATGTTATGTGTTCGACTCTGGAAATCCAACGTGAGATCGGACCGCTTTTTTGTTCTTTCTTTCTTTTTTTTCCAGTGCGCTCGTATCCGAATCCGTCGATCTAATATCACTGCGATCGAGTTTTCTCTACGCTTGCCGCATCCGATATTTCCTTTTATTGTACGTATACGCATACACATGATGGCGCAGTGCCTTCACTTCAAGCCCGCAGACTCGCTTTCACTCGGTCAATTAAGCCTGGACTTTCAACGCAAAGACGTTCTAGTTCTCCGTCGATTTTGCGAGTGTGAAATCGAGGAAGCATGACCCATAAAGGGTCCTGCTTCTCTCGATAGGATCGTGTTTTCGACTTAATTAATCAGGTACGCTGCCGTTCTGCAGGATGAATTACGGCAAGATGCAATTATTGAAAAAGCCGTCAGAGATTAACATAGACTCGGTTGGATGCTCCACCAACATCTCCGTACCTATCCTGTAGCTTTGAACTGTACCTTCTTATCGCTAATTAGCGACGGCGCCTTCGCGCTTATTAGTTGCATAAGCGGCAAAATAGATAATTTCCAGGGTGCCTTTTTCTCTCGGACAAATGGGCATCACAACTGCTACTACCACTAGGAGTTACATAAAAACATAACTGTACACGTCGGATCAATCTAGCTTTTTCGTATCATAGAAAACCTTGTGGTAGAGTTTTAGAAAGGTAGCCCTTAGTCATCGAGCATTCATTACCAATTTCTTTCTCGGTGCTGAGGCTTTTTTTCTTCAGAGTATTATCCGGGCAAGGCGTGGAATCAAGGAGGAGTGGGGTGGGAGGGGGGGGAAGAGCGCGATAATTGCAAGTTGCGTGAAAACCTTGCCCGAAGCCGGAATTGCGGGAGGTACTCGAGCATCGACGGGATCGACCTGGCGACTTAAATCTGCGAGCTGCTACGGGAGGAAAAATCTTTAAAAATGCTGTCCGACGAAAAAAGCGCGCATGCGTAACCATGGGCCATTTCCTTCTCTTTTTCCCTTTTTTTTCCTCTCCCTGTCTCTCCTCCTCCTCGCTCGTTCTCTCCCTCCCGTTTCCACCCTCCGGCTTCTTCTCTCCTTCGTGTTTCCTCCCCCTGTCCTCGCCGCGCTCTCTCGACGAGCGTCCAAACCCGTTTCACTCTTTTCGTCGTTCGCCTCCTCCGTCTCACTCTTTCTTCCCCGGGCTTTCTCTACCAACACACACACACACACACACACATATGCGCGCACATACATACATATTCTCTAGAATCATGCACTGGCACTGGAAGAGACGTATACGCATACCAGGTACAAGGAGGAGCGCATTTCTACTCTCGGGCGGCGTTCCCCTGCGCCCAGTGCAACGCGGTCTGCCGCCAAAACAAATCGTAAAGACGCCTCGGCGTACACGTAATCGGGCGCACGTTTCCTAAAAATCAATGCTATCGCCCGGGGAAGCCACTCTGTCACACCGGCGATCGCCCGGCGCGCACGTACACAAGGGAGAAGCGACTCTCCTTCAACCGATCTTTCAGCTTCCGATTTACTCGAGATCTTTCTCTCTTTCACTCTCTTTTTTTCTCTCTCTCTCTCTCTTCCTCTCTCCCTGCTTTCCTTCCTTCCGATCGAGTAGAACTTTAGCCCGAGCAACATTTGCAGCGAAGGCGCGCTCATCGTCAGCGGCGAGGAAAAAAATTTCCCACTCGTGCGCCCACTCGTTGATAAATGTTTACATAACGTCAATTAACCGCTCGGATCGCTCGATAAACTTGTCTAATTAAGGCGGGGAAAAAGGAAGGGGAAGAGCAGCCGAAACGAAGAGATTATTTAATCGCGCTGTGCTCGATGAATGTACCGCTTACTCACACATACATAGATGTATGTGTATATATATATATGTATATATGTGTGTGTGTACGGATGTAGAAGCGCATTGCAGCTTCTGGTAATTGTACTTAATGACAGGGCGATCGAGATACGGGCAAGGTGCGCTAAATAAATAGGGGTGCGCAGTAGCACTGACCTCTGCTGTCGGAAGAGCCTAACAACACCTTCGCCACCCTCCTCGTTCCATGCTGATGTCTTCGTTCAGATTAAACGTGACGACCCTCGCCTTTACACTTACACATTCACTTCGCCACCTGAATTTCCCTACGATTGTTAGACCAGCGTATTTAATATTCAATGGAAGGCCGCATACGTAATACAATTATCGCTGGTTATGAGAGAGGAGGGAAAATGAGAGAAAGAATAGATGGAGAGGGAAATCGATTGTTAGATCGATGGAATTATTTCGAGAATAATTCATAAGGCAATTGTTTGGATGATTCGTGAACAACAAAAGAAAGGCGCCAGATGAAAGTAGTGAACAATGTCTCGTCGTTCATTGATAACTAGTTTCACTGTCCCTGGTGAGAGCTTTGCGAGGCGGTCTTCGGGCAAATAATACCTTTGCCTGCCAGAAGAATCTTCAAGCAGAGATCGAAAGAGAGAGAAAGAGTTTTTATCCCTTTCTACAACCATTCAGGATTTTTGGACGCGGCTTGCATCGCGTATTACTCGGAAGCTGCTTGAATTGCTTGCTGAACAATTATCGGGGAAATGTTTGCTCTTAATTTTTTCATGCAGTAAGAAACACGCGTGTATATATGCTCGACTATTCATCTTCACACGCGCAGTCGAGTGTATATCGTTTTTATTTCTTTCTTTCTCTCACTGTCATTACATAGGAAGTTATTGTCTTCGAGCATTTTCATCGAGGGTTTACATGTAGATAGAAATACGCGCATGGTGACTTCTAAGTCTTCTTCGCCATCAAATTCTTGATGTTGACACAAGTGCGAACGATGTGATCAAGTGGCTGTCAGCGAGATATATCGATTATATAAATGGACATTAGGACTACGATTATCTCTAATCACTGATATTCTCCAGTCAGAACTAATAAATGCACAGACTTCGCCTTTATAAATTCAAGCGAATATAACTTGGTCTATGATTTTTAAATTCGAACTGTGATTTCTGCTAATGTTAAAAAAACTACGAGAAAAGTACTTAATACAAAGTCGTGATCGATATCGTATTCCTTTTGTTTCCTTACCAACCTCAGCATTTCTTTCCTCCACGCAACAAAGTTGCTACTCGTCATTCTCATATAATGACGATTCTTTCGATCACTTCCAAGAAGCACAATCTATTATTACAATCATACTGTACAATCATTCGTCTGTCACACACCAAGAAATTCTCGTTAACGATAAAGCAGCAGGAGTCTCTGCTGGTGTAATAGTTCCACGGTAGATAATTCAAAGCGCAGCTAATCGAGGCAATTGTGCCGCGAGGTGGGATGAAGAGGAAGTTGCTGGGGGGAAGTTGGAGTTGCGGGTGAGAGTTGGCGCATATCTCGGCGGCGCGAGTCGACACGACGGTGGCGCGTGGCGGAACTCGAGCCGCCGCCGCCGCCGCCGCCGCCGCCGTCGTCGTCGTCGTCGTCGCCGCCGGGTCTAAATCATATTGAAGCCCCAAGAGCGGACAAACAGGATCACAGAAAGCGTTACACGCGCCGAGCTTTTAGGCGATGCGTGTAGAAGCAGTCGCCGCATTTAGATTTTCCATGGGGGGGAGTGAAGCGAATGGGCTAAGGTTTCCCCACAGAAACGTCGGATGGTTTCTTGGCTGGCCGATGTTACCGAGCAGCGATAAATCTGTAATGGGGTATTGCCAGCCGGCGTAAACCCGCTTTCAAGTACGAAACTATCACTCTCCAAACTCTCACCCCTTTCGGGACACACTTTTCACCATGAGACAGAGAGAGAGAGAGAGAAACAGGAGATAAACCCGAGGAGAAAGAGAGACATGTTTTTGGACTCAAAGGGTGTTAGAAAGATGTATTGCCACCTGGAGAAATAATAGACTGATACCGAAGGGAATCTGTGGTTATGGACAAGCATTATCTGGTTAACCCTTTCGCTACAACAATGTACCGCTAGAACTGTTTTAATTTCGATGTGTATTAATTAATAAAGTTAAGAAATTTTAAGATAGATCGACACATAATAGTTGGAAATCAACAAAGGAAATAGAATACATTTTATAGTTGTATAAATTCTTGGAAGTGAAAAAGTTGAAGCATAATTACCTTCGAAACTGCTGCTTACGATAAGCACGTCCGAATGCCAAGGATGCTGAATCCTGCGCATGATAGTGCGATTTTCAACTAGTTGAATGTAGTCCTGAATACGGTTTCCCAGTCGCAGTAGCGAAAAGTCCTGTTCAGTCGAACCGAGCGAGCTCCTCACGATAATTACTAGTTCACGTGACCGCTTTCACGTGAAATAATTGTCGCGCGTGCTCGCTCGAAAATCCTAACAGAAGCGGAGTGCTCTTTGCGCTCTAACGCTGCTATCAAATCCACCCGAGCTTTCAATTCGTAGTCCGAGGAATTCGGCCCGGTGCGGCAGTTACTACTTTATTTAGTTTATCGGTGGTTCGACACAACCGAGTGTGTCAATTGAGTGGTACGATTCTGGTATTGAATCGAATCCCCCCCTGAGAATAAGCGTCGAGATTGATACTTCATATTGGCGCGCGCGTGTATTATCGCTGGTCGAGTGAAAGTGCGTGTGTCGTTATTTATGGCCAAGTGCGTTTCGCTCTTTTTCCCCTCTTTTCCACCTAATCACCTCACGTTTAGTCCTCAACACTGATTTTCCAATGGTTTTCCCTATTATCCTATCAATGCCTTCGTTAAAAACATTTTTCACTAGAATTCCTAACGGATCGTATGCTAAAAGAATTCAGTCGATTTTTTACTGTAAAATCGCCACACATTCCGATAAGTTTCGGCTCGACTCTTATTGAGCCGAGCTTCTCCCCTTTCGAAGTAATCGCTGCACTTAGATCTGGCATTCCAGCGGTGCTGGAACGCGTGCGATCTAGCCAGTTGCAGATCTTCGCAAATGAAATTCTTCCACCATTCGCGGCACAAGTCTGCAGCGAACCTGCGTGTTACTCGCTAATGACGCAGAATCCACTCCAAGAGCAAAACTCGCCTAGGTACGAGTCCTGATATTTATGAGTGACCATTAACTTTATTGAATCTGGATGACATCCAGAAAGAGCAGCTCCCGTGGCTCCTTTGGACGTGTGGTCTCTCACGTAAATTACTATTCGATACACGATTGCCAATACTGTCCAGGACGAACATGACTTCGACCGAAAATGAGGCTTTTCTTTTACCCAGACTCACCTTTACGTAATAATACGATCGGTGTATTACGACAAGAATTCTAACGCCCTTCAGGGTCAGTCGGACATCGTTTCAGTAAGAAAAAGGTCGCGTGTCATGGAGATATAGCCATATTTTTAAACGGGGACGTTTAATTTCGTAGAAACTCCTTTCCGGCGAAAACCGGTTGGCGAAACGTCATTAAGACAGGGGGAGACAGCACAGTCAGCATGCAGTCGTTCGGAGTAAAGGTGTGCGTCTGTTGATTGTCCTCGCAAAAAGCTGCGATTCCGTACGACAGGTACTGTTCCGGGGGCGAGTCTTCTCAAACGGACTCTGTCAGGTCTGAGAGGTGAGTCGATTCAGTGTCGAGGAATGCTGTGTGACGATTCACCTCCAAATGAACCTCGGCAAGTGTGCATCAAAACAATGACCAAGGATCCCATGCAGATCCTGTTTTTTATATTGCCGCACACTTATCTGCCATGAGTGCACACCTACTCGCCGAGTACATATGATTTTGCGTCGCACACTTGCAATTAAGTGCACGAAACAAATAAATTTTTTGCTTACCGCGCCGCACCACTCCCCACCACTCGGCGGAGTGTCGAAGGAGCAAGGCATTTTGGTAGACAGTAGAAAACATCCGCCAACAGATATGCAGCCGCCGCTTTAATGACCCATTCCAGGTTTTTCGCGAGCGCTCCTTTTCTTCGTCTGCGGTTGGAAACTTGTTCCCCTTTTGTGTCCCGCAGAACACATCGCAAACACCAGTTAGGTGGGCGACTGACGTAAAAGGAACGTGTGTACGATTCTAAACTGTCTGACGATGTCACTCTGTGATTGGGCGTTATGCGCATTGTTATTTGCGAGCTCGCAGAACACTTTGTCAGATCTTTATCAAGAATTCACATATATCAACAACGACTTTCAATACATTATTTACATTATATTAAACAATTTAATAATAGATAATCATAAACACTAATATTTCAACTCTTTGCTCGAGTATATTTTATACGAAAGATTATAGTATATCAGTGTTGATTAAAAGGCGAGTGAAACAGGCTGTAGTTTGCGGCGCAATGATTTTTACGCTGCGGGTCGCGGTGTGGCGCAGCGCGGCGCGGCGCGGAAAAAGGCAAGAGGAGCGCGGCGGGCAGGTTGGCGCGCAGGTAGGTGGCCGCACCGAGAGAAAGCACGCTAGACACACACTCTGGATGCCGAGCCTCGGATACCGGATATTGTAAACCGACCTTCACCGCGAAATCTGTATATCAGCCTTCGGCGCGGCCGGCGAGCAGGCTCCGCTTTAAAATTGCGCGACCGCCATCGCCGTCAATGTCATTTAAATACCGAGAGCGGTCCGAGCGAGTACCTACCACCGCCACTGTAACACTAAACGCACAGGCATCACCCATTCCATCATCATAAGTGTGCGGAATCAGTAACAGGTTGGACATTCATGTCGCTACTCTCCTCATTTCGAACTGTGTAGCAAGTGACTGCATTGAAAAACAATTTGTCACTTAGTCTTTGAGCCGAAAGTGACTGAAATATGATAAGTTCGTATTATTACTTTTACGGTTTTATTTTGGATAATAAGTTGAAGAAATGGAACAATTTTCATTGATTTAATTGTGGTTTAATTAGAAACTTCTGAAAGAGAGTATTTTACATATCGAAGTGAGGGTGCATCGAAGGGTTTATGTCGATGTAATCATTTTTTGTTGACCGTAACCATGTATACGATATAAATCGAGTTTTATGGGAGAACACTGTTTTTTGGGAGCTTACATAAACCTTACGAGCGGTTGAATATTTGGGAGAAATGGGGTTCGGACTATGTTACCGCCCGGTTGCATGCCGCTCCGCAATTAAGCAGCGCCGTCATAAAGATAAAGTGGGAATCCGGCAGATTTTGATGCGATGCCCAGGAATTAAGGGGGGAAATTAAAAACAAGCAGCCTCGGAGGATAAAGATCGTGCGCGTACGAAATTTCAGCCCCGGCAAGCTTTTAAAAAGGCTCGGCTGGCGGCGTGCGTCGAGCTTGCTTCGCTCGCCTTTTCGAGAGTTTTGCCCACTTTTTGCAGTTCGCTGCGAGGAACCCGCGGCGTAAAAGAGTATTAATGCGAATCCACTAACAAACGTTCTCTCTCTCTCTTTCTCTCTTTCTCCTCCCTTTCAAACTTTCGGAAGTTCGCCCGCTCAAGACCAACGGTGCGCGCGCGCGTTCTCTCGCCCCTTATTCGTAAATGCTTCTCTAAGAAAGTGTCATGTTCAGCTTAAGAAGTGAGTTTCAAATGGATGAAAGGAAATGTTGCACTGGAGAGAAGAGCACCTTTTCTCTGAATGCGACTGCATAATTTTTCTCCCCACCCATGCTTTTAATTAGAATCGTATTATTTGTTCACCACGATATATATAGCTGTAGTTAAATATTTCTACACTCGGCAAATAAGAAGATTAAGCTCTTATCGAAATCGTCTTTAAAAAAAACAGAAACACCGCAGACTTAAACAGTAAATAACGGAAGTCAGGAGAGAAGAGTGTTATGGGGGAAAAATATTGCAACCCTTCCAAGACAGGAAATGCAAGAATACGCAAAGTGGATATCGTTGGGGTAAAGCGTCGCTCCTTTCCCATGAAACTCGTTCGGCTAAAGTGAGTTTCGACTTTCCGGCGGAATCAACTGTTGCATATGCAGTCGTCATCCTAGCTATTTATTCAAATAGAGCGGTTCCCGAGTGTACGTAGGAAAGCGAACCATACGGAATAGACGTCTTGCACACGGTCGGTGGAAAAATGGCCGAATATTGCGAACTACTTCTCGCCGGTAAACAGGATTTCTCAAAGACACGGATCAGATTAGGAACATTTATTTTTCTGACCTCGAATCTTATCGACGACAAGCATGAAACTTCTCTCGTACGCACTGCGATACTCACGCGATAGCCACTTTATACAAGATATTACAAAGTTCTCCGCTTCACGGTAACATTCGAACGCAGGCCTATCATCCAAACGTGTCCGTGCGTTTTTCTGCATCCGTGAACACCTCTCACCGGGGCTCAGTAGTAGGTATACACTCACGTTACTGCCGGTGCTCGGTATACAACCAGCCGGAGTCAACGAGCAACAAGACTCGCACCGGTAGAAGATAGATATCTGGCCTGAGGAGAAGAAAAGGCTCGTGGCGAGCGGGAGCCTCCTCGCAAGAAAGTCCGATCGCCGCTCTGTCGTCGGACACGACAGATAATCCGACAGCGTGTCCTGGTACCATGGAAAATCGAATGATACGGTGTATACCCTTTTAAAATGATTGATAGCAATGTTCGAGAATCAATGAACTAATACTATTCTTAAGAATAAGATAGAATTACTTCACCGTGGATCTTTTGTTACTTATTACTGATAGATACAACTAATATTTAATACTTTAATTATATACCATATCTTTTTCCAACGGTTTGTTTTTCCTTGCAAGTTTCATTATTCAGTCATGTACGAGTTGCTAACGCGAGCGAATTTGTGAGACACTGTACACTTGGAGCCAAGGCTGTAAGTGGTGCAGTACTCGGTGCTGGATCCAGCAGTTAACCGGAAAAACAGTTACTTCGACCGGATCAGTTTGGTCGGGTCGGCGATTTAATTAAACTTCGGCAATTGTTCGCCGGCCGTGCGAGAAAGAGGTGTGCGGGCAGGGCAAGTTGGAAGTGTATCGGTGAGATAACAGTTTTTCCGGGGAAGGTTTGCAAGCCTGAGGAGAGGATAGGAGATAGGCGATTGCACGATACTGAACACTTCATAAATCATTGGTCGAGACGCGTAGATCTTCGCAGGGTCCAACCAGCATATAACAACCGTTGAACTTGCGAAGCTCGAACCGGACGTGTCTGACCATGCGTGACCAAGAACCCGGCCGATTCAGTATGCTAGAAAGTACGACGGAGGCCACAAAGTGGTCCGATGTTCCAGAGCCTCGTAGGAAACTTGGTACGCTCGCCGATTATTGATAGCGGACACAGCCCTCTGCATGAAGCTACGATTTGCCTCGCTTATTTTAGTACGCTGCAATTACTCCCTACTGGTCAGTCTGGTAACGCAGCGGGCAGCCAGACTTCCGGTTGCTCACCGATATTCCCGATTTATCAACTATCGCGGGAAAATTTCTGTCTGTGCCAGGCGATAAGTGCTATCCAATGGAATTACCTTCGCTCCTGCGATCTTCACGCCTGCCAATACTATTAACCATATTTCCATTGGGTGCTCAATTGGTGTGCGTTCTTACACTTGTATTCTGCGGTACGTTCCTCACTGTCGGGGAAGCAGTCTGGCTATAGAAAGTAGTTTTCACGGATAATCGCAAATGAGTAGCCGGATCGAGAATGCGTGTAACATTCAGTTTCACAGATCAGAGTCACGGCAGAATGGGGCGTAGTAGGTATATCTGCGAGTAGGAAAGTGGCTCGGTTAGATTGCTGCGAATGGAGTATTCGCACTGTGTTCACTGTAGTCAAAGATCGAAGAGAGAGGTAAAAGATTGGTCTGGCGTTGTTTGATTGCAGATACTGGCGCGCCGTACGTATTGTACAAGGACAACATGGAGAGGCCCCAAGGGCAATGGGGGCCTGGGCCGGGATCTCTCCAGGACGGAGGACTGTACCCGCAGCAACAGCAACAGCAACAGGGCTCTTCGTCGTCGGGTAGTCCGCAGCAGGCCTGTGGACCCCCGGTCGAGGGAGAAAGCGGTCCCCCGCCTTCGTTGGCCTCTCCGGTGCCCTCGCCGTACCCTTCGGCGCCGCCCGAGCCTCAAGCGTTAACGCCACCGGACGATGACATACAATCGAACCAGGCCACCTCCCAGCAACAGCAACAACAGCAGCAACAGACTCAACAACAGGTCCAGCAGCAGCAACAGCAGCAGCAGCAGCAGCAACAACAACAAGTGCAACAACAGCAACAGCAACAACAACAACAGACGGGACAACAGGACCACTCGCCGCAGCAACAGCAACTGACACCGCACGAAGTGGACCGCAGCGACTGTTTCCCCGGGGCCGGCGAGCTCCAGCAGTACCCTCAGCACTACTTCAAGGAGACCAGGCCTCATCCGTCGCCCTCGGTGCCGCCGCACATGCTCACACCGGGCGGCTTCTCGGCGTTACATTATCTCAAGCAGCCCGGGGTGATGCTGACATCGCTCGGACAGGGTGACGGGGGGCCCGGTCTCGACGCGCATCAATACGCCGGCCCCGGTGCACCCAACATGACCACCGGGTTACCCGACATCGTCCAGCAAAGTGGTAAAACGTCGAAGGGCGCGAATAGTGACCTACGACTGTTCAAGTGTTTGACGTGCGGCAAAGATTTTAAGCAGAAGTCGACTCTGCTACAACACGAGCGAATCCATACGGACAGTCGGCCGTACGGGTGCCCGGAGTGCGGGAAGCGGTTCAGGCAACAATCGCATCTAACGCAGCATCTCCGCATACACGCGAACGAGAAGCCGTATGCTTGCGTGTACTGCGAGCGCACGTTCCGGCAGCGCGCCATCCTCAACCAGCATCTGCGCATCCACTCGGGTGAGAAGCCATACCAATGTCCGGAGTGCGGAAAACACTTCCGTCAGAAGGCGATCCTGAATCAGCACGTCCGCACACACCAAGGCGAGCATTTCTCTCTGCCTCCCAGACTCCCAGAGGGCGTCCATCACAACCTCACTGACCCACTCTCACCGGTTTCTTGCTGTTAATGTTTAGTCACCACCACCGCCACCGTCGTCACCACCTCGCTATCACCTCTATCGTCATCGCCGTAATCATATCTCTCTGTCTCTATGACTTTATACTCTCATCTTCGCATCTAAATCTCTCGCTACCCCCGCATCACTCATATTTCTATTGGAACATCTTTCTTTTCGCTGGTCTCGTCGCGCCACTAACGATCACAATCTCTTTTCCATCTGTTTTCCCATCTAGCTCGTTCGAGCCGACACGCGTTCAAATTCATTATAGAGAGATCGGCAATTGATCATTTCGGTGATCGAGAGCATCGGCCTCGTTGAAGCTAAGGCCAACCGGAGGGTAAGGACGGTTGAGCTGGACGCGAGAGCGCTGGTGAGCTGTGAGATAGAGGAGCCTTTCTCCCGCATCCTTACCTGCTTTCCCACCCACCTGAGATTATTCCTTCCTATATTACAGCCCTCTGATAGTCGGTCTTCGTTACGTCGATCGAAATTATTATAATATCTAGCACCTCAGATAACACCGATCCGTCCTGAATAACATATCCTTAACGCGAGTCCCCCGTCCGTAACACTCGGGTGGAGGAGGTGGACCTTCACCCATAACTGTACAATGGTTGCTGGGTCTTTCTCGTTGGTCCCTGCTTTCGTTAACTCGTTGAAATCGCGTATAATCTGATCGAAAGTAGTTTACCTTCCTTGAGATTGGAATTGCGTGCTTGTCACGGCCAATCACTAAATACCATGGGCTGCCTAGGTACTCGAGATGTAGAACTAGAGTTTGATCGGGCGCGAAACTAACACACTCCTCTCCAAAACAGCGTGGCTGGGAGCGGGAGGATGAACTTGAGGTGTCTCTGTTGCAGACGTGAGTCCGCACCTAATCTTTAAGAATGGGATGACGCCGACCCTCTGGCCCCAGGACGTCCCTTTCCCACCGGAGGAAGGCAAGGAGGAGGTAGCGTCGACGTTCGGCGACACGGACACGCAATCGGGCGCATTCAGCCCGGCACCGGACGCCAATTCGATCCAGTATCCGGCGTACTTCAAGGATCCGAAAGGCGGGAACCACTCGGTATTTGGAGCCGGTGGCTCAGGCAGCTTTGGCGCGCTCCAGTACATCAAGCAGCAGGGTGGCACCAAGAGCTGTCTACCCGATGTGATACAGCATGGGCGCTCCGCCGGGATGCCGCTATACGTGCGTTGTCCGATTTGTCAGAAGGAGTTCAAGCAAAAGTCGACCCTCTTGCAGCACGGTTGCATACACATCGAGTCGCGACCGTATCCTTGCCCGGAGTGCGGCAAAAGGTTCCGACAACAGTCCCACCTCACCCAACACTTGCGCATCCACACGAACGAAAAGCCATACGGTTGCGTGTATTGCGGCCGCAATTTCCGGCAACGCACGATACTAAATCAACATCTGCGCATCCACACTGGTGAGAAGCCGTACAAATGCCAACAGTGTGGCAAGGACTTTCGTCAGAAGGCGATTCTGGACCAACACACGCGCACCCACCAAGGCGACCGGCCGTTCTGCTGCCCGATGCCGAACTGCCGACGGCGTTTTGCCACCGAGCCTGAGGTCAAGAAACACATCGACAACCACATGAACCCTCATGCGGCTAAGGTGCGCCGGAACTCGAGCAGCGACACCAAGCCACCGGGTACGCCGACGGGACTTGGCCCGGTCCCTGTGCCGCGCGGTCTTACGCCCGCTGTCGTCAAACCCGAGCTCTACTTCCCACAATGTTACGCGCCCGCCTTCAATCACCAGCCGCCGGTCTCGACGGCCCAGTTCCCCGGACAGGCGAACGGGGTGTCGGTCACCGGCGAATTCAAGCCACCGACCGGCCTCCCGCCCCAGTGACTAACCGTCCATCCTGCCGCCTACTAGCCAGCAGGAATACCGCTGAGATTTCAGCGCTGCTTCGGCCACGCGTTGGAGCCCGAGAACTCACCGAGCGCCGCCGCTGCTGCTGCTGCTGCTGCTGCCTCGCACCGATGCAGTCAGCCTATCCAGCAACAGTACCCGTGACATTTATCGTGCATTTACTAAGGTCTTTCTTTTCGTTTTCACCGTGTTCTACTTACTTTCCTCATTGCCAACCGCGCCGCCCCGGGCTGCGCGCCAGCCCGTCTTATATTATCGCTAGTCCTCGACTCGATGGTCAACGTCGATCTTCGACACCCGGTTCTCTACTAGGCCGATCTAGCCTTTCGGTTATATTAATCCTTCCATACGCTTGGACCAGCCATTCTCTACCGGCTAATGCAGATCTCATCCTGATAATGCGATCCTACCGCCAGGATAACGGCACTCCCGTAATTGTTACTACCGGCAAGGCGTGTCTATGGGAAACACGCTGTGTCCCTATTCGACAACACGGGACAAGACCGAGTACAATCGTCAAGGATCGTCGAGATCGCAAATATTGATATCGTCGTGATTAAAATTCAACATGTTAATCATCGGAATGGGCAACGGATGTGTAAGTGTTTGATCCGCATCGAGACGAGGTCCACCCAGGAAGGAATATTCGCGCCGACAGAAAGAACCCAGACGATCGCAAGTCGATACGGAAGAGAAGATGCGAGAGTTCGCCGTCAACGCTCGGGGAAGAGAGTCGGTGCGAAGCCGAAGCGAGCGGACGGTGAAAGCCGTCGATTCACCGTCGGAATCCGAAAGAGTCAGAGAGAAAGAGAGAAAGAGAGATAGACAGAGTGAAAGAGGTAAAATAACCAACGAAAAATCTCGTCTATTCTGCCCGTACGTATTTTTTTATATTACCGCAACACGAGAACCTTCTCGCGTTTCTTTGGTGGACGATCGAATAGCTCGGGAGAATTCGATGGTAGTCGTGTGGTAGTCGCCCCGGGGTTGTCGCCAGATGCTGCTCATCCAGACCGCGTTGCTCCGCCGCGACGCGACGGGTTGAAGACGTTCGATTTCGACCACAGACTAACAAACGATTGTGATACAATATTTAACTTGCCTATGTTTTAAACGAGTGATGATCGGAGAGATAGAGGGTAAATGGGATTGAAAGAGAGAAAGATAGAAAGAGAGTGAGGCAGGCAGAGAGAGATAAGGAAGAAAGGAGAGAGAAAGGAAGTAGTACATAATACGCTGCCTCGGGGTATACGAGTCTGACAGAGAGAAAGAGAGTTACGGAGAGAACGAGGCCCGATATACACACGACCACGAGAAGATTGCCTGTAAATATGTAAAGCCGTTTTCTTCGCGAGCAAGAGAGTCAGGGCGAAAGAACGAGAACGAATGTGCGAGTGCAAAGAAGAAGGAACGAAAGAGAGCAAGTGAGAGAAAGAACGAGTGAATGCCAGTCGAGATGATGCGAATACGATGAGCGAGTGCGTGTGAGAAAGGATCGTATGAACGAAAGAAATAAATGCGTTACACGCGCATACAAAGACCCACACACACACACACATACACATACGAAAAGAGCGAACGAAATGTGCATAAGGGTCCGAGCGAGAGAGGATGGGGCGTACGAATCGTGACACGCGGGATACGAAGCCAGTGAGAGGCGAAGGACGTTTGGGTGACCAAGAGGTGCACAAATGAAGGTGCGAGAAGAGTCATGTAGGAGTTGGGAAAGAGTGAGAGCTGAGATATTGGCAGTGCATGTGTGCAAGAGAGAGAATGAGAGAGTGAGAATAAGAGCGAAAGATTAGGGTTCAGGACGACGTATTCCCCCAGGGTGCCGAGCTATAACGTTCGGTCGACATACACGTACACACTCACACAGACAGAAGGAAAGAAGTTGAGGATGAGAGGAATGCGTTAGGCGTGATGAGAGGGTACCGGTATGACTCTTGTATACTGTAGGTAATATTTGAATGTATATTTATACGACAGGTTATTATTCTATCTATATTGATGATATTTTGAATCGGTTTTAAAATCAGATTGGTGCTGATAACACTAGGTAAGCAAGGAACACGAGCAAAAAAAAAAAGCAGATAAGACGAACGAGGAGGGAACGTGGAAGAAGGCTGAGACACCGTAGAGTAGAGTAAGTAGGGTAGTCGATAGTCTAGTAGCTCAAGATAAAAGAAAAGACTTCGAAGGACCTCTCGGCAGTGTCCGCTCATCAGATTTATTAATTATCATCGTCGCCGCTCTCGTAAAGACAAAAAAACCCATTTCGTGGCAATACTTAAGGAAGAGAGAAAAAGATGGATGGAGGAGGAGGAGAAGGAGAAGAGGAGAACCGGTACATAACAGACGGGAAAATCTCAACGTACTAGAGAATAGTCTTTTAAATTTCTACATTAAGACGTGTGATCTCTCTAATTAATTGTACATTACATTAACGATCTTGCGATCCAGAGACCGTCGGGGTGACGCATAAGGTATAATTACGACTTTACGTATACTAGGCGTTCTACAGGTTAGTCTTTTATCATTTAGGAGACACAGAGATCTGAAGGTGAATAATTGTGCGGCCATATTCTCTGTGGCCTGTTCGTAGTGCCTCGGAATTGCTGCTCGCGGCAGTGATTTGACCGTATTTTAGGATGGTAATATTATAATTATATTGAGAACTCCAATTATCGATACTCGGAGGGCAGTGAACTGAATAGGCGAGAGAAAGAAGTAGGAGGAAGAGTGAGAGAATCACAGGAGAGGAAATCGTGTCGCCAGGCGTGTCACGTTAAACGATTCAGCAACATTTCTTAAAAAAAAGCGTGCACCAATCATTCGCACTTCCAAAGCGCGTAACGAGCGCCAAGCCGTGATCGACCGAGGGACGATGCGATCGTGATTAATAGTTGATGATTGCATTTGTTGTTTCTTCTGTTTCTGCTCGTCACCTGTCTGTCCTTTGCTTTCATCGACGCTCGACGCGTCCTCCAATGTCAAAAACCGTAATGGCTGTTAAACAAAGCCTTGCTAGGAATCGCCACCTTTTCCCGGCATTTACGAGCATCGTTATTGCTCTCGTCGTAATCGAGATTCGTTTATACCTCGCTTCACGAGATTCGGGTTACCCGAGTTATCGTCGAGAAATTATAGCGAGCTCAGAAACGCGTCGATATCCGCATGCCTTCTCCGCCGCAATCCATTCCACCCGACTTATTTCTGCCTTCTAGTGAGCGCAAGCACTCTCGTCTTGTGCGTCAGTGATATAAGCTGTACGAAACCTCCAATGATTATTTGCCACCGTTCGAAACCACCCGGCAGAGAGAAGATTGACGCTTGTAGGAACCCTCTAATTTACAGTACCTTTGAATCTCACACCCACTCTACGAAATGTGAACTGCTAATACTCGTCACTCACCCCCATTATCATAATAATTGCAGTTACATAAAGAATATGTTGATAAATCAGAAGTAACCGACATTATAATGACAAATAACAATAACTGTTTAAAGTTTCACTCGTAATACTTGGCTTAATAATCAAGTGTCCCGGACACTAGTACGACACCGTTCTACAACTCTGACGTAAGAAGGGGCGTGAATTTATATCGGAAACCAATGGAAAGGGAGTCCTCCCGATGTAACTATGTAATCGCAAAATTCCTTTGCTGTCCCGGCGGCTAAACGTCGTAATGAAATTAAAAGCCGCGTCATTAAAAATAAGGTGCCACTCGTCCCACAACGAAAGTACTTTTCCTTCGGCGTTCTTTTTATTTGTAGGCACTCTTTACTACCATTTCCGATTGCTGATTCTTTTTAGCGTACTCCCCCATCACCATTGCATTTAACCGAACACTCACGTGACCGTGTGGAACAAGTTTTCCTACTTCTTCCTAGAGTCGATTTACTGCTCCGGCAATGCGCGAGTTCGACTGCGCGCAGTCGATGTGAAGAGAATGTCAGGTGATTTAATTCGTCGACTTTCCGAATGCTGCCAGCACAATATGATTTCGCCTTTTTTACACCCGGCAGTTGTGCTCCGGTATCGGAACGGAGGGAAAACAGAGATTTCAGGCAGGGAGGCGCGCGCGCGCCATATCGCGCAAGGGACGACAAGTTGACAATTGTTGTAAAGATATTGTAGATACGGATTCTTGTTTTCTATGATGCATATTAAGAATTATTATTGACTATTATTATTATTAATTATTAATTAATTATTATTAATTATTATTATTATTACTGTAACATGCCGTACTCAACCTATCGATATTACTTATTATTATTTTAATCGTTTAATTTTATCATCGACAACTATTCAGTTTTGTAGCCGCATACTTCGTTGTACGATTCTCGTGACACACAGAGGACGTGCGAGATATATTTCGCGTACGGTGCAGTGGTTAGGCGCACTTCTTCGATTCACCGAAGGTTTTGTTCTCGACCTTTCTCCACCCTTATTATACGCTCATATACATATTTTGTAACGATTCGTCGACTGTACGAAGCGACTTTCACACTTTCTTCGTTCTCCCCATTTTTTATATCCTGACATTTGTAGATGTTTTCCTCCTCTTTTTTTATACAACTATTATTATTCGTTTTTAATCGACTTACTGGCGCTTATGCTTATTATACGTACTCTTTATCTCGCAGTCACAAAATCCGTCGTGTGATATACGAATATACATATATATATATATATATAAATTTATATTATATATATATATACATATTATAGATACACCCGTGTGCGTGCCGCAATTGAAAAAGCGCAAGCGACGCCTGGTGTCAAACGACCGTTCAGCCCCCTCTTTTTTTTATGTATATTTATATATATATATATATAAATATATTTATATCTTTTGCAAAGTACTTTGCAATAGCAACCGGCAGATCTGGTGCGATGACAATGGCGGCGTTACTTGAGAACGCCTAGAGAGGGCTCGTTGTACGCGGCGAGCCGCGCGGGACTTGTTGCGAACTGTTGGGAAACTGGTTCAGGTGATCGGGCCGCTTGTCGGAACCCCCTGTGTGGTGCCATTTCGATCGGCAGTGTGCTGGGAGACTGCGAGTGCTAGCTGAGTGCAAGATTCTACTGTGATATCGACTTCGGAGGACGCGATTGCAAAGCACACTTCCACATTCGACTTATTGTTAGTCCTAAATCCTAAAAAGACCCTCGAAAGATCTCAAGCGGACCATTCGGGCCAGATACGAGCCGATTGGTCCCAGCAAATAGTGCGAGATGATTTCTCGCGCTCGGTAGATTAATCGGGATGGGAGGCAATCGCGATGAGACGAGGTTTTCGGGTGGATTTCAGGCCGATCGAATTACTATTTTGCAATATCCGACGGAACAGGCCCGTTTCACCGAGCACCGGTGCACGTTGGTAGCTGTTACAGACTGTTAGTGATGCATTTATTATTCAATATTTATCGCACGCTACGCTTTCCCGTTTTTTCTTTTTATTTTTCTTTATATATAGTAGACGGCAGACAACTGCCGGACGTGTTTTTCTTTTTTCCATTATTTATCACTTGTTATCACCGTTCGACGAATCCACGACTTCCCGGGGAAAACAGTTCGCAACCAGTTCCCATGAATGAGCGAGATGCTGCGCCGCGTACAGGAGGCGGACGGCCGAACTTGTCCTCCCGAATTTTGTCCCCCCCCCCCCCCCCTCTGTTTAGTTAGTACGTTTTGTCTCTTCTGTTTTATTTTCTCTTTTAATTAAGTCGGTTGTGCGCTTTTATGTCGGGCGAGATTGATCTGTAGTTGGAGGAGCCGGCGTGTGACGCGCCGCGGCTGTCGTTCACTGAATGCTCAACATAGATTAGGTTAAGCTTTATATATTACCTAACGATTATGTAAATTATTGTTTTCCTCCCTTTGTAAGACTCAACTTTATAAGACTCGCGACAGTGCGGCGCGTATCACGGCCCTCTAATTATTCCTCCCCGCCACCACACCCTCCCCCACTCGTTTAACTGAGAAACGCCGGGATGCGCCCCCGTCGATATCCCCCCTCCCCCCCCCCCTTTTTTACCGCTGGTCCCCCCGAAATGTTAATTATTGTCATGTAATTGTACAATATCTAAGCTTGTCACGGGATGCGGGGGCCTTCCCGTTTCTACGTACGCGATCCCCCCCCCCCCCCTACGTTACGAGATCTCGCTTTCAAAATTTAGCTTTAAAGGAAACTGTTCTCGTTGCGGACGCCGATGCAGGTGCAATAACATCACTCTACACAGTTGGGGTGTGCATGATGTCTCTACAGTTAGACGCGCGTTCAAAGACGCTTTCCACTTTTCCTTTCCCTTTAAAAAAAAAAACAAAAAAAAGCACAAGAAACTTCCCCTTGTTCTTCACGAAATCAAGATGTTATTCTTTTTGTTTGTTACCGGCTGGAGCAGCTCCGGAAGAGTCTCGACCGGTCGCCGCGCCCAGTCGCTGTCAATAATTGCCAATCGAATGAATTCGAATCACCTTCTCTTTCGATTACTGGTGCTTTTCGTTTACCGTCTCTGCGGCGAGTTTAGAAAATGCGCAGCAGGAATTGTCGGATCTCGCGCGTGTGCGAGCGCGCTCTCATGTCTAGTGCCGCCCCTCCAACGCACACACGTTGCTTGTGTTTTATTTATGTAGATGTTTTATGTATACATATACGTAACCCGCACGATCGTAAATGTAAGAACGAAAGCAATGTACGGAGATGTCACCGCGGTGCCAAGCACCGGTGACGCATATACCATTTATTTACAAGTGTATACACGAAGGCGGCGATCCGCTGAGCCCAGGCGATTCTTTTAGATTTTTATCCATCGATTTTTCAATCAATCGAATACTTGTTCACCCGCACTCGTATCCTCATCAATCACTTCGCCGCATGATATCTTTTTACAAATTATTTTTGCACGACCTTTTTTTTCTTCCTTCTTTTCTTTATGATTCTCGACTTTATTATTTGCCGAATTAGTCCAAGCCTGGGCGCAGCTCTCGCCGCACTTCGATTAGATGCAAAGTTATGGCGGAACCAGGTTCCTAATAGTAATTTAGGGAGTGGGAAGAGTGAAAGAATTCGATTCCTCTTATATTTTGTGACTGACGAGTGTCTCGGCACGGCACGGGCCCGATTCCGGCTGGTACTATAGCAGCACCCAAAGATTGTCATCAGGATTATTAATACTCCGCACACGTTGTTATGTCACGCTCATTTCTCCCTGTCCTCCCTCGTTGCGTTCGATTCTCCTCTCATTTCCCGTTGATTATCTGTTGTTCTCCCTTTTGTCTTTCTGCCTGCCCACTCACTACCTGCCAGCCCTACTGGCTCATTTTTTCTCCCACCCCCACCCACCCACCCACCCACACACCCCCCCTTTTTTTTATTTCTCGGCGAAACACACATATAGTGTACATGTATATTATGTTAAACTCGCCGCGAAACGGGCCCGCGCTCGCAATCCCGAGCGTGTTCTGTTTTTCATTTTCACTTTTTTTATACAATACAAAAGCCATGAATAAAAGCAGAGGCGCATGTCTTCGAGAGAGAGAGCCTTTTATTATTTTCTTTCCGGCTTTTCTTACACGGGCCTGGGGTGTTCACTGAGGGAAAAATTGAAAAGAGCACCCTAAACTTTATCAGAAGAGAAAGAGAATCATTATTCTCAAAAACCAAAAGAAAGCTATTAAGCACTTATGAGATCGTAAACAAAGCCTCAATAAATACCCCGGCCCTTTATGATTCTGCCTTCTTTGTTTCAGCATTGCAGTTTACTTCGTTGCAGTTTATTTTATTTATTTTCTTCTTTTTTCCCCCGGGCGGAGGTGAAAAAAGGGTGCGCACTCCTTTTAACCCGGTTCCTCGTAGACAGGATTACGCTCCAGTTTTCCGTTGCCGTGCACTTTATTTCTCTGCACCGTGCGTTTTTTTTTCTTCATTTTTTTATTTTTATTTATGCATTAGCAAGCAAGTAAGCGCGAGAGAAAGAGAGAAAGAGGGAGAGACACTGGCGTAGGAAAGACCACTCATCAGCAGTGAAAGAAAAGCCTCGCCGGGTAAGAGACCGGACGGAGAGAAAACTCGGTGGCAATAAATATTCGCATAAATTCGGCGAACGATATCGAGAAATATCGTTGGGCAAGGATCCGCTCTCCTCGGCATAATGAACTTTAATAGGCAGCGAATGCGAGAGCGGAGCTACGCCAGAGAGAATAAATTTCGCGGGCCTCGTAAATTCTGGGAACAAGCGCGTCGGAAACAGTTCGCCGCGGTGCAACCAGTTTTGCACGGACACGTCAGAACAGCTACTTGTCAGAATGCGCCTGCCGGCAGCCTTGATTTGGATTATTTGCGCCGCTGTGTTTGCTACATACTCGCTTCGGGCCCTCTCCTTGTAGCTGCGCCGGGCACACACACACACACACATGCAGACAGGACTTCGCCGACACTAAACTCCTTTATGGGTAGAGCCGTGCATTAAAATCTTACGGACGGCGCGAGAACTTATTTGCTTTTGTTTGGAAGCAGTGGCTCTTGGTTTCGGGGGTCCAAGGAAATCGTTCCTGCTCGACTCTCGCACTCTCCGAGATTAAAATCTCTCAGGGAACTCGCTTGCCAGTTGAATTCTGCCAATAGCCAGTGCGATAAATGTTCCAGGAAATTCGGAATCATTTACGAGATCGAAGCACGTTGCACTTGACAATGGCTGGCAAGTGCGAAACGAACATCGAGGACTTACGGGTTCCACACACATACACATCGATCGGAAAGTTCGAGTGGCTGGTAACGGCTGGGCGAGGCGAGCAAGCCCGTGCAGCCGGGATTTGAGAAACTCTGCCGTCTGCGAGGAGCAGTCTGACTGCACTTGACTTTCCAACTTCACGATCACGGCTACAAAAGCGGAGAGACCCGCCTCGTAGCGACTGTCTCGACGATCGTATTATCAGGGCAGAGCGGAGATCAAGAGATCGATTCTCCCTGGCAAAGAAATTCCCAATTAGGTAAAGCAGCCTTATGAATTATACACTGTCGCCGCCGGGCTTCAAAGTAGTCTGCCGATCTTCTTATAGATATAAATACACCAGACGTCCCAATATAGTTTAATCCACGCGAATTTATTTTTTATACCAATCTGCTAATGGTCGCAATAGGGAACGATATCGAATGGCGACAGTGCTCGATCACCTCAGGCATCAAATCATCTTTCCAGAAATTCGTACGATCTCGAGAGCACACCGACACAGCTGGTCGAACTCGAAGGAGAGCAAGTACGAATCGTGAGCTCCATTATGTCAGCCAATCGGTCCGTAAAATGTTCTCCCAGGCGAATTAAAGTTTGCGGGAGCTCGGAGCTCTGGCAAAATGAAGAGAGCGCTCGAGGAGAATGAGTGGCTGATAAATTCGATGCTAATCGACGCTCTCTCTCTCTCTCTCTCTTTCTCTCTCGGCGGAACGACAGCGATGGCAACGGCAAGAGGCGCTCGACCTCTGACACCAGGACGGCTAACATCTCCCGATAAGAATTTCTGCCTGCCGATTGCAAGTGGAGCAGAGATCCAAAAGCGGTCCGATGCATTAATGTGGCTATTGCCAAAAATGACGAGGAGCCAGTTTACGCGGCTCTTGCCGATCGCCGTACCATCTCTTAACCAGACTCCCGCTCGCGCGCGCGCGCGCGCGCACTCAAGCCAGACACACATATACGCACACATATCGAATCCGGTTAGACCGGTTCGGTGAGACGTTAGATTTTCGCGTGATCGCACTTTCGGTTTCTGAATATTGTGTCCTTGAATGGGGTCCTGCTCCGAGCGCCGCCGCCGGCGACGACGACGTCGGCCACCACCATTACCAACGCGAATATCGGATGATGCAAGAACAAGTGCATCGAAAATTACCCGTAAAATCTGTCCGCGTGTGCGTGCATATATCGGCTGCCCACGCGCTCTTCATTCGCCCGTAATTGCCGGCCGAGATATTGCAATTGAACATTTCGCCTACTGATCCTCCCCGTCCCGCTCCGATTAAACGATATCTTCTCGAGCGGTTGGTAGCCGCGTGTCACGCCGCAATTCCGAAATCAGAAATAACAGCGATATCACCGTGTCAGAGAGCGAAAAAGACTCGGTAAGAAAGAAAGAGAGAGAGAGAGAAAAAAAGGGAGCATAGAGAAAAATAAATTTCCGTTTCGTGTGCGAGAGTTACTTCGAGAAACGAAGTCGACAGTTCAAATGGGCGCCTGACAAATTTGTCTTTATTGATGGCTGATTAAAGCGAACTAATCACACAGGCTTGGCGAATGAACCGGTTTACCGATGGGACGACTTATCAAGGCGGGCTCTATTTACTATCATTAATCTAGGATGGCACACGGGGAGAGATTACTGGTCGATCGTATTTTCTCTTCGCAGGATATTAGTAGACTTGGATCGCCCGACTGTAAGTCGGGCTTCCTCCTGTGGAGGAAAAGGGGAGAAGTAGATCGAGAGCGATCTCGATATATCGAACGGTCGTGGTTTTAAGTAGTAGTAGCAGGACGAGAGACTTTGTCTCGCTGCATGCTTCTCCAGCGCGAAACATAAGCCGAAGGACAAGAAAGAACGAGGGATTGGAACGGCGCGAAGAATGATGGATCATCATCCGTGGCCGAAAACCCGTTGGGCCTCGGCGCAGATGAAGAATGCTGGACCAGCGAAGAGAGAAGAATCCCGCCGTCTCGAGAAGTACATACCACGCCAAGCGATATCAGCAATCACTGCATGCGAGTATGCGCTCTACCAGCCGGGTTCTGATCCTCGAAAGTTCTTTAGTCCCACTTAACGAAGGACACTCTCAAGAGCAATTACTCGTATGCCCGAGCGTGCTACAGATTCTCGTGGCCTCGATCGATTCAGCGCTAGCACCCGAAATCACTCTCGATCCCCAGATATCGATCTCTACCATTCGAACGCCATTCAACCGTTTGTATCTTCCACTCCCATTCCAACATTTCGTATTCCTTTAATATCAGATAGAATTCCCAATGGATAGTTATCGTCGAGTAAAATCATTCTCGATCTCAATAATCGATGCGTATAATTCGACTAGCATATCAAATCCATTTGTTTACTAGTTCCACTGATTCGAACATCTGGTATTCTTTTCGACTAATCATCAGACAGGGCGCAAGAAGCGGCGCGACGTGTTAATGATCGCGCGCAATTCTCAGTGCGGAGTTATGTGCGTCCGAAAAACGGTTCGGCCTCGCCGGGCGCGTTGAACGGGCGACAAGGTTGCGGGCCGCCGCTTCCTGTGCAAGAGCAAAAGGGACAGGCTTGATAAGAAAGAGGCAGGCGCAGCAAGAAGGCGAGGAGCAACAACAAGAACACGACAAAGAAGGAGAGGCAGTACGAAAGATGTAGAGAAAGGCTGATGAGAAGCGAGATAATAAGACGCAGCTGAGGCGGAGCGAGACAGAGAAGAGTGAGAGAGAGAGAGACAAGGGAACGGAGAGCGTAGCCGATAAACATGTGGGTTTCCTCAGGTGGGAGCGAGAGAGAGGAATGCAGTAGAGAAGGTGCAGAGAACACAGCCAGCCGGCGAAAGAGCATCGCAGAAGGGAGACGAGGAGCAAAGATCCAGTAACAAAGACGACGAGAGAGCGCCGGTCGAGAGAGTAGAAACGTTCTTAGCAGAAAACAGCAGCAAGGTGATTCTTCTGCGAGTTGGAGAAACAGGAGGAAGGAAGTCATCCGATGGAGAGCGGAGGCTGGAGTCGCTGATAAGGGGAATAGATAGAAAAAAGAGGAAAGGAGTAGCAGGAGCGAGTAGAATAAGACAAGTGGGATCAGCTGGAGAAAGAGTTGAAGGTGGGAGGGAGAGGGCAGGCTGAGGGAGACTATATAGTCTCTGGTGGGTCTCTTCTCTCCCTTGGAGTGGTAAGAAGTGTCAGGTGGAGGGAGAACGCCCTTGACTCGGACTCCCGGCTGGCGGGGGAGTGGGACCACGGTGCGGCCTTGAGCCTGGCCGTCTCGGTCTTCGACAACAGCGTTTCTCAATCTCGACGCTCTCGTCGGGGGTCTACCGACCGCCGCCGCAACCGTCGCCGGCTGATGCCTGACGTCGCTAAGCATGAACCATCGCAAGAAAGCTCTCCTCTCTCGGACCAGACGACGTAAGACCCCCGAGTGGGGCCCCGACGATAGCCTGGTAGGGCGACCCGGGTCAGGTGGGCGACATTGTTTTCATGACATTCCATGGTGCATTCGTGGCGAAGCCACGACGCTTCTTGCACGGCGTCAATGAGCAACGGGCCCAGGATTGATCGATCGCACATCGAGCCAATCCAGCCGACAGCGGGCCAATCCAGCTTTTTGTACGATTTCACGTATTATCATGGGGAATTACGGGCACGAGCCGACTAACTTCGTAATTAACTTGTCTATAGCTTGCTGAAGTGCACCCCGGACCCTCGGGCAGCCCTGTATTTCAATTAAAGTCGCCCGGCTGGAAACAAAACGGTATGGGGACTCATTGGCCAGACGATTACTCGGCCCTGATTGCACCCGGCTAATTAATGGAATTGCGGGGAAATAATTATTATGAGTAGTGGAAAAAATCATGCGAGGACATTGAGCGACGGGAAAGCTAAACATCGGCGAATCGCCAGTCGCGGCGACCTCTCGAAACGAGTCTACGGGCGAGAAGAAAGAAGGGTTCAAGGTTCGTGAACTTGGCACGACGGCCGTCGCGACAGCTCTTACGAGCCTTAGCACAGAAGTAACGAGAGACCTCGTGTATATGCACATACACGCGCCACGTTCTTTCTCGCTCGGCTCCCCGCACGTTCACGCGAGAGAGTGAAATTCCTTTTCGAGATACGGCGAATGAAAAATCCCACGAAAAAACATTCCAATCCGCTGATTGCATCTGCGCCCGCCGTCGGGCCGGTGCATCGGCGCTCTGCGCAGCGCTCTCGCCGAGGTGCTAATCGGGTTACAAGTCTCCTTGAGGAATAACAAAATGCAAAGGCCCCGGACTGCCGCGCACAATCCTTTAAACGAACACAATGCAGTTTTCCAGATGTTCTTTTAAATTCAAGATAGTCACACAAATATTACAACCCCAGTCGGACTTCAACCGTACAAAGTGTTCTTTGTGCTCGGCACAGGTACACAAATGCAGCATCATGCATCGAGTAATTGTCAGAGATGTATCTTCAATAGCACGTGTCGTTAACCCTGTTTCAAGGAGTAAGAAATGCATTGGAAATGAGAGGATTCCGCGCTAGTCTGGAAGAGAGGGTTGTGCCCGAGGAAAAGCTGGAAAGAGGCGAAGGGGTTGGCTGAATATCTCAGGCCCGGAAGGTGAAATTGAGGAAGTTGAGAACAAAACGCGCCACGTCTGCCGAGAGCGTCTACAAGGCTAAAGAAGCGAGACGACTATCATGGAAAAAGGAGAGGCGACGGGAGAGACTGGCCGAATGCGAAAGGAGGAGTACGGAACGGAGGGCGCGAGATAGAAGAACAGCGAGAGTGGATGACGAGGGAGAGAAAGAAGGAAAGGAAGCGACGGTGAAAGAGGGAGCGAGAGGGTAAAGAAAGAAGGTAAAGCAGTGCCGAGGCGATCATGCCCGAGAGGGGAGCTGGTTTATACTACCATACGTATAGCCGACGACGCACCGAACACCCTTTATCCTTTATTTTCCCTCCGCGAAATACCGGCTGACAGTTACTCCCTCAAACGAAATAAAAGGTACCCATCCTTCTCTTCCTCTCTTTCTCGCCCTCTCCTTCCCTCTCTCGCTCTGTCTCCCGGAAGAGAGGAGCAACTAACTCTCTCTCGGAGGAACTTCCTTCCACTTGGCCTACTACTCCACTCCACTCACCCGCCGCCACGGACGAGCTACCGGGGCTTTTCTTTTTACGCGAGCCACTTCCTGCTTGAACTTTGTTTTTCTTACTTGTCTCTCGCCCCCTCGCCTTCCTTCTTCCTTGCGCGTCCTTTCTTTCTTTCTTTCTTTCTTTCTTTCTTTCCTCCTTTTCTTGCTTTCCCCTTTCTTGTTGCATTGCCCGACCCCGACCACGGGTTACGCAACGCATAACGGAGAGAATCTAAACAACCACCGCGACCCCTGCTGATCGCTCGTCTTTAATCCTTATTACTTTTCCGAAATGACTCTGTTTTCCTGTTGGATCGTATCTTTCGAGCTACGACTTATTTTGAACCGTGCGTCTCCGTTATAAACACTCGACTTCTACGTCCCGTTAGTGGTACTAGCCTTAATTCGATCTGCGCTGCTAGATAAATTTGTTTGGAAACCCGGCTCTCGCTCCAGATGCATAAATTAGCACGATTCGACTGGGTGCCGCCTCGTACACGTACCAGTTGATCGACGGGATTATGGAGATCCTTTCCCAAGGTGCGTGAGCGCTCGCGCGAACGCCTCTCAGGCCTTCCCACTGATTAGAAAGTATTAATGCGTTTTAGCCGTGGCAAACTTTTAGTGGAATTCAATCGCCGAACGGGTTCCTGCATTTTTCCTATCAGTAAACTGGGACTCATTCCTTTTTACCTCGATTTACGTTTCTCGGTAATCCATGGTCCTCTCTCGGCTGGTTGGATCTCTGGTGTAATTATAACGCCCGTCTACCAGGCAAGTAGATCGGCAACATTTCCCATAGAGCGCGCACGCTGCAACGAGTTTCGAGTGGCGTTATCGATCACGGCTGATACTTCGGGCGCTAATGGATTTGTTAAATTATTCCCGCGGCCCTTTAACATTTGCGGCATACTCCCCACCGGCGATTAACCTGTTGCTCGCTGACGGTTATTTGTCGCGAGCTCTCTCTCTCGCGCACGCCTCGCACAAAGTGGATGCAATAAACCTCAATAGGGTTTAATTCAGAAAGTGAGCAAAAGCTCAGCAAGCATTGCTCACCGTTTCCCCAAAAGTGCGCTTGGCAATGAATAAATTACTGGCTAATTCATCTATCGCATTCCCTTGCCGCGGTATTCGCTGGATAATTGTTGTTGCGGGAAGAGCGGTTTTGTTGATGCGAAGCACGTCACAGTGATGTGGTCGCATGCATCGATGGATTCGGTGGTCGGTGCGTGCCCTTGAAAAATTATTAGCAGACACCGTATACACACGTACAGGGAAAGAGAGTACACGCGAAAGGGGCGGGGGGAACCAATCGGGTTCGTAGATCGATATGTTTTGTTTTTACCAAGAGACGCACATTTGTCCCTCCCAAGTCTCTACCAAACTGTTTATGTACAAGCTGCCTTTTTTGCTCGAGAAAGACGCCAGCTACCTGCCAATGAAACGCTGGCTGACCTTCGAATCGGCGAGTGACCGTTTTTGTACTCCTCTCGAGGAGTCGGGCGCAACCGGCGCAGTCAGCCTCCGCCGAAGAGCGGCTTCGAGTTCCTCGGGGTAGAGTGAAAATAACTGATCGAGAGAACCGAGCAGGAAAGACACAACAGGATTACGCGACTTCGCCAACCGGGAAGACCCGTTAATGGTGTTATACGGGTCAACTTTTCAATTGCCTTCGATCGCATTGATTTCCATGAATGCTCACCTTACATGCCCCTTATTCTTCCACTTTTATCGGGATAAACTTGCCAAAAAGTTTCCCAAAATGATTGCCCCTTTCACGCATGCCATCGGGAACGATTATACTGCTTCCCGGTGACGCGGTGATTTCCTTAATTAGCCGGCCACTTTATTGGCCGGGCGTTAAACTGATTTTAATGAGGGACGCTCGATGAGTGTTTGCACAGAACGCTTCACGATCTACTTAATTAGTGGAATGCTCCGGTGATTCGGCTTCGTGCCGAGTTTAATACTGCGTTCTATTGCTCTGATGGGCGCAACGTTGGTGGGATTACCTTACCATTTACAATCTGAAGTAAAGCACCGACAAAAAAGAAAATGTAAAAACCACATCATTAAATAATTCTCAATATAATTTGTTGAAAGAAGTTAACATAAAGGAAGTACCAAGGCGTGCGTTAGTAACTTGGAGTTCTTCACAAGCCAATAAGGATACTTAACAGTTCACATTTCGTTGAGAGGTATGCGACGTTCGAGGAGAATCAACCTTGCACGACCAATTTCCAGTATATTTCTGTTTTGCCCGACAGAATGGAATCCCGCGGTTACCCTTTTCCTTTTCTTTGCACTTTCGGAAAAAAGGCGTGCGGAAATCAATTCGTCACAAACACAGTTCTTCGAGACTGACTCACATTCGAGTTTCATTTACCGCACCCTACTGCAACTAGAAGGTCGTGAGTGGAATTAATTGAAAATTTGGGAATTTACCAGGTGCAAAAGCACAGTGATGGAGTTAAGAATTATTGTTATCGAGAGTTCTACAATGCTTGGAAAGGGCGGCACGTGGACGCTTAAAGTATTAGTCCAATAAGGACGAGCCCGTTTTATGCAAAACATATTTCTTCCACGGACTTTGTTAATTTCCGTTGAATGTTTCTTTGTATAAAACGGGCCCGAAGCTGTCACGAAGGATTGCTGGATCCGCCGAACAGCCGGCTGTTTTTCTTCGTAGAGTGGATATATGGTTTCACGCATGCTTTTTACGGTCTCCAGGGACTTAGGATTAAAGAATCGAGATGTTATTTGGTTGTTTTAAGACGCGCGACTGCATACCGCGAGCTGGTTGATCGGGGTTACACGTGAAAACGTTTCGGATATATAATTCGGGAAATTAGGGTGAACGGGATACGTAAAAAAAGAAAATTCGAAATTTTATGCGAGAGAGAAAGAGAGAATTAGGAGATACGAGAGTTAAAGGAAAAAAGCAGGTCCAATTTTTATAGGCGACATTTGTCAATGCTAGGATCGAGTGGACGTATGAACGACGAACGGTGAATCACAAGTATACGTATTAGCTAGGGGTTTAAAACATTGCGAAGCACAATTGAGGAGCGCGCGATAGCAAGATTCGTGGTGTAATGAACCTTTCGTTTAAATCGTTGCATCAATAATTCTAGGTGTACATAAACGCCCCCCACACGGACAGATACACACAGACACACATACACACACCACCCAAAACACCGTTCAGGTGCTCCGAACTTTACAGGCATCTTCCACGCTCTACCAAAAGGAATACGTAATTCAGTGTGGCTTATACAGAGAGAATACGAATAGTATCTACATTTTAATGACTATTTCCAAACTCGTTCCGACGTATCGATAAGACAATGCGCGGGAGCTTGCAAACCCTGAATAAGATCATCGATCAAAACGGCAAACATTGAACTGATTAAACCATACGGTTTAACAGGTATGTTAAGCTTTCTCTTTTCTGTAATAGAAACACAATCAAATCTAGGGAATATCGACCAGTTGAATCAAATAGTTTCCGTGCTCGTCTTGAGCGAATCTTAAGAAAGGATTGCACCCTACCCGCGCGCCACGATGTTCATCAACTCTTTCGATAGGTGGAGTTTCCCTCATGAGCGAGTGCACCAACGCCGCAGCGCACGTGGCGTGGTGCGAACACTTAATCAAACAGAGAGAAAGAACAGTGTTATTGTATTATTAATGTAGGCGCAGAGTGGTGCGTGCGTGCATGCGCGCTTAATACACACATCGACTGATTAATGTTTAAGAGTGGATCGCTGGAGCGAAGATTAGCGATTTCTCGATCTCCAATTGCGCTGATACAGTTGTTGGATCTAGGCTTGTTTCGACAGCGGGCAAAGCTAATGCTTCGTCTTCGCTATCCATTTGATCCTGGGTTTCGATATCTTTTCGTTATTTAGTGTTTACACTTACGATCGACAGAGGGTGGGACGCGAGGTTAGGCGTCCCCCGCTCCGCAGCCGATTGCATCCTCGTAAGTCTGCAAGGTCGGGCAGGCGCGTCGCGAGGTGCACGGCGAGCTCGTGCTTGGAGAAAGGTAGACGCTCCGCAGCAATAAAGTATTGGGATAGATCGGCTCAATGTCACTGGCAACAATCTTCGTCCATTTGAGGTACATAAGGTAGCGGCGAAATTCCGGAGGAACGAAGAAGTGCGCGCGCATGCGAGTCCACCGTTCACCGTTCGCATTACGCGCATTCTCAAGTCGATAAGTAAGGATTCCCTTAAGATAGCTAGCCACTCTTCTCGTAAGTCGATGGTCGATCACAATACTATATTGTCAAGATCCCTCTTGGTATACGCAAGCTAGGTAAACCTGTACGAAGAGAAAGAAAGAGAGAAAGAGTAGTGTAAATAGAGGACCAGGGGTTCGTTAATTTGTCAGCGAGATGTGAGAAAGAGAGGCATGAATGTTCTCTTGGATATTAGTGGTTAATAACAAATTGAATCTCTTGTTGGGCGCCTGAGGGACCGCAAGCGACCAATGCAGCCTCGCACTCTCGGTTGAGGAGTGTCGGCGCGCTGGTTGATGGTTCTAGGCGCACAGCCAGGAAGTGTATAGTGTTTAAATCCCGCCAGAAATGAAGAATCTCCCCCTCAACCCTTGTTATTCACCAGCAGTTGAACTATGAATATCTCATTTATGACACAGAGAAGCAAAGTAATAGCGCAGATGCAGAACCGTTTCTAAGTGCAGTTTGTTATATACACGCAGTAATATTGTTGTCATTGCCACATGGAAAGCAATTATTAACTGATCCATAGCCTGAGCCATTGTTAGCTAAACGAGTATTACCGAGTAAACGAGTATTGAAGACTGAAGTATCTTGAGGCCGGGCTGCAGTTGGACCCCACGCGCGCATATACATAGTGATACAGATACGTACTTACATACATACAATACGATATATCGCAAGCAGACTGACAGGTAGAACGATTCATCGCGACCAATTTAAGTAAACTTTCTCGCGCACACCTACGATTACACACGCGTGTAATCTACCATGCTGCCTTACTTTAGATTTCTGTTACAGATAGAACGTGTAGAACTCTTACGCACTTGTTTCTCGAGGGGCGAGGGAGGGGGGGGGGGGAAGTTAGGCGAACAGCCTTTCAGTTTCCGAGTGGGGCGAGACAGGGTGGGATGGGCGAAGGTTTTCATAGCTTTAATTACAGAGAATGATTATCGGAGATATCTCGTTATCAAACAGGGTGCAACTTATATCAATAGAAAACGGTGGCGCTGCAGCCTCGCCTCAATGAAAGCCGCGTGGAGAAAGTGAGAGTAATGATTATCCGTGATAAACCCGCCGATTACTCAGTATAACAATGGTAATAACAACGCCCATACGTACGAAGTCTGTAATTGAAATGCTTTATATTTTTACACCGAACAGAAAGCAGTATATAACGTACAATAAAACAATAAACATGTCCTTCCATACGCAACCTCAAGAATGACAAGATGTTAAATTTTTATTTTTACAACAGCCCACTATCACTTCCGATATCTGAGCTATATTCGAGCATATTATAGTTGAGAACTATTAAGTAGGATATTACAGGAGGTCGGCTAGATTCATTTTAATCGACACCACGACGTTTTACAATTTCTACACAATGATCGTCTATTGTAATATAACGCAATTATACGATACGACAATGTACGCTACCGTTTATTAATAATGTATGTCTTCGACGTTTTACGCCTGTTTAAGTGATCTTATGGCGCGCGCGAGAAAGAGAGAGAGAGAAAGCAAGAATGTGTGTGACAATTGGAATAAGGGAGTAAGTGATGCGAGAGAGAAAGATAGTGAGAGTGAAAAAACGTCCTTAAACATTAAGCCACGAGACTCGAAGAGTTCGACGCTCGAGAATCGCACGAGACACGAAATTCAAATACGATCAATGGGGAAACAAGCATAAAACAAGTGGAGCAGATATTGCAATAAGGGAGAGCAAAAATTTGTCGCGAGATGGTCTATCCGGATAATAATGATGTTATTGCGCACCATCTACTGTACAACTGTTTCATTTTTACCGTTAATTCTGCGTACCTTTAGACGTATCATCATTCGCGCACGTACCTTTGATCACGGAGTTTTGAGAGTCGAAGGTCGTAAAATAATCGATTATAGTACCAATTGCGAATCGCGAATGCTGATCCATTAACTTCGTAATAAGGAATGTGTACATATGTATTTAAGACAGATATATATATACACACATACACACACTTGAGAAACGTGGGTACGTATATAAAATATATATACGCGTGTATGTATATATATGTGTACAGGAACGCGAAGGTTTTTCCAGCGCGCTGAATCGTCAGGTGTTTTCAAGCCCCTTTTTTCAATTCACAGAGGAGCCTTATGTTTTTATTAATCAATTTTGAACTCTATGGTTTCTCCGGTGGTATTTCAATACCTGGTTTGAAATTGATTCGTTTTGTTATTCGAACAGGTATGATTGTTTAACTGGCAATTGAATTTCGATTTCAATAAGTTCCCGATTTACATCAAAGTGCGTGAGTAGTGGCACAGGGAAGTACGGCGGTAAAAATAGGAGGAAAGTAAATGTCCGTTTGCCGATAATTTCAGTCACGCAATATATCTGGAAAACATGTTGCTCATATACGGATAATATTAGAAATGCGAATTAGACATATGTTTCTCAATGAAAATTACAGTGCAATGTGCCACTCTCTTCGCGCCTTAGGATAAATCACAGTATTTGGGGCTGAGCTTGTAACACGATAACAGCGTTAGCTTGACGTAAAGCGCGATCACACAGAATATACCTCACGTTCATGCGATACGAAATAAATACGTAATAGAATAACGAAACGTTTGTGATTCGCGAATATTATCATAGATTATCGACACCGTAATATCGGTAATTTCATACTGCGACTACGAAGGGTGTCGCGAAAAGGATATTTAATTACGGTCTAGGTGAGCTTTTTCTGAGCATCGCGTCTCAGAGAGCTCGTACCGTTTCTCCAAATCCAAAAAAAAGTCACGATGCAAAAGAGAACAGTTCATTTACGACAGTCTCGCAAAGCCATGTTTGGGGTCTACATTTACCGCAGAATTTTCCATTTCTCACCTGTGCCACTGTAGAGAAAGAGAGGAGGAAGGGAGGATGGGAGGTGAAGAGGAAGGGAGTGGGGATAGGAGGAAGAGAAGGAGTGAACAGAGGGACGGTTTTGTAACAGAAACGAAACAATAGTTATACGAGTCATACGAGTACGTATAGTCACGGAGACCATGACGAAGCATCAAGCGAGATCAACTAGTTTACGTTTTTACGAAGCCTCCAATATAACGTAAGGACAACCTGTACGTGAAAGTATACGTATCTGAAAAGGGAACTTTAATCTTCGGTGTCCCGTGTAAATACGAAGGAATTTTCTTCGAGTATGTTCCGCCGACGTATTTCGGCCACGTATTTTCGATTCCGCTGTACAACCGGAGAGGCATGTATACGCATTGGAAAGATAAAAGAAAGATTGGAATAAGACTTAAGCCGAGACAGAAATCAAAATTGAGTGACTTGTGATGCTTATAAATTATGGTTTTGTAAGATATTGCGGCCCTAGGGAAAGACAAATTGTTAAGAGCTCGTCGAGGAAAGTTCCCTCGTAAAAGTGAACGTGGATGAGAATAAAGGTTTTTAATGATATCTCGTGTTTTATCGTCTCCTCAGTGAAATCGCTATAAGTACTAAAGGCAGTCCTTTTCTTTGCGAAGTCAATACGCGACTTACTTTTTACGTGCATCGAATGTTGCAACTGTGTTCGTATTATTGATAGTCGTTAGCAGACGAGCATTTTTCCATCAGTAGCAAGTAACAACCGAAAGTCAAATTTTCGTAAAAGCATTGTACAGGCGTACATGCTTATTCGAGGAAAACGTACATATGTATTTCAAAACGTCTTTATGCAAAATTGATGAATGTTTTACGTATACTAAAATGTTCCCTTTTAATCCTATTAAGACTTACAAAATATTATAGGTATATTATACTTTACTTGTATATATACATATGTGATCAAAAAATATATATATATACACCTGGTTTTTCATGTCAAATTCATACTTGTCCTTATGACCAAATCAAACATTTATGCCGATAATCTAATAATCTTCAGCAGCGCCTGAATTTACCATCCATAACTGTGCGATATGTTTTTCAATTAAAGCCGAAGTAAGTTGCAGAAGGTATAGGGTGTAATAAGATGATACACAATCATCAGGCAATTTAAAATATCAATATGTCTCAAATGATTTATTACGGACATTCTCATCTATTTCTATCAATAAGTAAATGTTAAATAATACAGCTCTGCATTGTTTTATTAATTATACGAGAGTACACGGCACTCTTTAATACTTGGCAGTGATTAAACTTGTTATAGTCAGTGGCATGTAGTTATACTAATAACGCACGGTACTATATACTATAATTACTTTGGTACTTCTGGCACAAATCAGGCCTTCATAATAAATTGTAAAGCACTTATATGTACAACTTTTTTACACGAGTATTCAGTTATAATTTCAGTATTGTAGAGCTTCACCTAAGTATTAAACTTACACTTTCCTTTAAGGTTTCAGGTCGTGAAAACTGTTCGAATTTATGATAATACCGTATATACAAAACTAGCAGCTTAAAATATACATATACTTTTGTACTAAGTACCGACTTTTTACTTCATACAATTAAAGCCATTTAGTCTTGTACTAAAAAATATGTTCAGTCAACAAGTGGAATACAAGTCCTCCCAGGACTTATGCTTATGAGCATTATTGTAAAATGCATGATAGTATCAATAAGGGGAATGTTCATTCAAGTATTGTTCTCTTGCATCGTATTTAGTTCTGAGTTCGCACTAATGCTAGGTAATGTACTATCGCTCCAGTCTGGATTCGGATAATTTCGCGGAGGGCTGGGTACATCTATGGGTATTCGACTTTGAAATCTAATGCCTTCGAATATGTTCTGAAACTGTTGAGTTATTGTTGAACCTATAAGTTTAGTGGGCAAATCACCTTTCAATATATTCGAAGCGTCGTCAGAATTATCGGATCTACCCTCTGCACTTTTCTTGCGGCTGCTATCTGACGATGTATAGACTTCCGACATTCTTTTCTTCTGTAAGCCTCCATCATTTTTCATTTTGTAAGCTTTCTTTGAAAGTCCGGGAGTTGGTTCACCATTAACATCACGCAATTGGTGGGTTTTAATATCCCTTGTTAAGTACGATGCAATGCTTTCCTTCTCCTTGGCACCTATGAATACAAACTACAGTCGGATAAACTGTTTAATATAAAAGGAGATTCGCATTCACATACCCAAGTGACTAGACTCAGTAGGACCGGCCTCTCTGTAAGAAGGTAGCATAGTTTGCGAGGATTCTCCACCAGGTAAACTTATGAATTCTAATTGCATGGAATCTTTTGCCTTAGGTTCGTTAACATTTCTCATTTGTCCCTTGTTTATACTGCGAAATGTATCCTCTGTAGAATGTCCTGTTTTTTTATCTTTACGCATATATCGACCGGGTGCTCCGTTGTCCTGGAGATTATGTTCTACTGTCTGGACAGAGACGTCCGATATGTCTTGCCAAGATGTAGGTAAATTTGATTCCCGTGACGATGTTGATGTAGGTGACGAACAAGCAATACCACCATGAATTAATGATGCTTGTGGAATAGATGTTTCATCTTGCGTGTAAGTCGATTGCAAAGTGGCTTGTTGTGCAGCAATATGATTTTGCATCTCTCTGAAAATGTTTAACAATAAAAATATTTGTCATTTCGTTCTTTTGCATCTCATTAATTTAATCTTCTTTGGCATTACGAACTTTATTGAATTTCGCAGTTCCATTAAGAGAGTATCTTTATAGGAACTTAAAACAGAAAGTTTATCCCTTTCGAGTGTCAGAAATTGTATGTCCAACTGCCTCTGCCGTGCAAGTTCTGTTTGCTCATTAAGATTTGTACGTAGTTCTTCAATGATTTTCTGAGAATATTCATACCCTTTAACTTCATTTTTTAAATCAACAATCGCTTTTTCCCTAAATTGAATTGCTTTTTCCAACTCTTCGAATTCCAGTTTAAGCTTTTTGATTGTATTTTCTAAGTAGAGTTCTTTTTCCTTTGCTTCATTTAAGATTGATGCTTGTTTATGAACTTGCCTAAATTGACAAAACATGAATGTTATTGTGATTAATATATTACATATCACTTATATCCTAATGCATATCATCTAATTTACCTTTGCAACCCATCGCGTTCATCGCGCAAGCTTTCGCATACCGCATTCATTTCTTTACTTGTTTTTTCTAACTGCATTGTACAGGTTTCTAATTTTGACTGGAGCTCTGCTGATTCTAAGTCCCTCTGTAATTAATTCATTGAAGATTGTAGTACTTATTGGACAAATAAAAAGTTATATGAATATTTCAACATGCACCTATTAATTACATACAATCGATGTTGATTTCTCATAATTTACTGGTATTTTAATTAATACTTGTTCCATTTCACTTAGTATTTTCGCAGCCTTTTCATCTTTCACAGAGTGCTCTAATTCTTTCATTAAAAACCCTAAGGTACGCACAGGATTGCACCCATTGAATCTGACACCATTGTGATCAAATATGCCTTCGCTTTGTACGGCTTTATCCATAACATAAATAGAATCCACATTATTTGTAGTGGATGTGCATGGTCTTTCAGTACTAGATACACATGTTGTATATACATCTCTTCGTTTTTGTGGAGATTTCTTTTGCTCGTTTACCCTATCCTATGGGAAATAAATAATCTCTTGTTATTAAAAGATGCATCGAGTATCTGGTAATTAATACGCCAGTGTAATAGAAGCATACATTCATTTTGTTTTTCTTAGACTCCTTTGATTTACTTCTGAGCCTTGTAACTCTCGGGGTAGGTGCTTTGCCAGATAATCCCTGAACTCCTTCCTTTATGGCTGGTCTAATGCCATCTCTTAAAATCTGACCCCAGCTTTGGTGTCTGTCTGTGCTGTTAGCAGATTTCTTCTTTTCTTCCACCACTTTATGACTTTGCGGACTACTGCTCACCATTGTGGAGCTTCTTTTGTGTCCTTTTGCTTTCACAATCAGTTCAATTTGAGTACTGCAATGTTCATACGTAGCATACGTTTCTGGAGTACATCGTTGTACTGGCTAAACAGTGGGGCATCGATTAGTATTAGCGCGAGTCTTATGGAAGTTTAACGAAGTTTTGTGTATTATAAGCGTCATTACACATGAAGTACATTCACTCTGCTTTTTCAAGGATTGCTTGCCAGTCGCAATGGGACTTTTAGTACTTCTTGTCACGGCACTTTTACATGTGGCATTCGTCCTGCTACTCATTATGCTACAAGGCAACACAACAGTCTCTTTGTAATTTTTTATCCATTGTGATTAAATATTATAACTTGCTCTAACCTTCTGAAAATACTTCTTTGAATTCTTTCAAATGCACTCACCATAATAGTTGATGTTGTTCCCAAGCGTGTTTATTGCGACGATTTTATAAAATAACCAATTATTTTCACGGATACACCTTGTAGTACACATTTTATCGACGCCGTATAATAAAGTGAGATTTTGCATAGCTAAGACGCCGGATCATACAACATTGAGCTTTGGAGGGAAATTGTCAAAGCGTCGGAGATCAGAATCAAATAACTTTCTTTTTCAACGACTTTATGAAATCGAAATTTTTATTGCAACATGAAAAAACAAACACTTGTGGAGCGCGTTTGTATATACGCTCGCAAGATTTGTATACTAGGAAGTTCGTTGCAGCGTGGTGGTTGATTTCCCGCGACATTCCAGAGCTATCATGTTATACCAACATTGGGTAACTTGAAAGACGAAACAACAGGTAAACCTGGTCTGTGGATGAAGTAACATGTCGGGAAAGTGGCTAGGATAGACAGTAGCACGCAGTTTTCGTGTGCCGGTAAGTGGTGAGAAATGTGGAATAACTTTTGAATTTCAGGACACTACGACATCAGAGAAATACTACATTTTCATTCTTTATTGAATTATACAAGGTATATATAAAATATCTTATGTTGTGATATGGTATTTACAATATTAGTATTATACAAATAAAGATTGCGTTGAATTTATGTATGTTTATTTAACAAGACAGATACTTTTTTCCTATGTTCTGAAAGAATTTTGTAAAACTTATCAAAGAATAATTTTGCAGTTTGCTCGATATATTGCTTTCTTCTACAAACGGCATCTAATTTATCTTTTGCTTCGTCAATTTCGGACATAATTTCCCGTAAATCAGGAATCGATTCGTGTATTATTTGTATGTCGCTTTGTAAGACCTTTATTTGATCTCGTAGTTTTGCTTCTTCTTTCTTGGCATCTGTTTTAATCTTACTCATATTCTTTTTCATGTCTTTCACTTTGCTTGCGATATCGTTACGCTCATCCTCTAGAACTTTGATTCTTTCTTGTAGACTCTCCAGTTCATTAGTACCAGCTTCGATCGACGATTGACAATCGCTGTACTGTTTTTTTAATAAGTCTTTTACCATATGCATTAAGTTTGCTTTCGCGTTTAATGTTTCCATTATTTCTGGATGTAGTATACCTGTTTCGGGTATCTTAAGTTCTTCTAAGTCCACTCCCACGTCATTGTTCAAGTTCATAAATATTTCCTTATTGAATGACAAGACATACTTGTTTAGACTGTTATTAATTGAAGCTAATTTCATGTCGAGAGTATACAATTCATTTTGTATGTCTTGCAAATGTTCATTAAACTGATCAATGTAAGTTTGCGTGTCTATACATTTCTTAAGTATTTTATCCTTCTCGATTTTCGACATTGGTTGTTCCTTAATACGCAATAGCAATTCTTCACGATGAGCATTTTGTGACCTCATTTGATCACATAGATTAGCACTATCCTCCTCCAATTGCTCGATTTGTGCCTTGGCATCTTTTATATAATCTTCGTTCATTTTTATATCTGATACTTGTTGCGTTTCTTCCTTTTGCAAATCCATCAATTCTTGTTTTAATAGTTCAACAGCACTATCAATTTTATTGGAATCTTCATTGACTGCCTGCAGTTTTTGCGTTTCCTCTTTCAAATCCAAACGTGCCTGTTCTATCTCTTCATTAGTGGCACCTTCCTGTTGCTGAATTTGCTCCAAATACTTTTCAGTTAATGCATCTTCTTCTTCTTGAAGTTCGTCATTCCAAGCCTTGTAGAACTTAATCATAGAATAGAACGCAGTCTTTTTTGACTTTTCTTGTGGCCCTGACCCAGTGAAAGGTAGATTCTCAAAAGAGTATTTCTCAAGAGCAATAGTACGAATCTCAGCCATTTCAACCAACCAACATATCCAACCCAAAACATTAGGCCATGAATGCATGGTATTAGCTGTTTTCAACCATGATTTCGCAATTGGCGCAGGATAATAAAGCTTCTTGGCAATCTTAGGTAATTCCTCCACATAGTTTGTTACAGTAAGATTCTGTTTGATATCCAACGCTTTTAACAAATAATCAGAGACTTCCACAAACATCTTCAATGTGATAGGTTTCAAGCTTCCATTATTGTTTAGCATTGAACTACATTGATGCTTATGGAAGAAATTATCTATTTTCTCCAACATATCTACTTGATACATCTTGTCTAGCAAGGGTCGTATGTCTTTCCTAGAACTTTTTCCACCAATGCTGCTTGCACGATCTGCTGATAAAGAACGTCGACCTGTTGGAAGTCCCATGTGAAATCTATTAGCACCGCTATTTGGAGTAATTGCCACCCTATGTGGATTTGTTCTCGGTGTAACAGGAGTAGTTGGTCCATGTTGATACTGATGACGAAGTGGTGTTTTGCCTATGGTAATTTATAAAGTCAAAGAAGTTATTTAAGTTCTTTACACTTTAATATAGAAACATTAATACAATTTGAGGATTAACCTGTGGCTTTAATTAGCGACGCCTTAGTATTCTGTCTGTCAGAAGAAGAAGGTCTAAGACGAATTTTTGGTATATGGGTGTCAGCTGAAGAATTGGAAGACTTTGGTTTCAGAGTCTGAGTTCTTCTGAGTTCTGCCCGTGATGAAGCTTTTTGTTCTCTATCAAGTTCAGATACTCTTACGGGTATCGTAGATGATCTCCGATCCATCGAACGCTTATCCATGACGTATCAATTAAAAATATTTATGTTTTACGACGAAGCGACACGAAAACAGATTTGAATCCGTAAGTTACGTTACTTCACATGCGTTATTCATTGAACACACATTCTACTGAATCGAAACTTGAAGTATAATCAAGGTGATAATGCAAATGTTAATCCACACGATGCATGCGATCATAACACTCCAATGCAGTCGTAGATAGCGTGACAGTTGACTTCCGGCTACCATTGTGGAAATTAATTGTTCTGTGTCACTTTTGTTTATTTACGTCTAATAATTGTTGACTTGCACGAAGGAAGTTAGATTAGCACTGTTTTCCATCATATATTGAATGTATGTATTATGTAAATACATATAATAGATAGTGAATTTGAATTCTAGCATAATAAGTTGAGGCGATTGCTTCCTGAGAACACTAGCGAACCTGTAGTGCGTAATTACAAAGAGAAATGGCGAACTTGATGGTAGACAGAATTTCATGTGACTATTAACTCGATGGTTTTTTCTGTCTGATTCCGCAGATTCCGCCGGTATTCTGAAAGAAAGAAGTGTGTGTATATAGCTTTGGTTAGCTTGCTTGGCTTCGGCTTGAGCTTGCCGTGGCTTGTCGTGGCCGTTGAATTCAGAAGACCGCGTTTCCCAGGACTACAACAGAGTAGCTCATGTCGGCTTATATATCGTTTCACGTTAGCAGGTCAGAAAGCACAGTATAATTGTGTACGATACGGATGTCGTACCAAATGTTTCCACAATCGAACATCTGCAAAGGAAATATTGGACACTCAATAAAACGCCGCTAATAACGTGAGTCCGATCCATCTACAATCTACACGGTAACGGAAAAATGGAAAAGAGCGAGGAGAAGGAAGCCAATTTATTGGCCGAAGCATTGAGTGACGAGGAGATCTCACAGATTCCAGAAGAAATTAGTAGAAAATTGAATGGATACATCAACGAGAAGCTCGAAAGTTATATTACCGCTAAAGCAGTGTTTGAAACGAACAAAAAATGCTTCGGTAAAGTTCGCAGTTATTATTATCACTAGAATCAGTTTGCCCCCGTATTTGAATGCATACTTTTTATTCGAAACGTAAAACGATAAGAAAAAATACTTGCCAATTCCAATATTACTCTATTAATTAATAATTATTATTTCAATACTGTCAGAGCATACAAGTGACAAACTTCAGAAAGATTTAGCAAGGGAAAAGGCGGATTTGGAAGAATGCAAGGATAAATTAGGAATAGCCGAGAAGTATACGATAGAACTACAATCCAATTTCGATGAAGCAAAAAGTGAAATTCATAAACTTCAAGATACAGTTAAAAGGTACTTAGTACATTTGTACTATGTTCTTACATAAGATTTTGTGTGATGGAGTTATTATAAAGATTTGCTCTTAATATCTAGATTGGAGAGAGAAAATGCCGACCTACGCAAACACAGGGAAATTGTTGTCGACGAGCGAGATGCATTACAGCTACAAGTTGAACGCCGAGATACTGAGCTCGAAAGAATGCACACAGAAATGTCTTCCCTTGGTGCTCAACTACAGGCTGCTGTTGCTGCAAAGTGCCAGGCTCTTGCGGAAACGGAAGAAATTAGGAGCCGTGAAATGACCTTAGATTTCAAGTATGTGTTTATGGTTCTCGGTGTAATTATTTATGAATGTACTAATCTAAATCATTTTCTAGAGAAAAACGTATAGAACAGGAACGAGTATTGGTTTCGCAACAAATGGCAAACTTGGAAGAGGAACTTTCGAAACGTATGTCTGAACTACAAGCAACTAGAACCGAAGCTTCCTCTCGAGCACTTTTGACAGATACACGTTTGTCACAAAGAGATGAAGAGTTACGAATTGCCAATGAATCAATCTCCCAACTTAAAGAATCCTATTCCAATCTTCAACAACGATGCGATGAATTAGTACAGAAATTAGAATCCCAGCGAACTCATGAATTGTTCATGAATTCGTCCTACAGTGAAGAAATTGCAGCACAAACGAAATTGGCTGATTTATACAAGGGTGTAGCTGACGAAGCCAATGCAAAGGCAGAAGAATTTAGTAATGCTGTCAAAGAACTTCAAAAATTATTAGAACAAGCTACAGAACAATTTGGAACACTTGAAACTGAGCATCATCAACTACAACTACAACACAAGTCTGATATTGAAGAAAAAGAGCAGACAATTAATGAACTTGCAAAAGAATTGGAACATGCAAATGAATTGCTTAGAAATATAAAGCAGGGTAAGAATTAATTTTTCTGGCGAGTATCAACATTTTTTAGCATTGTATTAAACAAATAAACTTTTTATAGAGCGATTAGATCAAGTTGTAGAACAACTAGCACCCACAGCAGCTATTGCAAGTCGTGTGCTTAGAAAAGGCTTAAGTCTTACCCAAATCTATACACAACTGGTAGAGGTAACAAATGACCTGACAGTGGAGCGTGAGGAGAATGAACGGTTAAAGGCACAGATGGATGTAATCTTACGCGAAGTAGAAGAAAAGGCTCCTATTGTACAGCAGCAGCGTGAAGATTATGAAGCTGCTATGTCCAATGTTGCGACCCTCACATCAAGATTAGATGAGCTTCTTGCTGAGAATCAGAAATTGCAAGAGTCGACTGATGAAGCGACTCGCATCACGAAACACCATACAAAAGAGAACCAAAGGTTAAAGACAGAATTGACTGATTTAGCAAGACAAGTAAGTCACTTCAAGAACAGGAATTATAAATCTAGCATTTTTCTAACGTTATATATTTCATTAGGTGTGCTTCCTACTGAAAGAAGTCCAAGAAAGTAGAATTGGAACTACAATGAACACAAGTGATCTTTCAAATTCAATGGAGACGGATGATCTTGCTTCCTCGCAAATTATTAGCAAAAAGCTTGTAACATTCAAAGACATAGAAGAATTGCAAGAAAATAATCAGAAACTACTTTCCATCGTCCGCACATTGTCATCCAGACAAGAAGAGATCGAAAGAGCAACAGATGGAATAAGCTCGAACGAGAAAGAAAAACTTGAAAGGTCTGTGTTAGCGAGAACATTCCTCTAAAAACCTTCCATTGTTCAATTTTATAAATTAATATAATTTAAAATGAATTAATAGGTACTCAGAACAGTTCGCAGACATGCAAGCGGCACAAGATAGACAAACGCGAATGATAGAGGGTTTGATACGTCAACGTGATATGTATAAAAATATGTATCAACAATGTTTGAAACAAACAAAATCAGGAGAAAAACCAGAAAGCATTGAACCGGAACAAGACAAGAATGCAATGGAAGAGAAATCAAATTCAATAGAAACCTCAAATACTATTCAAATTGACACTGAAAAGGAGAAAGGATTAGAGAAAAAACTGATCGAGAGTGAGACAAAATTGAAGCAACTAACTGATGAATTTGACACTTATAGAAGGGAGAAAGCAGCACATGAACGTATGTTAGGAGAAGAAGTAGAGAGACTTCGAAAAGAAGCAGAGGCGAGTTCCGCTCACAGCTGTAGATTGAAAGCTCAATTAGATTCTGCTAACGATAGATTTAATCTTCTGCAATCAAATGTTGCGTCATATAAGTCTCAAATTAAAGTTCTGGAAGAGAAATGTACTAATTATAATATTACAATTGGTAAGATACCACCAAATTCTATATATTACCGTAATATTGCATTTTTATTAAATCAACATAAGAAATACATTAATTATGTCTGTAGGTAAACACGAGCAAAGTCTAATGATTTTGAAGGATGAAGCACTTTCAGCCCAAACGCGGTTATCCAAGGCTGAAGTGCAGTTAGAGAACATGCGTCAAGAAAGGCAGCTTTTGCGAGATGCAGAAGGCCGTCTCCTGAAGGAACGCGAAGTGTACCAGAGAGAACGACAGACACAAGCTATGTTGAGAGCAGATGTTGAATCTATTAAAGCTAGTTTGGAAAGGGTTCAAGCCGAAGGCCAATTACGCGCGGAGCAACGTTTAGATGATGCTACACGAGAATGTGCTGCATTGCGGCGACGATTACAGGAAGAGCAGGATCGATTTAGAGAATTGTCAGCACACCTGGAAAGACAGCTTGTTACAGCACAAGAACGTTTAGTGGAAGAGCGCACTATAACAGAAAGAATAAAGACTGACTTGGAGCAAGCACGTCAGGCCGAGAGCCAAAGTGCACAGCGCATTGAAGAACTTAATGCTAAGCTTCGTGAAGCAGTAACTCATTCTATTTCCAAACCATTTAGTGGTACGTCTATGATTTTTTTAACATTTTTTAAATAGTTATCCTCATGCGATTTAGTAAAATTCTGAGTCTATGAAACTTGCAGGTGATGAAAATCTCATCAAGAGATTGAAAGAAGTCGAAATGCAATTGGCTGCAGCGCAGGCGGAAACGAAATCCTTGACAGAGCAACTGAAAACAGCGCGGCAGCAAGGACAACAATACTGCGATATTGCGGAAAGTACTGAGGCGCAACTTCGAGAACTGAATGCGCAACATACAAAATATAAAGATGAATTGGAAACGGCTTTGAAGGAAGGACGTGTAGAAGTGATGACATTACAGAAGAGGGTACAGGAATTAGTAGAAGAGTTGGCAAAGGTTTCTAGTGGCAGACAAGAGACTGATTCAGAGTTAAGAGAGAAATTAATGGAAGCTGAAAAGAAACTTGAGGAAATGGACGAATTGAAGGGAGAAATGGAAATCATTAAGAGCGATTTACAAGCTGCCTCTACATCAGCCAAAGAAGCTGAAGAGAAATATGCCAGAGAGATGGTTTTGCATTCGGCAGATTTGCAGGTTACATATTATACATAAAGTTGTTAATTTTTACTTTATTATTGTTCCTTACATTAAATTTCTGTTGTTATATTATTTATAGGTGTTAGCAAAATTAAGGGAAGCATCACAAGTCGTTGAGCAAAAGATTGCGAATCTAACTCAAGAAAGAAATGCGTCAGTTGAAACGTTAGAACTCGAAAGGACTGGTTATCGAGAGAGGGAAACTAAATTGTACGCCGAAGTCCAAGAATTACAGAAGAGGATAGAAGATTTAGACTCGCAGAATTCGATTTTGCACACTCAGATCCAAGAACTTAGTGACCGTACAGCTATCATACAAAGTCAACAATCAAAGATGGGTGGATCTGAGAGTCCTGATACTAGTTTAGAAGCTATAAATCGTAGTTTCAGCGGCTTAGAAGACGATTCCAAGTCTGCAGAACAATTATTGAGAGTTATGAAATATCTTCGTCGTGAAAAAGATTTGGCTGTGACTAAGGTTGATGTGTTGAGAGCAGAAAATTTGAGGTTGAAATCCCAAGTGGAATTACTTGAAAAAAGACTGAGAGAAACGGAATGCCTTCTTAATGCGGAACGAGAGAAATCTGAAATCAATGTAGCAACAACTTCCAAGCACGCAGAACTATTGAGAAAGGTTGAAACTTTGAACGCAATTACAGATTCTAACCGCATTCTAAGAGAAGAAAGGGACAGTTTAAGTGTGAAAGTATCAGAACTCACGGCAAGAGTAAATGCACTTTCGGATGAAGTTGTACCACTCCGAGATTCATCCAGGCAATTAGCAGCCCAAAGTGAGGCGTTAGCACAAGAAAATTCAAGCCTTAAAGCTGAAGCAACACGGTGGAGACAAAGGGCAAACGCGTTGGTGGAAAGGGCAAACAAAACAAGTCCGGAAGATTGGCGTAGATTACAAACTGAACGGGAGAATCTTAGCAAACTACTTACGTCAGAACGGGAAACCCATGCCAAACGGGCAGAAGAGTTTAATCAATTGAAAGTAGAAAAAATTAAACTGGAGGAACAATTAACGCAATTGCAGAAACAATTACAAGCTCAAGGTGAACAAGTTATGAAATCTGCTGAAGAGGCACGCAAATTAAGCCAAGACTTGAATGAAGCACTTGCCGATTCATCTTCCAAAGCTAAAGATCTAGTAACTTTAAGGAAAGAACTTGGTGATAAAGAAGCGGTGCTAAATGATATAAAGATTAAGGAGATTCAGATAAGGAAAATTGCAAAGAAATATAAAACACAATTTGAAGAGCTCGCAAAATCAGTGGAAGAAGAAAAGACTAGATCAGAAGAAACAAAGACTGCGTCAGGGACCTCAACTAGTGAGGAAGTAGCTCAAGTGACCCAAGAAAGGGAAGATCAACTGAGGGAAGAAGGTCGGCAAGAATTGCGTCAAGCGAATTTAGAACTGGCTACAAAAATTGATGAACTATCTCGCCAAATGGCTACAGTACAAGTCGAAGCTGAAACATTGAAGAAGGAAATTGATAATATGAATAAAACAAGTGTAGAGAAAGAAGAGCGAGCGAAACAAGTGCTGAAAGGTGCGCGTACAAAAATCATGCAATTGACCGAATCGAAGAAAACATGTGAAAAGGAATTGTTAGACTTAAAAGCTAAAGTTGAGGCAGGTACTAGTGACACAGATGCATCTGAACATGACGCAAGAGTTGTAGCTCTCAAATCACAAATGGAAGGTAGAATTTCGCGTTTGGAACATGAGAAATCGGAAATTCAAGCTGAAAAAGAGGCCCTATCGCAAAGGGTCACACAATTGCAAAGACAATTAGCTGGCGTCAGCGGTGTGAGTGCAACTACCGAACCACCTACAGCCAATATTAAACCAATGTCTGCACGCGCCGAAACGCCGTTAGCAAGTATACGTCCAATGAGTGTAGTAGTGCAATCGAGAACTGCCGCAGTTTTGCCTACTACTGCTAGTGCACCTGTGATGGTTGCACCACATCAGCAACAACAATCGCAGCAGCAAGCTGTACACACAACAGAGACAAGCTCGCCTACTAGCAGTTTAACTGACTTCCAACCAGCAAGTACCAGCAGTTCTTCGCAAACCGGCCCGAGTACTTTGCGCCAACTTGTTGTACAGCCACAACTAAGTGAATCCGCTGAATCGACTCAAAGAGAAGACTCTGAAAACGTAGAAACTTTAAGTGTACAGCAACAGCAATGTCAACAACAGCAGCAGCAACAACAGACTGTTGCATTAGTTAGTCCTAGAGTTGAGCAACAACAACAGCAACAGCAACAAGCAGCTGCTAGTGATCAGCAACAGACTGTAGCGAGTAGTTCTACTCAGTCAGTTAGTACGTCACAAGCTTCCACTGGTCATAAACGTCCTAGAGGACTCGACTCCACAGCGTCAGGATCTGGAATTGTAGAGGGTGTAGATCATAGTAGACAAGAACAAGTACTTAGTCCAAAGCCAAAGCGCAGTAGACAACAAGAAATGGCATCCACCGCGAGTGCAAGCGCTTCAGAAGTTGAATACCAGGTGAAAATTGTGAAAAAAACATTTTCTGTCAATGCCACGCAACTTTTGTTACTAACCTGTGGTCAAATTTTCAGGTACCCACATCAAGCCAACGAGATCAAGATGAAGAAATTGAAGAAGGATGTGTGGTTGTAGTAGATTGCGATGAGGGTGAAGGCGGCGGCAATCATCAGGCACAAGAAGAGGAGGAGTTCGACAATGATCCTTATGAGGAAATGGAGGAGGAAGAAGAAATGCCTTATGAGGTTGAAGTGGAAGTAGAGAGAGACAGTAATGAAGTTGAAATAATAATGGGCGAGGACTCAACTAGTGTGGAAGTACCTAGACAAGGACAAGCAGTGATACCTGCTAATCAACAACAACAACAGTCTGAGGCAATCAGCAGCGCTGGTGCGACAGGCGAACCAGCCACTTCTTTCGCAGGACGATCGTCGCGTGGGGTTGCACCTATGCCTAGGCAACAGCAACAACAACATCTTCTACTGGTATGCAAACCTGTCAGATTTTTGTACGCTCTTACAACGTGGAAAATGAAAAATGAAATAATATTGTGTTTCAGCCTCAACAAGGATATGAGGATGGCGGTGATGATAGTATAGTGCCAAGTACACCTACCCTATTCGTACCAAGAAGAGGCGACGGTTTTGGAGAAGCTGTTAGTTCTCCACAAGTGCCACAGGGTCGATTTACATTTGGGGATTCCGCCGCTCCGACCACAGCTTCCTCAACACCATCCCTAACTACTCCTTCTGGTTCTGCAGCAAGAACCATATTTGGTTCATCAAGCACAAGTGTAGCTCAAGTGGTACAAGAAAGTATAGATGACACTAGAATGGATCTCACACAATTGGAAGATGGTGGTACAGGACGTAGTGTGCCGACGACACCGTTGCAGGTATCGCCAGCCGCAGATTTGCCACCTTCGGTATGTGAATACATATTTAGAATGTTGATATTAATGTGTTTTATATTGCTAAGTCTAATATGTATTTACAGACAAGTAGCGGCCCTTCTGAAGAGCATGAGACTCTCATCCCTGTGGCACCAATATCAGCTACTAGTGTTGGGGATACTAGCGAAGAAGTTACGATACCTAGCGTTCGTGTGGTTAGCGCAGACGATCAACAACACAGCCAAGGCGAAATTATTACGGAGTCAATTAGCACAACACCTACGGAAGGTATATTTTACACCACTTATATTTACTATTTTCCAGACTTCTTCAAAATTAGCTGATTACTGTAAGAATGGTATTTTGGTATGTTAAAGGCATGAGTGGAGAGGGCGAGAAACGCACAGAAGATGCAGGTCCTGTAGTTTCGGGCGACGATGACGCTGTTGATACTGGAGAAGGTGCTGAGGAACCAGTAAGTGATATCGTGGAGGACGAAGTAGATGAAGAGAGCCGAGAAGCTGAAGCATCGCCGTCAAGTAACACAAGGCAAAGAGCAATGGCAGCTGCGGCAGCGGCAGCAGCGGCTGCTGCGAATGGAACAAGAGGCCAAACAGCACGTCGTTCAACGCGATCACCATTTAGAGCAGCACGAGGTGCACGACCAACTCCTATAGTTTGGGAAAGCCAATCTGGTAGAGGTACGTATAATTTACACCACTTCAATCTAGGGTATGAGTGAATTGACATTGACCATTCTATTGTTAAAGGACAAGGAATATTACGTGGCGGACATCCTAGCCGAGGGGCCACTAGTGAAACTGGAAGGGGCCGTGGAACTAGAGGACGTCGACTGCGGTCTAAGTATTCATACGCGCGTTTCTAATGGAAAGCACTAAGCGCAAAAGTACTGCCTTTTTATGGGGAGCATTGACTGTTAATATTGTATCGCTTTCAAAGCTCCAGTTTTTTTATTTAACTTGAAATGAGTATTGTCCTCTGTACAGATTACTTGTGAGATATGTTCCGTGATAATTGTTACTTTTAGATATAAAACACATCATACTGTCATGCTCTAATTCAGAGGTATGTTGATAAGAAACGCCAATATATCATACGATGTTACACAGTTTTTATTCTTTTATAAAAGATGGGTTTAAGTGACATTCCTCTCATTACAGTGTATAGGAGTCCTAACTTCCTTTAATTTCGTATGCGCTGAATTATCATCATTTGTTAGACAAATTGTTATACAAATGATGAATATAAACAATTTTGACGTACTCATTCATACAGTCAAGTACTGTGTCAAATATTCTGCAATTAATCATATTACAAATATTGATACTCTACATTCGATTATATAAAAAGTAGCGCGAAATTTTTTTTACAAAACACATATGATCGCTGGAAAGTAACATCTTATTTTTCAAACTTTGTTGACCTCATAATGAATATTTCAGGGGGGGTTTACTTAAGAGTGACGTTCAACTATGCTAACATTTCCATTAGTCATATGACAATATATGAACATAAAGACTTGTGTAAACTAGCAATAAATATAAATAAATATTACAAAATAAATGTACATATTCCATTACATTTGACTTATACCACCTTCTTCTATTTTGTACCTATCTGCTCAAGTCTTGGAATATACGCGAAGCAGTGCATTTACGAATGCAACGTTTCGAAATGTTTGATGTTCTATAGAATTATTCGGAACAGGTGTTTGCCACCAATACCGTCTCGTTGGGCGTTGAGCCAATTGTCCACGCCACTCATTCTAACCGCCGATATCAAGCACAATTAAACACCAGCGCGGCTTGGATTGGTTCAACCAGGACTATCGGCACACACTTGAACTATATACAATTCTATACATAAGTAAATACTTCTCCCGAATAAATAATCAAGGACCGCGAAAGTTGACTAGCCTCGTTATTTTTGATTTCATAGCAGTCTCTTCACTTTCCCGTGAACTCATTTAAACGAATACTGATAAACATGGAAAGAGGCAGGCACATTTTAGTTTCGTATGACTTATCACTTGGTCGTGACGCTTTAGGTGCCGCCGTTAAAAATACATCAGCCTTTAAACTTTACGAAACATCTGTGACTAGTTTAAGGCAGTCACATCAGGAACGATCTTTCGTAGAGATTCCATAACAATTTTATTCTATAACATTTCTAATCAAACCAGTATTACGTTAGGTTGTAGATGCTCCGATTGGTACCGCTCATCCATTGTTGTAAATTTACATTCACATCTTCCATGCTGTTCCACCCTTATCCACTGCAGCCTGGTATCGTTCGTTTCCACATTCCACATCTGGATCTCAATCTCGTCGTAGTAGATCGCCGACTGTACGGGGGTGCAACTACTGAACGTGTTCGTGCAGCATCCAGCATGACTGTCACAGCGCTTCAACACGATATACACCGGCTGATTGGCACTTTCACCAGGATTCTGGTACGAGTTTTGTATTAAATCCCTCAAATTGTATGCTCGAGACTGTGGTTCACTGCAGGGGAACTTCTTCGAAGTGCTGATCGCGTGTGGTAGATGTATTCTTCTCGAGACGCGTTGATGATGCGCGCCGGCATTCAACGACGCCGAAAGTAATGTGTTGTCCAAAGTCGAGAGAATTAAAATTGTCCACCTTAGCAGGGAGGGACAGAACGATCTGCTTTTCATGCCTCGTGCCTTTCGAGTCTTCCGTCCGATGCGAACTGTCGAGTAAAACTTACTCGGTTCATTCAAAAGAGCCGGACAGATTTGGTGCTCTTGAAGGCTCTCGGCCTCTCGTCGGTACACGTGCACGCACTTTGCGGGAACTTGTCAGGCGGGAGTATTCTCTGCTCCACGCTTCTTCTTTTAGATCAATCGCTAGTAGAACCGATACGTAGTTAAACCAACAAGAGACAGACTGAGACTTTCCTGCTGCCGGAGGAGTATTTATACGAAGGTACTTGCACACATAATCACGCCGCCGCGTAGATATATGTCCGGTGTACACGCGTATCCGTGGTCCATCTTCATTCGTCGGTGAAATCTGCATATCCTCAGCCTTTGTCGCAATTATTAATCGATTATGCAAATATTACGCCACGACAGGTATTATATACCTTCAAGGGAATTACCACGTATTTCATACTACGATCAAAATCGCTTAATTTATACAGCTTGTTTAATGTACCGCGATAGTACTACATGTACGAGCGGCCTTCGACTGATGCTCGATCAACTAGACTGATGATAAGCGAACAGCAGAAAGCATCCCTATCAGAGTCGAACTTCGACATTTCACACACTGATACACAAGCCAAATACATTCCTATATACCAAGGATGCATGATTTTGCGTTCGGAACAAGATTTCTATTAAAAACACGAAAATCTTCAAGTTATTTTCTTGTCATGACTTTTGCAGGCCCATTCCGTTCTACCGGCGCGTTAAATTGCCCGCAACAACCAATAAGTGAAACTGCTATGGCGGTCGACCACTTTGACCAGTTCAGCGAAACGAAAAAAAATCGCCCACTTTTGCCAGTAGCACAAAAAATTAATTAGACTGGGAAATATGTGCAAAGTTCCAATTTAAATTTTCAAAAACTGGTGGGATGTTCACGACCTGGATCCAATACAACGCGTGTACAGCGTTCAATGAATAAGCTTTCTTATTAAATCACTCCTTTTCTGCGTAATGTTACGAAAAAAGGAAAGGATATTCCGCGAGGGAATTCAGACCGAATGGTATATTCATATTCTCGGGACATTCCAAGATTTACATGATCATCGGGGTATTTTAAGGATAAAACGACAGAACGTGCCAGGAAATTGCGGAAGAATAAGACTAGTATGCTTGCGTACGCCATGTGCGTTACCGAGATCCATCACTATCAGTTTACGTTTAATATAGAATGTATAGTCTTGGTGTCGAATGTCGATAATTGCATAGGAAACACAATGCAACGGAAACATTGAGGGACTTCCTGCAAAATGGATCAGATATACAGAAAATGATAGTGAGCTAAAAATAACTATGCTGCGAGACAGAGGATATTGACATCTCGGCGCGAATTCTTCTGAAACATTGACTCATTCTACTTCAACCTAGTCGGGACCACTTTCCTGTCGCGCCAAGTTGGACTTTGAACATTTGACTTCATTATTATTCTTCAAGAGCTTATAATTATTCTCACCTCTGTAGCAGCCGATTGAGAGCCTGCTATGATTGCTTGAAAGTGTGCGCATGTCGAGAGATCGCTGGAGAGATAATTGTATCATATTACAGGGGAGTGCTTAGCACAGCACCTTCGGTGATAAACGTAATGATTCGTACTCTGTGAGAGTTATCGCAATAGCTACTCGATAGCATCTGAATAATTTGAATATAATTGTCAATGTCTCTTCCGTATGCCTTTGCTCCCACGTCAATTCTGAATCATTGGTAATAATGATGGAGGAAAATGGGATTGGCACCATAGCTCACGAGTGGTCATACTGTAATTGAGCTCAAAAGGAAAAGAATCAAACGGTGACATGGGTGTGGGAAACGTCACCATTATGACGCTGCAATGACGCGTTAAACAGTGAGCTTCAAGTTTCATTGACGTAAAAGGAAATATCCCCCATAGACGAAGGAAAGGGAGTACGAATCAACGGATTTGATTCGTTTAGCATAGTAATTCGTATGAAATCCAGTGGCATGTGGCAATGACACTTTTTTCGAAAGGAGCCGGACCCCACCTACAGTCCAAATTCCACACATTGCTAGTCACGTAGGATCAACTCATGGGTTTGTTACGTGTACGCAAATCTATGTGGATGAGTCAGGTCCGTGATCTTGAGCTAACGGATATTCGTGCAACCCAATCTCGATTTGAGCAATCAATGACCACTCTCACGTTCGTCCGGACAATTCGTGGATCCGGGGCACCGCTCCCCGTGCTGCGAGGCCTGCGACACGTAAGGTAACCTTGTGGGTTCCCTGGCTCCAAGTAAAAAGAAGAACTCGCGAGTGTACCCTCTTCTATTGCAGGCAGACGCACCGGAGACGACCACGATGCAGTGGGATGACTCACTACAACCTGTTGCACCACATTAGTCATTCCAAAGGATACCTGACACTTTTATGGTGAGGAAGATTTCGCGGTAAATAGATGTATTAAATTAACAAAGCTGCAAAAAGAAACTTTAGACTTACTGATTCATGTACACGGAAACCACCCTTATGGTTTGCTGACGAATACGGATGATTGAGGTAGCGGAATGACAGCTTCTGGAAGAGGTGTTTTGAGAAATTGGGTGGACAAGAAAAGGCGGAAATAGGAGAAAGATGAGAGAATTTCAGGAAAAGAAAGAATGGCCAGTCACGCGATGTAACCCAGGCTCAAGACGAGCAGCGGGCAGGACCAAGTAGTTGTAATTATAGTTATCTTTCCGATGTTCCCAGAACGCTTTGCTTCGACCCCTCCTCGAGCTTACTAAGAAACAAGAGGGCCTACGGCCCGATCGTTGAGACGAAACGATAGAGCGTGCGGTGGATCAACGAAGAAAGACCAAGTGAAATCAGAAAGAGGGGGGACTCGAGGGGACACTGGGCCGAGGATGAAAGTTACATATATATATAGCGGTAGAAAGAATTCAGATCGCAGAAGCGAGAAGTCACGTCGGCTGGTTCCTGTTCGTAATTCTTTAAGATCGAAGTGGTGGACATTCGATCACTATGAGAATATTACTCCTTCTTCTCATCACTGTTCACCTCACCCTTTCCATGGTCATGCGGCATCACAGGTGTGTGAAATTAAATCTCTTTGGCAATGATTCGAATCACTTTCCTCCCAATATTTGAATTACCTCTTCGACATTCTGGAACTTTCGTCTTTTCCAGGGATAGTAGCTTTTTGAATCATGTACAGTTGGTACATGAATTTCGATGCTCAGTGCCACAACCAAGGGCAGTGTCTGTGGAGGAAATCTTGACAGTTGGTCCGAGTCCTGATGAAATTTTCTACCCTCCTTCTACGGTCTTGGCACGTTGCGCAGGTGCCGGCTGCTGTCCGGACTCTAAGCAGGTCTGTGCACCCATCGAGACTAGGAATGTCAGTCTAGTCTTCACAGTGAAACACAGGATCGATCGACAACGCGACAGGCACCATGAAATTATACATGCTTTGGAGCATACAAAGTGCGGATGTGTTAAACAAAATCCGATAGACTTCGATTGAGTGCGTGTTCGGTGCAAAGGAGCACAATTTAAACTGTTATTGGATCCTATTTTGATTCTGTCTGTGATATCGTCGATTTTTAGTAGAAAATCTTGTAATTTTGACTGTTTTTTTATGTAGCTGAGTAATAAAAAACTTTACTGAATAATAAGTAACTTATTGTCATTTTTCTTAACTAGTATTAGTGATGTATCCGTAAATGAAGTGAACGGTTATTCCTTTATATCGAAATATTGTTTGGCGATCATTAAATCGCGCTTTATGATTTCATCATTTGGTGCTAGTTTAAGCGCAGCTTCCAATTCTGGGATACCGTGTTGCGGAGCAGATAATTTGCAGAGCGCAGCACCCCGTCGCGCATGACACCTTGCCCGGGACTCACGATTACCTTCGCACTTCGGTTCCATTAATTCCAATGCCTACAATAGACAAGCAGCGTATGTTTCGTACTGCAATGAATGGTTATTATCATGTCCTACCTTTGTGCAGTCTTCCATGCACCTATAATAATTCTCCAAAGCGTAGTGGGCAGCTGAACGGTTCACGTAAAGTGATGCAAGGTCGCTGCTGATCTTAATGCCCAATGTGTACGCACTGATAGCAGCTAAGTAATTACCAACTTTAAAGAACTCGCTAGAACATTTCATGTATTCATGTAATAATTATAACAAGATTTTAGCGAATCGTGGAGGTTTGCATATCTATGAACGTACTCGCCCTTATTCTCCAACCATTGCGGGTCGCGTTCCTCTGGCCGAAGATCTTCCGCAGCGAAACCAATTTTGCGCCTGGCTTCTGCCTGTTTTTGTAGCCACTGAAATTAAATAGATAATATAAATGGTATTTTTTATCGATATTTTTTTATTTAATGCTTTAATGGTCGGTGACGCATACTTCTTCTTCTTGGACTTGTGCACTTTCCCTGGCCGGTGTTGAAAAAGCACGCTCGGAGAATTGGATACTGATTGTACCGCTCTTTCTTGGCAAAGGGACGGATTTCGAGGGCTCATCGAATATTGAATTCCTCCTAAGCGGTTTACCTTTCAGTAACTTTTCAATCAAGTCTCGGCCCGGCTTAACATTTTTCGTTTTCTTGGATAACTTGCTTGTACTTTTGGTATTTTGCAGTATTTCGGCATCCGATTCAGAGTCGTCTGAAGAACTCGACTTGTTTATTTCTGAAATCTTTTCTATTTCTTCTCCGGTTGTTGGAGGCGGACAAACTGTATGTGACACCGGATTGTTTTCACATACTGATTCATCCACTTCAGTTATAGTTAATGTGTCGTTCAATACCTCTTTCTCGGTCAAAGATCTGGATTGAAGGACTCCATTCTCATCTTTAAACCATTTTAGAGGTGGCCTTAAAAAATGAAATTTTTTCATTTTCTCAGAGGTAGTTGCTAATATTACTTGCACTCTGTAAGCTACCTATATGCTTTCCTATTTTCTTGCAACTCGCTCTCGATATGTGGTAAAAAAGGTAGTTCAGCATTGTTTTTCCAATCTTCGAACTCTTTCATTGCCTCTTTTCGATGTGTGTCTCGCATCGCATCGATTTTATTCAACACACCGGTGTCAATGTTAATTTGCGCCTTCACTGCTGCTTTCTGAAGCAATTGGCATTTTTCTGAAAATGATATATAATACTATTGTCTGACTTAAAATTGTATTAAATACAAAAGTGAGATAAACAATTGTACCACTTTTCGCCCTGGCCCTTTCGTTCGCGACAAGTTGAGCACGTTCAAGTGCACGATTTCGATACTCCTTCTTCATTTCTTTGTCTATATCGTCTAACACTAGCGAAGGCCAATCAACTCCAGATTCCTGCTTGTGCAGTGAAAGTACTATTTCTTTATCAGCGAGCGTACAACTGCTCTTATCGTCAATAATATTGGCCCATAAGAATAACTCAAGTATGAAAGGAGGGAAGCTGACCTGATAACACATAACATTCAGTCGATTTATCGAAATAGAATTAACTACGAAGATACATGTAATTACCTTCACATAATTGTCTATAGCAAATAAATTGACCTTTTTCGGACTACCGGAAAGTGGTACACACAATATGATGGATTCTTTGGTTTGACGCCACGTGTAATCTTTTATATTTATTGCCGGCATTTTTAGGCAGTAAAATTCTTCCCCTGGACAACTTCACTAACGTTGCAGCCGATTCATGAGCACTAGCATAGAAGCCTCACCATTGTATAGGGATATTGATCAAACAATTGGGTGGATTAAATAGTGTTCATTTATTGTACGTTTGGAACTTTAAAACTTTTAACTATATACATGCACAGTAATCGTTCACAAAAGTCCTGATAGATGCTTATGCAAGGTGTAAGAATAGAACGCATAGCAATAATGTATGAATTATTTTTAATTAAAACGTTTAAGAGTATTTTGTTGACAATACTTTTGTTGATAAACATTATTAAAAAGCTGCCGTTCTTGTAACCGCATAGTCTCTGTCTTTATCAGAACCACAAATCTTCCTTTATGAAGAATAATTTAAGATGAATGAAAGTGTGTGAAACGGTTCAGATATTATGCAGCTGGATATAGATATTTTGGTTTGTAGGATAAACTTACATGCATACTTTCGGACACATATGATTTGACGACGTTACATATCTACGTCATTCGTTGAAAATCGACTACAAAAACTTATTGTAAATCAGTCGGTTCTTTATCAAATATCCGTTCATACAAAACCGTAATACTATTTAAAAGTGAACGAAGTGCAGGACGCAATCTTATAATTTAAACGTGTTAACACGAATGCTTGGAAACAATTGGCGATTACCCTGAGAGAAACTGATTTTGTTTTTCTTTTCATCCCATCGAATCCGTTCCTACAATTCGTTGCGAATGTAATAACAAAAATAACAGGTATGAGTGGCTTTTAGAATACATGGATACATAGTGCTAATACAAAATGCAGGACCTGCGAGGACCTTCGACAAGTACTTAAGATTTAAAAACTAATTTCTCGAAACATATTATGACACTATCATTATGCTTCTTACACTTTTTAAGTCGTAATCGCCTTTACAGATTACAATGTTAATTCGTATCCATCGTGTATATGTACAACATGTCTTCACAGTAAGTAAGTTGTTCACGTAATTGCCTTACGACAATAAGATGGTAATCGCACTTCGAAAACGGCAGACACGAGGAACCGTGCAACGGGAACAATGTACTTAGCTCTGAACATAGACATTAACACTTTTCCAAATAAGTGCTCACACGTTGAAAGTAGCGCTTTCACTGCATCCGAATCAATCAGTTCTTCAATGGTTTTGTGAGTGTTCGTCAACGTCTGTACTTGACTGGTTATTAGAATCATATCAATGTACATTGATACTAATACATAAAATACTTATCGACATTTAGAGTTATTTCAATCGAAGCGTAACATATAATAAGATTCTGCCTATTTATCCGTCAATCAAGATAAAACTGTTATCATGTGTGGAATGTTTAAGTATACCATACAAAACGCTAAAGAAATTCATTGTGTTAACTTAGTGATGTAGTCAATGCTGTATTAGGGTCCAAACTGTGCGGATTACTATTGCCACGTGCATTATTTCTGCACGAAAATGTCATAAAGTAAAAGTAAATCGCAATACCAACAAAGTACATTTCCTAAAAGGTGTTATAATAAATCCTATAGTTTAATATCCTTTTCTAGTAAAAGAAATTGCGCTATCGACGGTGAGTGCACTCTGAGCAAATTTAGGTGGAATAAATATAAATAGAATTACTTCATAGTGTCATTTCACCTACAGCGGAATCCAAGTGTGATAAATTGTATCGACGAGTTCGTTGATACTTTACGATATATGTATATGGTAAAAGGATACCCATTTGTTGGAACAGTAGTTACATTAAAATTTTATCTTACTAGCAATCGTATAACATGTTATGCAAAATCATTGTTACGCGTTTAGATCGATAGTAAAAATAAATACAGAAACAATATTTCCTAGTAATATTAAACTTATGCCACTACAAAAGACATACTTACAATTATAAAAACTTTAGATAATACAGGTTTTATTACAATCTACCTAAATGGCTTCAGTTTTATACATACACATCACATGCATACGCTGTCATATACTCCTAGGACATACTTCCACAATACAGTCGCACAGGTTTTTGCCTCAGCCGTATTCATCATTACAAATTCATAAATATTAATAATTAATACAAATACTACAAGAGTAATAAAGTTCAACGAATACGATGTCATAAATAAATGCTCGATCCTTAGGATCCAAATTTTGATAGTTGTTAATCATAAATAGTGGCGATTATATCATTTGGACGATGGTGTAGTCACACAGAAAGTGTGATGCAATTGGATGATCGCATACTTTTAGCAAATTAGGGACGGGAAGAATTCAAAATTTCATTCCGAATAGCATTTGCGTTTCGAGTACTATTAACCCGTCAACTTGCTTGTCCTTATTGCATTTCATGTAGAAAATAAGTACATACGAATATGCACAAAGTTACTTCTTTCGTGCAGCCTTTTCTGCTTTCCGTCGCATGCGTTCAATTTCTTTACGTTCTTTGCGTTCACGGTCTGCTTGGGCTTTAAGTTCCTTTAACTTTCGCTTCAAATGTGACTTCTCTTCGCCATAGATACCAAATGCCTTTAAATCACGGGATTCTAATCGAAGGAGATTTCCACCATTGATTCCAGTCTCTAGGAACCTCGGTGCATACCGCTCCAAACCAATACCAGTTAGCCACTGACATACCTAAAATGATGATTTTTGTATGATACAATTCGCAAGTAATTGTACAATATTGCACCCACGTTACAGACCACGATGATTGCGTAAATGATTTGTCATTTCTTACTTGTTCTTTAGACCAATCCGTGATGGGTGCACTCTGCCAAAAGTGAGACTTCTTGTCACCTAAACCAAAGTCGCTTGGGTGAGGAGGCAACCAAACTTCAGTCGAATCTAAATTAATAATATTGTTCGCCCAAAGGATGGGACAGGATTGTAATAAATAAAAGGCGGACAAATCATACAGGGAGTAATGAAGAAAATTATTATATATTTGGTGTGCTTCAGAATACCTGTAGTCCCAGTCTTTGATGGACTAGGATCAACGGCAGGTGGACTGACTGAACCGCCAGACGATAGACTGGATGGTGAACTACCAGCATGATGCCAAGGAGTACCACTGCTTCCAATTAGGTTTGAAGAAGGAATAGCAACCTTTTTAACTGTAAACCGTATACATTTACACAGGTATACTTCGTTTAATAAATAAGGTGGCAATAGATAATCATGGATTATGCTTGTCATTTACCTCTTTGATTAGCCTCGTTCACTGCTTGTCTTATTTCTTCTACCAAATGATGTGTAACTAAAGCAGGGTCGGTGCCGTGCGGGTTATTTAAGTCGCTAAAGTCCCCGGAACTTTCCCTCGATGACGATAAATCATTTCCACCAAGTCGCCTCTCTCGTTCGGCCAAAACTTGTTTTAACTGTTCAGCTAAGGATGCAGGGGGACCAGTTAAGCCTTTTGTACCAAAAAAATAATAATGAAGTTATCAAACGTATCGCGTAGATTTGTAATATAATAAAACTCAAATTGTATCCAGTGTGCATACCTTTTTGACTTTGGGGCCAGCTCTGCTCTGTCATAGCTCTAACTTGTGAGCTGATAGTACTATGTGGTCGAATAGCTGCTGGGTGCGAGGATTCTAGGTGCTTTCCTTTTAAAGAGCTGATAGATGAACTACTGGAATAGGAACTCAGATTTGACTGTTTTGACGTCAAATCATTTGGAGATCTACCGCTAGTGTCTTGAGACAGATGCTTCGAAGAAGAATCTTCATCAGTATTATCACCCGACTCGTCTAAACCATAGTCCTGAAAGAAAATACAATTTACAACTGATTATCTTATCCCGAGATGGAGAAGTAAACAGACAAAATTTACGTGTACGTACAGAACTACTGTTGGAAAGGCCGCCAGATCTTTTAGGAAGTTGGCGATTAGCTAGTCCTCCTCTGCTAGCAAGTTCTGCTTTACTTTTCCCGGCAGAGTTATCAAGGAGTCTGTGTGCAGGCACTGCTCGATCTAATTCTTCTTTCACCGGTAGCGGAAGAGGAAGCTTCCTTTCAACTGTTGCAGTTTTATCTCCATCATCAGGGCTACTAAGATCTGATGTTTCTGTATCTGATAATTGACAACTAGTTGAGGAAGGCGGTGGAGGTAGCTGACGACGACTTAATTGAGGAGTTACTATTCTAGCAGTTGTACCATCGTAAGGCAATCGTAATGGCAAACCAAATCGTTTCTGTATTTCTGTCAGCTCAACTTCTAGCGTAATGACCTACAATCATTTTCAATATATTTAAAAAATTCTTTTAATTACCGCATCTTCCATTTGTTAAATAAAAAAAATATATACCCTGTCTTTTAAACTTTTGACCAGTGCATTATACTCAGTATCTTTCTCTTGTAATAACTGTTGATAAAATTCATCTCTGGCGGCAATATCTGCACGTAGCTCTCTTGCTGCACGTCTTGCGCGGGCATATTTTTGTTGTAAAGCAGCATTTTGAGCAGTGGCTTGCGACAGCATTTCTCGTGCTGTTGCCAAATCTTGCCTAGTAGCACTTAAAGTCCTTTCGGACTCATGCAATCGTAAACCCGATTCGCGCAATTTTGCTGCGTATTCTTCACTCCCAGCACCGCTGTTTTCTAAATCCAAAAGCTACGAAGAAATTGTCATATATGTAACAAATACAATTGGTAGATAGTAGAATATTTCTGTACAACGGCGAGAACCATAAAATGTACTAAAAATAACATGCATACAAGCTCAATAAATCGATATTTGGGACGAGTATATAGCCGAAGCAAGGAATATTTGTCTTTCACGTAATTACCTTCGCTTTTAGTCTCTCCACCTCTCGATCTGCTAATGCTAGTTTATACTGACTCTGCAAGCAGCGAACAACACACACAATGCATAAGCAAACGTAAAACGCTTTCACACTTACAAACCTATAAGATTGCTCCCCTATATAAATAAGCGACATTTTCGACGAACGTACACACAAATTAATATTTACAAATACAACACATATATCGTGCACATTGCATTTCAAATAAATTCAACTCGAGTGCAATAAGTTTCTACATTGCACTTTCAATGGAACACATAAAAGAGTACACCACAATGCAACGACAGTGCTATGTTTTGTGTATAATACAATATTCGGTGGCATAATGTCTTTGTACATGTCATGAGACCAGAATTAAAATTTCTCATCACATATAAACGAAGTGCCATAACTAAAATGCAACATTTTACATAAAGAAATTTACATAAATCAAATAATAAGATTTGTCTCAATTGATCACCTCTTGTAAAAGCAATTGCAGGCTATCAACATCACTTTGAGTAGTTGCAGACGCATGTGGTAAAGATGAGCTCAAAATAGGTGATCTACTTCGGCCAGGTGATAAATAACTCTCTATAGGGCTGTGTGGTGGTTCCCCCTCGGAACATGATGACATTGCTGGAGATCCTGGGATTCCACTCATACCTCCAACACACATATCTTCACGTTGTCCGTCAGGTGACGCGTCCGAGAAATTAAGTTTCCTGTTTACAGATTACAATCTTTAACACCTCAAAAAAATCAGTCCTTCAATATAATCAGTTTATATTTTATTCCCTCAGTACCCCAAGCGGCCTCAGGCCGTCGTTGAGGTGGCCGTAAGCTGTCGTCATAGACATTAGCGAGCAAGGATAAACCATCATTGGGAATTTCGCAATGCATAGTATGAATGATACTTCAGTATTACTGTAGAATATTACCTAGCAGAGTTAGCCTGTTCCCTTTCTTTATCTGCCTGGAGGCTTTGACGAATCAACATTGCCACTTCTGAGTTAGGATCTTTTTCTCTTCCAATAACAAAGCGCACCAGCCCCGAGGTATTTCGCAACACACTAGCTGCATACGCTTGGGTAACACCGACCAAGGATTTGCCATCGACCTCAATGATTTGATCATTTACTTGCATTCTACCCTCTCGTGCAGCAGCTCCTTTTTCGGTAATTGTTTTAACAAAAATGCCCAACTTTTCAAGGCCAGCGTCTGCACCTACTCCCATTCCGATTATACTCAGACCCAGGCCTTCTGGTCCTTTCATCAGCTCCACAGGGAATACCTGATAAATTATATATGTAAATATCGGTGTATCACACATGTACCATAAGTAATTCAGAATATATACCTCCATTTTTTCCACACGCCTTTCCAATTCGTATTCAGCACTTGCTGAAACAGGATCAACATCATCATTACGACGGTCGTATTCCGTAACGGAATGAGTCGAATACACTCTCATTGGCTTCGTATCGAACGTGACTTTCGACGACTTCTTGACTGGTATATTTGGTGGATAATCGTCCTTCTCATCATCTGATTCTGGTATTCCAGCAACTTCCATCCAGAAATGGCCATCTTCGAAGTAATGCACGCCGTTTTCTATTAAAACCTAGAACAAACAAAAAGGTCAGCAAGGGCGAACTTTAAAGACGAATATATAACAATTATTTTGAACGTACAATTCTCCCCGGTGTTGGGGTAATATCATCTACATGCTCAGTTTCTGTATCATCAGTTGTGTCATGAGTATCATTCAGGCTACTGACAGAGCCAAGTAAACCGCTTTCGCTGCCTGTCACTGAACCAATTTGACTCTCCGTTAACGAATCTATCGTTAAATCACTGCGTGATCTGTGGGACAGACTATAAATGATGAAGATTTTATTATCTGTTAGTGAAAAGAAGTAATGTTGTCATGTGAAGTGAAATAGAATGTTACTAATGAAACTGAGTCGAAAGTAAGATGTGGCAGAAGCTGCAACCCATTACAGTTTAACATAAAGAACATAATAAAACAAACAGATTCACCTATAATCATTAGTGGCGCTATTAATTAGACTGCTATCAGGCGCAGACAGGACATCAGAAAGCCAATCAGGTGTATTATCTTGTTCTTCTCTCTCCTTGTCTTTATCCATTTCCCTACTCTTATCAATAGAACTTTCTTCTCCTATCATCTCTGCTGTTGTGGTAGGAGATAAAAGCCGTGCAATTTCTTGTGCTTCTTCATCCGATAATAAAGCCGATCCTTGTCTAATTTGTTATACATAGAATTCATTGTTCTTCATGTATTCTGCTAATGCAAGCGATGAGCGAAAGTACATATCAGAAGTAACTTACCTTATCTTCTTCTCCAATATACTTCATAAGTCCATGTTCATCGCGAGTTCGAGGAGTCACATTAAAATAAATACGAAAAGGGATATTAGATTCCAAAGCAAAAAATGAAAATTACTAAGCATGTTGCAAAGTGCCATAAAGATACTGTTAAACATACACTTCATGTTAATATACGTTCGTTAAATCTGTCATCAAGAATTATCATAAGTATAAAAAATTTTAGGTATTCACTTACCGGGAACTTAACAAATTTTCTGCTTCATCGGCAGTCATAGTATCTGGTGTAACAGGAACTGTTTGACCAATGTTTGCTTTGGATGGAGTTTCCAATGCATTCTTGAAATCAGTCTGGTCATTTGTGCTTTGTACATTGGATGGGGGTAAGTACTCTGTGTTCGTAATTGTTCGCGTTTCACTGGAATCACTATCTTCGTGCGAAGTACCTTCAGAGACAGTAACACCAGCAGTTGTCTGTTTGCCTGCATGTCTCTGTGGCAGCACAACAGGCGGCGGACTTTGCGAGACACTATTTTGCTGATTCGAAGTTGCTAACGTATTATCTGTCATTCGTAATTTAGCAAGTTCAGCTTTTTGTCTCTCTTGTTCCCACGTTGTTTGCGGTTGCTCGGTATCATCAGTGACTTTATTAACTGTGCTATTAGTTTGTGAAGAAGTCATGGTCGTTGAAACCATATCTCCTGTAAGAGTTGTTAACTCTGAGTTGCTAAGATTTTTGGATAAATATTCGGACGTCTCGTTTGTGTGCGTTGTTTCTTCCTGCTCATCCTGCCTTTTGGCAGTATCTTCCAGGAAACTTTCTGTACTATCAGTATTTGGAATCATTGAACCTTGATTCGTATGTAGTACTGGCATTTCTGACTTCTCGAGTCTATTATCAATTTCCGCAAAACTTGACCGCTTTCCTGATACTTCTTCCTTGTTCTTTGCAAGTTTCTCACGTGCCGAAATTTTTATCTGATCATTTTTAGCATTGGAAACTGTTTTCTGACTTACATTTTCACAGAAAATGTGCTTATCGTTTGTAATATTAGATTTTACTTTATTATCTAAAGATGTATTTTGATTTACTTCCGCGATCATCGAATTTGCATTTGTACAATCTTGCACACTGCCGTCAGGCAATTTATGGCATGTGTTTGCCGAATCGACTTTGACCGATGTGTTTTCTTCGGCCGGTGCTTTAGCTTGTACTTCTTCATTACTCTGCAACTGAGTATCTTGATTCTGTTGAACCTTTTTGGCATACGGAGATGGAATTGGTATTTCTTTGTGTTCCAATGGTGGATACTCTTGATCAGAACTAACAACGGACGGTGGTCTCTGGCCTAAACCAGCAGCTTGTAAATCAACGCGTATATGAGAACGCCGTATAACAGTTGTTGTGTCCGTTTCATTGAATCGGGAATCCTTCTCTGTTATTAGATCTTTATCACATATGGATTCTGTATATGTCGCTGGTTTCTCTTGTTCTTCCCTCTCCAGATCGTAACTCGTTCGGCCTTGATATGTGGAAGTAAAAAGCAATTATTAAGAAAAAAATATATAGCACCAAACGAAACTAATTGTACAATTATTTTATTTTGTAAGGGTTAAAAATACTTTCATAAGGTACCTCGGCAGTCAATGCAAAGTAGACGCAGACACATGATATCTATATAACTTATTTTAAACGAATCAAATTATAAATGTTTTGTCACTTATGGTAACGTACACACGAAAGTACAAACACTCAATTGGGTACACGATAGTATTAATTTTCTAAATTTTCATTAATCATCTTCGATAATATTAAACTGCATTTGTGCTTTTTAATAACTAAAACTGATAGAATAATTTAAGTAAAACATTTGATGATTATGGTTCTGGATTATTAAGATAGGCATAAAAATTATTTCTGACATTAGTGAAAACGTGAAACGTAGTGAATTTTAGGTGCACAGCGTGAAAAATTCCTTTCAGATTCTTTACGCAATGGGAAAGATGATTATTACAATTTTTTACTTTCAAAAAAATCTACTCCTATTACACGTCTATATGGTGCTATCTAGTATCGGCCGACTAATGATTTTCACTTTCCACTAATAAAATGTTTCGGCGAGTTTACCGAAATTTGTGAAATACTTTTCTGCGGTAAACGCAGGAAAGTGTAGAGAGTCTGAGGGTGAACGGAGTACACAACGATTTCTATAAATAATACTGTTCAAGCCGGTAGGAGGAACCGAGACTCTCAGACGAGTGGAGAAGGAGAGAGAGGATGGAGGCCGTTTGCACATGGGCATACTTTTGGTATCTTGGCTTTCAGCCATATTTCAGTATCAATATCTAAATATTTTAATAAATTAACTTTTTAAATCTTCGGCTCGCGAAGAAACAAAATACAATTATCATCGAACATTTGCAGCATGAAATTTTTGACTGGTCAATTAAACATAGCAAACATAAGTAATAATTTGAGAAAGAAACTCACCGGTTTGAAATTTTTCAGACATTTCTTTATCTGCCTTTTCTTCTTTGCTGTCTTTTGAAGGGGAACTTGGAGAGCTCATGCTCGAAGAAGCACTATCTGTACCGCCTGAAGATGGTCGCAAAGTTACATCTGGGGATCTTGAAGGTTCCACTTTCTTCTCCTCTATGAAATTCTCTTTCTTTGTAACTGCACTTGTGCATGGTTTTGCCCAATCTGGTCTTGCATCCGCTCTAACAATTTCACTTTTTATGTCTGTATCTAATGTTTCTTTGGAACCTTTAAAGTCAGCAGCTTTTTTTAGAAGTTCGTCATTTTTTGCCAAATATTCATTCTTCCATTCTGATGTCTTAGGCGGAGATCGTGTGGAACTTGGCGGAAAATTGGAGTATTCGGGTGTTTCAAGCAGGTCACCATCTTTCTTCGTTTTCTGTTCATATCCTGTACTAGTCATATTTTCTATTGACATACTTCGAGTTGGACTAGGTAATTCAGAATTGCGTTCATATTGGAGACCATGTGGTTTAGATTGTGTATAAAGATCCGTGCTCGAACTAGTTAAATTATTCCTCGGCAACAATCCAGTCGGTTCTACATTAGATGCATTTCTAGCATTGAGGTTCCTGGCAAGGGCTTTACTAGTGTGCTTTTGTACCACAGCATACTCGGGAAAAGTTGTATCCTGTGGTTTATCTGTGACAGAATTTGGTGCAGATTTCGGGGCTTCTTTTGGCTCCTGATTTTTCTTGGCTTGTAAATTAGTATTTTTCTGAACGACAGCATATTCAGGTATAGATGGTGACAAATCAAAATATTTATTTATGGTGGCATATTCAGGGCTATTAGGAAGATCAGACGGAGTAACAGCGGCAATGCTAGCGGGCCTTTCTTTTTTGGATGCCGCAGTCGATGAGTTTCTAGTTGGCGGTGTCGGTGGCGGTGGAGATATTGTAGATGATCTTGGTGAACAAAAACTCGCCGATCTTGTGGCAGGGCTCGAAGCGACATCCGTTGATTTCCTACTCTCATTTTCAGTACCTCCAATACTGTGTGCATGTCCAATCGAAGTACCTTCAGTATTTAGTTTAGTAGCATTCTGGTTCAGAGAACTCTGTACAAGTGATTTATTGGGATCGGAGTTATATCTACTTGGTCGTGTTTTCGAAAAATGACTTGTCCAATTCTTCTGTTTCTCTATTAATTCCTTTGAGTTCAGTTTTCGCTCTGGTTTCTCTGGTTTTTCAGGCCGATCATCTAAACGGTTTTCCTTTCCGTAATTTTTCTCGAACTTCCCGAGACCTACGCGAGATTTATGCTTATCGGACACGTTATCCAAGCCATGATTGTGGCCATTCTCAAAATGCCTTTCTGCGTTCAGTGCAGGTACACTCGCACTCCAATTGCTTAAGTGATCTCGAGTACCCGGCGGCGAGGGTGACCGAGGGCGAGGAGATCTAGCCGGCGAAGTACACCCCGATCCGGAATTGGCTGAACTTGACCGTGATCGTAATCCATGCAAGTTTGTGGGCTTTGTAACTCGATCCGCACTGAAATCATAAAGCAGTGAATTTTTTATGAAAGCCGTATTGCAATGCATTTATAAAACTGCAAAGTTCCATTGCGGCAAAATGAATGGAATATTACCGTCAATGTATCGGAAACAAGAGAATAGAATTATTGAATGACTTATGTAAATGTGCTTACGGTTTATTTGGTTTGTTCTCTTCTCCAAGCTTTTCGAAAAGTGCTCGTGCATTGTTAAAGCGTGCCACGTGACTTTCGGTTCTGACAACTGTGACTTGTGTAGGAGATTCCTTTAAAGGCACAGCCGGCTCTTTAAAACCGTCCGACAGTATATTATTCGTTCTGTGAGTCAGATTATCCAGTTGTGGTTTTGATTGGAAGATATTTGCAATGGCTGATACTTTAGAGCCACCAACTCTTTTCTTTTCTTCGACTGTAGCCATGACTACGCAATCATATTGAACAACAATTGTAATTACGAAACCATAATGTTGTCGAGTTGCGTAAAATGAATCGTCGAAAATACCTTCATCCGTTTTTAAAAGCACAGGATAATATAAAAAATGGAAAATCTGCACTAATTCAGCCCATTGTCAATCATGTATTTTTTATGCACGGCATCTTCTTAATGACCTGCAAATAGTTGTTTACTTTGTCAATATCCAAATGTTTGTCGTATTTGTGGTTTCATGAATTGTATTATCCAGCGTGCAAACTAACTACAGTCGCGGCATAATAATTGTTTAAAAATGACACAAAACTTGTTGTAAAAAAAAATACGAAAATTCGAAGTCATGGTTAGGTGGTCATTATATACTAATAATAACGAATATACTGTCATGCTATATAAGATTCAATGCATCTGTGATTGTGTGAAATGACTTAAGTTAGAGCTAAATGGAAGGTATGGCATATAGAAGGTGGGGTCTTGTCTGGGCTTCACCCTCCTTCCATTGCCACAGCACACCATGCTCCTGCAATCAATACTTGAATCCTTTCTCTGTAGTGGAAGTATGAAAAGTAGAAGCATGCACATGCTATAATTTTACATCCCATAATAAGTATGTTACATACTGCTCATTATACGCTGCTGTTCAGTGTACTATGAAGTACGTTAAAAATGGGACGTAATACATTCAGTACTCTGTTAATTGATTTTTTTGTGGTGAAAGTGAAGTATAATTTATAAATGAGAGTTATTATGATAAGGAATATTTATATATTTGCAAACATGTGACTATGATCCCTAGGTACATATACTATGTATAATATACACTGAAATGGGTGACTATCTGCTACAACAGTAGGTGGCTATGATTTCAAGTTATAATTTGTAATTTCTCAAGTTCAATTATGATGAATCCTTTTGTAGCAATGTTACACATGGTACAACACCTTTTTGGTGTATAAGGTCAATCAATTTTTTATAATTAAACCTGCACAAGGTATTGATTATTATATATTGGAAATTGAATATTGAGTATTTTTAGAATCTTGCTATGTTTACATAGGCTATCTTGCCAACAAAGGCATCGTTCATCGTTCATAGCGGTTTAAAAATGAAACGAAAAAGAGTAAAAGACTTTCGGTAAACTCGGAGGGAATTCATTTTTTCGGGCAATAAATGTCACCGAGTGATATATATGTGTATCTACCCAAATGCCCTTGAACGGAGGTTCAGCTTCATGCACTTAGAAAAACGACGAAATCAAATTCCTTTTGCATTGAAAATGATGTCGCGGGAAAATGAACTGCCGGCAGGTGTTCGTACGAGAGAGCAGTATAAATAAACATTAGTAGATAAGGATAATTGTACACAAGGTTTATTTATTCGTGAGGTAGATATTCAAGAATTGTAAATTCAAATATCGCAACGAAACCCATGGGTGTATGAACAAGAGGTGTGTTATACATCATGCCTGGGGCGCATGCATATCCTACATTGGAGCGGCGAGTAAATTATTTACAAACATCGGTGCACCGGGCTGCGTACTTCAATCGCCATTACGTATAAGGCTCTAACCATCGAATTCGTATTTGGCAAAAAATTCGCGGCACTACTCTGAAAGTTAGGCCAACAATTGCTCGAGGCTCGCAGCCGCTCGATAATTTTCAGATGGTCAAATAGGTGTGCCGTGACAAGATTGTTAGGTCCCTTTTAAGCAAAGTCTACGAAATTGTTTATAAGCAGGGTAAACTAACCAGAGGTGTCACCATGTGCACGAAACCATTTTCTTCCTTGCGATGTGGTTTTCCCTGTTTTTATATTCTCTCCGCGTCTCCAAGCAACGGCTTTCCTTCTGGCATGGAAAAGCACCTTCTAGCGGGGGCGATTTTTTTATACTTCACGGCAAATAGGGACGGGATTTAGTTATTCCTTTCTGTCAAGACTACTGCTTATATTTGTGACAGACGCCTGTTTCCGCGAATTTTTTTACACTTCACGAACAGTGGAGACCGCATCATAATCCGTAGCACGCGAGCCGCTCTCGCCGGATATTCCAATCACTAAATAACTACTGCTTCTGCCGGACTGAATTACGATTCGATTTTACATCGCGAAACACTTTCACAACCGGCTGTGATCTGCTCGTGTCAACAACCCGTGAAAAATGATCCAAGATGGTCGAGATCCTTTTTTAAAGATGGCGACTTTACGTGCGGCCTAGGGACTTTAACCTAGAGAACGCCACCCACTCGTATCCCTGAATTGATATTATATATTTTTAAATGTTCGTCTTTAAAAAGACAATTTCTCAATAGAACAACAAATAGAAAAATAAAATAGTGTTTGCACGGTGGAACGTGTTAAAATTTGAATAATTTAGACTCGAATTATGGCACGGAATCGGATGCTTTGGCGAAACTGGCATTTACAAATCTTAAGAGCCGTTGATAATAATTGGTTGAAGTTTTACATGGTTTATCAAATTTTTCTAAAGATATCGTTATTCTCATGCTGACCAAGCATATTTTTATCCTTGAAGATAATCAGAAATGCAGCTTTAGAGGATGAAAATTCCTGTTCTGGGGTTTTCATTTATGATCGCTCTATCGATCGCCTTGGCCAGGGACTTGCAGGGCTTGCAGGGGTACGCAGGGGACAGGGAACACGTCATGCAATGGACGCCATCGTTTACACTTCTCTCAAGAAATAATTGTTTACTGTGCGTTGGAAAGTAAAAGCACGATTTTCGGTGCGACTCGAGGATCGCGTTTCGAGACAGAGTAAATCCCGCTAAATGCACGCAACGGTCATTTAGCGTTCTTAGCGTGAGGTGCGATTTGTGTTAGTGAAGACGAGTGTGCACGTAAGTGTGTACGAGTTGCCTCTGGAAAGTTTGTATCATCAAGGACTTAAGTTTGCAAAGCACGAACTTCCTTGTTAAAAGATCGGACCAGTAACAATGGTCGCAAGCGTTTTGTGGTGCTCTCATCGGGTTTGCAATTTGCATTCCCTATGAACATTCCTAGGCATATAGCCTTTACCCTTTCAAGGACTGCATATAAAACATGACACGAGTACGCTATGTGTTGTACATAACAGAGAGAAAAATCCTAAGGACTTGCCGCACTGCCCATGTTAATAGTTCGAAATACGTTTAGCAAGATTCATCGAGCTGTTCGCGATAAACTTCTACCTAAAATGTTCGCGGAAGACGATATACCCGTGTTGCATAGACTTGCAAGAATTGTGCACTGCTTTGTAAAACTAGAAGAACAAAACTATACTCCTTTCGAGAGCCTAGCGCGATACAAGTAGATGTGAACTTAAGAACTTTCTTGCCTTAATATTTTGCATAAGAACGAGACGGGAAGCTTTGCGCGTCTTATGATTGTAGTAGGTGTCAATTGGAAGTTTCAAAGATGCATAATTCAATTAAACTATCCATGGACTATATTCATCAGAATACGCATATATCGGCAGTTTTCCGGCCAGTGGACTTGTCAGTATCTTACTGCAGTGACCAGAATCGAGAATTCGTGTGCTACCTTCTGAACTTTCCTCCTTCCATATTAGAAATGTTACCGCCTTATTTTCTACCGCGTAACTGTCGGAAAATGTACGAGATTCTATTGAACATGATGTTGCTCTCGAGCAAGTACAATCGCGGGTGTGACACACACCTAGTAAGCCTTTTTTTATATTTGCGTTTCAGAAAAGGTTTAAAGGCCCCCGAACTACATTCGCTTCGCGCTAAGAAGCTCAAATCATCCAGTGACACACACCCTGGATGAAAGCATAGCTCAGAAGCTAATTTAGAGAAATAGTGAAGTGAATTTTTGACTCATAGTGAAACTATGGACAATAACGCAGACGGGGACAACTTGAATCTAAGCTGCGGGGAAAATGACATCGGTGACGAATTGAAAATTGCCGCGGATGAAACATACGATACGCGCAGTGAAGTTTCATCGAGTAGTTCGAATTCGGATTCTAGTCAACCAAGTATTAGTTCGGTGTCAACGAAATCATCTCGCGGCGACAACAAGCGTAGCCGGAAAACAAGAAGCAAACGTGCTAGATCAAGAGATTCGAAGTCGAAATCTTCGAGTCCTGAACCCAAGCGAGCCAGATCGAAAGAGAGTAAAGGACCAGCGAAAAATTATGATTATGCAACTAAGTTAAATTACCTGTTCAGGGATGCAAGGTTGGCAGTATTTTCAGATATCATTGCTTCCACTTAATTTCTCAATTCTTTGTAGATAAGAATCGTAATGTAAGCATCGAGAACATATCTTAAAGTTTTCTTCATCAGATTTTTCATCATCAAATCAAACAACGCTGAGAACGTTACACTCTCGAAGGCTAAAGGAGTATGGAGTACATTGCCACAGAATGAAGCCAATCTAAATCAAGCGTATAGAGAATCCAGAAATGTGCTACTTGTTTTTTCTGTGAAGGAATCTGGAAAGTTTGCTGGATTCGCTAGGCTCAGTACAGAATCTAGAAGGGATGGTGCTCCAATCTCTTGGGTATACTAATTGATAATTATAATCAGCCAATATGACATTATTACACATATACTTGTACAATTAATATAAAAAATATCTTCTAGGTTTTGCCTCCAGGTCTATCCGCAAAAGCACTAGGTGGAGTATTCAAAGTAGATTGGATATGCAGGAAGGAATTACCTTTCACATCAACATTGCATCTGTATAACCCATGGAATGATGGCAAACAGGTGAAAATTGGTAGAGATGGCCAAGAGATCGAACCTAGAGTTGCAGAGGAATTGTGCAGACTCTTTCCAGAAGACGAAGGTATGTGGTATCAAGAAAAAGTATATAAGTTTTCAAAATCTGAATTCTCAGCTCACAAAAATGGTTAAAATAAACAATACACAACTGTTTCAGGAATTGAGATGACTCCAATTTTAAGGAAGTCTAAAGAGGCAGCGAAACACGTTATTAAGTCATCGCGATCATACAGGGATACCAGACCTGTTAATAACAGTTCTAGATTTTTACGTTCCCGAGGAAGCAGAGGCCGAAGACTATTCCTCACGTCTCGATCTCGTTTAGCTTCCTTGGCCAGAGGAGCGCACCTAAGTAGTAGCGATCACAGAGGATCAAGAGATCATCATCGATATGCTAGCTGGTTTAGCCGCAGTGATTCCCCGTATTCTAAGTAAGTCAAACTTTTTTCCAATATAGTAATATATGAATAATCAAAGCTTAAATAGTCATAACTAAAAAAATTGTATTTGGTTTTACAGGGGGTACAGTAGTAGTGGACTAGGAGTAGCGGCAGCAGCAGAGGCTTACGTGGCTGATTATATGCGCACCATGCAACATCAACTACCTCCATTGCCACCGTACGGCGCACCACATCCTTACGATCCGTTACCACCGCCACCACCGCCTCCAAGATATTACGATGGTTTGCCTTTACCTCCGGATTACTCGACAGCGGCAAATGCACTCGACAAACGCAGTTACGAACGAAGCGTAGATGAATTTCTGTGGCGAACGGCAAGTCGACATAGCCGTCATAGTGAACACCGTTCTTCTCGCGACCACCATCACCGATATCGGGACCGTAGATAAGTAACGTTGTATACTGTGGCTCACACCCATTTTTATTAAATCCTCCATGTACTGTAAGGGCTTTCAAGACATTTTCATAGTTGTGTTTAACAACCTGAATGTTAGCGAATGGACAAGAATCATGACGTGTACTTGATTATGTTAATATTTGAAACTTAATAGAATTGCTGTCATTATCTCGATCGTTTAATTTGCATAAGTACAAATCCTTGAATTGATTACATCGTAATGCAACACTTATTTTTTATATACCTATATGAAATCATGAATTGTAAATCAATGTGATTATATTATAGGTTGTATATGCTTTTATATCAAGGAACTGCAGCCGATCTTATCAAAATATTGTATGATATCTCCTTAGTTCACTGCCGTAGGTAAAAATTCAATTCTAGAATAAGACAACTAGTAAATGTAAAACATTGAAAGTTATTTTCGAGGAAACTTTGTCGAAATGTTCCGAGAAATATTTTCGAATGTACGGATAATTGATTTTTGTAATTAAGTTATAATTCCAATTAAGTGAATTGTCAAAAATGATCTGCTTGTAGGAGCTGCAATATGTTACATGCAAACAGGCAAATCGAACGCGTTACAATTTTGTAAAATTGCTATGACTTTTTTTGGAGTATGTGTCTTATACCATGGACTTCTATGTACTAGTGATTCACCTAGTGTGGACTTTGGCACTATTTCATAGTAAAGGATATAAAAAAAAGATGCTGCCAGTATTGTTACCATCCTTCACTACCCACAGCTTTACTATATTATATGGAAAGTATCATATTTCTGGGATACCGCGATTTGAATATAATGAAGTCGTATGATAAGATTTATCTCCTTTACCACCCCCGTTGACATTTCCCGACGGATGTGTGGATCTCTCGAATAACTGTGAGAAATGAGATGGTCAGTCATAATTATGTCACCGAAAGAGCAGTTTATAAAATGCGTGTTATGTGTCTTGCTATACTTAATAGTGTGTTCACTTCTAATAAAGCTGAAAAACAACTTTTCTACATCTCAGTATACCAATGAAAAAATATCAGACAATTTTATAAGCAACATCTCAACGAAGAAGCATTATGACCCAACTACTTTTAAAAGGAAAAAACAATCTGTTGATCCACAAATTGCAATATTGCAGCGCGACGAGCGGAACGGCGAGTCTCTCAATTTGAAGGCAATTATTAATCAGTTTATAGTTTATACAGTGTCAGAGACTATACTCTGTTAATAACATAATTATGTATAATAGGAAAGTGCTGCAATACTTCAAAAGATTTCTGATATGTGCTTAAAGAAAAACTTGCAAACACCACTGATATCAAGGCACTTTTTGTACAGCCAAAGACATAAGTCACTGTACTGTTGGATTCGAAAAGCGGCTTCTACAAGTCTCACAAAGCTATTCTCTGATATGAATAACCGCTCAGTTGCAAGAGATTATTACAGGTAATTATTATTTATAATTTTACGCATATAAATGCAAATATTTTACTTGCTGCAGAGAAGTGGATTTTTTGACACCGAAGCGGTTCTACGAGCTTGAACGAGTAAAAAACGACAAAAGCATTTTCAAATTTATGATTGTTCGCCATCCATTTGAAAGACTTGTATCCTCCTATAGGTAAACTTCATATGCATTGTAATTTTGTATAGTTAATATCCAGGGTGTCATCTATGTATCATTTAGGGATCGTATAGAAGATAATACGAAGTATACAGCACAAGCATGGATTTACGCTAAAAAAATATTTTACGTTACAAGGCCCGAATTATTCCGATCCAATAGCACAGCCGGCAATTTTTTCAAAAGAATTTTTACTACGGACAAAAGGTATATTTATACTTTATGCGGTGAGAATTAACTGTAGGATAATATATAATTTTAATGCTTGTTCCGTTTGTTTTAAAGACTAAAAGAAGTTCCCACATTTCGAGAATTCGTACAATGGCTTTTGCAAAGTTTGGACGTTGATGATGTTCATTGGAACCACTATTACACGCATTGTGGCGTATGTAATATAAATTACAATTACGTATTAAAGCTCGATGATTACACATTTGGCGAAATAAATTATGTGTTTTCTAAGTTTGGACTAGACAAGAGCAAAGTCTATTTTCCAAACTTAGAGCGTACTCGTAGTGGAGTTACGGACTATGACATGACGTGCAAATACTTTCGGTCATTAACGAAGAGCATGATTTTTAAATTATATGAGAGATACAAAACTGACTTCGAAATGTACAATTACAGTCCGCGCAAGTACATGTTTTGCACAAATATGGAATAGTCGGAGGAGAAATCATGGAACCAGTGTTATCATGTACAAAAAAATTATTTATTCTCTTTTATATGAAAATCCGTAGTTATACAGTATGAGATGATTCTAACGGAAACTCAGTAACAGGTGTTACTACAGTCACGCGCGACATAATTCATCAGTTCTCAGGATGTACACAAAGATATTGGAATTTTATACATACTTCTTAAGAAACGACATGTACATCTCTTGCAAGGTCTGTTGACAATAAAAAGTAATAATACTTACTGTCAAAAATAACTTACATTTGTCATAACTTAGAATCAGTATGTATGTACATTTTTTGTACAAACATACAAGGATTTTTTCTCGAATGGACTCTGACATTCTCCAGAGGTCTAGACGAAATTTATCTGATGAACGATGCACAAATTCGAAATTATGAAACGACAGTTGATTGTGTATTGTCATCATATACAATTAAGCAGTCGTCATCCTCGAGTTGTTGCTTAAGCTTCTTCGGTGGTATGCTAATGTTCGGCCGTATACAATCAGTTATAACTACGTCTCCATCATCTTCAATAATGGTAACATCGTCTCCATCATCACTGACTTCGACTTTTCTTTTCTTTTGTATGATATCGCCTTCGGGTGCATCTGTTTTGCGTTTCTTTGTTGCTTCAGTGCTGGTTTTATTGTTTTCACTCACCTCCATCTCAGTGTCGCTCACAACATGTGCCTAAATAGTATTATTTTGATTAATACATTAAGTATTTCAAGTATGATTTGGCAATGTGTTGTAGAACTTACCTGTCCGTTTGAAGTTGACGGTTTTTCTAAATCGTTCTCTAAATCTGCTTTAGGTTTGAGATCGTTTTCATCTGCAGATATAAGGAAATCTGGACTTTCTGCATTATCGCTTGGCTTTTCCCTATACACAACAGTTACTGTCAACGTATAGTTCTGATGGAAATCATCGACTTTTAGAATAGTTCCATCCTTAATTCCAAGATCTTCCAAATGTTTGTCGTTATTCTGTTCAGTTTCTCCTTCCTCGCTACTGATCACTATAGTACTTGCACCATCGATCATTACGTCAGGGGCAATCATATTCAACCTGTTTTTCAAAACCACCTCTTCTAATTCTTTTATTGTCATTTTGGCTGTATCAATTGCAAGGACAACCTGTGGTGTTGGTGCACAAACGTAGCACTTTGGATTTGGTGGATTTACATTTTTTTCTGGTACAAGCAATTGATTTCGATGATTCATTTTTGAGCGAAGATACACTGACCGACATGCTTTCAAATTGTCCTTTAAAATTCGGAACGCATGTAACACGACTAAACCAGCGACAATAGCATTTGTTGTTGCAATTGCAGGAATTATATTGCCAGCCATAGCTAAAATAAAAATACGAATACATATAATATTAATATATCTTGGCTTTCAATATTGAAAAACATTAGGATACATACATTTGATATCGAATCTTGTCTTTTGTGGAATACCAAAAATGTATGATCTTACATTGGCACATGCAGCTACAAAGTCCATAGCATTCTGATCGTCTTTATCCCAGACAAGGTGATTATTTGGGGACTTCTCTTGACAAAGTTTTAGGGCTTCACGTAAACTCTTCATGGATTCAGAAAATATTGTGCCGCATTTAGAAATACTCCAACGCTGTTGGTCTTTTAAACCAGGTTCGCCGACTTCTTTACTACATCCCGGCACTGTTTAGTAAACAATTGCTCATTATTGGAGTATGTATACATTAATAGACTTCTGTGCTCTCATAATGTACAAACCTCCGTCTGGTAACTCTGCCCAATCTAAGGGTGTTGGTGGTCTTCTTTTCTTCCAGAGATTATCCATACTAAGTAAATATTTAATGTCATCATGAAACAATTTTGTAAATAATTTCTGTGGGTCATAATTACATGACTGTGCCCATACTCTAGTTGACACTCTATTGACATTTCCTTTATCATTTGACTCTGAATTTAAAGCTTGGTCGCCGGCCTTATCTGAAAAAGGATCATTTGTTTCCTATAATATCTAAACGCAAACAGTGTTCCTTAACATTGTCTATTTTCACAAAATTATTCATACCTGCTGCTTCTGGATCAGCAGTATCTGGCGAAACATCTTGATCGGGATCTTCTTCCCCAAATAATTGACTATAAGCAATATAAATGATTTATTATTGTTAGCTATATTTCTACAAAAAGGGTAAATAAAAGCACATACTTAAACAAGTGTTTTGCCCATACTATACAATGTATAGGTTCACTCGGGGTATTACGTATTGTACAACCAGGAAAAGTTTTTTGTGCTGCTTTGGGCGTACATTCATAACATTGGCTTAAACCTTTCTTTATAAGCTCTACTTGTCCCTCATAACCAGCAGTACCCGACTCAATTAAAGGTACATCTGCAGCTAAGCACATTCTATTTACATGATTCCTAGCTGCCCTATTATCCAATGCATTCATTACTAACGTAAACTTCTTGAAAAAGGACACACCATAGTCGGACCTGAGGAATCATTCGAAGTTAACAACATGATTTATATAAATGATAACAACGATATAATAATGAAAAATACTCACGATGTAATACTGTCGTGATAGTGGACTATTTTTGCATCTGGATTAAATGTTAATGCTGTCTCCTTCGCAACCTCGGCTTTTGATTTCCCAACGTGTTTTTTTTGGAAGAGGAACTGTCTGTTTAAGTTGCTAACGTCGATAGTATCTAAATCGATCTGAAAAGTTGCGACAACTATGATTTTCATACATAACTGACAATCGGCGTCAGCACCTTTGCAGTGAATTGAATTAGTAACGGTTACGGCGTCATGCACTTCTAGTAGTTGTTACACGTATGCATTATCGCACTAACACTCGTAACAAAGTGTAAATCGGTCGCGAAGTATTTAGCAGGTGGAATTAGAAAAAGCACATTTTTCAAATGATAAAAGTAATATCGAACAGATATAATATTGAACACGTTGAACTTACAATCTCTATGTCGGCGAAACCGGTCATCACAAGATTCTTTAGTATTTCGCATCCTATTCCACCGGCGCCGACGATAAGTACTTTGCTTTCTAATATTGCTGTTTGCAAACTCTCACTGAACACGCCGTTGATACGAGCAGCCATTTTTCGAGTTTAATACTGCGTGGGATCGGAGTACGAAAAACCATGCAAAACTCAACAACCCTTCTGCCTCCACCGCAAACAACATATAGATCATGTAGATGCAGATACTATACAAGTAATAGTAACAGTGGTGAGTGGCGTCAACCGGTGGCGGTATGAGTAAAAATGCCCGCGGAATTTGAAAGGGTGGATGTAGCGTCATCAAGAATGATTCCTAAGTAGGAAAGGAAAGACGGCGTTTTCATTTGAAATAGGTTTGCTATCTAATATCATCCGATGTACGATGAATACGCTTTATAAGAATTACGAATAAGGCGGAATATAAGGTGTGGAAAAGAAATCACTTATGTAAAATAATAATAACGTTACATTTTTTATTGTGCAGAGGAACGGGTGCGATGAACATTGTTCTTTACAACGTGTCACTCTTAGAATTAGTCTTAGTCCAGTCGCAAAATAAATAATATATATCTCTCGAGAATTTATGAATCTAACACTTCTCGAGGAACGTTTATCATACAAGTGCAGTTGCACGCTATTACCAACTAATAGCCCATTCTGTTTACCATTGAGAGAAGAGTGTCGGTATTACAAGCCAGTTCATTTAGCCACTCAAACCAAGAGCTCTAAAAGGTAAGAGAAGATTGAGTTTAATTCATCATAAATACCAAGGATTACCCAATGTGGATGACTGTAATACTAACCCGGCATGGGAATTAGCGCTGGCGAACGAGCCGCTTCCAAATGGGGAGCTGAAGGATCCAGAATTCGCAGAGCTTTGAGCGAAAGAATTGCTTTCACCAGCAAGGCCGTATCTATGTCCATATCCTCCGTGATGTCCATGATGTCCATGATGTCCGTGATGACCGTGATGATGTCCGTGTCCATAATGTCCTCTGTGTCCATGTCCATAGTATCCACCGTAGCCATAAGGCTTGGCTTCCGGTTCCGCAGCAGCTGCCCTTACGACTCTCTCGACTGGTACTGCAAAGAATGGAAGAATTGATTGCCACCGCAGATATTCTTCTATTCCAAGTGTTGTACACCTTTTCGGATCTCGTGAATCATGATGAAGGATTAATATGCGTTTCACGCATTACTGGCTAGCTCATAGAGTTTTGCGTAAACAGCCATAACATTAGGTGTGGTATTTCTATAAATAGTGGCTGATTCAGGATGTAACACTATAGTAATGGAATAGTATGAAACAGAGCTTTTCCAATTAAGGGATCTTTCACTTTCAAATTAAAAAGTATAAAAAAACTGAACTAAAATGATTGCAGCAAAAGTAAATTTAAAAGGAACTACAACGAATATGATTTCTATTATGAATATTTATATTACTTCAACATAAAAAAAATATCCATTATAATATCTCAAAAATCTCTTATTTAAAAAGATGAGATTTTACTGTATGTAGAATAGAAATAGAATTTACCCTCAACTTCAACGTTGGCGGGAAAAGCCATGGCAGTTGCGAGGACTACAACCAAGAGGATTAAGGTGACCTTCGACATGATGTCTCGCTTGTCTTCCTGCTTTCTGGCACGAGTAGAGCACGATCGGCTATAGGAACCGAACTGTTAGAGGAACGGTTTCGAAGTGGTGATGCGGAAATCTAGTAAGGAGTCTTTATATAGGGGAGAGTGACCATCTTAGTGTCCGTTCTGGGATACCCCGGCCATCCTCTGCGTAGATACGAAACTGGTATGCGTATACTTCATAAACGACCGCGATGGATAGACGCATCTCATTATCACGCTGAATCCTCCCTCTCTTTTTCTTTTTCTTCCTCATCTTCGCCTCGGTACCTCCTGCATCCATTTGTCGATACGTTTCCTGAATCGCAATCGTTCAATGGGTGCTCGTCCTTTTGCTTGGCTTTTTTCCCGGTTCTTCGTGAGGATCGCATTAGTAAACATTGGTTGCATGCCTGAAGATACATGTGTTGTGACATGAGCCGCAGGTGGTATTTAAGATTTAACCCTGCATTTGTTCAATAGTTTTCTTGCGTTGAAGATTATTACAGTTAATAAGGCCGATATTTGATAGCAATTTTAAACTAGTTATTTAATGCCCTTAGGCATCCAGGAAATCCGTGGACCCTTTCCCTTTTCATTTCACCGATCGCTTGCCTGATAATATATGATCTTTCTAACGTACCGTTACTGCTATAATGACTTATACCGTCGATCGCACGTGGCCTTACAAATACCTACTCCCAAAATGCCTCTAGAATTGTTTGGCTATCAGATGTAAACAGTATGTGGGATTGGAACAGGTCGCAAGGGTAACCGGTAATTAGTCTTTGTGCGTGTCTATTTCTGAGCAAGTGCGTTCAAGTACTTATTATTGATGGCACATGACTTTCGCAATATTCGTAATGCTAAACGCTTAAGTAGATGTTAAACACGTGGATAACTATTTCCTCAATGTTAAATCGTAAAACATGCATTTTTCTCACGTCGCGTTAAGCAGTAGCTAGATTATGAGTTTCCCCGTTGGAAGAAACGGAAATATCTGATTCACCGTGAAAATGTAATACAAATAGTATGTCACATTACCAGCACATAGAAAAAGTTTCTATTTTATAATTGTGGCAGGTATCTATGTAAAAAAAAATCGCCTTAAGACGAGAAAAAAATAAGTCGAGATATAACGAGGATACGGTGAGCCCTGTTTATACAGAGTCATGCTTTTCATTTTTCGGTCGTGGTTCTACGATTGGATTGCATTTTTAATGATTCCATTAACTCGGCGATGATCGAGTGCACCAGATTTATACCAGCGCAGCGGGATCACCGCTGGTGATTAATTCTCAACGCCTAACACCCCAGCAAAGAAACAGCAAGTTTAACTATATCGGGGCGATATTGAATGCCTCTGTTTATTACGGTTTCACCTTCACCAGCCATTAGACGTCAGTAAGAGTCGCGCAATGGCTGACAAGACTTTGTGTTTAATGAGTTTCACTTCTGGGAAGCGGACGTCCATCAGGTCAATGTCTGGTCAGCCTTGAATGAAGAACGTCGTGTCGTGCGCGCCTCGTTACTTCTCACTTTGTGGGAAATTCCCGGCGCACCAACTGCCGAATTTCTATGTTGCTAACAGGTAAATATTAAACTTTGTGTCTGCGCTTCTCTCTGCATTACCAATCTCGAATTACTAGCTGAATTCAGACGAAATTATTGGAAACCAGAACTTTTTACTTTTACTAGTCTCAGGGAATTCCTGGTAGGCTCATCATAACAGGACAACAAGTAGGATGTACGTTTATAGCTTTACGTAATCCAAACATTTGCATACCGAGCTATCGATTCATACAAAAACAGCACAATAATTGATTGAATTAACTTTATTGCACTACCATTACATCTTACTCGGCGAACCTTTATTTACACGTGTCAGTCGCTGATGCTCCGCTCGAACGGCTGTATTGTTTTACCATTCGAATAATCTAAGTATTAATCTATTCCACCGCAGGGCAAACTTTCTGCTATTCGCGTGAACAATAAACTTCGATCGATTTTCTTAGTCTACAGGACGTATACGTAATTATATCTTACGCTAAAGTATACATGCGTTTCAGACTGAATCTTACTCATACTAGTAACGGACGATCATCGTCCGTGTTACCCTTAAAGTAATACGGCAAATTGTTTTTGGTAAGCATACGGCAGTAATCGGAGGAATTTTGCTAGCGTTATGACGCCAAAAAACTTGAGGGTTGTTGAGGTCTTTTGACCTTAGTTATCTTGTGTCATCTCAGTAATGATCCGATACGGTTTACAGATTTGAGCCAGGCAGATTGGACTCACTCCTCGGTGGATTGTGGCATGCGCCTCTTTTTCCTGCGATAGAGAAATATGATTATTTTCTGAAAATAGGATTGTTTAAATTATAAGGTATGAAATGGAGATGATTCTAAACGACGTACGGTGGTGGAGCTCCACCGTAAGCTGTGGCGACGGAATTAGCGACACCACCTTTGCCAGTGGAGTAGCTGTTAGCGATGGCAGTGATTGTTCCTGGTGGTGATCCTGAACCTGTTCCTGCACGGGTTGCTCCTCCTGGGAAGCTGAAGACCATTGGGAAGAAATTGTTGAGGTTTGGGTATCCTTGACGACGACGATTGCCTTTCATCGGTACGAAAGGAAGGACTGGTTCATCGTCATCGACCTCATCATCCTCATCATCGTCGTCAATGATCACCGGTGGTTTCCTCGCCTTCTTCACCTTCTTTGTATTAGTTACTGTCGCTTCTGTATTCGATGGTGCTGGCTCTTCCACTGGGATCGCTGGCGCAGCTTCCGTGGTGAAGACCGGCACTGGTTCTGGTTCTTCTTCCTGTAACAAACAAGCGGATGTAATTGATGAATTATTGGTGAATTTCGATACGCTCGTTTTTCGAGGTAGCTAATTTACGTATGAAAGAATTCGAAATCAACATGTATCGTAATTCTCTAGCAAAGCGGGAAATCATTTGTCATGCATTGTAATGTTGTCTTAATGGTATTCTGTTATTGCGTGTTCTTCTTGCGAAATTCCGATAACGCTTAATAAACCTTAACACTATGACTTTTCCTCGAAGAGGGGAAAAAAAAATGGCGGAACAATATACTTGTGGCGGCTGTGAGTTTTGATGATGTTGATCATGATTGTGTTGATGATGGTCGTCCTCGTGATGAGGATGGGAGCCGTGGTATTCGTGTTGATGATGATGAGGATGCTGACTATCATAGTGCTGGTCATCTTGTTGTTGATCTTCCTGCGGTAGGTAACCCCTCTCCGGTTCATGCGCTTCTTCTCCCTCATTATCACGAAGATTCTCCTCGGCTTCTGGAGCTGCTTGTGCCTCGGCGCTTGAGACTTCCGGTTCCTCGATTGGTTCCGGCCCGTTCTTCATGAGTGGCGATTGCATATCGAAGAAGGCCTGTCCACTCACTGCATTGCCCTGAGCGAACACTCCCGTCGCTTGGCTACCCGATCGCCGAACCGGCCTGTAGTAACTGGTGAACATCATTGCTTGCTGAGGATACGGGCGTACCGGAGTCCTCTTTTCCCTCAGGAAGACCACTGGATTCCCATACTCGTCCATCATAACTGAAACTACCCATTGTCGAATATAAGTATAATTCACAATCGACAGTTTCCATCCCCTTTAAATACTAATACTCACTAGGCTCCGCAGGAATCACCCTTGACTCAACAAGTACAACTGCAACCGCCGCGACGGCCAACGCCAACTTTATCCATTGCGACATCCTTGAAGTCTGCTCTTAATCCTAGCTGATCTCGAAGGAGTCCTTGGTTGGAAACTGAAGGGCTTCCCGTATAACTCAAGCACTACTACACTGTCTTTAGTCTACTTGGTCTACTTGGTCGGAGGAGTTTTTGCCCGATGCTACCATTGGCCATGGTGCAATTGCTTTTATACTGTAGGCAAGGGTCTCCGATAGAGCATGGATGGTGGTACCCCACATCCACGGTGGCACCCCACCATACCTTGTCAGGTGGCCGGCTCGAATCGAGGAGGATCATCGTCAACAGAAACGCGTGCATCGTTCGGGGATACGTGATCCTCATCCGACATGAGCTGATGCATTAATTATGAATCCTGTCGATCCCGATGCCCGGCGACGTCGCCACCGATCACACTGATAGACGATCCGCTTACTCATTGATCGATATCAATCGGCGACACTGCTCGGGGTGGCTCGACGCTTGCACGTCAAACTCCTCCCGACAACACTACTTACATACTTCATTTTTTTTTCCTCTCCTCTTTCTTTTCTATTCCTGTTACATTGAGATTCTGTCGGGCAGATGTATATGTAGAAGTTTTGTTGAATAAGTTGGGGAGAATGATAGATAGCAGTAAATGTCATTGAACAGGTGTTCCATTTTCCTACATGATATGAAGAGTTCATTCTGACCTTGTCTACGGTAGTCGAAGTTAGTCGAAATTTCCGTGTGTAATACCGTTACTTGCTCAAGTCTGCCAGACGAATAACAAATTGAAGCGACGCTATTCAGGTGGCACCCGAAAAATTCGCAAGTACGCTGGAATGGTTACAGTGTGCTTGAAAAGAGAAAGAAATGATTTTAAGGATTGTTTCATCGGATTGAAGAATGTTATGTTTTTTTTTAAGAGTTTCGGAGTTGAAGCGAGGGTTGAATTTTTTGGGAGTCTTTCAAGTTTTTTCTGTTTCTGATGCATCTATAAATATGCAGAATCCAAGAAGACCCTTTTCTTCATTCTCCTCAGGGAAGCCTGCACTTTCTCAGGAATCTGCGTTTCCGGAATATCTATTCCGCCGATTCTTCCCTGCAGTCTGCACCCACTGTTGTCTCTGTATTCAATATTCCCGTCCTTCCACGAAAGATGTATCATGATTCACCCCTTCGCGGACAGACACGGAGTCACGAAGTCAGTAAATCCTTTATCTCTAATTGCAGGTGTAGCAAATGAGTGGTACTCGAATAAACGACAGGGAACTGTTATAACAGTAGTAGTCGACTCGATATTATCGAGTGTCGGTTGAGAGTGGAGCCGATTTGTCGACGTTCGATTGAACATTGTTTCACTAAGATATTAGTATGATACTTAAATTAAACATATACTTAGTTCTAATAAATAATATTAAAATAGTAATCCTTAAACTTGGAATAAAAATTCGAAGGCTACTCTTTTAAAGGTCATTTATATAAATATTTAAAACCAGCAAAAGGCAAAGGATAAGCTATCGATTTTTCAAGCATAATTATCTACAAGCATATTGTTAAGATAATTTAAGAAACTGTAGGTATATCCATGTACATATACACTAGTCTGGAGATGAGCGATCGTGATTCTGTTCGAAACGAAGCGGGACGGAACTGGTAGAAGGGACAGTGGCACGTCAAGGCGGATCTGAGTGCGGCCGTTTTCAGATTCAGGACACGATCATCATGCCCACCGCCACTGGACTCTTACGGACTTACTGATCATCCCCAAGAATTATTGTCACCTCTGACCAGTCATACCTCGCCAGAGTCACTATGACAGACGTAATTTTAATATTAGGAGTCCGCAATCGGCTCGCGGCAGTTACGTCAAACGAACGTCAGTAATCCTTAGCGATGGCGCCAAGCTGGTTTCTCTTCAAGCTTTACCATCCGTGACTCCGTAAGATTCCTTCGCGAATCAACCAAGTAAGAAGAAAAGATGCCGATTGATTATGAAAGATCAAGGAAAGATGTAATTTGAAATTTTCAGATTTTTTCTAGTCTCCACCAAATCTTTGACAACATCCAACGATCTATCGTGAATCCAGGTGCATCCGAATGAAACGGCCGTGTCCCTTCGGCCAGAACCACTTAGACTTATACTACTTGCTGAGTGACGCCTAGTCACGCACGAAAATACGATATGCGTGACTTGGAAAGTGCGGCTTTAGAAGTTGATTCATGAAATAGTACGAATCCATGAAGTATTCAGGATTCGCACGCGCGGTATATTGGGAAGACGACATAAATGTCCGATAGTCAATGACAAGATGGGAAATTCATGCTCATCGGGCAGTCATTCATTTGCTTAAGTAGCGCGACGGGTTGTGTGCCGAGAGGAGCGAGCCAAGTTCGAACAAAGCTATAGCCGAACATCAGTGAGAAAGGAGGCTCTCTCAAAGGAAGGAGTTCAACGACCCTACCACTGACACCGATTTGCGAACGATATTCAAGCCGCCTGCCTGTCTCACGTGATCCAAGGTTCCAGAACTCAGGAGGCCCTTTATTCTACCTTCGCCGCCGATCGCCCCTCTACCAGAAAAGTTCCCATGGGCCTCGCATTTTGAAGCCTACAACCTTTCAAAATCAGACCCAAATTTATTCTTGCAGATTGAATATTCTCTATCTTGAAATTCTTAAAATAGATTTTGTACTTCACTAAGCAGAAGCTTAGCCAGTAATAAAGCTTTATCGTCGTAGACTTTATCGCATGTAAACCGAGGGGATCTCACGTAATTTTCCCTTAAAGGAAGGAAAGGTCTTGACGTATCCTGTATGTACACGCACAAGCAACAATCCACATGGCCCTATTTGGATACGAATCACGGAGAGCAGTCCGGTAAGTCCAGCAAGGTGGGTTGAAGGACCGCGTAACATCTCGCCTGAGGATTGCGTTTATTTTGCAAATCCGCAAACTAAAAAGCCGCGGCTCTCGAGGTGCTTGTATCGTATACTAATACAATACGTGCCACGTTACTTACGTATCCCGAACAGTGGCGTACTAGCAAACCATTCACCCAATCGTTCTATGTCGGAGCCACAAAATATACTATTATTATTCACCTCGAAATTACAGTAATATTTAAATAAAATCAATGTTGATCGATTTTTTTTTAAATACAATTTCATAGTAGAATTCTTTTTATTGTATGTATGGATTTTCATGGGATCATCATCGATGACTTGATGGAAGGACAAAGGTAGAATTGGAAGGATTAGTTTCATTCTACGCCATTGATAGAAGTGATCAGCAGTCGTAGGATCGACGCAGTGTATCCGCTCGGGATTTAGCGTTCTAACATTTCAAGGAAGGCATAAAATTGTCGCAGGTGCAGCGTCTCGGCCGACATAAACGCTCGAGCGCAGCTGCAACGTCCTTTCTACGGATACTGCATCCCGATGCATCCCCCGGGCGGGGCCCCATGCAAACGAGAAGCAGAATCAGAGATCTGACGACATCGCCGACGCGCACCTGTCCCGCAATGTCGATATCCACTGACTAAAATTCGATCGCATCGATTGATATTCCACAAGCGCCGCGACGCTTCCGGACTCGTTCTCTCGATTCTCGCCATGAATGGGCATTATTCCCCACACAGGACGAGTCAGCTCCTTTTAGATCCTTGACAGGGGTTTGCTTGGTTTTGCTTGGTGCGATATTTCCATACTTTTCCTATGTATTTTTCCTATCTACGTATTAGAAAAAATATCATCAAATATCGCAGTACTTCCGACATATCTTATTATTCAGGGAAAAGATGATCCTGTGGAGCTTAGGCGCCGTGCAGACGGTGCTCTGAACACGCGCCTCTTAAATCAATCTCTGGATGGACGTTGACAATGATGTGGACGTCGGGCAGAGTGTATGACGCAGACTACGTCAGGGTGGATCTCACTTGAGATCTTAGGTGCACCGTAAAATATACCGTACTGCATGGAATACCCTATCCAGAAATAAAATTACTCCCCATCGTTGTCGGGCTTTTCTTTGTAACTTGGTACAATGGATATAAATTATCCCTCGGTGCTTCTTCCGTTCGCTTCATCCATTTACCATTCTCCGACGTATATCCGGCATAAGGATTACGGTATATTAGAGGATCCCAGAGAAGGAAACTAGTAGAGTAGCGCAAGGAGTACTATCGTACACAATGTCAAAGACAGACTTAGTTTTCTTACGTAGTACTTAGTTTAAAGTTCGAAGAATATATGTAAATTTCGTATAAAAGACGCAAGGATTGGTGAGGAAGGTAAATAAAGAAAGGCAATACTCAGATCGACATTGTTATGACACAGAAAATTTTTATTAGAATTTTGTATCCATGAGCCGTTATCTAAAGTATGGTCGAAAGATGTGATCGCAAATGGGGGTGAAGGGGTCGTGCGGTTGTCCTCGGAATTGATTTTTCACCGTTTCCGGGATTTTGCTAGTGGCTTCGCGACGCCCATTTCCAAATATCTGAAATCACATATTATCCAAGTTATTCCACTTCGTTTCATTGAAGTATCAATGCTCACGCGTGAATTCCAAATTACATCCTTTATACACGTCCTAAGCGTGTTAAGCAGACAGTCATTCAGCAGATTTTTCTTGCCTAATATAGTAACATAACAGGGAAAGAAAATTCCCAAATTTTGCATCAATAACGTATCGGATATATTAATAATTAATTATTCTCTCACTTGTTTCTTGCTGCGAGAATTCCGCGTTTCTTCCTTGTGACCTGGGCGACATGACTGTCGTATCCGGAAATGAGTCTGGATGCAGTTGGAGATGGGTTTTCACTTTGGCCGATCGTAGCGGGTGGTATGTTCGATAGTAGACGCTTGCTCTGACGATTTTCCTTCGATTTCCTTCTTACGTTAAGATCGGATGACACCACTATTTCGTCGAACGTCTGGCCAAAAACAGCTGGAAAATATAATTGCTAATATGAGAATGGAACATGCGAGATCTTTTTACCATTCCGATATGTAAGAAAGATTGCGCAAATCATTTACATAACGTTACCGATACGTGTTGTCAAGCGGATATCATAAAAATCTGTTACACTTTCGCGACGCAGTGGATTATTGCCCGTCTATACCAGAGACACACTCCTTCTCCGCGGGTACTTACGTTTCTGATTGGGTGTTTGTTGCTGAGCGTTGACGATTACACACGCCAGTACGAAGATTACAAGGGCCAGGAAGTTAGTCATTTTCTTTCTTGAGATGTACAAGTTCTTGTATATCAAAGTCGAATTAGAAATTTTTTTGATCCTATAACAAAACAAAACATATGGTATTAAATAAAGATGATTAAACAATGATGAAATATAATTGACATTCGTTTCACACGACAACTAACAAGTCTCAGACATGACGTTTTTCGTGTTAGTATGCGAAGTATCAGAATCAAGAAATATTTCTGCAAATCATTTCCAGGCGAAAAGAACAGGAGAAAAAAAACAATGAGCAAACAAGTAAATCTTAGCAGATCTAGGAAAAGTGACGTGAAAGATATTGCTGCGTCGTATAAAGTTTGCGTAAGTGGTGAACACGGGTAGACTTACCGAAGGCAAACCTGGAGATACTTTCCGAGTCGACAACCGCACGAGAAATGCGGGCAGATCGGCGAGGGAGCCTTCAAGACAGCATTGTGCATTTGCTATAGTACATGGAGACCAGGAACCGGCTTGAGTACTGGTCCAAGGAGGAGGTGCTTTAAAACAGCATCGGGAGACTGTAGATGTGTAGATCGTTCACCGGACCAACCACTTTCTGTTTCACTTTTTTACCAATCTTCTCTCTCTCTCTCCGCCCCTCGCCACTCTTTTTCGCTCACTTTACACTCTATCTCTCTTTCTCTCTATCTTCTCCCCTTCAGGCTCGTGCGCCCTCTCTCTTCCCTTTCTCTCTAGTTTTCTTCTTTTTGCATCCTATCTCTTAGCGAAGTAGACTTGTTTACTGGCCGGCTAGGTTCACTGTTCCCTCTACCGGTTAAACAATGCCTAACGACGCCGTGGACCTTTAACGACCCTCGCCAATGCTGCGCCAACGTAATGTGCATCATCCATTTTCCATTCTAACAGCTATCCCGTCTTGCCCGAACTCTTCTTCGCCAGATACCATGGAACAAAGGAGCCTGTACCATCGCCAGGATTAGCACATTTACATTTACAGTAGTTACATTCTCTATTAGGATAAATCGACACCATAATCCATGGTATTTCTGTGAATACAAATAGTAGTGTTTAAAAGGAAAGAAAAAATCTGTGTTATTTATTAATAATGTTATTTAATATATTACATTGGCTATCTTACAATCAGACTCTGTCAGTATTAGAACTTTGTCAATACTATATATGAGAATGCTTTCGGTGAGTATCTTACTGTTGCCAGTGTGAAAAGTAACAGCAGGCCATTTGAAAGACCTGAAAGCAAGGATCGATCTAATCAGATATTCATCATTCCTACTGACTATCAGTGAAAAAGAGACAGCGGTAGAGGCAGTGCGCGATGTCCCTTTGTGTATTTCCTACTAAAACCGCAGGATCAAGCATATCTCTGCATCAATTCGCTGCAATAATGGCAGAGGGGCAGGAATGTTTGCTCAAGCGACCGTTCGTGAGTATTTAAACGAAGGGCTTAGCCATCGGTCGGAGGAGCCAGGGCGAAGAAAGTGGATCCTCAGAGTTTGGGGCCAGAAGGTTCTGGCAAGCGAGACTTTACGAGCAAGAGAGCAAGAGTGAGTGTATATATGAGTATATGTGTGTGTGAGAGAGAGAGAGAGAAGAGTACATCGGGATCCGGAGGATGTTGCACCAGCTAGGGTCGCGTGTGCAGATCTCGCCCGGTCATTGCACGGCTCTTTTCGAATCTCGATTTCATCTCTTCCTTTTTCACTCGGACCCCTTCTCTTTTTGGCTTCCCTTTGTGCTGTTAATCCTCAGGGCCACTCCCTTACCCTTTTTCTGCCATGGCTCTCCCTCCTTGCTCGAGTCTACTTCGCTCGTCCTCCTCCTCCTCCTCCCGGAGGAGAGAAGAACGATTCTCTCATCTCGCTCTCTCATCTCGCTTTTACTCTCTTGGCATCATGCGCCGCTCGTGGTCTTGCCGATTTTATTTTCGTGAACATCTGGTGACTGCCGTGCTGGACAAAGGGAACTTGCTGCTCCAAGGAAACCAAGTGGTTGGAGGAGGGTAGTTTGTACCGCATATCTCTCTCCTCACCGACGGTACAACGCTAATGCTTATGCGCTTAGTGACGTAGAATGTTTGTAAACAATGTCGCCTGCCTACTCGTCTATGCTGCTCTTGCGAATTCGACGTGTTTATGTTTTCGAGGGTCGTCTGGTATTCGTGGCTCCTCTGGCAACATTGGATCGCTGTAATGCAATGCTTAGTTTAGAAATTTCGTCTTGCAATTAGATTGCCTCATCTAACCTTTATTACTGTTGTTATTCGTCAAGTTTATACTGAGAAAGTCTTAAGTTGCGTCATCACTGGTACATTAACGAGGAACATTTTGTCGCTTAGTTTTATTTAATATTTTAGTACTATTTATATTTATATGGAAATCTTTCTGATTCAGGATACACATTTATATTTATCTAATTTTTAAAGAAGTGTACAATGAATGTCGATAATTTTTGGATGACAAAACAATATCACGCAGAATCGAATAATAAGTTTGTAGTATCGAATCGAGTCACACTTGTGGTCGCAATAGAGAAGGATAGGTTTTCTGGCATTAAGTCATCTGTGCAGCGTATATTGCGGTTAAACCATAGTGATGCAGCGTCTCGGCAAACAAACTCGCCGAGTAAACTGTACGCGCGCTGCCAGGCAGTGTAGGCGCATTTCAAGATCAAAACAGACCGGTTCGTTGGCACAGAACCGGCCAGTGGTACGGTCAAGTACAAGTACCCTAGCGAGACCAACACAATATGGCCTCCGAATCCCTTTAAAACAAGTTAATCCGTCTGCCCGGCCGTCTGCCGATCGCCTGAGAACCAAGAAGATTCATTTTCCCTTTGTCCATTCTTTTTCACACGTACCAAAAGGAGCGAACTTCAATGGTACAATAATACTGGCGTGTACATTTACAAGCCTTCCCTCTTTCTCCCTTTCGATCACTCTCTCGCTCTCTCGCAGGTACCATATATGTGCAGGACGAGTGCAATTGGTTGGTATATCGTCGAAACAGAGGAGGAGAAGTCTGACTAGATACGTGTCTCATTGTTTGTTGAGATTTACATTAATTTTAATTTATATTCTTCATGATAGGAATATTGAATATTTTTCATAGAAAGTTTTGAACAAAGAATAATTGCGAATGGAAATATTTACCTGTGCTGGCATTCAAAATGGTTTCTGATGAGACGACGATTGGGCGACGCTGAATGATGCTGTGTAAGGGCCGAAGCTGAAGCTGGCGCTTTGGGCATTCGCCTGGCTATGACCTCCAAAAGGTCCTCCGCCTCCACCGAGAGATCCTGCCGAAGCTGATGCGAAAGATCCACTTTGCCCGGTTGGATGAGGTCTGTCGATATATCCTCCGTGGCCTCCGTACTCAGGATACCTGAGAGAAAATAAAGGGTTAAAGAGGAAGTCCCTCTTTTTTACTGTGGAATAAAAATAATATATATTTACCCGCCACATCCATGACCATGGCAACCATGACCGTGTCCGATAGGCTTATGATGCAATTTCTGGAATTTGCGTTTGTGTCCTAACTTGTAGTGTCTCAGATCATCGTCGTAGTCCGAATAATCATGGTAATCTCCACCAAGTAATCCAAATTGTGGTGATCTTTGTTCTCGGTTCACATCTAAAAACAGAATTATAACATAACAGTTATAAAATCTGAATTAGAAACAATGTATATTTTCGATGATTTCCTTTATTCACTACCTTTTGCACTCTCACTTGCTTCCACGTGGACAGGATTCAAAGGATCATGTGTCGAAATCACGTCGGGCGTTGGTTTCGAGGCGCAAAGAAGAAAATAGAACGCACTAATGAGAAAGATGTATAATGGATAGCGAAGCCGAGTCATTTCTGTACCGTAAGGTGAACGGTGCGACTAGGACGAACTCGAACACCAACCAAAAGCAGTAGGAGTCTCGGCTGTCTTTTATATGAGATCCCTTCACCGCTGAAATTCAAAGAGCAGACATGGGATTCTTGGGTGTTTGGATACGTATGACATTCAGGAGATAGTATTGGCCAGGCATAGAGTGGATGACCTTACGGTCCAGGGCCGGCCGGAAGTGTCCTCGTGAACATACATTTACCGATGAGCCTTACGTAAATTATTCTTAATGTGATTTTGAATACAACTTCCTGGGAATTTCCAGTCGAAGCTTACGAAGTGTTAATCACTCTAGCAAGAATCGAAAGCTTCCGCATAATGAGAATGAGCCTTTTATAGCTGCCACCTACTCTTCTAAGTATCTTGTATGAACGTGTAACTCTAGAACACGTCTCTTAGCATTGGGTCATTGACCTTTCCGATTCATTGATCGACACATTGAATGTCAGAATCTTCAGTATCATTTAAGTCGAATGATATTAAATAAGGCAATAAAAAATCCGATATTCTTGGTTCGATAAATTATTTTCCTTGAATCTTTGATTATTCAATAGAAGTTCAGCGTAATTCGAGTACTATCTAGTGTTTATTTAATGCGCATTCCTTGAATGACAGAATTACGCGGGAATGAGGTCGCAAAGGTGAGGGCAAAGATGAGGAGATCAAGGCGTACAGTTTTCCAGCTCTACCGAAAAGTCGGCAAACTTTATTAGACTTATAAGAGGCGCAATAATATATTACATAAGAGAGCTAGATTGCAACAGCAAGCGGCGACTCGCGTGCATACATGATAAGTCGTGATAATAGGCACGGGAATTCCGAGAGATGGACGATTCGCACTGCGAGACATGTGATTATCGGCAATTATGCATGAATTACGAGATTCGCGCGTGATCGTTGCCGACGTGAGACAGGTGTCTCGAATCATCTTAGCGCATCTTCGTCATTAGGTACCCACTAAAGAACATTCAATGCATTTTCTAGCACTCAGTTCTTCTTTCATTCGATCGACTATTTCAATCACATATTATCATCGGAGCGAAAAGCCTGCGTTACTCTTGAGGGCAATGTACAAGGATTAATCTGCATCACGGAAAATCATCGGGGAACTCGAGCTATTCCCCTCGCATTGGCACATGTAATCTCGAAGAGTATTCATATAATACGATGGTATCTTAAATGCTTTCGTAAGTTATCAGAGTAATCATCGTATCATTCTCCCGGTGAAATGTTAAGGACACTCGGTTCCACGTCAGCATTGTACTTAATGTAACCGGCTAGTTTAATTGAAAAATGACAATCTTATAATCACAAGAGTCGAAGTTACTCCTCATCGTATATTCGTCAATGTCCTTCGCGTGAGAGGACCTCACGTGCGCTGTACATCGATACGACACTTATAATGCTAGAACTACGTACGAAGACTATTTATACCGAGTTTTAATCGTTGTTTTCGATCAGACTTCGAGCCACCTTCGGGCCCACGTTTTAAACGGGTAATGGCAGAATATCGGGGAATCTAATTGCTGAAGATGAGCATATCACTAGTGTCGGCGGATGCTGAGGCCTTGCTCGAGGCAGAGCTTTTCGATCCAATATAAGGACTAATTCCACCCGATGATCCCGCATTACTAGAAGCCTGTGCATTTGCACTTGCACTCGCTGATCCATTTCCATTAGTGAAAGCAGATGATTTGGCTGAGCTGTTGGCGGATGCTCCATTTCCGAATGCATTTGCGAGCGCGCTTGAAGTTGCACTTGATGAGGCGCCCGAACCGGCACCTGCATTTGCCGATGACAATGATGACGCTTGGGAATTGGCGTTTGATCCTAAGGAAGGGAATATCATTTTATTACAACGAAGCCTTCATCGATGCCTGCGGCCATAGCGGACGCTGACGCTTCGACGTCGCCTTGGCGGCCTACGATAATAGAAATAGGAAAGAGAGATTCATAACGAATTGTTAGTAGTTAGTTTGAAGGATAACATGTCATAGAGAGACTTGCCTGCACCACCGGATCCCAATCCATTGTTGTATCCGCCTCCCAATGAACCACCTCCTAGACCAGATCCTAATCCATTGTTGTATCCACCTCCCAATGAACCACCTCCTAGACCAGATCCTGATCCTTTAACGTTCTGTCCGTATCCTCCGAGACCACCAGCACCACCGCTGCTTCCGGCATTGGCAGATGCACCGGCATTGGCGGCAGCATTTGCATTAGCTCCAGCAACGCCTCCAGCTCCAGAGGATCCACCACCGTATCCTCCTTGGTTTGATCCAGAGGATCCACCGCCGTATCCTCCTTGGTTTGATCCAGAGGATCCACCACCGTATCCTCCTTGGTTTGATCCAGAGGATCCACCACTACCGCTGCCTCCGAATCCACTTCCACTTGGAGCGTAAGAGCCGGAACCACCTTGACCGTTTCCATTATTGTAGCCTCCATATCCTCCATTATTGCCGGAGCTACCAGATCCAGATGGTCCTCCAAAGGAACCACCGTTCGCATTGCTTCCAGCATTGGCAGCTGCGCCAGCATTGGCTCCAGCACTTGCTCCAGAAGAACCTCCACCGAATCCTCCAATACCGGGACCGCTCTTCACGGGTACAGTGTATCCACCTGATCCTGATCCTGATCCTAATCCTGATCCAGATCCTGATCCAGATCCAGCACCACCATATCCTCCGGATCCTGATCCACCAAATCCTCCAGATCCTCCAGCTTGTCCACCTCCAAATGAACCACCTCCTGCGTTCGCTCCAGAGTTTGCACCACCATATGCTCCTGATCCTGATAGAGCGTTGGATCCAGCACCGGCGGAACCACCTCCGTATCCACCAGATCCAGCACCGGCGGAACCACCTCCGTATCCACCGGAACCAGCACCGGCGGAACCACCTCCGTATCCACCAGATCCAGCACCGGCGGAACCACCTCCATATCCACCGGATCCAGAGTTGCCGGAACCACCTCCATATCCACCGGATCCAGAGTTGCCGGAACCACTTCCGTATCCACCGGAGCCAGAGTTGCCGGAACCACCTCCATATCCACCGGAACCAGCTGAACCAGAGCTTCCGCCGAATGCACCGGCATTAGCATTTGCTCCTCCAAGGCCGAATCCTGATCCTTTAACAGGTGTGCTTGGTTGAGCACCAGGTCCTCTATTTCCTCCCAAGTTACCAGATGCACTGCCACCGGAACCCACTCCTAAGCCTAATCCACCGGATGCACTGCCACCGGAACCAAGTCCTAAGCCCAATCCACCACCGAGGGAACCACCGTGAGATCCTCCAAGAGAACCACCCAAGGATCCACCCAGAGATCCACCAGTGGATCCTAATCCTGACCCTCCAGATTGAGCGCCAGCGATAGAATTAGATCCTAAAGAGCCACTCAATCCACCACCACCAGGGCTTTGCTGTGTCGGAAGATTCTTAACGGGACGACCGTGCTGACCAACACCTTGCGTGCTTGAACCACCAACTCCACCACTTGGATACCCACCTTGATTGCCCTGTCCTGGATAACTGCTGGGAATGGATTTCGGAATGTCATTTCCAGGGTAGCTTGAAGGAATTCCCTTGGGAATATCGTTTCCTGGATAGTTCGTTGGGATACCCTTGGATCCTTGACCATTGCCAAAGGCGGATCCTCCGGCATTAGCTTGACTTCCGGCGTTGCTTCCTGAGTGACCTCCACCGATTGGACCTGGTCCAGATGGACCTACTGGTCTTCCTGATCCTTGACCGTAAATGCCGTTGTTTTGGGATGGTCCGGAAGTAAGGAAAGGATTGTTACCACCAACTTGTCCTTGGGAGCCAGCAGTTGCTCCTGCGTTGGCACTTGCACTAGCTGCGGCATTTGCATTTGCCTGACTTCCGGCACCACTGCCACCACTTAGGAAAGGATTGTCAGAGCCAGCATTGCTTGATGGTCTTTGGGGATAAGAACCACCACCCTGGGGATAGGAACCACCGCCCTGAGGGTAGGAACCACCACCTCCTCCTTGAGGGTAGGAACTACCACCGCCTTGTGGGTAAGAACCTCCACCCTGTGGGTAAGAACCTCCACCCTGTGGGTACGAACTTCCTCCCTGGGGATAAGAACCACCTTGTGGGATTCCTCCTCCACTACCGCCTGCTACTCCTTGAGCATTGGCAGAGGCAATCGCATTTGCATTAGCATTAGCGGAAGATCCTGATCCTGATCCTCCGGATAGGAAAGGATTTCCACCTCCCACTGATGGTCCACTTGGTTGGGATTGACCGAAAGATGGTCCAGTTAATCGACCATGCCCGTAACCTCCACCTGAAAAAAAGTTATCAGAAATAAAATTTGTCTCAGAACAGTATTATATCTTTTGCTACACAAACAGACATTGCACATAAGTGAGTATCACATAAAATTTAAGTGTCCCCCAAGTTTAAGATTCATGCCCACACAGAGCGAGCACATCATTCAGGTCGGATGGTTACACATTCTCATTGCAATGTATTGGGGGATAGCAATGAGTATTGCAGGGTGCTCAACATAAACTTAAATGATAAAGGAGATGAACCTCATTCTTAAACCCAGAAATAATAATATTTGTGATAAGAAAAGAACTCCCTGAAATAAAGAGTCAGCCACAAGGAGACAAGTCCGATCGACCTTGTACCACAAATATCGGAGGAACAAAGTTGGGTGGGAGAGACGAAGTTTTTAGCGCAAGGACCAACGTGCATTCGAGTAATCCAGCCAACATTGGGAAAACATATATTGTCGATTAAGGTCTTGCAGCCAGCAGCGATGGCAAAGCCCTTCCATGCAGCTCACCTTGACCACCATTGGGAGCAGTCTCTTCGATCACGATGATATGTACCGTCTCAGGGTTCGGATGCTGATGATGGTGGTGGTGCGGTCTTTGGTAATTTGGCCTTTGGTATTCTGGCCTTTGGTATTCTGGCCTTTGATATTGTGGCCTTTGATATTGTGGCCTTTGGTATTCCGGCCTTTGGTAATTTGGTCTTTGCGGTCCAGTAGGACCATCCACGATTACCACCGGTACGAAAAGACCATTCCCATTATTCGTATCCCTCGGAATGTTTTGGATAGGTTTCGGGGATTCTGGTACATTAACAGTGAGAACTGGTCGATGATCCATCACAGGAATTGGTTGGGGTCTTGGATTCTGAATGGGTCGACTATATACTGGACCGCTGTTAACTGGTATCATTTGTACACCTTGAGCAGGACCTTGCACTTGACTTCCAGCAATGGCATTCGCTTGACTATTCGCAGCGGCATTTGCAAATGACTTTGGTTTCTCGTATGTCACGCTTGGTCTATAATCTTGTCCGTAATAGCCATCCGACACTGGTTGATTCGATGTGACTGGCATGACAGCATGTCCAGTATTACTTGGGCTGTTTACTCCGACGGGACTTACTCCGGCATTTCCAGCCGAAAGTGCATTTGCATTTGCACTAGCAATCGCGTTAGCATTCGCGTTAGCATTCGAGAAAGAACCCGTATTTGGCTGTGATGACTGGTAATTATTGTACGGAGCGTCATTGTACTGATTGTATGGCATTTCAACGCCTATGCTAGGCTCCGCCGAATAAGTTGATATTGGAGAATCCGCGTAACCTAGGTTTAAAGAAACACGGATATCTAACTGGATTCTAAAAGTCCTCCCAACATAAACTTGCTGACGAATGCATCTGTAAGAAGGAATTGGGGCGTTTTTTTATAAAGTAATCTATTTACCTTGACCATTAGTATTGACATTGGCATTGGCATTTGCACTGGCAGAAGCTTGTGCATTGGAATTGGCACCACCATATCCAAAGGATCCAGCCTGTGCGTTCGCTTTGGCATCTGCGGAAGCTCCAGCGCCGCCGCCGCCGCTGCCGTTTGCATTGGCATTCGCTGTTGCAGATGCAGATGACAAACCGGAGGAGAAGGACAGTGGTCCCAGGTTGAAGTTGGTTCCCAAGGCATGAGATTGGCTGCTAGCTTGGGCATCTCTGTTTTTGTTGAAGAGGCCTAGTGGGTCCAAAAGACTACCACCGCCACCTTTGTTTAATAAGAGACCTTAAAATATAAAAGAAATAATTACTCTCTGTCGAATATATATTCGAAAAATCGTCTGTGTTCTTGGCTTTCCAAAGAATTCTTCAATCAATCAGGGTGTGACAGGACTCACCAGGTCTCGCAATGGCATTCTCCACGCAAAGGAGCACCAACACCGGCACCAGACACTCAAGGAGTCGCATGATGCTCACTAGTCGCAAAATCCCAAAAACTTGTCACGCACGAACTTCCGCCTCGTCTCCTATTGCACGTGTGCTATATTCTCTCTCTCGGCTTGGTCGAACGAACAGTCAAGAGCGACTGGAGCTACCGAACGCAACAACAACTTATATACGATACGCCGCGTGGAATTTACGCCGGACAATAATTGCCTGCCTAGCCGTTTCTGTCGGGGGTCTCACTTTTATGAGAGAGTCGCCTTCCCACCGACCAGCATTCACGTCTTCCATCCGATCCTCGGGAATCCAAAGCTCCGATGATAAACGAGATGAACGCACGCATATACTGCAAAGTTTCCACGAATTTAACTCTGTCCATGCTGCGATATCAGAAAGCGGCTTTCCCATCGAACTGGTAGTTCTCACTAGACAAAACTTATCCAGCCTGCCTGGACGCTCGGCACTGTCAAGGTCCGCTCACTTCGCCGAACCATTTTACATTTTTCGATCTCCACTTGTATGTATCTCTCGAAGATGATTGAAGTGTTATTAGTGGCTCTAGCTAAGTATCTATCTAACGTATTTCCGATAACTCGCCCGGAGATCACGGCATTGGGAAAGTTGCGTGGCCGCATCCTTCTAGCGAAAAGTTTGATAAAAGTGTCCCGGGTAATCACCGCCGAGTTAGTGCAAATATGGGATATCCCATAATTAAAGTGTTTGCTAGGATAATTTTTCTATGTGATGGGAAATTCTCTAAATCAGATGCAAAGTCCTCCAATAACACTAAGGCGAATTCGTGGAAGTTCAGAGATGGTACGCTTGTATTTGTAGAGTTTAGCATGTATTATTAAATCGTTTAAGACAGCAGAATTATATAATATAATTGCTTGACCTTGAGATTGAAATTTGCTGGAAGTTAATATAATTACATGCAAAGAGCTCTAAGAGAATTTTGCGACAGTAGAAATAGTAAGTCTACATTGTCTGTTGATGTAGTCCTCAGGCAAGATTTACGCTAGTCGTAAACTGCGGTGTCTAAAAGATCATTAAAGCACGGGGGACTTTTAATAACGATGATCCGCGCGACTCAATGAGATCCTGATTGTGGTTTCGTGTTGGCAGGCGCCAAAGAAAAAAAAGGGGAGGAAGGATACCGAGAAAAGAAGGAGCCGGTTTACCTGTCCTTTACTTTATAAAAATCTTGCCTCTGAAATTAAATCTCTCGCTTGTCCCGCACGACTGACTAATGATTGGATTAAAGAATCAGATTTTTCAAAGCAACGACTCTGGAACGTTTCTTCTTTTTCTCAATACTGTGCCATGGGATTTTTGCTGGTACGATGTAATGCGTTATAAAAAGTGCATCCATTAGCAAATTGAATACCAGATCGCAGGATCAACGTGGGTACTGATTCCTATTGTTACGAGTCGAAGAGCAGAAAAGCGTTGCTTACTTAATTGCAGCCTTCTCGAGGAGGTACGCGTATGGAGTCGTATAATACCGGATACGATGCTGTGCAGGCGCGGGGGAATACGCAGGGAAAACCCGATGATCGCTGCCTGACAACGTGAGTAGAGAGATCATCGAAAATGGTGTCGCAGACATACCTGATGACAACGACAAAATCGTCGTTCGATCGTTCTCTATTTTAGGCCAAGGCAATAACACGATTCTCTCGAAGACATGCAGAAAAAGGACCACGTCCTATTAAAACCCGTTTTCGAGCGAATTTCTTTATATTCACATCACCTGGATACTAGCATCCTCGATGATTGCAGTTGAAGCAAATCCGATTGTGTACCGTTTCAGTCATCGTGTAATAATCACGAATTTTTGGCTATTTATATTCTGTTTTTTCCCTAGAACCACTGTCACTCTTCTCGGAATTTCCTACTTACCATTGTGTAATATTTCAACTATTCTGTATAATAGTAGCAAAAAAGTGAGGGGAAAAAACAAGGCTGGTGAATGGAGAGATTGATGGTTTATTCTTGGTTGCAGTACTTATTGATTTAACCATCTGATGCTTTCAAACAAAAGTTTTATTGATCAAATGAATACAGAAAAGGAGTACGTAGAACAGGTTCCAAAGCAGGAAATAGCATAGCTTGGGGTATGACAATTCAATTTTTGTAATGTCTAGGATTACATATGCAAATCTGTACTTGGTGCCAATAATGTATGGGGCGAAGTTACAGGGCCTGTTGCGTGAGAAGAGATTGTCGTCATCGGTGAAAAGAGGGACGTTCTCGATCGATCGAATCCCGGTATTTCCAAACCGATGTCGTTTGACCGACGAAGGTCAGGTTCATTGACTGTTTCTATCTTCGGCTTCCTATCATAATAGTTCAGCCAGAAAGAAGAAATGAATTCCCATCTACGTCAATCTCACTCGGCCTTTCTTTCTCTCGACTCTCGAACAGGATCCGGTCGGAGTCCAGCAGTGAATATTTGGCTTTTAACTGTAGCTAACATTGGGTAGTCGGACCAGACATATTTCTTTCTGACAGACTGTGTGATTATAAGTTGTGAATATCGCTTAGCCGCTTGTGAAAACCGGTTGCACCTCTAACACAGAGCTCATCTCATTCCCGTATTCTTCACACTAATTCACTGCCTCCGACCACTCCGACCACTGCTCGCTTACACTCTTTCCCTTTACTCTTTCTCGCCAGACGACTGCCCTCTTCTCTTCTGCAATTGCACTCGAGACTCGTTGTCAGAAGTACAAAACTGCAGACCCCTTCTTTGAGTTATTACCATTGTTTCCTTCAGGTCCTAGATTCACTAAACTAAGCAATATACAAGCAAGAGTATCCTAGGAATCATCACCACGAGGTTTCATTAATTTTTTTCCCCAATCAGTATCAGATTACTGAAAGCCGGACAATAAGTGGCATGCGAAAAATCGCAATTCCACGGAAGCAAACTGCATTAGCTCAGCTGCGTCGTCGTAGGATGCAGATATCGACACATTGGCGCGTTACGTCACGCGTTAATCGTGCGGTATTATCAGTTAAAATGTATGTGTTTATAGTCGGAGTATCAGGGATCATCTCGAATGGACTAGCTACAATGCCATTTCCGGTGAAGTCAGTGCAAAAATTCGGTGTAAAGTTCTTTCCGTTAGCAAGGCGTTCTTGATAAGAATGGCTAAGAAAGGCATGTAAGCCTTGATGTCTACTTTTTGGGTATTTCCTCTCGTTGGTCAAAGAGTACGCCAGAGAACTGCACAATTAGACTGACGTACTCTGTTTGGAACATCGACTAGCACTATCGTGAAATGTATTCCAGGCCGACCGTGTCAATTTCGTTACGAAACCGCAACCGGGCGTGGGGGAATGGGAACGCAAAATTGACAAGGATCCGGTGTGTGACTATCTCTGTCAGTGAGTCACTCCTTTCGTTGAATCCATGCACGACACTTATATTGGGGATTCGTTCACAGGAAAGCCCAATGTCAGACTTACGTGGCGTAAGTCTATGTCAATGGCACAGCCGCCGGGTACTGTTTACGTTAAATTATACCAGGGAATAACAGGACATTCCACCTTGAGCGCCTGTAGGATTCGTTAGTTTTACTTGGTATTAGAACTTGTAGAAAGGACTAATGACGCACGGCGAACTATCCCAAGGCTAGATTAATAATAACTGCGATGATGAAATAGTTGGATGTTCCACTGAACTAATAGTTCACTAAGTAGTCAATTAAATACAAATTGGATAAATGTTCGTGTGATAATCAACATAATAATGTACTATGGATTTGATGGATTATTTTACTGTTTTACTCTGGGGTATATAGGATCGTAATAAATCGTAGTATTGCAAAGTCGTAAAGTATAAAGCAACGTATACGCGAATAAGCATGATGCGCTGCGTGATTAAATCGGGCATTAATTATCTCCGTGGGAGCGTGAATAAAGGTAGGCAGAGGTGGAAGGAGAAATTATTGTCTCGTTGTATTTTAAACGTAAGTAAGTACAGATAGGCGAAGAGAAGTACATAGTATGCTGGTAAATAGAAGCGGTAACGTCGCAGCCTAAAGTGTCGTGGAAAGATACGCTTAATATGTTATAATATCGTTATTGTCATCCTCTTTGTCCCTTGGAAAATATATCGATAAGTACGCATCTGCATGTAACAGCCATTAATTATCAAGTGTCGAGTCTCTTGCTCGACGATCGACAGATCGCTAACTATTAAAATACTGGAAACTCATTAGCACATTCAGGCAACATATGGTAAAAAATAAAGAGGCCCACGTGAATGGATTACACGCTTGTCTCGCTATAAAAAACAGCCCAATCTTCATTCGTGGTATGTTTTGAAATTTGCAGCTCGCACGACTTGCTCCTCGCCCAATTGACTCGTTTACTTGTATACATACAAGAAATAATTAACTTCGTTATAATTTACCTGCTATAATTCAGTGTTTTATATGCGTGCAATTGCAAATTTCAAGCCATTCTCAACCGCAAGGTAAGAGACGCTCTCTGCCAGGAATACACACGCACACAATCGACGGACTCCAAGAAGCATGTGGAAACTATAAAGGCTGAACGCCGCAAGTCGATGCGGAGGAGGATCTCCATGAGATAATATCTGTGCATTCCAACGTGCTCATTATTACTAGCTCGCCTTTTAATAGATAACTATTGCTCAAGACTGGAGTGTAACTCGAAATTTCTTACGTTCGTCCTGTCCCGACTGATAGTCGTTGTAAATCCCCTCACTAGAGTAATTGACAATAATACTCTCACTCGATTGACTGTCTCTTCTGTCTCTTTTAAAAGAGATATATATATATATATATTATATAGAAGAAAAACATCTACATATATTCGATACTCCTTTTTAAGGATAGAATCTCGTATTGTTTGTTAGAAAGGAAACGACCTGGGCACTGCGGGAAATGCTGAAAACGAACCGAAATACACTTACATACTACAGTCGTCGTGACAGATTATTATTTACTGAGGTAGATTCAGTAATTAATCGAAGCTTAATCTACGTTCAAATGCGCGCGTGGTCGCGCGAAATGAAGTATCTTACACTGCTGTAGCGAATCATCTAGGAGCCAACTGGAAAAGAGTCGATCTCTAAGTGATAATAAATAAATAGAAAGATTTATTGCTCGTAACTTAAATCACGGTTTTACGTATATGTATAGAGTATCTCGATGCTTTCGTCCAATGTCCGACCTATCGGGATCGACAAATCATATGTATGCATACGCGTGGATGAAATCACCCGGACTAAAAAGGAACCAATCCGCAGCCGGATCATTCGACGAAATTCATATATGGGTAACTTTCAAAGTGTCCGCATTCATTCTGTACGTCAGCATTAACATTAAAATATTTTAACACTCAACGTCATATTGACCTTTCTGTGATATAGTTCGAGGAGATATGTGTACACACAAGGTTCACGTGCGCGGGACAGAAATTAATACTGATCGAACCCGAGCAGATCGATGTGATCCTCTGTCACCATTGTTTCAATGATACTAACGCGATGCCAGACCGCCACTAAGCAGATGACCGGAATAGTAATCCTCAATTCCATATGCTAGTCGATTTGGATCTAGAAGTACTCAGTGTTCGGAAGGAGGAAGTGGTGAAGGGATATTCGTGACTTGAAACCAAAGTCTATCGATTGAACTCATAGAAAAAGAGATGGAGAAACATAATATACACACGCCTTCTAAACTTTTCTATCAGAAGATCTAAGGTAAGGGCGATTGTCCCGTTGGTGGTAGAACCTTAGGACTTGCTGGACCATTCTCCGGCCTTTCGGCTTCTCCCTCACTGTGACCATTCTCCTTGTTATTGTTCTCCTGCTCCATCTTGTACGTGAGTGCATAATTCTTCAAATATTCAATAACTTGCATATGCCCAAATGTTTCCGCCTCGTCAATAGGCTTCTTGCCCCATCTATAAGTGAAATTGTCTGAGTGTCAGTGACCCTGGCCCATTAGCTGTACATAACTTATTTCGAGTCTTCGAGATCATATCTACCTGTCCTTGGGAGCATCTGGTACACCACATTGCTCGATGAGGAACTCCACGCAATCAATATGCCCCTCGCTCGCTGCCAAATGTAAGGCTGTCCTGCCGTCGTAGTCCGACAGAGTCATGTCCATGCCGCTCAATCGATGTCTGTCAAGATATCCACATGATTTATTGCTTCAATACTGGATCGACTAAAATGTCGAATTCATCATCATTAAGACTTACCTTCGCAAAGCAGTGACATCGCCACTGGCCGCACTGAACAGAAGATTCACGATTGACAAGCCCTTAGTCTCGTACTTGTGCCTCCGTGGATCCTTCTTGTTTGTCGCATGCTTCAAATTGTCGTACCTAGGATCATAGTAGCCACTACACTTATCGGGATGGGATGGAGAGAGTAAGTGTTGGGAGAAAGAAAGAGAGACAGTGCAAGGTCAGTCGAATTTGTACCAATTCCACCAGTATCGACCATTTGCAGACAAGTTAAAATGGAGATCAAGAGAGAGAGAGAGAGAGAGTGAGAGAGTGAGAGTTCGTGTGTACGTTCATTGGACGAGGGACGTTGTTGCGGGGTTAGTGTAGTGAAGAGTGAGAACAGAGGGAAGAAAATGAAAGTTGTCATTAATGTGTTGTATAAATCGCGCGTCCTCTGATTAGCATTGTTAAGCGTGCACGTTAAGTCTGAGCAGCAACCACTGAAAGTCTTTTTCCCCTTTAATGAAAATATCATTTACCTGTGGAAATTAAATTCCCGAACCAGCTCCTCGCAGAATTGCACGCCTCGACAGGAATTACCAAGGGGATCCAACGGTGGCGACCATGTGCAGATTCCCATTACGTTTGGTATAACTAGCAGCAAACTTCCGGATACTCCTGATTTCGCTGGGATACCCACCTAGCGTAAAGGATACAATGAGTATATAACATATAACAACTTTTACGCCAACAATTTTTTGAAATTCGAAATATGCGTCCTTACTTTGAATGCAAATTGTCCACTGTAATCGTACATGCCGCAACTATGCATCAGACTCAGGACATCCCGTACACTGTCCGGTTTCAGGACCTTCTCCTCGGTGGTTGGACAAATGCCGCCGTTCGCCAAAGTCGCTGCCATCACAGCCATAGTCTCGCAGTTTGCTTCCATGGAGCAACACTGTAAAAATTACTTATGACGAACTCCATCGAAAATTGTTATTGTAAATCGAGAAAAAGAGTGGACTCACTTGGAAGTAATAATCCATTATCTCACGCAAATTCGTCTTATCTGGATAGCAGTCGTACTCTCTCATGTAAAAGCCGAGAGCATAATTTCTATCGGCAGCTTCGCGTTCCGACAGAAAGACCGCATTGTTGAAACCTAAACCCTCACCACCGGCCAGTCTTTTGAAATAATTCATCGTAAAGTCGAATTTCTCCGCCAATGTCATTTCCGGCTTGATCAACGATTTCAAAAGACTGCAGACTAAAATCGCACCGGCGTTGATCATCGGGTTATGTGGTTTCTCTGCAAGTTTCATTGACGTAAACATAAATACATAAATAATATATTACAATAAATATTGCTGTGTGAAAAAATCAACGTACTATTATAATCGAGAACAAGTTCATTAAAGTTTCTCCCGGAAGGTTCTTGACCGACGTATTGGTGAACGACATCCTGGCCTAGTCTGTCGAGGGCAATTGCATAGGTAAGAGGTTTACTGCAACTCTGAAGAGTGAATGGAATCGACGTGTCTCCGATGCTGAATCTCTGGCCATCCACTGTGCAGACCGAAACACCCCAGTAATCCGGGCTCATTCGGGCTAATTGCGGTATATACGCCGCAACTTTTCCTTCTACGTTGGTCTTGCACTTCCAGTAAAAGTCCTCGATGTGCTTCGTGAAACCCGACCAGTCCGGTATGATGAACTGGTGCCGAAATGCTCGCGAAATTAAAACGATATTGGGACTAACGATTCTGCAAGTAGTTCAATTAGAATTAGAAGACTGCTAAATAAAAAAGATCTTTGTTGGAGGGTAAATGTACCTTCTAAATTGTTCTCTATCTAACTTCTGTGTCTCGTGCGACACTCCTTCATGACCGCCACTCTTCATGTGTTCCTTCCTCAAGTTATCTGAGAATTCTTGGAGTCTAGGATCATTCTTTCGCAGACCGGTTGTTCTCAAAGCCTTGAATTTAAAAAATAATGATTATAGAAACTGAGGTCATTGAGAGTTGATGGTAAAGGTTGATGGATAGGGTTGAGAAGTAAATACAAACAGCTAGAAACTTTCCCACTGGTAGTAAGCCGGTTTCTTCATTCTTGAACATATCGAAGAGAACATCCTCGGCATTCGACCCTTGGTCCTGGTCTCTCGTGCTGCAATATATGACAATCTGTCATTTAACATCACCCCTTTGATTGAAAGTCGAGCAAATAATTGATATATTAGCATGTCAATCTCATCGTAATCGATCTACAGCCTATTCCTTGTTACATGCACGTGCCTGAAGTCCTTATCATCGTGAAAATATTCGTTTCATGCACTTTGTAATTTAACACTTGGTACTCACTACATGTAATGGCTGTCATGAATGAAGCTGTAGTCGCTGTAAAGTTAGAGAGAAGAAACTTGAATTAGTGATTGCTCGTAACAAAATTAACAGTACCTAAGGAACCGTGCCAACATCCTCGTCGATTTCTCATGCTTCTTTTCTAGCCATATCGAGCAAGCGATCTTCGATTTGATCGCATAGTCCTCGCCCTCCGACGAATTCTGTCGCGACAATCTCTCCGGTACTTCGAGATGCGGCATGCTCGCACTCGTGTTTTCACAACGCAAATCGAACGATCCCGAACGAGCTGATTTAATTCGACAGGCAATTCCTTATTCACCCCGTGATGATGTTGTGATAAAAATTCATTCCGTAGTTGTCACTGATATCGAAAGGAAATTCAGTTTCCGTAGTGTTGAAGAAAGTCAGAGACACGAATCCAATAGCAAAGTACACTTTCAAGAGCGATCGAGATGACTGTGGAGTGCAGAAGTGGACGGAGCGGTCTTATATCAGCTGCAAAACTTGACCCGAGGCCCCACTTAGACAGTAGTAAAGTCGTCTGAAAATAGCGATCATACACAGTATGATTCCAGCTAACAGCTAGTGATGGGAGCAAAACGTAGCCGGTCATGCTGTCAATAGGATCGATTGTAACAATATTCCAATATCCATGACCCATTAGAGACAACAGGGGGGTTTGGTAAATAGAATCTATACATTGCGGGGAATCAGATTTTAATTAATGGCGTAGAACCATCAATTTAGTCGTTTTGCAATCGGTATTAAGTGTTCATAGAACTCAATAAACAATTCCATGAGTATACTTTTATCAACAAAAGGCCAAGGAATTTTTCTATTTCTATTTTTCATTGATATTTTGCCCCCATGAATTTGTCCTCGTTTGCGTCCACTTCCATGCCATTGCTATCGGCAGGTGGCAAGCTAAACACACTGTTCTAAGTATGTGTGGTTTGCACTTGGTAGCCGGGGGACCATGGAACCCAGTGATAAACATACAGTTTGTTGACCGCTCTGTTTAGAAGCAATTAGTGCACCGAAGACATTCGAGAAGCTGATAGAATCGTCATCCGGCGAGCACTCGAGATTGTTAAAATTCACGGATTCCTGCTAATCATCGACTCGCATGTTGCACGGGAAAAACAAGGCGTATCTGGGATATTTTGGAAACAAGCATTACTACTTCAAATACCGTGTCTGCGATCTTTCTAATTCGAAGGCACTTCCGAATGCTCCGTCCAAGTACTTCACGCTTCCGAGCCTCTTTGATACCGGCACAGCAGCTTGTCTCTGTAGAACAATGAAACAATAAGAAGTTAGAAAAAAGAGAGAGCAGAGAGTCAATAACGCTTTAGCCTTGCGATCTCCTTAAATCCATCGGAGCTGAATACTGTCGCGCGACTTAAGATCGAAATTGCATAATGACTAACTCTTAAAATTGGATTCCTCCCTTGTTACGACACAAGCATTGTCTGGACTATGATATTACCACAATATTGCTGCCAATGTCATTGCCTGTCAATGAAGAACATAAGTTATTCTTTAACGCTGACGGCCTATGAATAATTCTTAGTTCTAGCGAGCCCGCTAAAGCAAACCACTATCGCGCTCGACTCTTTACCGGGTCTCGGCGACATAAAAAATTCAATTGCCGCACCACTTTCCGAAGGCATCATTTTTCAGGTCAGATTGCACGTCATTAGTGAGCCACTCTTAAATACGCCAACTTCGTAAATGACTGCCAGTTATTTACATCGCGCACATCTTCGATATAAGAAGATTTCAGTATGTACGAAGAAATTTTCGAAATTATTCATACTCTGTCTATTTATAATTTAGAAAATTTGTTTATATTGATTTGACTAAATAATTTTTTTGATTGAAGGTGTGGATGCACTGGGAATTTTGGGTCAGTGTACCATAGGTGTAGGTGAAGGGTGTACTACCCCCCGCTGCCCGGCAGTATTGATCATTCGATGAATCAACCCCTCGCATTCTAAGCCGAAACCCGTCACGTCTGCTTTAATCTGTATCAGTGGGACGTACGAATCTCGACTAAATCGTTATTTACCTCTTCCTCATCAAAACTCTGTACTTCGTGACAGTCGTGCTGAAATTGTGCGCTATCTCTCGGATTATGTTAAAACCAATGAAAATCGAATTACAATAACAGATATTACTAAAAGATTTTCAACGTTATTCGAGGCTTCATTAAACATTCCTATTTTAGAATTGACACATACTCGATCATAATATAGAAAATGCATATTATAAATATGTGACGGTGCATGATCGATGACAGTTATACAATAGAAGATGCAGTATCGATACTCGACTAGTTGAGATCAATCACTAGATCGGTAATCCGATCATAAATAGCTGTTGGATACTGTGCGAATCTCAAATACATATGCAGAGTTGCCTATTTAGTTTCGTTAAGTCACTCTCATGGATTTAAACCAACTATACTAGTCTTATCGTTTAATAAGGAATTATTGGAAACGATTAAGCGAAATTAAGGAGGCAGTATAAATGGTAGACGTGCACGACAACGAACGGTATTCGCCCCAATGTATTTCTGTCGCTGAAACGGGCCAGTGCCGTTATCCACGTGGGCCATGGCGAACAAGTGATAGGCCAGTGAAAATGCCTCATCTACGAAAATTCTGACAGAGACTATCCACTGAAATATTTAACATCTGTCTGATAGATCTATTATTAATAATCAGCTGCAAGACGATTCTAGACTTTACACCAACATCTAATTTCAAGTTGAAGTTTCACGGTCATTTAGCTCAGCTCCCAAATGACGTTTGACCGGCCGGATTACGAAAGTCGTTAGTCAAACGTCAACGGTCCGGGATTCTTTTTTTTCCTTCTCTCACAGCAGAGACTTATTTTTAATCTGTCCTCGACATTTCATGGTGCGCGCGCTCTCGTCAAAAACCCGTTCCACCGAAAAATGAAAACGTGTCGAGGAGCACGCCTCCCAAAGTGTACGCAGCCTATGCGGTAATCAGTGTACACCGAAGGTAACCGGTTTCCTACTGCATTAATGAGTTCGGCAAATTCGATGGTAGTTCAATAGTCCAGGAATTGAAGCATGGAGAGAATTTCGACATTAGACTAGATAAGTCGTCCCAGTTGTAACGAGACTGGAAGAGCAGTGAAGGGCGAGGTACTCGAGTATCCAACTGTGGAATGCGCACCTTGCTAGTGGAGTGTAGCCTTCTCAAGCCGGTGCTGCCGGCTTTGACGATCTTGAGCATTCTCACACCCCGCACCGTCACTTCCCGGAACATGTATCCGTGCTAGTCGGCGTGTCTCCTGCACCAACAACCCCCGCCCGTTTGCGACTCGACAGCGTTCACAGCTTTAGTGCACTTCAGGCACACACGCACCAACCAGCCACGCTGATGCCTGCAGGTCGAAGAAGCGACTGGCGGAGGGTGAATTCGACAGACGGGAAAAAATTTTGCTATCCGATCGATGACTGCTCTCCCGTTCCCGTGGGTTCCGAGGAGCCTGGTGGATAGCGACCCTCGGTGCTCCGGTGACTAGAAGCTACTGTGTCTAGTTTAAGGGTCGCACCGACGAGCACGGAAAAGCAGAACGGCATTGGAGCACATGCGCGACTTCGTCTTCGCCTACCTTGGACTACCTCGACTCGAATCACCTGTATACCGGTTCCTTTTGACTCCCGATCAAAAGTGACTATAGCCTAGACCGCTTTTTTGCGGGTTCCTTTTATTGGATAGTCAACTCTAAAGGCGTCGCCGGTACTTGTGCCGAGGCGGGTCCGACGACGCTCTGCCTGGCATTTAGTATGTACTTTCACGGACGTGTACCACGTTCGTCTCCACGCGTCACGTTACGCAGTCGGTGATCGTAAAGCCAGTTTTATGGGGTATCAATTCGTAACGAGGCAAAGGTGCTTGTGAGGGAAAAAGACCGGCGTCGTAAATGTTCTTTGTAAATGATTAACAGGTATATTAGGGTAGTGTTTGCCGCTAGGTGGCCTTGAAGCGGCGTTACCGGGTCTTGTTAAATACTTGTTCCGTCGGCAAATACGATCGCACCGGATGGCTATTCAAACTTGAAAGCCCGACGCTGGTATCGCAGTATTTTTATACTTCCGAGTTTATTTCCGACCTAGGAGAGAACTCGGCCAACTTAAATTAGTTCTGTTGAGAATAGGAGGGTATTCAAGATGAATCGATAATTCTACCGGACATATTATACAGGCAACAGCACGCTGATTTTATGAAAAAGAAAAGGTATTTCTGGAGTCCCCGAAGCACACCCATGGACACACCAGACTTTTTTTTCCTTAGACTTTACACAACCCCCATTCACCCCTGAATTCTTCGGACCACCGCAATTTAGCCATAACTTCTCCTGACAAGTCTTGCTATTCTTGAGTTCATTGAACCAGCCCTGATTATCATCGACCCTAGAACCCTAAGCTTATAGTCAGGTCTTGGGGCTCAGGTTAGCGGTCGAGCAGGGTTGGAACCTATTGAAAAGAAATCTTTGTATACAATTTACCTGCATATTTACCTGGAAGTTGTCGGGTTGCTTGAAAACAATTAGACAAAATCATTTCATAATATTCATCATGTATTGTTTTACAATGACAGTTACCTAATATCATTTTAAATAAGAAACTTGTGCGCGACGAATTATTATCTCTAGCTATATGTATAATTAAAGTAATTTAGAAAGTCGACGATGTATTAGGTGTCAAGTCAACTCACATTGACTTTTATCACTTTGGTTTTTATCTCTCCTACTAACTCAAATTTTTATGGTGTTGTGTATGGTATGTGTACTTTTAGCTCGAACTTACGTTTAGAATTACGACGCTGCGAAAAATATTAACTCGCTTATCCGAGAAAAAGAAACTTTAGTCTAACGCCTAATACGTATTGCACACAATACCTATGACACGATCGATACTTCCAAAAAATGTCACATTTACTCGTCAGAATGAAATTGGAAGATGTTTTATGGCCACATAGATTCGTGTTGTTTCACATTACACGATAGAATTTCTCGATAGGATCGTTTTGAAAGTCATAAAACTACAGCACAGAAATATCATCCCTTACACATGTGTACAACACAAAATAAATCTAAGAATGATTATCTTTCTAGCCGTTATCACTGATATCGCAGCATACTTTTGATATTTGGATAGAAAACGCGGGATTTCTCCAACTAGTATGCTATTACTTGGTTCAGTCATCCGCGATAATGAACACGTGGATACTTAAGATTTATGATTGATGCGTAACTAATTCTACATGATGTGCAGTCATATAACGATATAACGGAGTGAGTACACGTGACAAGTGATAGTGATGCAAAATGTACGCGAAAATCGTAACATTTCATCGAAACTATAGTACAAATGGAATGAACTGACGCAACTCGGTTTTGGAGCACCTCATATCACGGTGTCCTGATAAGCAGGTGGTCCACTGAGCACGAATTGCCTCTGACTCTGTCTAACGATGTCAGTTCTATTAGGTACTTGAGGGGTGGCTCTGACTCCGTGATAATTACTATAACTAGACCTGGCGCTCGCAGGTCGATTACTGTACAAGTCATCTAAGTCCTCGTCATTTAAACTCTGAGTGCTTGTCTGTTGAAATGTTGGATTGCTCTGCCCTTGCCATTGCATAGGATTTAGCTCGCCCTGCTGCCAATTATCCGTTAAATTCCGCGTGGAACCACTGGCATCCCAAGTGGGTATAATCTGATTGACATAATTGTCAGGAATGATGCCGCTGTTGGAAGAGTCCTGATTCCAGAGTGCGGGGGTGGATACTGCCATGTTAACAGCCTCCGGCTGCCAATTGGAGGCTCGTTCTCGATCCCAGGTAGCTGAGATCCGGTCGTAATTGAGCGAGTTTTGCGGCAAGGAGTTCACATTTTGGCTGGTAAGATTGCTTGGCGGTGTGTTGGCATAGAGACTCTCCTGATGGTCCATAATCCGATTGACCGGGTTCTTCCGGCGTGATTGGCGAACGGAACCCCTCCGGCTGGAGCGTCGCGTGCCATCACGCGCGATCACCGAGCGTCTCTTCACCCGTCGCGGTGTCATTGGCTTCGCCGAGACACTATCATCATGTACGGGAATCTCCGGCTGCGAGTATTCGATGCTGAACAAAGGCCGCGGCTGCTTTTTCTTCCGCTTAGCTTGTACTGTCGAAGAAATAGAACGCACTCTGCGTCAGACTTGAATGATGATCTTTTTCTTTACCAGACTGATTGATTTATGATTGATAAGACTTATTTCTCAGAATCAGAATCTTTAATATGCCTTCAGGACTTTGGATTCGTAGAGTATCGATATGTACAATCACCAGACAAGGCCGACCAAAGATGATTCGGAGAGGAGAGTTCCCAAAACCGTAGAGGAGGAAGTGTTAGAGAAGGAAATGAAAAGATTGGTGGGTTAATAAATAAATAAAGCAAGCAAATAGTAGCATTGCACGTTTATTGTCGCCAATGAACTGCACCGAGGTGAAGAATCTGATACAGTGAAACAGGTATAAAAACTAGTTCTCTTCTCCCTTCGAAAGTATGCGTGTGCGGTGCAAGCCCGAAAGAAGACACTTATTTCCTCTCACTACTACAATAATAAATTGCACTATGTATATAAAGAAACCAGTCGTGTCGTTTCAATGTTATACGTGGCTTCAAGAAAAGTCTCATTAACTTAAATAAACTCTAGACAATACATAAGTAGAAGCTTATGAGCTAGACGATGAGCAAATTTCTCTTACTGAACACTGAAAAAATGAACGATTCAGTAAACAAAATACGTATGAAATGTTAAGGCAATGATACTTAGAGATATATCTATATATTTTTGTATTTTTCTACCAGTCTTTTCCTGAAGTCGATGTATAGTTTTAATTTGCACGCTGGCGCGAGTTAGAAATCATTTCTCGCGTCACTCACATTTACTTTGCCGTCACTATCACTTGAAATCTCTTCTATCGGGGCATAACGAGTGTTCCTAATTAAGGGAATGTCCGAAAAATTGTCTAATTAAGCTAGACACTCGCATAAAGTGTGATTCATTTAACATCGATTAATAAATTGGCAAAGTGTTCGACACAAATCTTGCATAAACTTAACACAGGTACAACAACTACTACCATGCACTACCAAATGCTCCAAAGTGTTTGTTGACTCTCGAGAATTTCCATAGCACCATGTACGTACAGTGAAATACCGAACTACTTGATTGCAATCTCATAGTACATTAAGTATACACTTGAAGCCAGTATGTATGAGGTCACAGACTTCTACGGGGTAATTTACACAATTGTATATTTGTCACTGCAGAGACTCGTTAGGTGTTCACTCCAGAAACGAAATTTCCATTTAGTGTGTGTGGAACGAACTTCTAATCGTAGAAAGCGTGAACTCTTAACGAATCTCTCCTGCATATGCATAGTGTCTATAAAAATGCTGATAGTATAAAAATACTACAGCAATACCTTCAAGTTTCACTACTAGTGAAACTTAGACTCATTTAAAAACTCTTGCTGCATAGATAATTACACTTGGACAATTATTTACGAGCATACTCAAGTACATTCACAATGCCTTATTTTGCCAAATGTACAAAACATTTTTGGATATGTCAAGATATAAGCGTTACGCTTTACGTGAATTCCAGGTACCTCGAAATATGTGATGTTAAACAATTTCTAGTTCTATCACAGTACGGGTTTACGTGTGCGTATTAATCATACATAGAGTTAGATACTCGTGAAGTGGCAGTAAAACAAAGACTTTAGGGACACGTTAGTGTGCGCACAAGAAGCGAATGGTGTGATGCTGGAACCACACGATTGGTGCAGCTCGCAATTAGCAATGTTTTTTGTCAATCGTAAAAGTTCGGCGTGATAAAAATTAAATCATAGAGGTACCTAAACTAATCAGGCTATCTAATTACTCCGTCTATTTGGCAAGTATAGGAATTGTATGTTTCATCCACAATTATGACTTTCTCTTATTGAGTCTAAAAATTACTAGCATAAAGGGATAACGGTCTGCTATCTCTCTTCGATTTACTCGGTTTCTCGTGATCGGTTGCGTTCTGCGAATCATCAGCCGCTAGCTTAGGATCGGAGTAAAATGATCTGATCGGTTGTACGCGGACATGGTCTGTGAAGATTCTAATTTTATTGGCCGGTTTGCTCTGTCTTGCGGCAGTTGGTCGCGACTTTGGGCCCGACATAATTGGACTATACTTAGAGGAGTGTGCATAGTACACCTTGTTTTTCAAGTAGTGCAACTTCTCGGCACTCTCTAAAGAGTCGTACTCATCGTAAGGCGATACGGGTCTGTGCAAGTGATCTAATGGATTCGAATAGTCGTTCGAATAGTCTATATGCTTAAAATCTCGGTGAGACAGATTGCTACGATTGCTCTTGACCGTATCATTTTTCTGGCTACTTTTGCTGCGAACGGAGCTGTTAAAAAATTTGTCGCTACACTTGGATAAATTTGTGCCTCGATAGTCTGACTGTTGGGAACTAGTTGTGCCCACGGGATAGTTTTGACTTTGATTTTTGTGTGGGTAGGCAGGCGATGGAAGAGTCGAGTAACTAACGTACACAGGATGCAACGCTGTGTGGCCTGCCAGCCCAAAGTCATCACCTCCGACAAAGTCAACTGAAATATTACGTAGATCCGTTGTATTAGATGAGGCTTCAGATATTTGTCGCCGTAAATAAATCCTCTTCCTTTCGAGAGGTAATAAATATTATGTGGTTTAATATACCGAGTATGCAAAATGTAACAGACATCTAGTCCAACTAAAATTTCGTGCAAAACTGTCATACGTAAAGATAAATTGCATTAACGTTATTTCTATACACCCACGTGCTATATAAATAAACCCAGGGTATGCAATAAATATAAAACTACAATATTCCCACTGAGAATTAGCCAATGCTATTTCATCAATGGCTATGGTTGTTACAATCAGTCTCGTGCTCAGGCATTGTTTGGTGCAAGCAAAAGCACTTACCGAAAAAGTGAAGGATCAAACCCACCTAATGAAACCGACTGTAACTGAGAATCCTTCTTTCAAGCTAAATCCATATGAAACACTAACATATCTAAGACATGAATTATACAGTCTGTCTTTGAATAACCTTATTCCTTCCCCGAGTCAAAGTCATTGGTAAAATTACAGATAAAGGAAAGTACTGACTATATTTAGACCCCAATGCCACACAAACTCACCACACGTGAATACCACCCACTATAATCTACACTATTTCCACACAATTATCCGATTGTTAAAGTGACTCGATAAAATTACGAATTAAGAATGATTTGACTGCTTTCATACTTACAGCTATCATCTTCCTCGAGGAAAGTTTTACTTAGGCAGATGCCACCGACAATTGCCATTAGCTGAAAGATGTCATTTGTTAAATGTGAGATATATGCGCATTACCGACTAAAGTACCGTGCTTATACTTACTCCTAGCGCACATTGCACCGACGCATGTAAAATTTCTACTACTTCGTAATCTAAAACACAGTCTGTTACTCTCGTGGGTCGGGCAGGCCTGAATAATTCAGGCTCTGTGACATCATAGACCGCTTTACACCCAGGGCCATTAACATGCCACCACGAAAAACTGCCAGTTCCAAGATTTAAAATATCGCTATCCTAAAACAATTAGTAACATTCTCTTTATTTCAATGATTCAAAAACAGGGTGGCAAAATTGAAAGGACAGTAATTGCTTTAAACCTTACTTTGTCCAATATTCCTATATTTAAGTAAAAGCATATTATAAATATGTTCCAGCCGAGCCATAGTGTATTCCATATACAATACTGCAACATATAAAGTACACGTGATAAACCTTAGTTGCCGGGTGAGCAATAAGCAAGATGAAAGTCTGTCTACTTACAGATATTATGTACTTAGGCCGGTACTGAAAGGCTCCGAAGAATCCTAGTATTACAAATATAATGTTAAAGAAGTTCACCAATATCGGAGCCCACATAAAACCCAAGAAGTCAAATACTTGGCGCTCTATGGTAGTGATCTGTAAGTGAGAAAAAAAATGTTAAGAGCATAACTGCTCTACCAAGACAGTAGAGTCATTAAATCATACATTAATGGGACAGTAACACTTGTCTCAATTTCTTCTGATTCCCATTTGCAACTGGACTTAATTCCCACCAATTGCCTTATGTGCCCAATACTCAGTTAAATGCTGCTGCTGAGTCAAAGGCTTTAATATTCAGAACGCACTCATAAAACTACACTATAGAAGCAAGGAAGAGTGTTTCCTTGTTTACCAAATACGCAGTAAATCTCACGTGAATTTATTCCTTCGACATCTACGAATGTCACATTCGCCAAAATTAATGGATGCATCGAAGTGTTTACAACTGCGAGTTAACATGGATCAGTAAAGATCGTAGCTCATCCGTGTGTGCGAATCGGAGCGTAGCCGAAGTCTTGGCAAAATATGTACACGCTCCTATTAATACTTTCGCTCGTGATTCCGCAATGTTTGCACTAGTTTCTTGCCGAAGAAATGCATGACCGCCGTCAGTCATTGATAGCGCGGCGAGAAATACGAAAGCGTTAGAAAGTAGGAATATATTTGCTGAGCATAGCTTGCCAAACAAGAAGCTGCAGTAGATCCACACGGATCGATAAAACAATACGATAATTCAGGCCAGCGTGTTCTAAGATTCTAGCGAGTTGACGATAAAAGAAAGTGTGCCGAGTTCATTGTTATCGAGAAAAAGAATATTACTCTCGAAGATTAGAGCCAACATTTGTGCAAGAGTATATATTGAAAACTCGTAGAGACGAAAGGAAATGTGGAAAACAGAGAACTCGAGTTCCACAAGGACAAAAATCGGATCGGAGAGTCTGCTGTTGATGGATTTTGTGACTTACGAGTTGTAGAGTACATATTGTCAGCAGGAAGTGCCTTCTATTGCAAGTTCCCATGTCATTTGGCCAGCGCGCTCCAAATGCGAGCACGCTCTTTTCGGTAGTAAAGCTAACGATTCCTCGACTGCATCACTCTGGCATATAACAATGCGTCGCCATGTTTCCCGACACTCACTCCATCCCGTTTCGACCTCTTCTAATCGGTACACTCATCGGTAACTAATGCACAAGCAGGTGCAACTGGCACCATATGCCGTTAAAACGAGAGAAGGTGCCTCGGGCACAGATGATTCACAGACTGGACTGGACGCACTGGCCCGTCTGGTTCAGACGCAACACGCTGTGCGGGTGCAGTTTCCCGGAATCTGAATTGCCGACACTGTCGGAAGTACGAGTCGGCTATTAAGGAATTTTTATCCGATAATTTTAAAGACTTTTCTCGGATTATAACAATACTTTGAAACATTACTGTCAAGCTTCACTTTTTATCCGAAACATATATGTATGTATGTACATTATATTATATTTGTGTTATACATACAATGAAAAGTTAAACTCTATAATACGCAAGTGAATCACCTGCATGACTTGTACTTATCCTCCTTATGCCGCGTACATCCTGTTTCCCACACAAAATCAGTTATATTTCAAATGTTCTCAAGTTTGTACAAATAGTGTTTTTATTATACATAGTAAGTACACATGCAAGAGAAAAATGTGTATATCATTGTTTATCGACGACTTCTTCGATTTTCCTTTATCGCCAAAGTTTCATTCACATAGTGTCGCAGTCTTGTATACACATCCATCGCGTAATGATTGTAATACCATTGTAAATGAAGCAGCTGCAACATAAAGAGTTTGCAATCATCGTGAATATACATATGTCTATGAATAAAGAAAACTTCGAACTCATTCATGCCTTATCCGATACAGAGTATCTCCGAACCAGCCCGTTGATAAACTAGATTGGTCTCTTCTGACTGCGTCGACAACGTTCCTAGCGATTTTTTCGTTGCTCTCCCTTGACGAACTATAAAAAGATAAGTGACATAATTAATAATACTGAAACGTTGCAATTTTTATACGTTAAATATAGTTTCAAGAATATCTTACACGCGTGGTGTTACAGGTGATAGTGACAAAAATGTGAAATGGCTACTGTGATTGCTTAGCTCCTGACCCAAGTTTTCCATTAAGCCTGCGGGAACGACAATAACACAAAAAGTTCGTCCAGTTGAAACGCTTGATGGAAAAGTTCGTTTAACACAAAAATACTGACTTGCAATTGCTACCTTCGAGCCTAAGTAAGCATCATCCGCTGACGCAACCGGTGTAATTCCCACGACGTGTGCCTTAGCAGAATGCAACATCGACGGAAGAAACGCTAGTATCGTCTGTTATAATTGGACAGATAATAGAATTAACAAACACAGACATAGTAAAAGTATGAGTAGTATAGAATCTTGCGGAGCAGGTACGCTCAGATGCCGGAGGACATTTACCCAGTACAAGCCCATTAAACCGCTATTTGCCATGCTAAAGATATCCTGCTCCGGGTCTATGCACCCCACTAGGACGTCGATCCTTCCGACCTCGTCCTTGATCTTTCTCGCGGTCTTGCGTATGTCCTCGCGATCGTTCAGGTCGCACTGGTAAGCGTGTGTCCTTGGCCGCCACCTCGGTGATGCATCATGCTTTCTATACTTTGGTTTGATCTCCTCAATTCTCGGATAAAGTGCGTTGATCCTTGAAGCGGTCCTTTCCACCGAATGCAGATCTCGATCGATGCAAATCACTGAGCATCCGGCACGACCGAACTCCTGTGCCAAGGAATCGCCTAGACAAGTCGAGGTGCCAGCTACCTGTGAATATGAGTCACACGATTCTATAGGCTTTGTCCGAAAAGGGTCCTTGACTCATATTTCCAGGATAAATTGATGGTAATTTTCTCTGAGAGCTGTCAAGCATGTTATTGTATCTGAATTACGTGAGTTATTACGACAAATGTCAACGTTACCAAGACTACATCGCCAGTCAGGTCTCTTGGCGGTTTGGGTAGAAAGGACCTGAGAACGCCAAGGATCGCTAGGAAGGCAGATAGAAGTCCACCAATCCAGAATTCAACGGTGAAGTAAAATATGGAGAAAGCCGTCGGGCTACCAATGCTTGAGGTCCTGGTGAACGTCTCATCTCTCAATTGAAGCATCATCCGCTGGAATAATGACAGTGATTAGAACATTAAATTTGGTGTAGCAATCTATTAACTAACAGAAATATGTTGAATCGGGCTCGCGTGCATTCTTGAAAGTTTATTGCAAGCTGACGTGATACGATTTACGTAATAGAGACAACTTTCACAGGGGCTTGATAGGTGAAGTAGGTTTGTAAAGTGTGCTTGGGGTACACCAATCGTCGTTTTTGTTTTGCTCGTACTAGCCTATCAAAGAAATTGCCGTCCTATTGCCTACTGCTATACTTAAACGTAGATCTGATCGGAATACACCATTCCGGTATTCGCCTAGCTAGCTCACTACTGATTAATGAATTTCGTGAAACTACGCGGACGAAAGTACTAATTGCGGAGAAGTGCGACGCACGTGGCCGCATCCAGGTATTGCGCAGTCAGGTGCAACTATTTCTTCATTCTTCAAAATTATGATCAATTACCCACTCTCTTGTGTACTCCTAATCTAAAATGAGCGAAGCGAGAAAAGCGTGGTTTCAATTAACATAGCCATAAAGAATTTAGGGAATTTTCTACTACCAGATAGTTACTATTATTTCGTGTTACGATATTCTTGGTTTCAGTGAGAAGTATCATAATACAAAAACCTCAAATTGAAACAGAAACATTAACACGTAGTAAAACCTTACGCAATTCTATGGTTTTGATCTACGATCTACGAGAACAATTTCCACCGTGAATTCCAATGAGAATTCCCTCACGCGGTCTTCTTTTACATACTATGGATGAGATTGAAATTGTTGTAGTGTATGACTCAATTGTCAGTGTGGTTACCCGCGCAATAAGTCCTCGATTATTTCGAATGCCATGCGCAACAGGTGTATTTATTCCTCAATTTCGTCTGGTTTTCCTTGGTTTCATGGAATCTTGTAATCAAGCCAGGTGGCACACAGCGGTACGTGTTTGACGGGCCTGTGCGCCTAATTATTCTAAGTCTAAAAGTAGGAGATTACGCTTAGAACACCATCCTAATTTCCATCTCAAAGTGCATTAAGAATTCTCACTCCGCAGTTCATTCCCACTATATCTACTATATGGAACTAGTATTTGATAATACGTGGACCATGTAAATCGTCGAAGTGATTATTCGCGAACTCGGCGAGAATAAAACTGCAGCTAGTTCTGCCAAGGTTAACCAATTGATTGCGATGGCCGAGAAGTGCGGAGGAATAAATCACTCGGGTTAGTCATGAACTTGGCTTCTACATCGCTCGGGCACAGGAGACAAGAGGCAAGGTTGAACTCCAACTTCGAGGTGAATTCCGGTAGAATTAACTGTTTTGCATATACGGAAGTGTTACACAAGAGACCGAAGAGATCTGATTACAGACATGTCTATCAAAGTCGTATTAAATAGATAATATTCATGTCCCTGTGACATTTCTTGCATATCAGTCGATTAGCATTGAGTTGACGATGTCATTGGTTTAGTTGGACCGCAAATTACAAGGTTTCGCCGGAATCCAAGTGCATGGTTGATGGACATAAGAATCAAACCCGTGTAATTGATATCATATTGTTAAGTTTCGGGGAATCTCTTGTACTTCGCCTATGACTATAATATGCGAAGAAATACTAATCTTTTAATCCGGAAGAAAGGAAATCGAAAGGCGGGAGAAAGGTTCGCGCGCCACACTAAATCACAATTAAACCTAGACACTTTCTAACTTTACCAAACCGTCAGTTATGTAACTATTACTTAATACTGCATGGTATGAACACATGAGTTGGGCTATTTGATAGATCTTAAACATAAGTTTATTGCTTCGTCTATTTCGAGTAATTAAACGGGTTATCATATTCACGTAAAAAGCACTGATCCGTAACGAGTGGGAAATCGTACAGATTAAAGATAAATGTTCGAAAAATTTCATTCATATTGAATTCTGAGGAAACAGTGAATCGGCGCAAGGAATTCGCCTATAAATATTAATACGGATAGTTGGGAGAACTTTGCCAAAACAAAATACTGTTTCTATTAATTTTTTCATTAGTATCTGTAATAACGTGTACAACATGGTATGTTTGCTGTCTACGATTTTGCACCATTGCACGATCAGTTTTATGATCCGTGCAAAAATTGCAGTGGCCATTTGAGGGCATATAGGAAGTAAATGGCGAGAGTACCAAAGACTATGATGCAAACGCCTTTTACACCCGTATATTCGCGCAGGTGGTCAGTATTTTCTTCCGACTTACTATCGATATCCAAATGAATTGCAATAGACGCAGTACACGCAATAGTCCATATAGTAGAAATTAATTGTTTCCAAGTACACAGCGGATATGCTAAGTGGGAATTAAAGGAAGTTCAAGCAAACACGAACTATCGTCCTTGCGTTTTTGCAGGTTTTACTGTCGCATATGTATTCGCGCCTTCACTCCACTTCGCATGGACAACGCTACAAAAACACAGAAAAACATATAGAAAAATCTAGCAGTGACTTCACTATCTGCAATCTATAACAACAGTGCCAACAACAGGGTACAAATTTTTTCCATTTAATACAAGAACGGGCATGTTAATTGTAAAGCAAGCCATGCGGAATGATTTACCATTATGAAATAAATAGAAACGAGGCTGCAGTCCTATGTCAACGTTAATATGATTTTTCCCATGGCGTATAAAAAAGACAAGTGCATGATGCAAGTTTGAGAATATGAAAAGACGCTGTATTGGAGAAAATCAACTCACCAATTACTGAACAGTATTTCCTACTTTCTTCAATATCTATTGACATTAAAAATACGAGCCCGATGAACAATCAGTACGAGCTTCGAAGACTATCAGTCTAAAACCAAGCACTCCACACACTCAATAATCGAAAATCCCGGAATTCATGCGGGAAAACTCGCGGCACACGTGTTCACCAATAACGTGAACCCGCGCGAATCGCGTGAGGAACCGACCAAATCGTTGGTGGATTGACGCACTGAATAAACTTTCGAGGATCCGCAGACACGAGCACGCGGAAGTCCCTCCACGCGCAGTTGTGTACGGTCGGCAACGAGCTGGGAGCGATCGGATCGCTTGAACTTGAGTGAACACTGGTTTACGAGAGAGAAGGCAAGTGGGGCTGGTCCAGTCCGCCAGTGGCAAGGCCATCATCTTCTTCCTTTCTCTGCACTTCTTCTTCTACATGCATTGCAGAATCCAAGACGAATCTTTCCCTTTGCCCCTTTCTCACCTTCACTCTTATAATCATATCGGACGCGCACCAGCTGCAACGGAAGAATGAAATGTCAAGGAAAAATTTTGCTTCGACTGGTCGCTGGAGAATATCGTTGACCCCAGTGCGAATAAACTTACTCGCTGCGCGTCTACTAAGATAATGACGAAGCAGCACCCTTATAGTAAAACCCGTTCTTGATGTTTAGAGAGAATTGCAAATAGTGTATTATAATAGTGTGAGTTTATGGTAACGTCAAGACTGTTCTTCGGTAATGCGGTGACTGATGACTGTGCTTAAATATTGCATAAGTACTATCGTCAATGCGCAAAACAATAGACCGTGGATCCAAGCCCCATTAATTCGTAGTTTTCGGTACGTTTCACTCCCTTTTAGTAGCTCGAATAGATTGTGTCATATTTCAGTTACACCCGATAAACTTTATTCACTGGATTTGGATGGATTTGCTCACTGCTACTCCAGCGATTCGATCAGGGCAGTAATCGTGATTCTCCGATCACTAGTGAAAAATCGCTGTTAGTGATTGTGGTAACAGTCCTGACACGGGTTCGCGGCATGTTAGGTGCCATTAAAGTCCGACAATTAAGGATCGAACCTGTTTCGACGGTTACCACATTCTTAGATCTGCTACCAATTTGTTACCTAGTCGAGACCTATCAATTTAGTGAAAGAACTAGCAGCAATCATTGATCCATAATCAAATCAACAAAAGATTATTTAAGATTGCCTGATAAATTCTTGTATAGTACAGTGTATTTCATCTTATTTAAAAAATAGTTTATAATAACTATAAATGCAAATAAAGACTATTGGCGACTAAACCTATGTGATTTCAACGCTCCTCCGTCTCGCTCTGATAAATTCCCGCTGCTTCCTCAGGTGTTTTACGATCGAGGTTTCCCCAAAAAATCAAGGATGAGTCTCATTACAGTCTCTGGTAGGATTCTAAAAACGTTATGAGCACGTTGACGTTTTTGAATGGAAATAAAACAAGCAATTGCGAAGGAGAATGACCTGTTAATGGCATTCAATGTGAACAAACATCGTGGTATCGCGTATTCCGTATAATTCCTCCTTATTGCCCGGATTACCTGGCGAGCCGCATATTCCGGCGGAACTGCGCCAAATACGTAGGGGAACCTGAAATTGCGAAACTCGTATATATTTGTATCTAAATTGCCATCTTTATTCTTGTTGATAAACGAACAAATGACAGAAATCTTTCTGTACCGATACTTCGGATCCCTTGCCAATCCCGTGTCAATGTAGAAAGGGTAAATGGTCGTAAAATTTATAGCCGGACGTTTTGGATCTAAGCGCACTTCCTCATGCAATGCTTCCATCAAGCCTGAAATATAAAAATTCAGATTCTATTCAGGAAGAGAAAGTTTCATGACGCTCGTACCTCGGTAACTATCTCATTAACGATTATTTTATACGCAGTTAAAGACCTCTTACCCCTGATTGCAAACTTCGAAGAACAATAGGCAACTTTTTGAGAGACGCCGTAAATACCGCACATACTGCTTAGAGAAACTATGTGCCCCTTATTGTTCTCCAGCATATTAGGCAACAAAGCCTTGATCATCTGATAAGACAATAGTAGAATTTACGATTTAGTCAATGATCTTTTGCTTATTCGTATAGCAACATTTATACCCAGAAGTTTGATAAAACATTGACTCGAAATATCTGCTCAACGTCATCTTGACTATGGCACAAGAACGGTTTGTGGTACAAGACGGCAGCATTATTAATAAGTATTGACACATCCGGTAAACTCATTTTCCGCATCATCCTCACTGTTTCGCGGACTTCAATCCATCTCGACACGTCAACAATGAAACCGTAAGCCTGACGTAAGTGGCCAAAATGAATATGGAAATTATCAAGCATATTCAGAAAAAATAATGTTCATTTCGTTTTTACTTTTTACGCAATTATATGAATACCTCTCCACCGCTCTCCGAAATAGCTCTCATCGTTGATCTATTTCCATCGATATCCACATCCCAACAGATTATTGTGCAACCCATAGATGATAGCTGAATGGCTAATTCCCGACCAAGTCCGTGAGCAGCTCCTGTAATCTAGTTTGAATCCTTACGATATGTATTGAAATTGATAATGTATAACATTATTCTTCGGATTGTATATGCTAAATAAGAAAACAACAGTGTTGGGTTAAGCTCGTGTACCAAAACTGTTTCGCCCAGTAAAGTCTTCATTGGATAAGGCATTATCACTTTAAAAGTTGCGACTATCATAGCGAAAGTTATCCTTAACGACAGTGCGGCAAGGTCATAAGCAAGTCTGAATAGACTCGATTTCGTAGTACATGTAAACCTCGGCATTTTTTAGGTCCCCGTTCTAATCACTGTACAAATTCCTGTAGAATTCCGTATGTTGCTTGGAATTACAAGCCGTCGATACTTGTAAACATGGTGTTGCTTTCGAAATTATTGCTTAATAATAAACTTCGCAATGGGCACTTTGGCTCGGTTACATTAATGTATTGTACATACGGTGCGTGCGTGGTTAACTGCAGTAAATATGAATGGAAATTATTCAGATTTCACTTATTTGAAATTGAGTGCTGACCGCGTCTTTTACAAGTTATGCCATCTCTTGGGAAAGAGTTGAGTTCACCTTTTCTGGTTAATGTAGAATTCACCATTAGCGCTGTTGATCGTTGCTGGACATGCTCTTGGAGACTCCAATCCATTATGGTGGTGAATGTTTTCAGTTCCTAGCAGGCAGCGATAATATTGGCGATTTTTCTATTTCGGCAGAAGCCGAAACCCTTCGCCTTCGTCATTTATTGAACAGATTGATCGGCCATGGACATTCGCGGCATAGAAGTGACAAATCAATTAAGGGTACGTAGCAGAACTTGTCAGCCTTTGATGGATGTGTCATGTCCAGTCTTTCTAAATACACCTACTCCAATACGCTAATTTTGCGATAGATTTCGTTGTTCTTGACTTATTCCTAACTCTGTGCGTTTTTTCATTACTTCGACAGTAGATACTTCAAATTATCGGGGCCTGACTAACACGTATGTTACTTGGCCGATGCTACTATCGATGTATCTCCCCTTTCATTTCTTGGATACGTTTTGCCTCGAATTTCTCCAATGAAGCTAATGTAAATTCATGTATCAGACTTACGCAGACTGTAAACGAAGTTTCTCTGATAATCGGATATTCCTGTAAGTGATAATGACCCAAATACCCTCGACATGATTTCTAGAGTGCGATCCGCGCGAAGCTGCTGGAATTGGGTGTGCGTTACGATGAAGAATTACCGGACTACATCCTGGTGATGGTAGTGAACAAGAAGTCCAGACAACAAATGCACGACGATTTGCATTTGTTTTTGGAGGATTGCACCACACCTTTCGTAGACTGGCTGCACGATCAAGTATTGAAGAAGTTACAAAAGGTAACAGTGGCGAAGAAGAAATCCCTTAGAGAATTTGTTCCTACTGTGGTTGTCAAGCAGGAAGAGGAGAGGAAGAAGAAAAAGGAATCAACTACTTCGTTCTTGGAGGATCAAGGTGTGGAACAAACTGGAGACAAATTGGCACAGAAACCTGCAAAGGAGGACAAACAAATTCATAAACAAAATGCGAAACCATCTGGTTCTAGTCAGAAATTAGAAGTCACCCAGAGCAGGACTGCAGAAAAGATTGTGAAACCTGATATCAAGTCAGATAATCCATTAAGTTACAGCACAGAACAGGAGACCATTTCAAAAACTAATGAAGAAGAAAGAAGAGTCGCAGTTAAAGAAGTTGTTTCACAAGATAGTCATAGTAGTAAGCCTAGCAAACCTGCAAAGGATAATGATCCTCCCAGCAAGGATACTAAAAGATTACTGGACGTTAGAGAAGAACAGTATAAGGCTACTGCTAAGAAGAATAAGCCAGAAGAATCTAAAACTGAAGAAGAAGAGTGCAGAACTGCCGATAATTTAAGAAAATTAAAGTCTTGTGTGAATAAACCAAAAATTACATCGGTTGTATCAGTCAAAAATCGACTTGGAGTCATTTCTCCAAGAAAGAAATTCGAGGTGTACAGAGAAAAAGGCGAAAATGAAAGTCGTCATCGACAAGCGGAGAACTGGTTCGACAAACATACATACGATAATCATCGTAATGGTAAAATTCAGCGGAACAGGAACGTTCAGGACGAACGTTTAAAAAGAAAGCGCGAATTAGAAATGAAACGTAATGAATCGGAAAAATCCAACGATATCAAGAGTCGACTTGGAAACATGAAAGATGATAGAATAGTTAAGAGTTCGGATGCCAGGGATAAAATCAATTCAAATGTAAAGCCAAAATTGCTTGAGAAAAGTACTGGTACCGTGAAAGACCGTCTTGGTACAATACCTGCTAAAAAGGAAACAAGCAACTTATTGCAAAGTACTCCTAATTTTGGATACGTCAAAAATTTAGAGCAAGACAGGGATCCAATTAATAATGGCAGGAAGATAAAACAACGACTTGGAACTGTTAAAAGTAATTTTCAACTCAATTCGAGAGCAGCATTTGAACCAACAATCAAATATTCACAGAGTAGTGAAGAAGATGATTGCTTGAAGTTAGCATCAGAAGAAGAATTAGAAGATGATACACAATCAGCCACAAATAGCAGCGGTATTAAATCCCGAATAATAGCAGTTAATAAACCTTTAACTGTAAGAACGGAAAGGAAGAGAAGGAAATTAATCGGTAAGGACAGTATCGAAATGGGTAGTGATATTGAAGAGAATAATGAAGATGCTAAGATACCCAGCAAAGTAATAGTTACACCAAGACCCCTTAAACCTTTACAACCGACACAAAAACGAGCCACGCAATCGCTCTTATTGCGAGCAGTCGCGGAAGCGAATCAGTCTGTTGTGACTCAAAAAAATCCAGAACCCTCCTTAATGGTTGGTACTAAATAGAACAAATAATATTCTCAGTCACCAAGTTTTTGAAGTTTCTAACGACATTTATCAATTTTTGATAGGAAAGAAAGCCGATTTTAAAGCGGCTCAAACCTGGTAGTGTACGAGACGTAGGGCAAAACTTGTCTGTACATTTGAACGCTACTAAAAGATTAGTTATGGAGAAGATTCAAGTTGAACTAAATACAGTTGACACTTCAGAAGCACAATCAAAGCCTTGTAAGTTTACAATGTTACTATTGAACCTTGATCGTAGCTGAGTTTACCTGTTTAATAAACATATTATTTATTAAACTATTTATAGATGTATCGCAGACTGTCAATGACGAACATATGGGTGTCGTAATGTCCTTATTTCAAAGAAGTGATGACAAACAAAAATTTCTGGTCACTTTAAGTGGATATAATAATAATCTCTCAAAGGAGAAAGCTGCTTCTGATGATGAGGAGCGTTTAGAGATGGAGGTAACTGACAGAAAGATTGAAACATTTTGCCATTGATTACAGACCATGTTATTCAATCAGGTAAATGAGGACGATGAGTTGGCCCTTTCGACTACACAAAATGAGTCATACACACCAAGTGATACAGAGCAAAATGCACTTCGGATAACTGATACCGAAAATGATACAGATACCAGCATTAAGGAAAGGTCCGAAGAAAACAATGAAAACTGTAATATCGAGAATATGGAAAATGCAGAGGGTATTCCGAAGAAAAGGCGGAAACTCAGTCCTATAGTTTACAACAGAGAAGAGTCACAAAGCCCAGAGCTAAAATCAGCCGCGGCACGAGTGAACATTGTAACCAAACGTATAGATAAAAAGCCGTTGACCGAAAATAGTGTAACACCCGGTACAGATAAATCTAGGGAGAGGTGTAGGTACTGGCCGAACTGTACTTTAGGAAACAAATGTGCATTTCAACATCCTTCAGTCATGTGCAGGTACTATACTACAAATGTCAACTCTGCAACATTATTTCCTTATATATCAGTCGCATCAACTTAATCTTCTTTCATCACAGTGCATTCCCGGCCTGTAAGTTCGGTGACAAGTGCGCGTACAGGCATCCTAAGTGCAAGTTCGGCTTATCCTGTACAAAATTGGGCTGTGCATTCTCGCATCCTGCTCAGCAATGCAAATACCATCCGTTCTGCACAAAGCCCAGTTGCCCGTATTCGCACCCAACTCAACAGACAAGTGCCCCGGGAGAGAGTTCGAGTCAACGGGCTAAATTCACGTGGAGAAGGCGTGATTGAGAAAGGTCTCATAGACGAGAGTTTCGACTGTAGACATTATTTCTTCTGGTCACGGGAGAAGGTACAAACAAGACCACATAAATCGTGGATCGCGAAATATACCGATGGTTATGTAGGGCGGCGATATCACGATGTTCGATTCTGCATTACTAGCCTGTAGTACATACACACATGTGATTCACGTTCACAGAAGCATATGCATTGGTAAAATATTCGTTTTTATTCATAGCATATTTTGCAGCACCACTACTCCGTAGTCCCACCTGTTCTAATGCGAATCAGGAAACCGAGCGAGCGAGGAGAGGGGGCCGAGCATGTCCTGTAGTTTATTTAATCCAGTTTAATGGATTGCATTAGTGTATATTACGGTCGATTAAACAAATGCGCTGTGTCAAATAAAATCGATCCCTATCCTATAAATTATAGTCATTGTTATAGAGGAATAAGTATGTAAATACAATCACCTTATCCATTCTTTATTATTTAGAGCTTCTTTTCAATCAAACAAAATCTTATGTTGTCTTTGTCGTTGACCTTCTTGCTCGATTGTGCGTTCTATTAATTACTCGATTAACCATCGAGCTATATTAACATTATCTGTAGACCATTGTGAAGATACGAATCTTATATAAATGACTGAAAATATACAGATGGCTTTCTTAAACTAATATAACATTTATATCTTCAGCTTCTTATTCCTGCCATTCCTCCTAAGACGTAGTAGAATTCAATAAAGTAATGGTAGGAAGGTTCTTCTGATAGATACATTCAACGAACCGATGTAAATAGGGTAACAGGGGGTACAGATGATTCATCCAAGAGGACCCAAACATATCTTACTCTACTAAACTATCGTAGGTATACGTGTTTATCTTTTCAATACAATACACAAACCCAACAAAGGGATCCGTAATAACAAGGACCCTTCAAGTTTCAAGTAGAAATTATGTTCTTGTTTTTGTCTGTATTTCAAGGGCGAAACAAGCTCAACATTGTCAATATTCATCTACAGAAGCTTTATTATCTCATTGAATTTCGTAAAAATAACTCGAAAAGTAGTTGAACACGCGGCCAGTTTTCTCGAAATCCCCTGTCATCACGGACGTATCCTCCGGGCTTATCTTATCGCAAGAATTGACACGGTGTCTCTACTCACCATTCTCCGTGCTTTCGTGCAGCCTCGCACTAGGGTCTTCTGCGTGTATCCATATAAATCGTAAGATTTGTCGTTGTTTGTGTTTTTCTAACGATGGATAAGTGATAGAATGGTGTTCGCAAGGAACTAAGTGAATTCCACCCTCCGAGTCAGTTCCATTCGTGGTAGTGACGTAAAGTTGTGAAAATAAAGCAAATCGTTTCAGTTTGGTGAGATACATGCAGCAAGACATCTCTCGCTCGGGTTACTCCTGAGAAACTGTTAACTTTTAACGAATCTTAAATCCAATATTTTGATCTTAGTAGATGCCAATCATAAAAAGCAGATTTTTTTAACGGTGTATCAGATTAAAGTAATTTTTGGGAGTGAGAGAAAGATTCATCAAGTTTCGTGCAACAGAGAGCTTTTAATTCAGATATAATTGATAAGAGATCAACAGTAAACATTGTTGACCAATAAATGAAGTTCGTGTAGTCAACATTATGTAAAATCTTATATAATCTATTACCGTGGAATACGTGCAACCGTGTCCAGTGCAGTTGTGAGCAAACAAGGATGTTGTTTCGGTGTTTCGAGGAAATCCAGTGTCCTGTGGATTTCCTTCAAAGCAGGGCTTAAAATTGGGAGGGGAGAGACGGTCGGGTCCAGTCGGGTCAACCTCCATAGAATTTTGTAGGACCTATAAAGCGGCTGCAGGAATTACCCTGTACTTCATTAAGGTTTCTCGCCCCCAACTGCCAGTTCTCTGTTAGTGAGTGTTCACTACTGCTTCAGAAGAATGGGTCTCCAGGACGATGGTGAAAGAGGAGAGGCGAACTGCCCGATTGGCCTCGAAGCGGAAGTAATTAGTGAGGTAATTACTCATTCGTTATTCAGTCGCAAATCCTTATTTTTGTTTAAATGAATTGTTATCATAATCTTTCTTTCGTTCAGCGATTTCTGAATGGTGTAGCTGATATCCCAGATTGTCGAGCACATGTCAATCTCGAGCAAGAGTATCGTGATTTCCCGGAAGAGAAGATATGGTGCCCAAGGGATGAAGTGAATGAGTGGGTTCCTTTCTACGTCTTCGTGGCTCGATCGGTGTTGACTTTCATGCAAGAGAATCGTGGAATTCCCAATAGAGAGGCCATGGAGAATTCTTGTACGGGCTACGCCGAGCAGTACATTACGGATGTACTGCACAATTCCAAGTATGTGCCGGAAGATGCTTTAAAAACTTTGATGACCACCGAATTACCAAAGAAGCTCGTCACACGATGGACCACTGCTCAAATCGTATGTTTGACAAGTTAAAGTTTTTACCTCTCCACGTTTCCTTGACACGAAGTAAAGTTCGAATGGGCAATTCACAGGATCTCTTCCTCGAAGGAATAGCTAAGCACGGCAAGAACTTTGCAAATATACATAAATATTTGCTGCCCGGAAAGACTACGGTACGCATCAATTAAATCAGAGCTCGTTAAAAATTGATATTTCGAAATATGAGTTTTGTTATGGGTGAAATTATTTCCAGAAAGAAATCGTGGATTTCTATTACATGTGGAAGTGGTCAGAAGCTGCGAAAGCAATTAGAACGTGTCGACGCCGTCGGCATCGTAGGTCAAAGAGACGCTTTCCGTCCATCGGCTGTATCTTCGGTGAACTCACATCCCCTAGAATAGTGACGAGAAGTGCGTCAATAGCCTCCAAGCTTTTATCAAAGAATGACACGACCCCGAATCTAAGTGCCAGTCTACCTCAAACTTCGAATTTCCTGCAGACGAGAAAACGAAAGCGTTCCCCCATCATTCGGTGACATGTTCGAAACTTACTTGCATATAGTTCATGATGATTATTATGTGATACGTGGATTTCGCCACATTAAAGTCGAAAAACGAAGGATTTGCTCTCGATAACTCCAACAACGTGTGAAGGCTTGGAAGAGTAAATCAAAAAGCGATAAAAAGGAGACTTTTTTTTAAATATTTCAATTTATTCCATACCATCAGTCATTAAATAAAATTTCATATTACTAGCACGGTGTAAGAATGTCACGTCGAAGTTCTCTTGAGTTGCGCACATTTACAAGGTCCTTTCACGCAAAAGTCTATGGGTAGTAATAGCAAGAATAGGGTGTCGATTGTGATGACATGGCAATTGTGCTATAGAACATTCGTGCCATAGCCACATAGTACATATATGGCACATCGCTCCCTTCGAGAGTCGCCTCGACCGAAATTCTCTATTTATTCGCGTCGACTACTAATTTCTTTTTCCCGGTAAAAAGTCGAAAATGGTTCTCCCGCGCAAGAGTATCTTCATTAACACCTATTAGAATACAGGCAGTATGTTTGGAAGGTGTGTTGCGTACAGTAGTGATTTGTGAAGATTTTGACACGTGGGAGAGTGTAATCGGAATGGGAAAGAAGTTCAGTACTTTGCGTCTGGACTCGTTCGACGAACGGTCGATCATGCTGCTCGAGCATGTTAGAAATTGTATAAAAAGTGTAAAGTGGTCTGATCGTCTTTTGTCGCATTTCGCAAGGCGATGATACACAATATAGAATTACCAAATCTGTAACATTTGTATCACAATTGTTAAAGTTTGGTCAACAAAGTCGGTGGAATACACTTAATGGCTGTATGTTTATTTTTCCCTATCATTTCATTAATGGATCCTCGTACGTATATTCGGTGTAATTGCTGGGGTCATGTATTCCAGTTATTAGGTAGGAAAGATATCTACCTATCAGCATTATGCCCGCAACATAAATCGCTACATCTATACATTTTCCCGTTATTAGTGGACTGCTAATGTTCCTGCTCGAACTATCCGCTTTACCAATACATTATTTTCCATGTATAATAGTTATAATCTTTCGTTTACTTAAGCTAGCAAATTTCTCGGCAACTTTACAACGTGAAACGGGATTTCTTTTATACAGTATCGAAAGCTCACGAACGCAAATTGGATCTATAAGTATTGTATACATATATTATAAACTCCTAAAATAATCTATTTGCCTTCTACAGAATAGTTCTTTCAGAGAGCACAACTCGTTACGCTTTGAAAGCTATGCTTTCTGAAAGAGAATCGACGATCCGTCGTCACCTTGATTGTTCCGCATATTATTCTTTTTTTATAGATCTACTCTGCTTTCGTCTCGTTACTTGGGGCACTTAAAAGACCGTCATCGCTCTACATTATATCCACAAACAGAATTCTCCGCTTCATCCCACCCCAACCCCTTTCGCTCATATCGCTTTACTTTCATGCACGTTCACTCTCGCCTACCACGAATAAAAATAATAGAAATGTATATTATATACACATATGTATATTTGCATCAGACCGAATTTCCGTAGAAGTAGGTCCTGCCAATCGACAGATCGGAACACCATAACTTTCACGTTCAAACTTATAAGGGAACAGAATCAAGGCCCTTGAGGTCGCTTGACTCCATTTTTCACATGAGGAAACATTTACTGTATTTTGCAGTCATCGAGAAGAGTCTGTTTATCGCGTACAACGACAGTACAATGGTAAGATCGGCATAATGAGTCACGGTCTTCGAAAAGTTGTCACGACAAAACCCTGTTCCCTGGCGTTATACGGTTTCCACCGTAGTTCTTTACCTGTGTTCCTCGACTACCAAGCATGCGTAGTGCAGATGGCATTCCTTGATTTCTTTGTGAAAGAACAAATTTCCCGCAAGAGTTTTTTCGCTCATCCTTCCTTCTCTATTCTCGCGTTTCGTTTCTCGTAGGAGCCTCTACGCTTCTTCACCCACCCTCCTCGGAATATACCCCAAACGTAATGCATAATTTTATATTAATTTCTTTCGCTTTACACAATAATAATTATAATATAATTACAAATAATTAATAATTTTAATACTTCACTAGATTCCTAGAATGTCTCTTATGCCAGGCAACGGCGGCGACGCCGCGCATGGACACAGTTATTGAATTGCCCTCAGCCGCGACTCGGCCGAGATCGCTTAGCTTATGTGATTTTATCACAGGAACGCACCTTCGATCTCATTTCACGGATACTACGTTCAGACATTCACTGCTCGAGTACTGGACTTAGGTTCTAGAAGGACGCTTTGGAGTGGCTACTAATACGATGAATTAGCGATTAACGTCTTAATTGTAAATGCGGCGATACAACTCGTTAAATTCTTTTATACATGTATTGCGCTCGAGTATCCCTTATAGAAAAGTTTTTTCAAAAAGACAATATTTCCCACTCTCGAGATCAGAGTGAATCATGAGAAGGCCTGGTTTAAAAGATACAAAATGTAATGGCACAGTAAAGGACTGAAACGGTGGTAAGGCATATTTTTTCACGCTATTATTTGTAGTCGAATGAAGAACAATCGAACAGCAGAGGTGAATGATTCATCACGTGATCGAATTAAAGTATTCGCGAATAATCAAGTATCAATCGGCGTAATGGTGTATCGTACCCCACCTCTTTATATACACATATAATATAAAGGCTATAATTCTCTTATGTGTTTCTGTCAGTCCTCTACTTCAAGGATGAGCAACCCGCGCGAGTCGCAGGCAAGTATTTCATACACCATTCGTACAACAACGAATTCACTGCTTTCGATTTACTAAAAACATTTAGTAAAGTAGGGGGTTAACAGCTACACAATTTCGAAAATATCATACTCTGTAATCTCACATGCTTGTCTTGAAAATCCGACCCCTACGCTAAACTTTCTTACTCCAGGTGTATCGCAAACGTCAGAACAATCAGGAATCAGTCAGTCCGAACTTACTTGCACGGCAGATATTCAGTGCTTACAGTGATGAACATTCGTATTTCAAATGCATGTTGTTTTCATGAAAGTCGAAATACGAAAATGACAGCAGACTGTGTACAGATCAGCTTGTGGTTCTCGTATACTTTGTTCCACACTTACATATTTTCAGCGCGCGGATATTTCCGTCAGACTTTACTCACTCGTATCCTCAAATTTCTTTTGTCTACACCACTGTAACTGTCTTTAAGAAATTACAAAAGTTCAGCAGTTTCCAGTAAAAAAAGTGAAAAGGTGCGCACAATTTACTTTCAGTCTGGCTTTGGTATTATGTAACTTAGTTTTGTCAGTAGAAAGTGTATTCAAGTCACTGTTTTACAATCTTCGATATCAAAACCCATAAATCCAATGAGACACTTACTCTTTATGTTAAATTCTTACGATAGTTTAGTAAAATTATGCATTAATGCTAATATGATTTAAAAAGCATAAGCCACGTATCCCTGTAAATTGTAACAATTCATGTCTTTAATTTGGTCCTAAATCATTCTATCGCTACAGTGGAGTAGAGAAAGAAAGAAGCACCGTTAAAAGCAGACTTCCGATAACCGAAATCGACTCTCCTGCTCATCATAAAAAGGCCTCCTGTCACTAGTTCGTCGTATGTAAGCTTACGTCCACCAAAACCAGTTTTTATACCAGCTGATTTCCATCTACTCAATCGACCCTGTCATTGATAACCACCGTGCCTCCACCACCACACGCTAATTCTCGACAACGGAATGCACCGCAAACAAAGTCTTCTCAACAATTCACTTTATACCACATACTAAGGAATCAGTCTGTTACTGTGTAGTACAAATATTTTCACATCGTGCAAAATAGTCTCGTCTATCCGGTCATTGTCAAAATAAGAAAATCATCCGTAGACACGTCACTGCGTATGAGCTCGAACAAAGCTCTTGAAGGGAACAACACCCACAGTCGTCTACTGACCTGTCCGAGATTAACTTGTTAATTGCGGAGTTTCGTCATCCGTGCCTTTACTTGAGAAGGCCTTCTGTATTCTCGGTCAGATTCTCGGGAAGGAACAGTACTATTTACATCGCAGTATATTGCTCCGATGAAACATCGAATCACAGCCACTCAGTGAGGCACCCACCGAACCACATCACCACAATTGGAACAAGGTAAGTCGTGAGGGCGCGAGTCAAAGTCATTTTTTCCCTAGTTGCACCACTGTCTATGGTATTAGTATTGTTACCAGAAGCGCTATTCGGCTCGACGTTAACGCGCGGTGGTACGACATCCTGGTGAACCACTGGAGGCGGTTTCGGCGCCTCTGGCACTGGAGATTTAGGTTGATAGCCTGAACCTTCTTCGTTAAATCCATCTTCATCGTCAGTGATAGGATCTTGGTCAGTGCCATCTCCTGAGCCGCTACCTGAGCCGTACCAGGTTTCCTCTGTAATGTAATATACAAAAAGTTTGAATATACGGATGTCACTTTTTCTTTTTTAAAAAAAATGTATCGTTGAAACGGATAATGTTACCTGTATCAATCCAATCAACATCTTGTCCGTTGAATGCAGATTTCAATCTGTTAGTAATTGTTGTAAGTGCAAAAATCTGATCCCTCACAATTGTTGGTCTTGGCCCTGAGCTTCTTACTTCGGGATTCAATGACTGACTTTCTCCATCCGATGATACCGGATATATATATCTAAAACAAGAATTCAATCGCATATTAATTAGTTGACCCAATTACCTTGAAGCGACTAGACGATCCGAGATTAATTGAACGTACTTATCCACGTGGGTACCATTCCAGCATTCCTTCGTGTTGCTCGGCGGGACCACCAAGCCATCATTACAAAGCTTGTACGGTAGGTAAACCCAGAATTGCCTCGAGTCGCGAACTCTCTGACGTATTTCCTTAACGAGCTTGTCGAGGATCGCTTCGGTGGAAGGGTGGTCATCCGTCAATGTCTCTTGATCGAAATTTAACGATTCTAATTCTAATTCCCGATTATCTCTACGCCTACGACGTCTTCCCAATACCGGGCGACCACAACCGGTAAACACGCGTTGCGAAACATCTTGGCTGTTCTCTTGGAGATTCATAATGGCTTCAGATATCTTCAGATTTATTGGTCGCACTAACATCTCTATGTTGAAAGGGCCCAACAAACGGTCGGCCACTTTATCGACGGCCTCTGGAAATGAAAAATGTAAGGATTCAATGTTAAGATCTGAAATAAATCGATCAAGCGACAATTATACGTAAATAATAATAGTTGGATTACCCACCAACGAAATGATTCCATTCAGCATCGAGCGCCGCGTGCTGAGCCAAGCAGCCCTTCATTACATTAGAACACATGTCTCCGCAAGCTAGTACAGCGTCAGGTATCCCACTGCAAGACGGGCAGGCTGTCATCCTCGTAAGTGCAGCTGCACAGTCCGTGGAAGGTTTCAGCTGGGAAAACATACCATTTCGGTCACTAGTGAAATACTATGAAAGAGTGGAGTAGTGCATTTTCTGTGATTATATCTTACCGACTGCATATTCTTCAAGACATCCGCGGCTACAACAAGTGCTTGGCTAAACGCTCTAGTAGCGACGAACGACCTTTTAATTTGAACACCCAATTTCTGGGGTACGTCGCCGAATGGTCGCATCTCCTTCATGTGCTCTATCACGCACTCCAAATACTTATTGTCGAAATTGTACTGGCTGTTAAGAACGGTGAACATCTTCTGATAGAGCGTGCTAAAGAAATTGTCCATCGTGTCGTCGAGGTCGACCGTCCCCTTCGCGTAATAATTCTCCAATTCTTTAAAGAGGTCGGTGAAGACGTACGCATTCTGCTCGTAAAGAATGCCATAGGTTTTCTTGAACATCTCATGGAAACCCCGCTTGCTAACTGCTAGAAGCTCCTTAAAGAAGCCTGCAAAAAAAAGGTGAAATTCGCAATTTGTCGCGTAATGCGATCAATGAAGCGGCAAGCGCTAATGACAGTTTTATTAATCACCGGGCAACGATCGACTATAAATCACGAGGGACGATAAAGTGGGTAGATGGATGCCATCGGCGTAAAGAAACCCAGTCAAAGAGGCTGCGCGATGTCACGAATTCAACTTGAAGGCTTTCACGCAAGGTTTGATATTACAGGGTTCGCCGGCGGAAAGTAAAAAGGGTCGACGGCAGGAAGAAGTCAGTATCTAATGGTTCAAAGGGACCTAGTGCATTAAGTCTGTTACGGCGGCGATTTTTACGAAAACTAGGCGTGTCGTCGGGGGTTGCAAAACCGCAAGGCTCCTAACGATTCTCATTAACGAAATTACTCGGCGTCATGAGTTAGCGCGTACGTTGGCAACGGTGTGTGTCCCCCCCCCTCCGTAGTTGAGCTTTCATCTTTTCCGTAGGTAGTCTCGGCCCCCCTTGCACCCAGTGCTTCCTTTGACGCGGCGGCACCTAGCCTTTATCAGGGTGCATACCCACTTTACTTGCCACTCCGCGCGATAGAAGTGCACAGAAAGAGAGAGACAGACAGAGCGAGTGAGAGAGCGAGAGAGAAAGAGTGCTTTCCAGAGGACGGCAGCGCCGTAGGATACTCCAGGGCTTGTACAAGTCATACTAAAATTGTTACTTGAAACATTGGCTACGTGCGTCGTCGCCGCCGCCGCTACGCCGCTCCTACGACGTGCGACATTTGAAAAATAAAAGAGGAGCTTGTTACTAGCTCCGAGCTCTGCCGCCCTCCTCCTCCTCTCACGACTGGTGCGTTAGTGTTAAAGGAGAGAGAGAGAGAAAGAGTTACATTTAACGACCAACTTTTCTCCCTTTGATCTTAGATTAATAATTATGCCTGCGGCTCGCCAAGCCTCTGGAAGCGCACTCCTCTCGCCGATGCTGTAATCCCGTTCTATACGATATTGCCCGACCTTTATCCATGTATTTTTAACCCCTTGTTCTCGGCTTTCTTAGTTCTCTTACCAGCAGCATACTCGTGCGCCCTTTACAAGAGGCGCAGTACCTAGATAGAGAGAGCGAGAGAGAGAAAGAGAGCGGCAAGGTCTCCCACGAATTTTCCCGCCTCCTACCCCCGGCTTTCTATTTTAAAGCCTGTGTACCCGATGAGTAACGAACCGTACAAATTTCGTCCCTTCGCTCTCTTCAACCCCGCGCGTCCCGTTACGCGAACCGTGAGAAGAATATCGAAATCCTGGCGAATATCCGCGAGAGATTCCAATGGAATTATCGAATAAAAATGAGATATAGTATATATATATATATATACTCACTGTGAAACTTGGCGCCTCTCGTCGATAGGACTTGATGCAATCGGTGGAGAGTTTCTTTGGTGGCCTTCTCGTGCTTGTCACGTGCCCTCGCCTGCAGTCTCACTTCCATGTCGGCGGAGCAGCACACCTCTCCGCCGTTCCTCACGCTGCCGCATATTTTCAGCTCCTTTGCTGGAAGAGAGCGAAGAGAGAATGCAATTAGACCTCTGAAATATAGGGTCGCCCACTTCGAGATCCTCGAGCGCGCAACCACCCGTCCTCTAAAGTAGCAATGACAACGCCTCCGGTTACTCGATTCCCTCCCGAGAATATCCTCCAACATCCAACCCTTCCAGTAACCCTCGGATGATTTTTTTTTAGTACCATTTCTCTGTTGTTTTTTTTTTTAATTAAATGTATCGTCGCATCACGAATCTTAAGGGAAAATAGAGTCAACGGTTGGCACGTGGGAATTGTGGGGAATACAGGATTCCCGATGCTCGCGTGGAATCCCAGTATTCCGATACTCCAATCCGGCTAACTGTGGTGTGTACATATCGGAATCATACGCGACAGAGCGAATTATAAAGCCAATCGATAACTGTGTGTGACGCAGGGCTTCATTCTCTCTCTCCCTCTCTCTCTTGCGCTCGTTCTCTCGCAAAGGTTAACCTTGTGTGTATAAAAAAAGGCGAGGATTTCGCACGCTTGGATTAATCCCTAACTAATCGAGCGTAAAGCTTCTTCAATGAGCGCTCGACGAGCACACACGTGTACAGCGAGTTGCTCGGCCACATCGAGGTCGATCTGGACCACCGCCAAGTCGCAATGATTTTCGTTTGAAATTACGATCTCCTACCTCTCCAAGCTGGCATAAATATATTAAACATCCAGTAACATGGAGTTGGTAAGAGGGAGAAAGAGAGAAGGAGAGAGGGGTTGGGGCGAGCCGGAAGCAAAACAACAATTCTCGCCGGGTTGGCGAGAATGGACCAGGTCCGTAATAACGGAGTGTGTGCTGTCGATCAATGATTCTTTTGTCGGAGCTGCGCGAGAAAGAAGCGAACAAAACCGATGACATCTGTCTGGCGAAACACCCCTGTGTGTGCGCCGGTGGTGGCGAGTATGTACAGACGGACGACGAGGAGGAGCACATAAACCAGCGCGCTCGTCGGCGTCGGCCAGGCGTTCGTACGTGAAAGATAAGCATTAGCGAAGCTGGGCTGCGAGGGCCTCTCGGCAGCAAATCGAAAATCGTTCGTGCTCAATAATTCCATGAGAGAGCCAAGCGAACGAGCGAACGAACGAACGAACGAACACGGCCACTGCTCGAATCGCAGTACGCGACGGGGACGACTGGCAAAAAGGTGATTTCATTTTTCAGAGTGATTACCCGATCGTCCCACGGTATGAATGAGTGAGCGCACGTCACGTCACTCGGAGGACGAAACATTTTTTTCTGTGGAAAGAGTGGAGAAACGAATGGTCTGTCGTGTATGTATATGCGTGTATAGGAGAGTAGTAGAGTAAAGAGAGTGGGTGGTAGCGACGCGCAGGGCGGATGAGCGAAATCTGATCGGGCTGCGCGTTTGCGTATGCACCTGCGAAAGCACAGAGGCGAAACTTTGCTATGAGCTACCGTGTCGCGTAGAGGATTTAGGGTGTTTTAGGGCGAAGCTTATTGTTAGAGAGGGGAGTCGGAAGACATGGGGTTGCTAGGAGACACCCTCTTCCACATGTTATATTACATTACCCTATGCGACTCGTAGGGGACGACGTCGAGTCTGTGTTGCCGGTGAGAGAGAGAGAGAGACTCTACCGCCGATTCGATGCCTGCTCGCGGTGCGCGTCTACCTAGAAAATGGCAATCACATCCTCCAATACCCTGACGCGTTCCAGCTAACGACCATCTCTACGTACTCTCTCTCCTGCACTCATCATCATTTTACTCCCGACTTTTTTTTCCACCCTCCGCGATATCTCCTCCTAAAGAATGTATCGCGTCAACACCGACGGGTGGTTTATGCCATTCTTCCAAAGAGCAGTAACTCTTCCTTCCCATCATCAGTTGAAGTCATTACGCGGAGGAACAATCATCGAATCCGCATGGGCGTAACCAATTGCATTTAGAGCGTAATTGGGGTCGTTGAAACAGTCATCGGCAGACATCATCGCGCGACGGGATCTCGACGTTCATGTTCCAATAATTTAATTTCCTTAATTACAGTAATTAGTGGACCACCGGGTCGCATGGTCGATAAGAGAGCGCCGCCCGAAACGAACGCTCGTCGACCTCTCGAACAATGGGCTCTGAACTCACTGATTGCGATTGTCTGTAAAGTGCAGAGAGGGCGAAGAAGGGGTGAGTGAGGGAGAGGGAGAAAGAGGGAGGCGACGATGCTGGTTGTGGAGGGCGTCGAGGTAGAGGTAGGTATGAGGTTGCAGCTGCGGCAGAATTCGAATCAAGATTTCTTGGGCCAATTCCGAGCACAGCGAGCACACACAGTGTAGCTTATAAAAGGCGGGCGTATGCCAGTGTTTATTGTGCTCTCGCGGTAGCCGGGGCTTTAGATTGGCGGGCGTCCCGACGCCGGCCGCCGTACTGCCCGGAGGATAACAACACCCGGGTGGTTTTCTAAACATAGAGGCCACGTGGTCAGTGAACCCCTATTTCCTTCGGCAGGATGTTGATGGCCGCCTTTCCACCCAGTCACTTTTATTCATCCGCACGCATATGAAATACGACCTCGAAATGCCCCGGTAAATACAGTTACTCATAAAATCGAATCCAATGGAAAATTCGTTGCTCTCTCAATTGCCATTGGTCGTATGTTGTTGGTATAAGATAATAATAACTCATCTTGCAATTATAATAAAAGCATAAAAAATCACTTTAATAAACGTAAAGTATTTAACTTTGATGTGAAAATAGAATGTCAAAGGTACTATATCATTTTAGAAGCTTCTTCACTATCTACATTGAGAAGTATACGCTCAATTCTGCGAGCAACAGTAACTCTTATAATTCTCCAGAAGTACTTACACACCGAAGCCGCCGCTGCCTGGTGGCAATTGGTGCTCGGGTATTAATCAGGAGAGCGGACAAAACGCGCGGAGGTGCTAACCAAGATTTAAAGTACAGTTTTCTGCTTTCAGGCTGTCGGCCTGTGTACCGTGTGCCGAGGTCGAGTACGGATGAGTGAGTGGGTTAAGAGTGGGTGGGTTGGTCGGACCGCGCGAGTGGTGCCACTAGTCCCCAGTCAAAATTGGCGAATACCAGCGCTGAGGCGAAACAGAGAGAATATACCTGTCCTGCCCTTGTGCAGTTAGCTATATGTATACACACACACACAGGCACACATACACATAGCAATAGCAGCGGGAGTGAAGAGCGTGCGAAAAGCGAGGTGAAAAAAAATCTCGCAAACCGAATTACCCGGCTTACAATGGACGGTCAGGCTTCCATTGAATTCACCGAGGATCATTGCCGTCGAACGAGCGGCGATGCAAAGATACTTCCTGGCGAAAGAGGAGTCCATCGTCGTCTCGGCGTCGTCATTACCAGGGAAAATATCACTGGTGCGGTTTCCACGGGAGCGTAAGCGGAGCCGGGTTATACAGGGTGTGTTGTAGGGTAGAGAAGGCCGGTGTTGGCGAGACGGTAGCGCGCTGCTGTGCGCCTCTGCGAGTTTACACGTGGCCACGATGTAAACGTTGCCGGTTAGAGTTTAATTTGAGACCGGATGGCCGTCGGCCCTCGCTGGGAAACCGCAGCCTCCATTGCCGCGGATACTCAAAATCCTTCGCAGCAACGGCAGCTGCGAGAAGAGAGGCCGCAACATTTCCGAGTGTCAAGGCACTAGCAGCAGCAGCAGCAGCAGCAGCAGCTACGGTAAGCCGGACGACACACACGTTGGCATAGTGTGGATCGTCGCCAGGCAGAGCAGCTCTAAGTAAGTATACATGGTATGCAGCTCCTCTTACTCGCCAGAGCGAATACGTACACGGCTACTTTCACGAGTAGTTGGATTTTTGTGTTACCGCGTGTGATTCAATTACATGGAATGTATTAGAGGCTGCTGAATATGCAAGAGACCTCGCTCTCAAAAGTCGGTTAGGTAGTAGCGTGTTATAGTCGGGGGGAGCCTTTCGTTCGCTGCTGGAGAAGGTTCAATCGTCATCGCGGCAGAATTCACGGCGGAGCAAAGAACCGGGCGGCAACGTCGGTAGGAGCGGGGAACGTTAAGGAAAGGAAGAAGGTGGGTTTATAGGTAGAGGAATGTGAAGCGACATGCATAAACGTGTTCCCAGGAGCTAAAGATATTTGGAAGGGCGATCGTCCGACTGTTTACACTAGATGGGCAGCTCAGGTCAAGTTACTTTCGTGCTGATTCTCTCTTGCTCTCCTTTTACCCACCTGCCGCCGGGTTATGTTGACTCGCTCTCTCATACCTCTCCGCTCCCTCCCACTCTCTCTCTCTCTCTTTCTTTTTAACCCGACTACCTCGCCCCGCTCCCACCGTGTGCTCGCTCACAGGCCTCTATCCTTTCATTCTTGCACTCGGTGCAGCTCATTCCTTTCCACCCTTAGGCCCCATGCCTACACCGCCGCTGCCGCCGCCGCCGCCGCCTCTCTCGGACTCTCTTTATATCCGCTCGTTTTTTCTTTTCTTACAATCAGTTCTTCTCGGTTTATTTTTTCCGTCTGCAAGCCGCGCATACCTGACCGCCACGGGAGAGGGAGTCCAGTGCCTGCTGAACCCAGGCCGAGCCGCCACCGTGAGCGAGCGGATCCAACAGGCAAAGAGGCGATGAATACAGTGGGTAATCGAATTACAAGGACCTCTCGGAAATAACATATTCCCTTTATTTAACGCATGCCGCTAGGCGCCGAGACTTTCACATTCTCTCACGCGAGCTATTAATTATCATATTTTTAGATTTTTAGATCTTCCAGATTGGGCTTATTATTGGAATAAATGGTTGGTAAGGTAAAGAACGATAAATTAGTTAGAGGCAGGAAGTCTTTCTCACTGGTAAACGATGTTACAATCAGTATTTTTACCCGGCTGGGATCATGGGGAGGCGACGCGTTGCATTTGATATGCGCCCCATTGAATGAAGATAACTTTGTATGAAGCTGTTCCGACTGTGTTTGGCCGGGGTCGAACGATACGCTTTCCCGAGCTGGTTTGCTATTCCCTTTGACAGGGAGTTTCCTTCTTTTGCGTTTCGCACCCTTTCTTCCCCTGCCCGCCCCTCGCCCATTGATGCCACCTATTCTTTCGTGCAGACTTCCTTTGCCGCTCCCGTGCGCCTCACTCGCACTTTGTCCCTCTTGGTGTGTCCGACACCCTCTCCTCCTCCTCCTCCTCCTCCTCCTCCTCCTGCTCTCGCCCCCTCCGGCACTTGTGTGTGTGCTCGAGCCACGCGGTACGCGGAAGCGTGCGTACAAAACGTCTGTCTGAAGAGGGAAGGAAAAGTGGCCGCGCGCTCGAGCTCGACTCGAGGGCAAAATGAGAGGGCCGCGGATTCAGAAGAAAAGACCGAGAAATTGTAATGTCGCCTGTGCTCCTCTCGACGACTCCCCCCACCTCCCACCCATCTGACGTGCGCCTCCTCTTCTGCTTACTGAATAAGTGTACTCTTGCTTCTACCGTCTTACATCTACCGGAGGCCGTGCCGCGCGCGCGCGCATGCAGGTCACACACTCTTTATTTCACCGATATAGTCGTCGGTCAGGAAAGTTGGTTGGTGTTGTTGTCCCTTCTTCTTCTTGGCTCTCCTCTAGCCTGGGAGAAAAACCGGCTCGACTTCGGTTACCGATCTCTCAACGGCCATCCCTTTGACACTTGCTTGTGTCTCCCAAGGCAATTAAGCCCCGAACTGCTCTGACAATCAGCCGGAGGTAGAAGAGAGCCTTCTTCTTGGCCCTGTCACGCATGAGAGAGCTCCCTGATGCGTCCAGTGAATTCGTGCGGCGAACCCTTGGTATTTCTGGAATAGTTGAGGCGGTCGAGTCGAGTAAACGGTGGCCAAGGTTCCCTGCCTATTTTACCCCTAATAGCTTCTTGAGTAACCGGCCGCTTCCACCCTACACAGCAAGCAGTAGTTCTTCTCCCAAGCAAGCTAGCTAGATGTAGAGCTAGCTAGCTAGCAAGCGCCCTTAGCGCACGCGAACGGAAGCGAAGAGAAGATCCCTCGCTAATCCTCACGGAGGTTAATCTTAGCTGGCCTTCTAGCAGCGGAGCCCGAAGAACTAAGCCAGGAAGTGATGTCTGCATAATGAAGAAGCGCACTACGGCTTTCCGTAATAGCTGCGATACCATGAGCTTCGAATAATCGGTTATCCGTGTCAAGCCTGTGGAGATCTCTCCCTCTCTCTCATTCTCTCTCTCCTCTTTGTTCCATCTACAGGAGAAGCTCTTGCTATATCTGTGTTTGTGTCTCCTTCGTGGCGCCCCCTAGGTCAGGTGGCCAATGCTCCCGCATCGATTTGATATCTTCTTCCGAAGCGCGCAGGAGATATTAATATTGAGCGGCCTGTCACGCCAATACAAGATTAATTCCTACGCCGCTCAATTAGTTACCGCGCCCAAGCTCTTCTTTTTCTCTTCTTCTGTAAACGAGATTTTGTCACCGTGCGCTGTTGCAATCTCTCCTCTTTCTCTCTCTCTCGGTATAACATAATCCGGGAAAATGAAACGGCAACCGGCTTCCTGCCGTTCCCGCTACCCTGAATAACGAGAGAGGCGAGCATCTGCGTCAGGAAACACAGGAAACTGTTTCAATTGCTGCTGGGGCTACGGGGGCTTACAGGAGCGGGTGTTACATACGCGCGGCGTGCAGTTGGTACGAACAATGCGACAGAAGCTCGCTGGTACTCGTTAAGCGATGAGACCACAGTCTCGCACGAAAAAAAAAGGGAAAAAAAGAGAGAGAGAAAGAGAGAGATGTGCCAGCGACGGGGGCCGAGAATTAGATTACTCGACTTATGTAAAGTGAAGAGGCGTACTCTACACTTTAGTCAGACGGGCGGTCATAAAGTTGCTCGAGATCAAATATTCAATTATGGTCGAATGGTTGATCTCACCGCATATGGGCACACACTTCACTCTCATGCTCGACTGCAATTGTCCGAGCGTCTGGACCGCGGGTAGTTCGGAAATAGGAACTGTATTGACTGGGAGGAACAAAGGTTGAAGAGAGGGCGGAGCGATTTGTTATTCGTTTTTCCCGGATAAAAGCCACTCGAGGCCACTCTCATTGTGGGCTTCTGCCAGTCTATACACCTAGTGTAATGAGGGTGCAACATGTGCGAAAGTGGTGGCGTGTTCGGCGAGTACCGTTGTCGAGGCATAATGCTTCTCTCTCTGTCTCTCCCTCTCTCGAAACTAGCCAAGCTCTCATTAGGCAGGGAAAATCTCTCGAACACTTACACTGAGCGAACTGAAAAAGTACTTTCGTCGGCGCATTGCTCTTCCAGTCTGATGAAGACGTTCGAGAGTGTGTCAAACATTGCTTCCGCGTCTACTCGACTCATTTCTTCTCTCACACTATCGAATATTATTACCTTCTTGATCCGCCGCCACGGTAACTAACACTTTTTCATTATTTATTACTGTAAGTATTCTATCTTGGCGGCGGTCGATTGGGAAAACATTTAAACAGCTTTAATTACCTCCACTAATTAACCCTAGTTACACTCTTACTTCTTGCTTACACTTGCAAGGGGAGCCAGCCTAGAAATACCTTGCTCGAGGGAGAAGAGCTATACTACGAAACGGGATGGGAGGATGCAATTTTGATATTCCCTGAAAGCCTTAGGATGCTGCTGTTAGTTTATTCAAAAGGACAGGGCCGCCTGTCACTCTTCGGGGTGATCCGATTCCAAGGATATCTTAGTAGACTGGATCGATCTTTTATTAGCAATTGGTGGGGACAGCGAGGCTATTAGAAGAAGAGTGGCAGGATAGAATTGAGAAGGGTTTCTTGGTGTGGAGTAGTAATGGATGTGCGCGTATGCGTGTGTGTGTTTGTGTGTATGATACAGCGATACAGCGGGTCGCGAACTATAGAAACCCCTGGCCGAAGGAATGCGCGGTGGTATAGTGTATGCGTTGACCACATTCCTCTCCCATGCCTTGAAACGCTCCTCTTCCTCCATGTCTTTTATTTAACAGACTTACGGACCCCGGGGCCCATGCACGGCCCTCTTTGCGTCCATACACTCGCTTTAGAGACTCCGTACGGGGCCCCATAAACTTCTTCCTGCCGTTCTCGCGGATTTCACCTTGCCCCCTTCTCTCTCTTTCTCTCTTTCTCTCCCACCCGATCAATCCTCTTGTCCTTTTTTTACTCTCCATGGTTCCGCTCGAATTAAACCCTCGCGCTGCGTATTTAATTTGCTGTATTTCTCGCGCTAATTTTGAAGGCACCGATCTTAGAGCGAAATAAAGACTTTTGACCTTTTCAATCCCAGAAAGGAATAAAAGAGTTACATGTGCTAGTGTTATAGTATGTACATACAGTAGCACTGCGAACTTACATTTATCAGTATCACATTGGTTCCACCTTCTCTCTTCCTTACTTATTCATTACTGGAAAATTCAACTATCCTCGACTGTGACAGTGCAAAGGTTAACAGAGGTCAAATACTTCCTAAGTGAATCCCCGGTTTCCTGCCAGGATTCTTTTCAGTATCAAGGAATCGTCCTTCTGGAGGCGACGGTTCCGCCTGGCGTGGAAGACAGCCAGTGAAACATTAATCTGTATCACGTACGACAGCGTGCACGGTATATGCTCGAGTGGACTCGAATCTTCCGGTGTCCCAGCGGATGCTGCGCTAACCCTTGAGTTATCCAGGCCATACGGCGTCGCTGGTTCTAGATTCCAACACTCTCTCGACCTTTTCAAGTCGCCAGGCCACTCCACCCGAATTCTACCGACGATTTACAATACCCTCGCCTAACCACGTGCTGGTGAATCGAACGACGATGGGTTTGTCAGTGTTCGCTCCTGCTTTAAAATGCAACCTTTCGCAAGAGTACCGGTGCGCTCCGATAAGTTTGCATTAATATGAATGTACATAGGACTGGCACTTGTGATTTATCTCAACCGCTGTATATGTACAGGATGATTCATTTCTCTTTGAACTGACTATATGAATTATATAGTAATGTTAATTATAATATTTCCCAACTGTCCACGCTTCCTGAATATTACATATAATATTGTATATATAATTCCGATAATATAATGAATAAATATAGTCTGATGAAGAGTAGGGTTTGACAGTGCTGATTCAAAGTGAGTGCATCATCCTGTACACGTGCATACATGATAGATAGGAAGAGTATAGGCTGGGGAATGATGCGCGGCAAAAAGCACCGGTAATCATCGACTCCCTTTGCCCGTGAGATTGCCAATCGAATTTACGTACGTTTATGTATTACATGCACATATATGTATATACCTGGAATATGTGAAAATACCCAGGAATTCTTCTGCTCGCCATAATCCCGGGAGAACGAATTACGTATGTCTGGGGAAATAGTGAAACCTCATCCACAGGGTTTTACAGTGCTGCTGATGGGAATGGTTGCGAACTTTTTGGCTAATTTAATTCTTCCAGAGCAACGCCGGCGAAGAATTCGGACAAATTTCAAATGGAATTTATATATGATCGGATGCAGAGAGAGGATAAAGGCTGATGCTCGGGATGGGGTGAAAGCATCAGAGGGTAATGAATATGCAACTGGAGGAAAAACCGTTCGAAGTTCATCGCTGGGAGCACTCAGACAAAAAGGAGCAGGGCCGCCGCCGTTGCCGCCGCCGCGGCGCATCGGCTGTGCACGAATATTTAAAGGTAAAGAACGGGAAGCGGGCAAAGGAAGAATGGTAAAGAAATGCTGAGGGGCAGCTGCCACAAGGACGAGGACGAGGACGAAGCAACGGCGCACGACGACGGCGGCGGCGGCATTGCCAGGACATAAACGCAGTCTAATCATAATGAAAAAGCGGAAGGGATGATTCATTAACCGTGGAAAATACTTGGAGCCAGACAGTCGGCGGAATACATTTAATCCGGGATATTAACTGCTGCTGAATTGAGATACGACGGTATTAATTGAAGGCGCTCCGCTGTGAGCAATATCATAAAGCCATAAAGGAGACAGCATCACTGCGCCATCAATCCTCGCTCTTACAAGAAGTGGATAAAACACTTTATTGAGTCCTCAGATCGGTGAGCGTCTAGCCTACTGATTACTGTTCTCGAACCAACTTTATCGATTAAATAAAACCGCGCGCGTCCCCATAAAAGTAACAAATATCCCCCTCTTCGCTCTATGAAAATATATATATTACAAAGCGTTGAAATAAAACTGTCACTTTTTCTAACTCCCAATGCAATTTTATCCACTTTACATCGACGATCTCCATCGAGTACGCAAAGCACAGGATATCCATTCCCTATTTACCACCCTTGTCTTCCTGGTATTAAAATTTAAAAGACATTCACTAACACGATGTCTTATTTAAAAGTATAATTTTAGGAGGAGGCCGCGCTCTCTCAGCAATGCGAGATTTTCTGTAGGAATAGTGCGGCGGCGTCCGCGTAGTGACTGGCTGCTGGCCCTCGCATACGGGCAAACGGAAATGTCAAGTTCTTTAATCATTTTCATCGACATAACGACCGGGGCATACAAAGTAGGGATCCGTCAACGACACTACTCTCTCCAGGCATTGTGTCAAACCTTCCAGCACTCCCTTCTTGCCTCCTTTAAACACACCAGCACCATTAGTCCGACTTTATTATCGTGATAAAGAGCCACCGAGAAAATATGGTTTCGGATGCGCGGCCAGGAATAAATTATCGTCGGTGCTCGTTTCTCCCGTTAAGCGATCATTCTCGTCGTTCTAATTAATAATGTATACTGCTAGCAGTACGCGCGCGCGTACACTACTGAAAGAGATTCCTTTCCCCCCGGATATAATGAATTTCACTGGCATAAATTCGCGTCTACCTCCAACGCCGCTTTAAATGGCTATTCAGAGCCTCTGAATCACATTATGTCTGGTGTCAGAGGAAGTCCATTCATTAGTTTCATTGTCATTTTAGGCGGGGCATGCTGGTCAGCGAGCACTAAAAAAACAATGCCCCTCCCCTCTTTCTCTCTCTCTCACTACCACCCTGGCAGTTACGAATTCCAGAGTCTCGCGATGCCTTTATTTCAAGCATACGCAGTTATTTCACATAGCTTCTCATAAAATCGAACTATATTTCATTAATCTCACCAACAGTAAATATCACCTGTCGGGAAGTACATCCTCAGAAGCGGCGACAGCAGCAGCAGCAGTCTCAGTTAATTGCGCCGACAGAATATAAGCGAGTGTTGCCGTTAGAAAATGCCGAGAGAAAACAAATACTGATAGGAGCGTTGGATGGAATAACGGGTTGTCGGTATAGTCGAGGCCGTTCGTTTAATGTCTCAATCCTTTCCTTAATCAATAGAGCCGGCGGCGGCGGCGAATCTAGGTTCCTCTAATCTGCTTGTACTCCAAAAGCTGCCGGGTAAGCGATTTTCCGCTCTTCTATCTTTCTATCCCTTCATTGCCGCCCTTTCTTATCTGCTTTATATATATTTAGCGTAATCACTACGCTATCGTTTGCTATCTTATCTGACCGTGTTGGGTGTTAAGTATCGCCCTCTAATTACTTAGCGCGCGATGCTTCTCTCGCGCACCTTTTTACTCCTACTCTAACGACACGACGCAGAGAGACCGCCGCGATGCTGTACTCCTCTATGTTCCATCGCTCTTTCATTTAGCCGCTTCCTTACTTTTCTCTGCTAATATTTTTCCCCTCCCGCGCGCGAAATACTCGCTGCTTCAGTGCACCTACAGATTCTGTCGTGTGTGGTATATAGTTGCGTATGTGAACATTGTATCGGGTAGCAAGCTGTCGACATAAGTTACGATAAAATATATGATTTAAAGTCTGCTTTAACTGTATATACGGAAAGTAACCGCGCTGTCGCCTTAACTCACCGCCGGTTATCGCGTGTAAAATTAAATATTGGACGTCCCGGCAACCAGCCGCGATATCGGACGCTCGTATTTCGTGTCGACGCGACAGCGGTCAGCACGATGAAATGTTTTTTTTCTCTCTTTCTCTCTCTCTTCGCGTCAACCGGAGACGTTACTTTTTCGTCATCGACCTGGGTGTTCGACATTTATCTAGTGTCGTGGAAACAATATTCGACTGGACCCGAGATAAGGTATTAACAAGTGGAGGGAGAAATGGGAATGCCATACACGAGCAACGTCTAAAACCTCCATGCTTATCTGACATTCAAATTCAGTTCCCTTTGTGGGGTGGTCGTTTCAGCCCTTAATACACTCTCTACATGCTAACGCGCGAAATTAGATCGAAGGATGCGTGTGCCCATTGGCGAGCCAGTCAGTGTATACTTAGAGGACTTCCAACCTTCATTGTAGGTATTCGTATTACCTTCGCATTGATTTTACCCAAGGGTCACACAAGCTACACTCTTCTCGACATTCAAGAAGGCCTCGCCAAGGGTTTCGATGGGAGGAGTGTAGCTTTATTTATACATTTATCGGGTAACGTTAAGAAATACTAGAAGGAAAAAGAAGCAAAGTAAAGCAGGGGTTGTATTAGCACAGTGCTAGTAGAAGTCTCTGTTTGCTGATGCGATATTGCCCATGGGAAAGCGCTACCAACGTTATCTACGCAACTTTTATCAGAGAGTGCAATATCCGTGTGGAGGAAGGTAGAAGAGACTGCCGCGTCCAGATAAACATAAGCGCGGCCATACGTGCGCGCCTTGCCCTTTCGCGCGTTCACGTATCACTCTGAGCGTGCCCGAGGCCGTTTGAGGATTGCGCAGAGGCGACGCGCGCTGTGTACTTACACATTTACACTTAGCTGCTCGAGAATAACAAGTAATCGTAGCGAAGAAGGCTCGCTCACAGAACAAAATCACTAATCGCATTAGGCTACGTGTGAAAGTGTCTGCTCATACGTGGGTCATTCCGAGGACAGTGGCACGGCGCAATTATGGGTCATGATAAAGTTATCGTTGTTCGTTAATTATACTAATATAGAATCGGCAGGGCGTCAGTCGGGCTACGCGGGTCGTCTATATTACTAGTAAAACGAGCACAACAGTGGAAATACCGTTCCGCTTGACAATGCCTTCAAGATTAAGCGAGCAGAGTGAAACGTGGGAGATGAAGTAGTGGAGTAGGTAGAGAGGATAGATAGGGCGCGCGCGTTTCCTTCTCAATGCAGGACGGTTCAGGTATCGCTATACCTGAGGCCCTTTTAAATCTATTACCTGCTGACTGAGTCTTTCTATTATTAAGCAAATTCGTGTCGTGCACGTCCTAAGACTTTGGCCAGACAAAGTTCTCGGGGCACCCGGGGGCAGAAGAGAGCGGGAGGGGGTAGAAAGGAGAGGTCGGAGTTAAGAGAAGAGAGAGAGTGTGAAAGAGAAGAAGGTTCGGTTCGAAAAAAGGGAGTCGATGGAGGAAATGGAGAGCGAAAGCATACCTAACCATTGGGCCCTCGATCCGAAGCACGGAGAGACATTCGCCACGGATAGTGGCGATTCGTTGGCAGACCGATGAGAAGAAGACCGCTGGATGAGAGCACCTGCCTTGAAGAAGGACCCTGAGACGGCTATAAATTACCGGCTAATATCTCATAATTACCAAGCCAGCCAGACTCCAGGAATGCCGGGGTGACTAGTCAGCCGGCAGATACGCGAGAAATTCCTGCTATGAGCCACGCTCTCCTCTTACCGCTTCGCTCGATCTTCTTCTCTCTTCCCTCCCGCCCCGAAAAATTGTTTCCATGGGAACTTCCGCTCTCGTCCCCATGCAGCGTGTCCTTAGCGACCATCTTTCCCTCGCCCTATCCTTTTGCCTATCATGCCCTTGGCTACTTTACTTCTCCCTCGGAAATGCTCGACGTGAACTCCTCTCCCTTCTCCAAGAGAACGAATCTTTCCTCTTCTCTTCTGACTTCGAATCCGAATACTTTACGATCACACACGTTTGATCGCTACCGGTTCATTCAAAGATGCCCATTAGTTGGGACTTCTTCACTGCCGAGAATGAAGTCACAGTTATAGTTATAGCGAACAGGCAGTGTAGAGACGGGCGAACGACGACGAAGGCTGAGAAATCCTGTCGCAACAGATGATTTACCGTCAGGCGTACATCTTCACTGAGTCGAGAATGAAGCGAGGAGCAATCGAGTACCGGTCGCGCACCGCCTGTCTGGTCCGGCCGACCAGAAAAATTGCTAGCTACCACAACTATTGCTCAATCAGTGCACGAATAAAAGGCCAGGAGAAGAACGGCACAAAGGCGTAGCACGGAGGAACGGGAAGAAAAGGTGAATACAAAATGGAGAGAGAGTGAGTGAGTGAGAGAGGGCTATCTTTCACAGGCAGCAGGACTCTGCTCGGGCTTCCTGCGCATCAGTATACAGACAGGGCGCTTCCTGCATCTCGGTTGATACTGTGAAACGAAATCTGCGCTATGGCAGTCATCAATTCGGGTCCCTGGCAACCGAAACCATGGAAGTTCCTAGCATCGGGAACAACGGTGTGCACACGCTCACCGGGGAGACGCATGGATGCGTGCGTGCTTGCAGCATGGCACACACACAGACACACGCACGCACGGACGCACGCGCGTTCGCCCTACCTCTGACACACATATCCACGAATACGTAGCCACAGAATGCACGTCCTCCCGAAGGAAACCGGATATCCCCGAGGCTTTGGCGACGCTCTTGACACCCTGCCTGCATTGTCCCTCGAGATTTCCCTTCTGCCGTGCGATTCTTGCACAACGACGACGACACAGCCGCGCACCCCTTATGCGCGCCTGTGTTACACACGCCTGTAACCTATGTGTGTGTGTGTGTGTGTATGTATGCGCGTCTACGTATCAACGCCAGCGCCGCCAGCCCTCTATTAACCCTTACACTCCGATGCTTTTCCCTGCTGCCGCCCCAGCTTTTTAAGGCGAGGGGGATGATGCTTGCATCAAGAGTGATATCAAAAATGGGAGTGACAGTGTTAATGTGACCGACGGCAGAGCGCTATCAGCCCAGCCTGCGCAACCAAAGCCATCATCACCATAGGGGCGATGAATATACACTCTCCGGTTTATTGGTCGAACTTTGGGATGGGAAAACAGGGAATTTCAGGGATAAAAGCACACAGCTTTTTAATGAAGCAATTCAGTAGTTTATTACTGAAGGGAGTAAGAAGTAAAAAAGGTTAGCTTGGGTTTGGATTGACTGCTGATCGATCCAGAGACCGATAAGAACAGCTGGGGATTCTTTGTCCGGCGTGGCTTTGCGTATGGGCCGCCAGTCTCTCACCGGGTGAGAAAAGGCTCATAATGAAAAAGCTCCGGCGTCACGTCACCCTTGTACTCCAAGCCACAGCGAGAGGTCTGTTTTCTCGCGCGCCCAAGCACACTTTTCTCTCTCTCTTTCTCTCTCTTGCGTTTTCTCCCGCAGCGGCTGCGGCGACGGAATATCCGCGCCGCACCTTCTCTCTGCCGCCCCGACGCCGTCACTTTCCACAGTTTTGTGCATCCGGGCACACGACACGGGGCTCACGGCGTCGATAATAGCGGCGCTGCTCAAGCCAGCCTGAGAACGCAGGAGGCCTGACTTCTCGGCAAAGGAAACCGAGCAAATGCCGGTCGCTCTCCAGTGCCGCGGTGCAAGCTTCGTCAAGCTTTTAATCAACGCTCACGGCGGAACCTCTGTGCACCATTACAGCAACGGACCACCATTATGCCTGTAGTCACACCACCCTCTCCAACCCCCCCTTTCCTGTCCCTAGCTCTCTTTCTCTCTAATATTTTTTCCCTCTATGCGGGCATGGCTTGAAAGTTCGCCGCGTAGTCCTCCGCGAGCTTGCCCTAAATTAATACACACCGCCGCCACACAAACATCGCACAAACAACATTTTTGCGGCGGTACTAACCTCTTACGAAAACCACGCACACGTGTGTCTGTGTGTGTGTGTGTGTGTCTATACGGGTTTCGTAGCAAGCGAGTGTCTCTCTTTTTTAGCTGGAATATTTTTCCCATCTCCACGTGACGTTAAGCGTTAACTGTGCCGACTTTCCCGATGAGGCACAAAGTCGAAATCGGTACTTTGAGTGTTTCAGCCTATAAAGTAAAGTACTCGCGACGCTTACTCGCTGGCGTTGGAAATTAGCAGAATCGCGTGAACTCTCGTGAAGCACTCGTAGAACGAGTGCTCCACCTCCCTTTAAACCGGTGCTGCAAAAAAGCAGCGGGTTTTCGATCGCAGTCGGCATTCGCAGTGACGATCGACGAGCTCTTTTCACCGAAGCTTCCTTTCTATCTGCTTGGAAGCAGATAGAAAGAAAGAGCGCGTACACGTATACACACGCATCTCGCCTTTGGGAAGCGTGAAACGAAGGTGAATCGCAGAAGTGTAACTCATATAACGAAATAACAAAGGCGTGCGTCAGGGAAGAACAAGGGCGTTCTGCTGGAAGCCAAGCTTGCAGATACGAGTAGTGTCTGACAAGGGAACCTATGAAAAAAAAGAGAGTGTCTTTGAAAAATGCATGCTTCGGCCCGAGCCATGCTAGATCGATCACTTGTTCCCACTGTTATGACTCACCGCTCTTACTACTATCTTTTCCTATCACTATGACTGATAGAATGGGTTTTCGCCGAAACCAAGGTCTTTCACTGGAGTTTCATAGACTGAAGTGAGAATAACAATACCTCCGACTGAACCTACTAACTGCCAAACTGAGATAGGAATATAAAAGGTTTTCCCCAAAAACAGATTCTCTCAGTAGATGTAACTATATGTAACGGACTAGGACTTTCAATGTGCGATGCTCAAATTGATTGGTTCAGCATTAAAACGGACAGTAAACAAAGAATCAGTGGTATAAAAGTCGGAATTATACCGAAAACACTCGGAAAGATCCTCCTGAATAACTGATCTCGTCTAATTCTGACGGTTTCTTCCACGTTTTCCAATCTTCCCGACATTTCCCGGGGCAGAAATTTGGTGGAGAATGTTTTCTTCCACCAAGGAAGAAGTCATATAAATTCCAGAGCCCTAGCTCAAAATTCATTTTTTCGCAAATTTTTTAAGGCATACCCCTTCAAAAATTTTCGATTTTTCGAAGGTTCTCGGACTTTGGCGAACGCTTGATAAATCGATTGTTTGAGTCTCAAAACGGATAGAAAACATGAAACCAGTGGCAGAAACGCCGAAATTCTATCGAAAACACTTGGAAAACCGATCCTGAATAATGATCTTCATCTTCTTTGGACGGGTTTTCCATGTTTTCAAGTCTTCCCGGCATTTTCCGGGGCTGAAATTTGGTGGAGAATGGTTTCTTGCATCAAGGAAGAAGTGATATAAATTCCAGAGCCCCAGCTCAAAATTCATTTTCTCGCAAATTTTTTAAGGCATACCCCTTCAAAAATTTTCGATTTTTCGAAGGTTCTCGGACTTTGACGAACGCTTGATAAATCGATTGTTTATGTATGAAAACGGATAGAAAACATGAAACCAGTTGCCAAAGTGCCGGAATTGTACCGAAAACACGTGGAAAACCAATCTTGAATAATTAAGCTCCGTGGTTTTTCCCATGTTTTCAAGTCTTCCCGACATTTTCCGGGGCTGTAATTTGGTGGAGAATGTTTTCTTGCACCAAGGAAGAAGTCATATAAATTCCAGAGCCCTAGCTCAAAATTCATTTTTTCGCAAATTTTTTAAGGCATACCCCTTCAAAAATTTTCGATTTTTCGAAGGTTCTCGGACTTTGGCGAACGCTTGATAAATCGATTGTTTGAGTATCAAAACGGATAGAAAACATGAAACCAGTGGCCAAAGTGCCAGAATTGTACCCAAAACAGATGGAAAACGAATCCTGAATAATCAACTTCGTCTAATTCTGACGGTTTCCTCACGTTTTCAAGTCTTCCCGACATTCTCCGGAGCTGAAATTTGGTGGGGAATGTTTTCTTGCACCAAGGAAGAAGTGATATAAATTCCAGAGCCCTAGCTCAAAATTCATTTTTTCGCAAATTTTTTAAGGCATACCCCTTCAAAAATTTTCGATTTTTCGAAGGTTCTCGGACTTTGACGGACGTTTGATAAATCGATTGTTTATGTATCAAAACGGTTAAAAAACACAGAATCAGTGGCGTAAATGCCGGAATTATACCGAAAACACTCGAAAAGAACTTTGTGATTAATCGAGTTCTCTTGATTTTTACAAATTTTTCGACTTTTCCAACCTTCCTGGCTTTTCCAAGGGCTGAAATTTCATGTAAAAAGTCGTCTTACATTAAGAAATAAATGACACAAAAACAAGAACCCTAACACGAACTTAATTTTTTACAATTTTTTGAAAGTCCCCTTCTTATTTCCAATAAAAGTTCGTGTTATGAAAGGAACACTGTGTTCGTCTGCTACCCAAGATTCCTTCTCCACAGCAGAACAGTACTACTGGAAATACGAGTCGGTCAATAACCATTGGGTTTGCCCTTGTTTAATATCGTTGAATGCGAGGGCAGTCAGCGCGGCAATCAGTAGATGCCAGGCTTTTCTCACGGGCTTAACATCGGGCTTGCCATAACACTCGCCGAGACATCGTGAAGAAGTAATGTCGATGCGTCAAGTGTCAGAGAAGTCAGTCACTCGCCTCTCCCTTTACGTGTTGTAGCACAGTGGGTGGGTAGATGATGGTCGAGTGTTACACATTCATTCGACACAGTCCAGCGATCTCGTTCACACGTGTACACCGGCGAACACGGTTGCAAGTCATTCATACATACTCCGTTTCATGATGAGACGCAAAAGAATATGTATGCGATCTGGGAAAACATTGGGTCCTTGTAACGCGTAGGTGAGGCCTCTGTTATATCATCGGCATAATTCCGCAATCAATCGGCGTTTATCTGATCGGCGACGTGTGTGCACGCGTGAGCGAGCGAGCGAGCGAACGAGTGAGCCCCGCCACTGTAAACAAGTTCGTTCGTCGTTATTTCGCGCTAATCTAGCAAGCGAGCCCCGAACACCACCGATCGCGCCGACTGTAAATACCTCGGAAACAATAGTAACGGTACATTTACAGCCGGACCGTTTCCGCACTCGCGGCTCTGCTCGCTTTATCCTGAAAAACGAGCCGGTCGAATTATATAGGCGTGCGCTCGCGCGTGGACGCGTACTTTCGTAATCCGTCGCCGTCCACCGGATCATCCCCGGTAACGAGTAGAAAATTGTGCTACACACGAATTACAGCGTGCGTGGCTAGTAATTGTTGGGCGCGGAGTATTTTAATGCCCGAGCGAGTGGTAATCTTCTTAGCAAGGTCTGTCAGGTTGAACGGGCAGATTTTTTGTGTCGATCACAGTCGAGATTCGGCAGGGTGTGTCTGTATGGGTGAAAGAGCGGGCTTAACGAAGCATTGCTCGGATGGAGAGCTTGGCAAATCCGACTAGGGTCAAGAGTGCGCGACGAATCTTCGGATGCGGGACAGTGCCGCTCGTAATTGGGGATATCAAAGCACTTTATCTTAATATCTCAATATCTGCGATTGCCTCTGCTCGTCTTATTAATTCAGGAGTGAAAGAGAAGGAGAGTGGGGGGAGAAAAAGGCGGGCTTGGGAAGGTGATGGGAGCTCATGGGAGCATCGGACGTAAGCCAATATAATAGTGACGGTCTCATCCACCGGTTAATCCAGTCTGCGACGTCTCTTTCAGGCCGGGTATCCGCTCCGCTCGGAGAAAGAGGAGCCGCCCGCTCGCTCTCCCTCTGGGAGGACACACTTCTCTCTCTTGCGTCCTCCAATTATACAAAAATGTCGCCCATCTTTCAGCCTACACCTATGGCGGAGGCATATCGATCGAGAAAGTTGCGCGACATTCTTTGATCTTTGCCGACGGCGAGGACGACGACTCATCGAAACCGGGAATAGTGTTGGGCGAGCAAGAGAGTGAGCGCGCGCGCGCGCGCGCGCAGCTCCACACACAACTCTCTCAAGCCCGACACTTGATGTCGATGATCGCATGAGAAATTTGCCGGCTGGCAGAGACGCGACACCGTGCACACACACATGCATACAGAAGCACATGCACACAGTGCGCATAAAAGTCTCTCTCAACTCTGTGACGTCTGGAAAAAGTCTGCGGTTTACCCGTAGTCTCCTAACGCACTTGCGGAGGAGGAGACGCACGAGTGTGCGTGTGTGGTGGTGGTATCGGGTAGGAAAGTGCAGGGCGAACAATAAAACCGAATGGGTTCCGCATGTACTTAGACATTACGGTGAACACACGCGGAATACTGAGCCAACGAAATTTCCTAGGAATCCACGAGACACTGGAAATCACGTGTCCCGAGTGCAAGAATCGAGCAGGAAGGCAATCATCAAGAGAGTGCATGGTGCACAATAAAACCGAATGATCCCACAGTACTTTGACTTTATTATTTGTACCCTATACATTCAGGGAATATTTGTTGAGAAAGGAAATTCGAATGTACGCTTAAAACTTCAAAAATCAGACTTAAGTTTGGGTCGCGCGTGTCCATGCGGACGAATTGTGCCCTTCACATATGAATCACACGCGACGGTGAGTACGCGCGGGGCGTGCGCGTGTGGTTTCCGAGGCTTTAAATTTACAGCGGCCGTGCGAGTGTGGCAGCTGTGCGAAATCGTTTTCTGAAATACGTTCGAGTTAGGCGCGGCCTGGGGAGCGAGAGAGGGATAATTTAGGATGCACTTCCCCGATGGTTCAACACACTGCAAGAAAGGGACAAAGACAAGCAAAGCAAGCAAGCGCTACGGGGGCGAACGGACGACCATTCATCACGAAAAAAGGATTCGTGCATCGGAGGCCTCCGCTACATTCGAACTTCTCGGAAGTCAAGCGTGTCTGGACTTGTCGCAAGCGCGCCGCACGAACCTCTCCCGTGAGGGCGTTTGCTTGGCTTCAATTTAAATCCGAACACCACTCGCACTTGCCTATCGCAATCTTTCCTAGCGTCAAATTCCAACTGGAAATACCATGCTAGTTTCCCATTACAAACCTCTCGTTTCATCCTGTGATATTAAGCGCAGGGAGTAATAAGTATCGGCGAGCGGAGCACGTGCAATCGATTATACGTCGGCGCATTTGGTTCGCAACGCGCCGTGCTGTCAGTAACATTGAATGACAGAGCGGAGCTACTAAAAAACCATCGGCATCCTATCCCCGATGGATGAAAGCGGGGAGGCGAGGGTGTTTAGGAGCATGCTTTCAAAAAGGCGAGCCGAGATTAAAGTCATTCACTCAACAGCACACTCCGCTGCAACTATCCCAATGCGATATTCGATAAGAGATTATAAACGTTCAAAGAAATCCAGATGCGAAGCTCTCGAGTAGCAAAGCAGATGTAGGATGCCAACGAGTTTAGCAGACGACTCGGGAAGCATGGTCATTAATCCTGCGGGACGGCGTCTTCTCAGCTGGGCAGTGGTGGCGATCGGCTGTAGTCCTGTTAGAAAGGGAATCTATTGAAGAAGAGCGTTTACTTACATGACAAAGCTTCCTTCGGTATGTCGCTGGGCGGAAAGCCCTGTGCCTCGAAGTAGGGCCTGACGGCGTCGCATTTCAATCCAGCGTGGACGTTGGTCGCGACGCCGAGGGTCAGGATAAGCCAGAGGATCGGCAGCATACCACCCATGACTTTCTCCGAGAGGCAGAAGGATTCCACAAGCGGCACACTCACAAACAACTCGCGCGGGCGACGGGCAACGGGCGCCACTCCAGTCGGTACATTCGCAGCGAGCGTCCGATTATCCTGGTGGCACGAGGATCTCCGAGCTGCCGCGGTCTCCTTTCGGCGGCGTTCGCCTTCGGGAATCCAATGGCAGCGGCAACAGCAAGAGAACTCGAGGACTCGGTTGTCGGACCGGCGACGAGAACTACACGACTACCTCCCTCCCCGGCGGCTCGCAACGCACTGAGCATGGAAGCGCGTGACAGCCAAGGCGATGCGCATGCGCTGCGAACCCTGCCTCCTTCTGTGGCTGATGCTGCTGCTGCTGCTGCTGTTGCCTGCTGCTTCAAAATTCCTGTTCGAAATTCCGTACTCTTTTTCCTTTTGTGTTATACGGCGTCAACTGCACTGCTTATTCCCTCTGACCAGCCCTACAGGCGCCTCTCTCTACCCAGCCACCGGCCCTCTGCGAATGAAATCACTCCGAGCTCATTTCTTCATCGCCGCTCGCCTTCCTAAGGATATACCAATCTGTTTTCAACAACGCCTTTTCAATTTCAAGAATCAATTTCATTCTAATTTCAGTTTTGCTTTATTTAAACTTGACAATGGTTTTCCGGACAATTTATTTCTATGTAATCGTATTTTATTTAATACTAACACTTGCATTCTTCTAGTAGTTCTGCCGTCTACATTGGTAGTTTTTGAGTGCTATTTATTGTTAGATAAACTATGGATGGAGAAGGCTTGAATATATTTCTTGAATTAACTATGAACATTTCCTGGTATTTTGTAAATATTGTATAAGCTGATTAAAGTTAGAGAACAAAAGCAACGGTGAGTTATTGGAATCGAGGTGTTCCATCGCATCCGATGGTGGTAATAGTAGTAAGAACGTAGAATAGGTGGCCTCTGTGTCGGTAAAGCACTTGAGTTGCTTCAAACTGACAAAGACTATCTATTACACCTTTATATTCTTGTAAGTTTATACTTCAGCAAGATTGCACGCAATTATATATGTAATTACGCGAAGAAATTGTTGTTCTTTCAATTTAATTCCATCAGAACTTCATTGTCGCGCTATTCTGGCAGTCTTCTACACTGAGTAGTTACCATCATAGCGCTGGTTGGAACAATGCAACCTAGAGCATCCATTAGATTCGAATCAACTTTATTGCTAGTCGTCCCTTTAGTTTATTACATAGGTACGCATTTCAACTATTTCCATAATTACGATTTCAATGCTATACAGTCCAGTAGATTTTTAGAGCGCCAATGAGATACTCGATACTTGGATGGATGGAAGGTGATACTTGGGCTGGTAACGCTAATTACTTGCCTTAATGACGGCGACTGTAATTACAGCAATATTGATGAAGGCGCGCTTCGTCTTTCATACTGCTCTACATCACCAAAGCCGTTCATTACAGTAATACCCCGGTAACTGAAATGGCCAATCGATTCAGTGAATATTAGCTTGGCCCTATCTTTATTGAGGAGACAAGACAGTGTCAGTATTAACGCCGCGCTAGACACAGCTCTTATGAAACCGTACAAATCCCAACGTTAATCCCATTTAACCGTTCTTGGTCTCGGGAGTTCGGGAAGTGTCAGCGAAACTGAGGTATGAAGCACTTTCTAAATAACGACCACCTCATGGCACTCTTGCGGACCTGCGGAGAATTCTTTGCCATCTGGCCGCTCGACGAAAATGCTGGCAGAGGAAAAATCGTGATCTACAACATAATGTGGTCGATCTATCTTTTGAACGGGCTCGCACTCCTAGGAGCGTTGATCTTAGGTATTCACTGCTGCACCTCCCGTCTAGTGGACCTGATGAAATCTCTGGTCGAGATGACTTACATTCTTGAAGCCATTTTCAACGTCATTTATTGTAGAAGGCAGAGGCACGCCCTCAAGGTTTGTTTTCCTATAAACTTCGACTCACTTCCCAATGGAATTGTTATAAGTAATTCAATAATAAAGAATTCTCGCAGTCTTTATTAATCGAGATGGAACTTTTCGAGCGGACATCCAGCCAAGAACAGAAGATGCTTAAACAAGAGTATTTACGTCGCACGAAAAATATTTATACTATCCTACCAACGATTTTCGTCGTCGGTGCTTTAATCTTTGTCTTCTCTCCCCTCGTCATGAATCGCACGATCCCATTGAATTCGGTTTATATACTGATTCCAATCGACCAATATTGGGGATGGTCTTTCGTCTACGCCATAAACGTCTTCTCGATTATGCAAGCAAGCGTAGCAATCGTTGTCGACATGGTGGTCGTCACCATTATTATCCACGCGAGCTACAAGTTTGACTTCGTCGGCATGAAGTTGCAAACTATTGTCTACGAGGAGTTACGGACGTACCTGCGCCTGCATCAAAAAGCACTCAGGTACTTGAAGCGAGCGGTGCTTAGATACCACTCGGCAGACGACAGCAGTACCAACACCGCTTGTCTTCGATTGTATGTTGTACATACATGTGGATACACGTAATATTTTTCATACCATTTTCACGTAGGTACGCTAAACAAGTCGATTCAACAGTTACACCAATTATTGTAAAATCTACAGCAGCTGTTTGTATGTACATGATCACTTGTAGCCTTTTGCTCCTGAATGTAAGTGATTTTGACTTCGGTAAATGCAAATACTTTTCGTCCTTGTTTGTGAGAATCATCCGGCTATTTTCAGAATGTACCATTCTTCGAGCTGGCCCAGTTTTTCCTGATCACCTTTCTGTCTTGCCTGAGGCTGTTCGTCTGCAGCTGGTCGGCGCAATCGATGACGGAGATGGTGAGTGCCATCATTTGCCTGGCAGACGTGTAATCTTGGAAATTTATTGTTCTCCTTGTGTTTGTACGTGAGAGTGTTCATTATAGGCAAAAGAAGTTGGATGGAGAGTGTATGCCACGCCATGGTGTCGATCTACCTTGCAGGTGCGAAAGATGGTTTTAATCATTGTGCACCAATGCCAGCAGCCAGTCGTCATTGCTGCCAATGGCATAATACCAACTTTATCATTGAATTTCTGTGGCTCGGTACTACTTGACTTTAATTTTCATTCCCTCCAGCATTCCACTCGACCGACTAACTAAATCGATATTCCAGGTTTTGTATAAAACGTTCTCTTTCTTCATGACTCTTCGAGTGATCCTGCACGTATGAAGATTTCTAGATAATTCTGTGAATGGCGAATCCATGTAGTAAAAGGTGAAAAATGTGCATGGTCTGTCGGGCAGTTCCCCTTCAACCCAAGCGAACCGATGGAAGATCTATGTTCCATGAAGCACTCGCTTTTTATTTGCCCAACATTCGGGCTCGAAATTATTATTCGATGATCGCTCGAACAAACAACGCGTTTGCCGCCCTTCGGCAAACTGACGAGCTGTGCCCGATTTTCGGCAAATTATCGGTTTGTCCGCTTGAAAAAACAACGTGGCACTGCTAGCTTCTCTATTAGCGATTGGAAATCAAATGGAGAAATTCGAAAAAGGTAACATAGAGAAATTCATGCTATTGTGAACAAGTTGGTATTTAATAAATAACTATCATTGTAACATTAAATAATAAAAGAAGGATTGCTTTCTTCATCCTAGTCGCCTTTATTTACGATCACATCTTCATTGTTGCACCGCTACAGGTTCGTTGGCTTTGTTCTTCGCCTTCTTGTATTTACTGTAATCAGAGAATTGGATATGTAAAACAAACATATTGGATTACACAGGAAATTACGGTGGATCAATATTGAATTGATCTTAAAGTAAAGCGATAAAGGCATTGTCGGAAATGACACGCCAGTGCTATCTCAATTACGCTTATCGTATTTACAATATTGGTGACAGATCTTGCACGATCGATTTGTAAAACGGAAATGAATTCGTGTGCCTCTATGTTGAATACATTTAATTTCCATCTAATGAGATCTTCATTAAACTTACTCCATCGCGATCGTTGGCAGAAGGACAATCAACACAATAAATGTTGTGCTGAGAACAACGCCAGTGATCACCACACCTTCAGTAGTGGTAGGCTCTTTCGTTGGTGTTTGTGTTGGTCCCTAAAAATGAAAGAAATATTTTGTACGCACTGACGATTCAATTCATCGAACTCAATCGACGTACCTCGGTAGTTTCGGCGTGGCACTGACATAAAGTAACAACACCGAGTAACAGCAGAACTAACAATTGGCAGCGCGATGACATTTTGCTGGGTAACACGATCGACGGACGAATTCGTACAATAATGAAATTATGACTTCTACTATTGGGCTTGACGGCATCCGTTCATCGATAAGGAACGATCGACGAATCGCTATTGCTCGTCGATATCTATCATGGAATAATCGAAAGGGAGAAAGCTATCTTATCTGATACACTCCTGTATGTCGGACAGATACGTTCATTCACAGCAATATATTTTTCGACGTGAGTTAGGAATCATTGAACCTCGAGTAATCATTCCAGACACTTGTTCCTATTCCAGTTCTACTATTAATATCCCATAAAAGCCGATTATTAAAAGACTTTGCAAAGCAGCCTTCTCTGGCTAGAGCTAACGAGTGCAAGCCAGGCAAAAAAAGGAATCTAGACTGGTGGGCGTCGATAGGTTTAAACACTCATGCGAGAAAGAGTGCCTCCTCATTTAAGATCAAATCGGGTCTAGAGGCTAGTCCTCCACTTTCCTCTTTTTTTCCCTCTCATTACTTGGGAGAACAGCCGAGAGCCCTTTGTAGAAGCCTACCATTAATATTCATGCAAGGTAACTGTATTTTGCCCGGAGCAACTTCCTCGTGCGACATCTCCTTTCTCTGACGGTCTCGGCTTCAATCCAATTTCAATCTAGAATCGAGTAAAATTTTTAAATCTAATTTCTCTTTATATGTTTCCATCCAACATCTGTCACATCATCGGTCGCACAAGTTTAAATTCTTGGTTGCTCTGTAATATCGTTTGTCGATCGTAGTACTCCATACTGGCTAAGTAGAAACTTTACTAGGAACTTGGGGAATTCACAGCCGGTATTGCAGGCTCTACAGGTAACTAGTGACAGTAACTTAGTGGCAGGGTGATCGTTCACCTCTCTTTCTCCGAAACAAAGATCTTTCTTTACTGCGATATCAAGTATTCATCAACATATAGTACTGTATAATATTTATTATATTATATTTATTATAATTAATATTCATTTATAATATACCAGCACAATTTACAAGAATAATTCGATCTGACTGCTAAACCGATAGTAGCACAACTTGGCACGAAGGTCCCAGAGAACCTGAAACAGGCGAACGTGGGAAAGCTTAATTCTTTCGGGCAGAAGAGCTGTAATCGAAGTAACTCTAATTAGCACTATCATTAAGCGAAGCCGCTGGCCTTCTTGATCCGCAGGGAGCCTTGCCGTCCTCTTTTCCCCGACTTAAATCAGTATAGCGTGGAAGAAGGGGCATACTTAGGAAATCGGCGTTACGAAGCAAAGTCAGCGGAGCATGACCGAGGGCTCCGACGACACAGGATGTTCTCTCTGCCTTCCGTGTCCCTCGTTTCACCCTCCTACCGGGACAGGGTCTATTCCCGGAAAGATGCGAACAGTGCTCGGCTAAGACAATAGCTAGGTGGCTGGTAAATACGTGCGAACTACAAGATTAGCGGCACACTCGTGGAGTCTGTGTCCCGGCGGAGTAGTCGGCGCCGAGACAGGTGCTTCAGTCGGCGGAGCACGCTGCCGCAATGCACGAACACCTTAATTGTACCCGGGGAATCTTGGCTACCGGTTCCACGAGTATCTAGAAAAACACATTGAGCGTTGGACGTGCAAACATTATGAACGTATTTAGCCAAACAATAAGTCATTATCTCTTCCTGTCGGCGTGTAAGTCTCTCCTCTCTCTTTTTCTTTCTCTCTCCACGAGTTCACACTTGCGCGCTCTCCGCTCCTCCTAACGGTACTCGCCGAATTAGGAAACCGTTGTAACCCGGACTCGGCAACAAACCATGATTTTTTTCCTTAATCGTCCGGCCACCATCTTCCCTCGGCCGTGACGTTCCGCAGCGGCGGACGACGACACGCAGGAGAGCGAGGTGGCGCGCGCTCTCTCTGCCGGAAACCGTAAATTGTTTCCTCCTAAATCGTGGAGGCGAGGGAAGCCGCGCGACGACCAACGCAGCAAAAGCATTTTCGGAACTACCATTGCAGGAAACAGTGGACTTTTGCAGACGCACCTCTTCGCATTGTGACTGTTATTACACGTGATTCATCCCGATCCCAATAATGACACACTCTATTCATACTCTTCCTGCAAAACACATGCTAGCGACGAACATTATTACCTAGGTCCGAGTCTACGATAGCAATAACTAAGCGTAAGATAAGAGCACACTGGAATCCAACGATACACGTCAATTCACAAGAGTGTGTGTATATGAATCTGTGTCCACAATACGTCGACAAGAACCTTGAAATTTCACATGTCCTACAAGTGTTCGAGGTTACCGCATGGTGGACAGTGCTGTACGCCGCGCGGTGGTTGCTATCGGTACCAGGATCAGGCCGCGCCGGAAACGGGCAGAACTCATTTTCCACGGCGGAACTTCCGAGAAGAAAATCGCTGAGGTAGGACGGCCGACGAGCGAAAGAAGTGCCTCCAATTACAACAATTCCACCCCGTGGAAGAAACAGCCTGGCGTGACAAGGCTTGGAAGCAAGGCACGAGCTATCGTGAATCGCCTCGCTTCCTGTGGCCGAGTACGCGTGAACCAGAACACGACAGATAGAGAGAGAGAGAGAAAGAGAAAAGGAGTGCGAGAAGGAAGGAAATCTGGAGAGTAGTGAGATGAAATGAGACAGTAAGTCAAAGTGGACTCTGGAGGGAAAAAGGTGGCAAGACAGAGGGAAGCCAGGTAGGGAAGACGCATGCAGAGACGTGGAAAGGAACAATGACTCGGTGGTGGTGGCGTTTATAGGTCCGTATCGAAGAGACTACGGGGCGGCTTGGCTTCGTAATTAGTCATAGTGCGATGCGCTAACAGCGGCACTCTGCAAGAGTGAGCCTCGCTCGTTTCTTCCTCCTGGCTTGACGAGGATTGCGGAGGAACCTCGGAAGCGAGTCGCTTAAATCACCTACCGGGTGCTCCTCATAAATTCTCGGCTACCCAACGACTGCCAGAGAGTTGCCACGAACAATCGAAATAATCCCGCTGAGATTGACGTTGACACTGCCCGTTTATTTATACACATTTCAAATGCACCGAGCGCACGGCGATCGTAAGGTCAAGTAAATGTGGGTTTGGGGCTCTCGACTAATGGGTTTTATGAATCTGTCTGCCCTACTTCATCTACACACCCGTAGCTGCTGGAAGCTTTTATTAAGAGGTATGGGATTAACGGATTATGACACTTGCATCAATACATTGAGTTAGGCTGATTTATGCCTGCGTACCTAACGGATGGTCGCGGATCGCTTAATCAGAAGAGGTCACAAACAGTCTGCCAATCACGCCTGCGGCGTCACGGCTTATTCTATTAGTTCCACAGTCACTGGTAAGCAAAGGCATTTGAATACTGCATCCCGTAATTAGTCGGACCTCCGAAAGTTTGCAAATTCCCATAAGAATTATACAGCAAGGTTGACCCATCGAGTTCTGTACAAGGTGGTTCACTTGGCTTCGCCCTAACCCTCCGTTTATAATACACGAACAGTTGTTAAATATTCATGGATAATTGACGAGAAATTCAAATTCAAGTGAAACACCCTATACGTGAAAAGTCCGTTTGTTACACAACTGTTATACAAACCTGACGCTGTCAAGTGTGAGAGAATTGGTCAGGTGGAATTGGCGCTTTAGTGAACACCCTGTAGAGTTGCACCTGCAGCTTGGAAGCCACCACCTTCTGGGTAGCCTAGGTAAGGAGGGTTGCAGCACGGTGGTTCGCTTGCCCCGTGCTTCGAGCAGGGAGGGAAGGTGGCAAAAGAGAGACAGAAGGATAAAGAGAGGGAGCAAGTGGATGAGGGGATAGCGAGAAGGAGGGTAGCACGAAGAAAAGGAGCGAGAGACGAAACGAAACGCGGCAGAGCGAAGCGGCGGGCGGCCAGCCGTGTCTCCGGCGAACTCGGTCGACGGCTCTCTTGCCAATCCCGGCATTTCCACTTCTATGTGTGTTTATGCACCTCTAGCTTGCCCCGTACTCCTTCCCAACCCTCCGAGAGCATCGGCTCCACTTATGTCGGGCACACATCACGCGCGATGTGTGTTCTACCGGTGAGCCTCCAAGCACCAAGCACGAAGAGCGCGCGAGTACGCTGACCTTTTCATCGTTAGATGGAAGGCACACGTAAGTACCTACGCGTGGAAACTTCCCGACTTCCTAGACTCTCCTGATGACGCTCGTCAAATATTTTTAAACAAACCAATGCTTGCACGCACTCTTGCCAAGAGTCAATAGTCGCGCTTGGGAATCGAAGAGAGATCCATGTTGAATAGAAGAGAGATTTAATTAGGATCTTTTGTTGTATTGGTTGGCGTTCAGGTTTATATACAGGTGTATTATCCTGAGTGGTCTTTATTAGTTGTAATCATGTTACGTGTATAGAATAAACTAGCACGGGGAAAGAGGCTTAGACCTTGTTCGGGGTTAGTGTTACACGTGTAACGAAACGTAACTACTTCCCAAGCCGCCAGAGTATTAAGAACTTTTTCATTCGAGACCCCCTCTTACGTAGCAGATTATTGCCACTTAATACCGGCACTCTCAGACTCCCAGGCTTCGAGAGGATCGTTGCTACGATCCTCTCTGTATTGCTAGCTCGCATCATCAATCGAACGAATCAGGCAGGAGCCGGTTTCACTGACCAGATTCAGATATGCCGTTTTGCGATTTGCAAAAAGACGCATTCCCTGGATTCCCCTGGGGCACTTGAAGCCGGTGACAAAGTAGGCATCAAATGTCAGTAAGTCATCAACCGTGGGCTTTTCAACAAGGGAAAATTGTATTCTGTAGTTTCATCGAGGGTAGCTCATCATCGTAGAGGGTTTCGGAGATCGATGGTTGAATAGATTGCGAACAAATTGGTTCGGCTTGACCCTTGGGAAAACGGGAGGTCGAATAAAGCGATTTCTTTCGGTTCTATCTCATTTCACAGCTGCGGGCTTCACCTGCGAAACGGTTCGTTGCCTGCAAGCCATCGGCACACACAGTGCAGGTCTACCTGTTGAAGCGAGTCAAACGGTGTCCGTCGTCCAACACCTGTTGCAGAGAACTTCAGGTGAGTCATCCTGGGAGTTTTCCGTTGACTCCGCCACAACGAATATTGACGTCAAACAAACGCCGTGTGATAAGTTTGACGGTGGGCGTCCGGCCAATCCAATAGAATAATAGAAAGCACGTACGAGACTTTGTTGACTTTAATAGTCAGGATTCTTTGGCATTAGGTACCGATGTTAATGTACCATCACTGACAACATTATCTTATGTTCTTCATTTCTATCCCGTCACAATAATCCGCATCCAAAATAGCTAACAGAGAAACAAGCTATGTCGGGTAAAGATAGGTTTAATCCCTTAAAGTTTTTCATTAGATAAAACCAATAACCCACCGACAGGGTTAGTGAGAAGACCCAGCAGAACGGCCGACTTCCTGGCCGTCCTGCGGACAAGAAGGAATTCGTAATGCGGCGGAAATGTTATTCCTAGCTGGGGTAAGCTGTTAAAGCCGGTATCACGTACATATTGGCTGTATAAAACAGAATATTCCTCTTTCAAAGCAGGCTCGCCCGGTTCTCTCTAACCGAGTCTGGGAAACGCGTGTCGTTAGAATTCTGTGCATATCGCATTTGGCCTTAGAAATCACAGCGGACTCGAGCTCTGTTGCTCCGCTCCGGCTGATCTCAGAAGTAGCAAGGATCTACCGTGAGAACGGGCGATGGTACTCACTGATATTCATCCACGATCCACACAGTTAAAAGTGAACTTGATCGAGCGATGATGCTGGGTGTCAAGGATTGTTATCTCGCGTCGTTAAAAGTTACGTCTCAAGCGTTGAAGCGTACCGGAACCCTGTCCTTTGACCGCAGTCTTTTTCGGGCTCCTCCACTCTCTCCCGTACGCGTAGTACGTGCTCCGAAAGTTCAGATGCGAGATAGCCGTCGAGTAAGTCAACGTCGCCGGCCAGCAAGTTTTTCGTTTACTAACGATTATAGGCCAACGAGCGAGGGGACACGGTGACTCGCGAAGACGGCGTTGCACCTCTACTCCACTTTTTTTTCCAGTACCATCACGTAGCCCCGTGTCGAGCGGCAGCTCAAGACGCCGGTGAGATCGTAGATTTTGTTACTCTCGTGTTACATAGACAAGAAAAATTAGGGTCACGGGCACGCCACGAGACCCCCGTCAGATTTACGACGGGAATAAATGAAAAAGGGTTGTCTTGGCCCGAGTCAATCCGGTCCAATGATAAGTACTCCGCAAAGAGGATCAGTCTGTAAAAATGACAGGGGTTCCCCTTGTGCTTGCTGCATACTCTCAGCTATTTTTCCTCTAATTCGTTCAAAACGTGTATGAAAGCCGGCTCGAGTTGCACGCTCCTGGAGTAGTAAAGCCGCATTACCCGACCTCCGTGAGTACACGGAGGCAGACTCGAGAACACGGAGCTTTCTTCGCGCGCGCGCGCGCGAGTGCGCGGCACTCGGGCACATCTTCACGGCGGCGGTAGCGCGATGAAAACCAGTTTCTCGTGAAAAGCGACTACGGAGTGGAGTAGTCGCGCAAGGATGACTGTAGGCCAGAAGGAGAGCCGTCCAGACATAATATCGCGTCTCGAATTCCCCGGGACTTATTTATAACACGGCAGCTCCCTGAAGTCCTTCGTTACCGGGGCATATGGCCGCGGATCAGACAGCCAGGACAGCCGTCCACCACTCGAGGGGAACGGCACCTGTCTCCCAGGATATCTGCACATGCACACCTTTTCTGCCCTCCTTTATTTCATTCGTCCACCGATTCGCTTCCTACTCTGGCTAAACGCCAAATCAACATTCGCCTCGGTACTCTTCACAAGCGCACGCTTCTTGAGCTCCTCTTGTAAAGTATGATACGTCCAGTCCGTTGCCGATTTGGTGCATGGCCAACTGTCACCGAATTAATGTTGTTCCCTCTGTGCGGGTAGCTCGAGCGCGACTCGGCTCAGGTTTCCACACACTTGCCTCCTACATGCTGAAACGATACCAACTCGTATGCTACTGTCCTTTGGGTCATTGTCAAAGCTTGGTATCCCGGCAGCCTCGCGCTTGCTCCCATTGCCACTTCCATCGAGTCCCAGTCAACATATTCCTTCGGTTTATTTCATAATCTCAATATCTCTATTTCGAGACGAACTGGGTAAACAAAGTCAATGGGAAAAGGGATAGTTTTCAGTGAGAAGTCGATCGAAAGGAAGTCAGGGGAGCAAGCATTCCAGCAAAATGAGAGGTAGCATTGCTCAAAGCCGCAGGAGCAGGAGCAGGATCGCCGAGAGTTTAAGCGCCATAGCGGCTTAGATCGGAGCAGCGAAGGAATTCGAATGCCAGCCATCTGCTCTAGCAACAAACTCTAGTACTCCTTAGATCTTCCCCTCGTCCTCCTTACTTTCATCCGTTCTTCTCGTTTCAACTCGTGATCTTCCTCCTTGGATGTAGCCGGTGACCGCGTGTCTCTCTCTCTCGCTCTCTCTCTCTCCTTCTCTTTCTCTCTGGCTTGCTCTCGCCTTCTTGTCTCTAAGGCCAGCGTTACGGTGCTGAATGCCCGGTTAATGCACCTGCGTACTCCGCCGCCTCGTGAGCGGAACGCCGTGAAGCAAGGAGAGAACGGAGGGAAAGAGACAAGGAAAATGGAGACTAGAAACGACAGAGGACAATCACGCCGGCCGGCAATGACGTCCGGATGAAAAGAAAGCATGAAGAAGAAGAGAAAGAGCCGATGGAAGAGAGCACGTGGACCAAAGTGAAGAGAGAGAAAGAGAGAGAGAGAGAGTGCGGTAACTCGACGTCGCCGGAAGGAAAGTGGAGAAGCATACGATAGTCAGCACAGGTCTGATTATCATTAGATCCCCCGTGACAGAGTCGAAAGGTAGCCACTGTGTATATATTCCCTATCAAGAGTAATTATATCTAATGCCTGTATGTGGGGGGTACCAGCGCATAAAACACTAAAAGGGCACGCTTCCACCTGAGGGTAGCCAACTGTGAACTGTTAATCAGCGATGCGGGAATTACCGTTCATATGGGCTCGCGCTATCTACCGCTCTTTACGGGCCTCCATTCGTTTTTATCCTCCTTTATCCTGGATGAAGAAAAATTGAACGATGAGCCGAGAGTGTAGGGCTCCCCTTGTATGTAAGGTAGTCTCGGTTCCCTATTCGCACTGCACTGGAAACTAGCGTTCCACCTTACCCCCGTGATTCTCCAGCATGCACCAATTCATAAAATCCCTGGAGCGAGCCTAAGCGCTCCACTAACTCTACCAGCGAGTCGCTGACCTCAGGATTCAGCCGTGCGCATCAGCTGCATTTCGCCATGCACGTAGACTAGATAGTTGCGAGCCGCGCGCGATGCTCATGGTAATCTCGCGGAGGGAAACAGCCACTGTCGGTAGGGGACCAAGAGACACCAGAGACTATCAGCATGAAGGAACGAGCGAGTACGATCGGTTGGACAGTAAACCATAAGTAGAATGAGCCAGCACCTCTTTCCGCGAACAAGAAAAGCCATCAATAAGAATAATCGTCGACGCAGTAGCGGACACGCGTTACCAGAAGCCCGAGAGGATCGAGAACTTCCAGTCACGAACACCAGAGTCTCGCATGCATCTTGAAAGTTAGTTATAGTTATAGTTATTAATTTATTCTTAAGCCAGGCGTTTCATTAGTTGGGTGTCGGCGCTCTCGCACGCGCTGGCAATGAAACGACAGAGACTAATTGGTAAGCATTGGTTGCCCTTGGTTTGTATACAAGGGATTTGTCCTTTTACAGTCGGCAGAGGCAGCGTTATTAATGGAATAATCTCTGAGAGCGGGTCATCGCGCTCGTAATTACCAGCTGGTAATTACTGCCGATAATAATTCGGTAAAACTTTTACGAATAGGACACGTGGAACCGGGACGACTTACTTTGTGTGAGAGGGAATCGGTCGAGGATGGAAGAATGAAGGCGGCGGACTCTTTCAATGCGTTTAATGACAATCTTTTTAGAATTAAGTAATGACACTGTCAGCGCACAAGGACCGAGTGTCCGCCGCCATAATGGACACGCTCTGCTCTCTTCCTCACGGGGATAAATGAGCTAAAGGGACTCGTCGGAAGGACAGCAGACTCGGCAAGGGGAAAAAAATGAAGGATTGCCTGTCGTAATCCGTGTCCATGGTGCTTCTTGGTTCACAGAGGTTCTTGGCTCTCAGGAGCCACCGTGTAAATTCTATCAAAGTCTATCTTACTCTACGGAGCTGCTGCTGCTGCTGCTGCTGTTGCTTCTGCTGTTGCTTGTGCTGCTGCGATCGCACCCCTCCTCTTACTCCGGCACGACTACACGTGAAAAGTCACGCTCTGCTGGTTTCAGGTAGAGTTAGTCGCTGATCTACCGGATGACTGTTTTTCTTATACACTGACTCTCCGATCTCTATCATAATTAAAAACGGGGTGCATTTCTTAAATAAATTCCACCGTCAACACTCTGCTTTCAGTAGCATAAAATATTCTATTACAATTAAAGGCTGACTTTTCCAAACTTTCTTAAAACTAGTTACTTTATAAATACTGCTTTCAGTAAGCACGATTCTCATAGAATATCATATAAATATTTCTACTGTATTGCTAAATACAGGCATAGTTATTTCTCCAAGAACCGAATGAGCGGTGGTAGCAGAATAACGGAACACCAAGGGCCCCGCCGCAAGCATGCACCCCCGAAATCCGGAGGTGGGAGGTTTCCGGCACGTGCCATAAGTTGCAAGAAGCGTGTGGGGGGCGGAGGCGGTGATGATGATTCCTTGGAGAAGGTTTGAATATCGAGAGCAGCGTTACTTCTCAATCACTCAGTACATGTAGGTATCCCGTATACATCGTGGCAGGAGAGCTTTTGCTATGCTGTTGGCCTATTCGCTCATTCCGAGCTGAGTCACACACTACACCGAGTGTGCCTCTTTCTCTCCCCCTCTCTCTCTTTCTCCTTCTTTCTGATTCCTTCTCACTCTGGAGTTCTCCCCTACCTGTTTCTTTCCTGGCGGTGCTGTACCTCCTGGTACACCTCTCTACCTTTCCCACCTTTTGGTGGCGCGCCCCTCCCCCCGGCCCGCTACACAGCCTGGTCGTCAGCTCTTTCCTGCGGCCGCAGGGGCCGCAGGCTGACTCCCCAGGTCGGCTGACTGAGCCGACTGTCTCTACGGCTGGCTGGCTGGCTGGCTGGCTGGCTGGCTCTCTCAGCATCGGTGTAGCCACCCAGCCGGTCGCTCGCGCTCGAACCAGCCAGCCAGCACCTTCCTTCTCTCCTGTGTGTGTACCGCAACGCTCGGCCTGGCTGGAGTTTACCTGGCGTTACCTGCCAGCCTGCAGCCTCAGTTCACTCACGTCACTTCGAGCAACCGGTTCGGAGTCCTCCCGAGAGGCGCGCGCTCTCCTACGACTTTAAAACCCTATATTCCTCGACCTCGCCACCAACCAGCCTTGCCTGCCTCTCTACCTTGCTTGCTTGCTTGCTTGCTTGCTTGCTTGCTTGCTTCCCTGCCTACCCTTTTTTACCTCTCACGCACCTAACCATCGTTCTACCTTACGAGACTTCACTTTACTTGGCACCGGTGGCCTCTGCGAGCACGATGCACGCCTTCCTCGAGAGAGGAACCCCGTGGGAGCCTTTATATCCAAGTTCCCATTGTCTCCTGCGCGTACCGCAATCAAGACGTAACTCCGGTCACACTTCCACTTGGTACCGCGCGCATACACACACATATATCCCCGCACACCACAACCGCCGGCACCACCGATCGTTTCATCCGCCAATATCGCTCGAGAGTTTTGTGGCCTCGTGGCGCAGCCGATCGACAGTGCAATGTTGATCGAACTCCCTCTCGCTTCCGCCAACCTGCTACTTCCATCAAGTGCGAGAGAGAAAGAGAGAGAGAAAGAGAGAAAGAGGAGGTGGAGAAAAGGAGAGAAGGCTACCAAGGAGCTTTATCCTACTCGACAAAGTGAAGGTATTCCAAAAACTTGCGATATTGCACAAGTAGATAGGAGAAGCACTTTGCTCTCGATCGAAGACAATGAGACGTCAAGTTCACCTATCGGCGTTGGCGTCACTCGGATGCTATATCATCACGTTCGCGTGCCTTGGTTGAAGATTACATAAGGAGTTGTTAGCTCTTCCGCGTTCTCGTACGCATCATTCAGAATCGCATCAAGAAAACGGTAATTTGACTAACTAAGTGACTACTGCTACTATACTTTGCCAAGAGTATATATTGGTGTTCAGGGTTTATACATATGTGCATGTGGTGGTGCATGCGCGCGGACGGGGAAGCCGGTGTTTCCGGGTCACTCTTTATCGCACGAATGGGAGCGCGATCGCGCGCGCTTCCCGGCGTGTGTGTTAGCTTGCACCGCGCCGAGTTAAATGTCGCGGCGCGCGCTTTTTATCGATAGGAGCGCGATTGCGCCGCCGGTGAAATCCGGCTGTTTCTTTCTGGCGGGGCAGCGCTCGCACGTAGGGGCACGCTCGCAACGGTTTCTCTTTCTTGTGTACACCTAAGATTTTCATCGGGTCACTGTCCTCCCGCAGTACCGGTCACCGTTATCCCGCGGCTCCGACCTCCGACGAAAAACAGCAATTGCTGCTATGCTAGTGAGACTTCGCCAATTTTATTTGGATTGGATTTTCGATATTTCTTGTCTTTGTACAATCAGTCGATTCTCCAGACAATTGTTTCGAGACCGAGCACGGAATTCTGTCATTTTGATAAGACTCTTTCCGAGAAACTCACGAGTCATGATAAACAGGGACGAACACCGACGAGTTTTTTGCTACGTTATGACGATCGAACATTTCTTTGCACCGGATAATCCTTCCAGTCGAATTCTTCTTTTACTCTCGCCAGGAGCAAAAGGACGAAAGTGGAGCGCGTTAGTTAAGGCGGTAAGGCCGAGACAATGAGGTTGAGGAGCATTGTTGCAGAGCGGCGTGTTTTCACGCGCCAATTTTTACCCGATGTGGGTGGGTGGAGCGAACGCGGGCTCGCGCGAGCCAATGTTACCGGCAAGCGCAAAAGAGCAGGGCATCGAGTATCTAGCAGGATTTATCCGGAGAATTCACCCACGTAACGCCACTGGCAGTAATTCCAAGAGAGTGTATATCTATGTCGTGATTTAATAAGGTTTCGAAAGTCACGATGTACAAAGTATCTGGTTGCTTGAAGCCTGCCTGGTATTTTATTGTTTTCAGCCTGGCCTCTCTCCCCTTCTACCGATCTTAGAACCTCGTCGTCTTTCCTTCTCTCTCTCTCTCTCTCTCTCTTTCTCTCTGTCACCAATTATCCTCGACTGTTGTTCGGCTCTCTCATTTTCTCGCCCTAGATACTCTTGCGTCATTGCGAATTCCTCGGCTTTACGCCTCTCCGGCCAGCCGAACCTCTCCGTCTCTCATTTTATCTCCAAGCTAGAGCTTACCTTTCCTGCGATTATACCAAACTAATCGCTTGAAGCTTGCTCGGTCAGACCACAGAGATTTTCCAGCGCCACACTCACCGTGGAACACCACCGAGCATTAGTACTTGTAGCGGAACAATCGACGCTTCGTCTGTGTGTCGATAAAGTTGTCGGGTTCGTGAGAAACATTCTGCTCGCACAAGTATTGCGCAAGCGGTTCTAGCTAGAAAATTATTAGAAGCGAGAGATGAGACGCTCGGCGCTCGGCGCTGTTGCTAGAATTCTCTGCGCCAAAGGTCTCGCTTGCTTGAGAAACGACTTGTTGTATTGGTTGGAGGGTGAATCGTATGCTATGACGGACAACTCCGCAAACTATTCTCGCTTGTCTTTTAGCCGTACAATAGCGACAGGCTAATTATCGCTTCAATCACATGTTTTCGATTCGGTATACCGTTGAGTGGCGGCGGTGCGAACGCGGAAGAGCTAGTAGTAGTAGTTGCGATTGGTACGCGTACCTGTACGCCAGAGCGCGAATCGAGAGGAAAGAAAGGCTTGCTCGAAGAAAACGGAGCCAGTGTCTCTGCGCGCGTGTGTGTGTGCCTGTGTGTGCGTGTGTTGCGTCCGTAGTCGAGGCCACGCGTGGCATTCTCGAAAAGTTACGAGATCAAGTAGTAAATGCCGTGTTAGCATCGATTCCAACTTGGCTTCAGCCTGTCAAATCCCTACAAACCGCTCGAGATTTGTTATTCGCACATGGAAAATGCATGTAATCTTCCGGACGTTCCTGCTCTCGGCCCTCTGGAGAGTGAACGATGAAACGGGATAGCAGGATCCCTAATCGTCCTCCTTTCGATTCAGCATTTATTTTGTTTATGCACCTCTGCTTATGGGAACTGATGCATATTGCATGCACCACGGGAAGCATTGATCCCCAGTGCTTGCATGTAATGTACGTACTTCGCAACCGTTACATTGATAAACGAGATGTCATTGCGTGATTCAGGTACGTGGAGAAGGAGCTACTCGGGTTAAGGAAAGTCATTGGAGATAGCTGCTTTGGATACTTTTTTAATTACGACGAAGGATATATTAAAGATTACTCCTTATCTCTTCGACTCCAGGAAACGACGAATGGACTTTGCGAAGCACATCTTTCAAGTTTACAGCTTCCAGGACAACGACTTTATCTCCGGAGTCATTAAAGAGAGCTTCGTCAACGAGAGACAGGGACATCGAACTCCGAACTCGATCTCTTCGAGTGCAATAATTGTCCGATGCAGCGGAGTCCGCGGTGCAAGGAAATGACATCGCTGAAAGGCTATTATTTCCAAGCCACTATCCTCGATGCTCGAATAAGGCATGAGAACCGGAATGATGGCATGACCGGAAGAGCGGCTTGAGAACTAAGAGACTTGCAGATAGTCGTTGAAGAATCGCAGGTATACACGGTGCACTGAGAAGATTCGAATCGTGGGAACCCGACAGGAAAATGCGAACGTACGTATAGCAAAGCTTTGCGCGCCCTGTTTCTATCTACTACGGACGTGTGAATCTTTCACGAGCAAACTCCTTCTTCATCAAAACTTCTCGGACAAGATTAAACAAGATTGGTAAAATCAAGGTTACGATAATCGAATATTCGACAAACAGAAAGAAGACAGGAAACGCAGGACAAGGGAACGGTTAATAGCATTTCGGGCGTCCAGTGACCGCAGACTCTAATAGGTTTTTTTTTTTTTTTCTTACTCCCAATGAATTCCGAGACCATTCATAATCGATTGGATCACCGAGTGACAGTGCGGAATTCGCGCAATCTATTTCCACGCCGTTCGTGGGAAAGCCACGTAATTCCCGACGGAATGGGAATGACGAAAAGGCGAGCGTACAGAACAACCGTCCTACAAAGAACAGAACATAGGCGCGCAGAGAGAGAGAGAGGGGGGAAAAAAGTTGAGGAGTATTACAGCGTGGAGGAGTAAATACTTATAAGAGAGCTTGTCGAATCCGAAGTGTCAGTGGGGACGATTCCATATGGATTGGAGAGCGAGCAAATGGAAAGTGGTGGCGGTCGGAACGAGGGGGAGGAAGAAAGAAGAATATAGACAAAGAGAGAGAGGTGGCAGAAGAGAGAAGAGTGGTGAGAAATTTGAAGGACGAGCGTGGAGAACGCTTGGAGAACAAATCATTTCGCTCAGCGCAGACGCGCCGGTTTCCGGGAAGAATCGTCGATCCGTGACGGAAGAGCAAGAACGAAGGAAAAAGCAGACGGCAGACGTGGCCGCGTCATGAACTATCATCGAGGAATTCATTTCTTCCCTCTGATGATTCCTTCCTTCACGCACCGGCACATCTCGAAATATCATCGGCTGACGCTTTTTCAGTCAGCCTAACGCGACACGAATCGTGTGTACCGCGCTCCTTTTTCCATTACTGATTTGTTCTTGATGAAGATGGTCTAGTAACTGCGATGTTCTTTCGGTATAATTTATATCATCTCGCAGTACTTCGGTTTCGGTTAAAGTTGGCAAAGGTGAAGTTGGCTTGGATTCTGTCAATGGCACTGGAAGAATTCACGGGGGTTTTGGTAATGTGCCCGTGGAGCTCCCGTGTCATACACAGCGTCCGGTCGTACAGCGTTCTAACACCAGCGTTGTGAGAGAGTGACATTGAGTCACCTCGATTTTCCTACAAAAACATTATACACTCCGGTTTCCAAGAAGTGTGACGCACAAGGACGAAGTCAATTTTCTACTCACGATCAAGTAAGTATAACTACTGTCGAGATCACTTTACTCATTCTATACGTTTGAAGGGTGCAGATCGGAGAAAATTCTACATGGAGAACAACTTTTATTGTAACGATCGAGAAAGCAAAGGAACAACTTACGATCAACTACTATCTTTCCAGAAGTACAAAGAGTTAAGGGAAAAGGTGTAAGTATCGAAAGGCAGGGTTTATCTTCGAATCAACTAACTTTACTAAAACACTGTAATTTCCCTTTGGATGTTATTTAAATTCCATTTAAAAACTTGGAAAAGCTGTCAGAAAGTGCACTGAAGCCGATTACCGTCAGGAACGGAAGAATCGGTCGTTAAATTCGTCGAGTAACAAATCACAATAGTCGGAGACGTGATTACCTGTTGCATCACGCAACCTGTTGCTCTCCACATAGCGCGCTGTCACGTGACGACAATGACCGTGAAGAGGATTTCACGATTGTCTGGCAGGATCGATCGGACAACTGCAGTGCTGGCAGTGGCAATCAGTCGTATCCCGGAGCGATTAGAACTGACAATAGCTGTCTCGATCCTCGACATTATTCACTCACAATTATAACGGCAGTCGTACCAACACCTTATCGAGCACGTACAACATTCTACAGCTGTGTAAACGTTTTATACAAAATCCAGCTGACTTCCGTCGAATAAGCGGGTCCCCGGTTCCCCTATCGTTGATTATCCAACCACTCGTTTTTAACCCTGACTTGTCCTAACGTGGGGGTGACTTATCTTTTAGCGCAGGTGTTGGCGCACGTACCATCATACAGTTCACTCTCTACGAGTGTGTTTAGTGATATCGTGGGTTACCGTGCGAGATGATACTTTCTGACTGTCAATTAGTTATATCCCTTTATACGACAAAGGGGTTTTGCGAGCGAAGTCGACAAGGCCGCACCCCAAGTTATAACTTTTCGCCACCCCGAAATGAATATATTCGATCGTTCATGCCGATAAGACACCTCGGCGTTCGATTGTGCCCCGGGGAATCTCCGCTGCTCATTGTTCGTGGCCAGCAGGGCAGAAAGCGGTGCTTCCGATTTCAGGTTGGGTTGCACGATGGTCAGTCGAATGAACGGTACGACAAGCCTCGCTGCCTTTCCTCGCTTCTCCGATTTAAGCGCCCTTCATCGTCTACATCCTATGGAAAATAATTTCCCCCGTTGTACATTCGTTATCCTGCCAGATCTGCATTGTCCTTCGTGGAGTCTAGAAATTTATTTAATATAACGTCGAGGTTCCTCTCTTCCCGTGTCTTTTGCGAAAGGAATAGCAAGAAATCCGTGGAAAACATTGCTCCGACATGCCATTATTAGTGCTTGGTCGTTTCTCAGCAATTTATGGTGCATAATGTTTAGTAGAGGAGAAGCACGGTATAAAGCCGACGGAGTCAGGACATCGTATGCAGGCATGTGACACGATGTAATTATTCTCATGGCTGACACGATATTCCCTGTACACATCGTGTATCTCGGACCCATGGAAAATTGTCATGGCCGCAGGAAGTGAATAACTTGATCCGGAACCGGAAGTCACCGGGCAACACACAGGGTACTTGGAAATAGCGTGCGTACCCTGGGAACCCTCGATTAACTTGCTGCCACGTGAACGAACTCGCATAATTTTCTATTACATGGGGCGTTACACTTCCCTTCCTTTTACTCTATACTTTAATATATATATATATATAAACATAACGTTATCTATAAATGAACTATCCAACTCCATACTGTCAACATATTTCAAGAGTCACGATATCTCTCTCACGATAGTATCACTGAGAAAGTTTTAATACAACTCTTGAGAGTGACGTTGTGAAAACTAATAATCTTTGAAATTAAATCATTACTAGCATATATACACGAAATGTCAATCGGATGAAAACCGGCTGGGGCACAGCTAGTTGTATATAATCGCAGGGATGCCCTGATTCCATGGCGAAGGTTGATGGCGTGGGAGGACGGCTATCGATGAATTCAGATTCAAGTTCAAGCAATGTAGGTGCCACGGGGGTCCACGACCAAATACGTGAGTGCAACCCACACAGGGTTACGCCCATATTATACCATTGCGAGACAGTTACGTTTATGATTCATGAAAGTTATCTTTATGGCCAGGTGAGGAGCCCTCGGTAACAATGGGGAAAGGCATGGTAGAAGGAGGTGGATGAAACCTGTGCCTTTCGAGCGAGTGGTCGACGTTGGCACAGAGAGTAAGGTCGTCGCAGACGAGGCTCCCTTTCGAACTTTAGAGGCCGAGCAACAACATTTTGTCACGTACACCGCAGCCAACAAAGACGCTTCGTCATTTCTACGACCTTTCTCTACCTCGCTCCTCACAATTAATCGTAACGCCCTGTCTTGTGCACTGACGAGTAGAAAAGAGCAGCCGCGTACAGATCGGGGAGAAACAAACGGCACGACTCATTTCGAATTCCAAATGAGTTCTCAGAGATCCCGTTAGAAAAAATGTGGATGCATCGCTCGACTCGGGATGATACACATTATGCACTTATACACGTAGGAGCCAACGAAACCCACTCTTTCCCTTTCTGTCTCTCTCTCTTTCTGCCTCTGCTTTTGACTTTTAGGTAGGAAGAACTGCCGGAGACTTTGATACGGATCCAGAAGCCGTGGGCGACGAGACGCCGACGTCATTCGGATTTGCAACTTCCTCGAGCGCCGCGCGTCTGTCCTTCGCCCGATGAGCGATACGCGGATATTTTCGTGGAGAATGATCGACGCCTCTTCCGTCAGCGATCGCATTGCAACGCATCTGCCTATTTCTTTCGAAAATCAATCGCCAATCGTAGTGGTACTAATTTACGCAATTATTGTATTTTCATGGGATTTGATCTTGTTAAGGAGATCGATTTTATATCTTGACTTTGTCGTATCAATTTTACCTTGAAAATCGTCCGACTCGAAAGACGTGACACAATATTACCAGCAAGATTCTGTATGAAACCCTGAAAGGCTGATAAGTGCCGAGACACAAGATTATCAATGTCGGCGCCGCTCCGGCTAAGAAAAACACATTCGTCTTGTGAATTCATATGAGAATTGCACGAATGACTGAAATATGCAGTAGTTTCACCTTGCCTAGTTCGAGCGGAAAGGCCACATTAATCAGACCGACGAGGAATAAGTAGATAGTTGGGACTCATAATTCGTCCGGCTCTCATCGTAAGGAATATGAAGTCTAAAGATTATGTACTGCTCTCGATAAAAATTATGGATCTCCCGTTATCCAGCTGAGACAGAAAGAGAGACGCATTATTTTCGGCATCCGTTGCCAAGACAGTGGTCTAACGCCAGAATAAATCAAAACAGAGAGAATCGTGGATATTTCAGGAAGTACACGAACTTCGAATACATAATTAGAAGCCTTGCCTTGGCAGCGAATGGCTACCGCGCGAGACAGATTCCGGGAAACTATTATTTTCAGTTTGCGCGTTTAATGATCGACTATCCACGCCGTGGTCGACGATCTTTAATGTCCTATGAAATTATTCTACTCTAATTGGCAGGCATATGTTCAGAAATCACTAAGGAAAAGCAACTTTCCTATTTGTCACTTGAATCTATCCTCGAAGACTAAGACTGTTATGGGACAGATCTGACAGTCATGATTTAACGCATAGTAATGCTCATCGATATGTAGTATACCGTTCGAAAGTGATCCTACTAATTAGTTCAGCCATGGATGAAGTGATTCTAACTTGTTCTTTATCTTGACACCTTGGCATTAATTGGCATGCAAGCGTGATTAAATGCATCTCGATAACACTTGTTCAAGTGTAATTGCCGTATCATTGAATACACTTCCGCCAGCAGAGCGCGAGTCAGTTGATCCGTGAAAGTGGGTATGATAAATATAAAATGGTCGATAATTTACAAGGATCCGTAGCGGATGGCAGAGTTCGATAGTCATTGTCAATCGGCAGGGTGTTCAACGTCAGTGGTAAATGCATCTGGCCGGATGCCAGGGCACGAAAATAATTTCGAAATTCGTGGGAACGAGCAATCTTTCCTCACCGAAACTCTTCTGCGGAGGTGTGTACACCGTTTTCTCTAGAGTGAAAATCTTTCCCTGTAGCCAGGAGATTTTAACAGGAGAGTGCACAGTGTACAGCTTGAAAGCTGAGAATCTATGCAATATAGGAGAGCGCCGCTGCGCCTGGAAATCCACCCACCCCAGCCACTTCGAGTCTGGCCTTTCGGAATCATCACTATTTCTGTGATCCTGGCTTGGCGAGAGGGGCGAGCACGTGTCGACGTCTCGTCGCTTCTATACAATCTTCTCAACCCTATGCATGTGTCTCTCGAAATCTGTGTATATGTGTAACTCCCCTTGTATCGTCTTGGGTGTGAGAATAAAAGCGGTGATAATAAAAAATGTAGAGGGCGCACGTCAATGGCAGTGAGGCGTGATTCAGAAAATCGATTTAAACACACTGGACTCATCCCCGACACAGATTCGGACAGCTGTGTCTGTTGTTCGCCGGGCATTTTCATAAGTAACAACATCATCGATTTTACTCCGCTTGACTCTCAAGGATCCAACGATAGGACGCGGCTAACACCAGACGATGATATAACATTGTTGCCGAGTGATCCGAGCCTGTATTTTTAAAAGGCTACTTTTATCAGGCTGTTGCTGGACCACTGGCTAGAGTAGCACACGTATACCACTCGCAGCATATGCCGAGAGACGCGGATCTTCCGCGATCAGTTTGGAGCGTCCATAAATCAGCGTGACCAGCTGCTAGAGCGAACCGATCCGAGATGCTCGGTGAGAGTCTCCACTGAGAGAGGCGGAACGAGAGACGAGAGACAGTGGAAAAAGGGATGGAGGGGTCAAGGGAAAGAGAGAGGGGGCAGGAGAAGGATAGACACAGCCTTTTGAGATCCCTCGGTGACCAGTTTAGTTCTGCTTGGCATTCGAACAGCATGAGATTACATGTGACCGGGAATCGGAGGATACAACCGGAGTCGAGTGATCCGATCAAATAAGCTCCACCTGGATCCCAAGGACCACTATCACTGGTGAAGGGATCACCGTCACTTCCGATTCCCTCTGTGAACCGGAAGTCCATCGCGCACTACACTCCCAGTGAAGACCCCCTTGAAACTCGTATAAAAGCTTCGTGATATATCAAGACAACCTTTCTCTTTGATAACGTGCAATTCATACGTCGATATCAATTAAGAATCACCATCAATCATAAGTGACAGTAATCCAATAGTGAAAGCTATTAAAAGAGAAATATATATCTGATTCCATCGATGGGAAGTATGGTGAATCAATGACTTTTGAAAATCTTGTCTGGCGAGTTGCTGATTCTTCCCGATTCTCGAGTTAATGATGTCGGCGGAATTGAGCTCGACTGTTTAACTGTCATTCATCGTCCACGTGCAACGAACAGCCAGCTTGTTCAACGGAGGACGTCAGATTGCAAGCGTAAAGACAGCGACGGCAGCAGCGGCGGCGACGGCGGCGGCAACGGCGACGGCAGCGTCGGTGGTGGGTGCATTAACGAGACGGCAGAGGCGAAGAAAGTAGTATCGTCTTTCCGCGCCAGACAGTAGCCGTGCACTTGCAGCCGGCTCCAAATGACACTTGTGAAATCAAGGCGCGCACACGCACACACATTTTCACCGCTTGGAGCGACGCTGCCGAGGGAAAAAGAGAGGAGGGTCGTTGACAGCACCGGGCTTGCCGGGAGCAACGAGCACACCTGTACACACCTGTAGCGCAGAGTAGTAGAGGAAAAAAGGGGTCCGCTGACAGAGGTGCGGTCTTACCGTGAATCGATACACCTACTGCCTCAACGATTTGACTCGCTACTGAAGTTCCTCTCGATCGGACCATATTTCTCGGACGATCTTTTGTCCTCTTGGCAGCCTTGGCGATCACTTAACAAACTCATGGGGATCGCCAAGCTACTCTGACTTCGGAACGCCACTGCTGCGTAAAGGGTGAAGAGGAACAGTTATGAGATCGAGTGCTAGTCGGTACTCGATCTAAGAATACCGTGCGCGTGAGTGGATCGTTGAACTGCCGTTTCCTTTCTTTCCACGTGCACCAAGCAGCCGCGCGGCCAAATAAATCAGAAACTTTCTCCGGAGCCCCCCCGACTCTGTGTCAACTCTCTTCGGTGGTAGTACTAGTCACCAGTGGAAGATGTCCGAAGATACGACTTCCGACGAGGAGGGATCTCAAGAAGACCCGCCGCGCTATGACATCGATGAGATGGAAATCGTCAAGACAATAGGTAAGCCAGTGTAATGTCGAACCTGAGATTGTACGGTGTTGGACGGGTTCTTTCTGTGCCACCGTTCCTCGGGCGGAGAATGTCGGCGATGATATTTGAGGAGGAACAAGGCACATCGCTCTCTCGGCCCGACGAAGTGGGCCACTGGAGAGTGAGAGGCCACCAAGTATATTTAACTTCTCATTAAGTCGGTATTACGCTCTAGCCGATCGCTAGCTAGCAGGTGTTCCGTCGTGATTTTTCTGACATTCCATGACTATAAACGATGTATAATGTTTGTAATAATTAAATAGTTATTTCCTACTTTCTCATCTAATTCTTTAAGCAGTGGATTAAATTTTATTATCTTCTCTAATTAGAACATTTATTCAACGACTCGTGAAATATAAGTTGGTTTGCGCTAATTTAGCCCTGCAACTGTTATTCACGGTAATACTATACACGAAACGGATTATTTCGAGTGCCAGGCACCGACAAGGGAAAGCACTGTGCGAGTAGCCAACGAGCGAGAATCACCGCGAGACATTAATCCCTTAGCGTTCCATTTACCAGGATCTCTCTCGAAATTAAATTCACCCATAAAACAACACACCGGTCTCGGCTGAAATTAGATCGATCGGAACAGATGCGCGGCCCGCTACTTTGAAACGTAAAACAGCTTTTGGACCAGCACCAAACGCTCAAGTGGTCGCGGCGAGAAAAAAAAAGAAACTTGAAAGAAACCTGTCACCTCGCGTTTGAGTAACTGCTACTTTAAAGAATCGTGAATAAAAAATAATGAGAGTGCGCGAGTAGTATTACGTGACGCGGATAAAGAGAGATTTATTATAAAAAAAAAGGATGACGTTCCAATGATGACAAGCTGTTGAGAGGAAAATTGACAGTGCAAAATCATGTTGGTTTAGAACTATAATTACGTAAAATTATTAAACCGATTATTCGAACCTGTCTACTACCGGAAATAGGTGCTTGGTCGCTTTGTCATGCACACCTGTTCCAAGCTGTCCTGGCAGGGGCAGCGTCGAGCAGGGGGTAATACATAAACAGTACGATGTCGCTGTTCACAAGTAATCCTTGCCAGGTCTGCTCGATTTGAAAGGGAATCGCTATAAGTGATTCTGATTTATCTTCACTATGAGAAACTGTATTCTGCCAACAACTGTTCTGATTAATTTCAATGTCTCATCCTCCCAACACGTGTTACCTTTTTCCTAATTGAAACATAAGTTGCGAAGCGATCCAAATTTAAACTCAAACAACTAGAATTGAAATTCTAGCAATTCGACTAAAATGCTACCTTCGATTTTTTTTTTCTTCGCAGGAACAGGTACCTTTGGAAGAGTAGTACTATGCAGGCATCAAGGAACCCCAATGGCTTTAAAAGTCCTGTCCATGGCGGACGTAATCAGACTAAAGCAAGTGGAGCACGTGAGGAACGAGATCATGGTGTTGAAAGAAGTTAAGCATCCCTTTATCGTCAATATGTAAGTCAACCCTTCGAGATCTCTCCTTCATCAATTAACTGAACATGGAAAGTACAAGAAGTACTCAACAGTGCATAGATGATTTTAATAAAGAAAGAATCTAGTTTCTCGGTCGATAGAAAATCTCGAAAAGAAAGCGTAACTCGGACACATGGAGCGCAAGGCTCATTTATCGAGCAATGGACCTGTCATGGGTCAACATTGAACTCTTCGAGGATCGAGAAATCTTGTCGAAGAGATTACGCAGGTGTGAAGAAGCTGCATGATTGAAAGAGGTGAATATTTCAGGCTCTGGAGCGGAAGGGATGAGGCGCGGGTTTACATGCTTCTCGAGTTCGTGGCAGGCGGCGAACTGTTCTCATATTTAAGGGCGGCCGGCCGATTTTCTGGGCCAACCAGCTGTTTCTATGCTGCAGAAATCGTCTCCGCCTTGGAGTACCTGCATACCAAGCATATTGTTTATAGAGACCTTAAACCCGAAAACCTTCTGCTCGATAATCAGGGACATCTGAAGATCACGGATTTCGGCTTCAGTAAGAAACTCACCGACAGGTAAAACACATACTCTAATTCCCCAATCTGTTTTTCTCTCCATATTTCTATAATTTTTATTAAAAGTGATTAAAAATTAATACAAATCCTCCTTTCGATATATATAACAACTGGTGTAAATATAGTATCAATTGGATCGGTGGTTCTATCGTATAGTCTTCGCTTTACTCAGACAATAACTGTCAGCATTGTACGGCAATGAAGAGCGGAATATTTTATTAAACTCTCTCGCATCACCTTGACTCTCACGGCAAACTGCATGTGTTGAGAGATACGATAAGAGCGTTGGTGTTTTGAATTACTCTCGTCTGCATATTTCTCCGACGGCTGTATCGATTCTGCCAGACAGTATCGTGTACACCCATGTCTACTCCGATCGTCTCTTTATTCAACAGACCTCGTAAACATATATACCTTACTTCCCAAGCACTGTATTTTCCTTGTTACCGCTTGTTTTGGAAATTAATCAATCGTTGAATATCGATCCGCCAACAGATATTCTCTTTGTGATGTTTACATTTGTTGTCATTCTAGAACTTGGACACTGTGCGGCACTCCAGAGTATTTGGCTCCAGAAATCATTCAAAGCAAAGGGCATAACAAAGCTGTCGATTGGTGGGCACTGGGAGTTCTTATCTACGAGATGTTGGCAGGATATCCACCATTCTTCGATGATAATCCTTTCGGGATTTATGAGAAGATTCTCAGTGGAAGGATAGAATGGCCGAAGCACATGGATCCAATTGCCAAGGACTTGATCAAGAAGTTACTGGTCGCTGATCGAACGAAGAGATTGGGCAATATGAGGCAGGGAGCCGAGGATATTAAAAGACATCGTTGGTTCAAATTAGTCGAATGGCTCTTGGTAATTGGCATTGTTGAATGATAAATCTCACTTTTTTTTATGGACGCAGTAATTAATTATCTATTTAACCAATCAGGTTCCACAAAGAGCACTGACTCCTCCCATAAGGCCAAGAGTGAAGGCACCAGGTGATGCGAGTTGTTTCGATGACTACCCTGAAACTGATTGGCGTTCGCAACCAGCTCTACCGCCCGATCAATTAGCTCTGTTTCATGATTTTTAAAGAGACCCCGTATTGTTTCAATTCCCCTTGTTCTTGTACATAGATATCTTTTTATACTTTGTTAAAAGTATACGTAGGTATACATAGGTATTTATTCGTACGTGCAGTTCTAGCATATATAGATTATTCTACAGCGCCGCTTTAGTCGACTAATGTAAATAAAAGCCCCGTCGCGTGCATGTACAAATGATCGCAATAGTATTGCTGTACATTTTTCCGTAGCTTCCCACCGGCAAAGATACAAAAGGATAGCGATGGAAGGTGATTAAGAGATCGCCATGTTTTTCCACGTTTTAACGGTTGTACATTGTGAATTAAAGGATAGTGAAATTATTTATTTAACAACACTGTTCGCAATCCGACGATCCCTTTCGATAGCGCATGCGACTTCCACTCATGCGTATAATTACTGATCGTTAAGTATTTGTAGAGTGTGCGATAGGATCGGTCAGTTGACATAGAACTGTCACTCGCACAGGCAAATGTAATAGTGCGAACTAGTGCAAAACAAGCAATATTATCGTGCAAGTGGAAATGCTGACATTTCCCGCAAGTATGAATCACAATGCAGTGCTTAGTGCGACGTGAGTGCAGAGTGCTTTTCAAGGGTCGCATAGATAGTGAAAGAGCGGAGTGAAAACTCAGTATTTTCATAAAATACAGAACGACATCTTGGAATTACAATATGTTTCGAAAGTCGAGGAAGGACTTGATCATAAATAGAAATTTAATATCACCAGATAAGCCAGTGGTCAATTTGAATGCGTTTGTGGAATCAAAAGTATCATCGAAGTCAACGATTTCGGGAGAGAATCAAGATATTCTCAATGATTATTTGGAGTCGAGTTCTATTCATGGTATTAAGTACTTCGGGAAAATAAGTGTAAGAGTGGGCACCCTTGGTAGATTTATCTGGATGTGCACTATGATCGCCGGTGTTGTTTGTACGCAGCGAGTGACTTTAATTCGTAAAAGAAACAAGGTCAAAAGCGCTTGATTGTTTATTTTCTTTTAGGTTCCAGCCTGATGGTGTATAAATTCTGGAATCGTTACAGTAAGAATCCGACTTTCACATACGCTAAGTCCTTCTCCGATCCGTTGGCATCGATACCGTTTCCAAGCGTAACAATTTGTCCATTTCGACCGAACACCGCCGAGAAACGACAGACAATCGTAAATGATCTCATAGTACCCGATAACATGACCACCGAGGAAGTACACTTCATTGTTGAGTAGGAAACAAAAATTGAAGTAGCATAAGATTTAGAAAAAAATTTAAATTTAAGCAAAAAAGTATCGGTTTTCAGTCGACTCTATCAACTCTATTCTATCCTAGGCATATGTATGAATTAGCTATACCGGAAGTGGCAGAACAGGCGCGCTATTCACATTATAAAGAACAATTCGACCAAATTTTAAAGACTAACAATCGGGAATTATCAGAATTGTTACGAGACAGTGCATCTTGTGGAGATATGTTTAAAGCCTGTCAGTTCAATGGAGTGAAAATCAAATGCAAACATTCTATTCGTGTTTCGCACAGTTCCGAGGGTATATGCTGTGCCTTCAATTTCATCCTCGAGGAGCATATGCTGTAAGTAAGTATATTCATCATAGGTATCGAATTTATCGGTAACTACAAATTTCCAGTGGTCGCACGAATGTTAAACCGATTTATGCGACGGGCTACGGGGAACAATCTGGTCTCAAAGTTGTAATCAAAAAGGAAATACTTGTTGATCACGCTTCTGATCCTTTGAGTAGAGTATACAGAAACAGTCCTGGTGCACTCGTACGTGAGCTGATAACTATCAGAAATAAACACGAGTTAATGATACACTAACACTTTACTTATGATAGGTAACTATTCATCATTATAGCGCTTATTCGGGTGACATATATTCCAGTCGTATTCTCCAATCCAATAACGAACTTCAGGTCTGATTATTTTCAAATTATTAAAAGATGTTGTAAACATATTTGTACACTAAGTTTCAGATCAATCCTGTTTTATAGATCGAAGTTATACCCTCGGTTCAAATCCGACCAACCGGTTTCTCGCACACGACGCCCGAGGGTGACACAGTTCCATTTTGCATCCCTGATAGTAAAACAGCCGTCAAGTACTTTCCCATTTATCGTTACTCCAATTGTTTCACTAGTTGCAAAATGTCACTAATGCTCGCCATATGCGGCTGCGTACCATACAATTACTATCCAGTGACATGGAATTCTTCTATACAAGTAAAAAAAAAAAAATAGAAGCAAGTTCGAATCAAGTTGATTTTGAGCCAATAAAACTAACAACAACTTCTTTCAGAGTTGTACATTATCGGATTATAACTGCTTGGAACAAAACGCATATAGATTTCGCATCGTGCAGGATATTCGAAGGAAGAACTTCACATGCATTTGTCGGCAACCTTGTAGAAACGTATGGTACGATGCTAGAATAAGCAAGGCAAACATCAACCAACCTGCCGTTCGTGTCTCGCCTTCTTAGTGAGTTTCCCGATAAGTCGAGTGAAAGTAATTGGGCCTTAATGCTGGCAAACCAGATCTTAAGCGAGAAACTAGAAATACAGTTTGAGTTACGAAAAAGCACCCTATAAAATGGAACACTCGCTTTTCTTACAGCGGAGCTGTGACCAATGGTGATGCGGTTCTACGGGTTTTTATGCAGTCCCAATTCGTCACGGTTTTCGAGACTATTCCGGCCACCACCGAGATCTCTCTTCTGGGTAATTCGATAATTGTATCACGGTGACTAAGCAATTATTTGAAAATTCCATCTTTTCCTTTCAGCTTCGTTGGGCGGTATATTCGCACTTTTCCTTGGCTGCAGCTTCATCAGCGCGACGGAGATCATCCATTTCGGCATTCTTTTCTATCGCAGCACCACCTTCTCCTGTTTCGAACGAGCCAGAAATAAGAGGCCTCGGCGGAAGCATAACTTTTACGCAGGAACGAAGATATTTCATTAATAATTTGGCAATAAATTAAGCACAAAGTGAGCTGGAAGTGAAACTCTCACTTCTCACTATGTGCCCGAATAGATTTCGGCAACTTCTGTGACGAAAGCGCAAATGGAGTATTGTGTAACACGGTACCATGTGGAGGAGCACGAATCTGGAGCGATTATATCTATTTTCAGCTATTACTGGAGCACCGCCCCACCGTTTACAACCACACCCAGCAAAATATTTACTACCGCAGGTCCATGTTTATCGTATTCCTTTAAAATGTTATGAGTGACATTAAAGACATACATACACAAAAGTGGTGATCCTTCGTGTTTACTTCCCCATTCCGATAGAATTGAAAGAAAATCCATTCTCCTATCTCAACATTTAACGAACCTTTATTTCATATCACTGAATATACCAAGGTAAGTAGTACTCCAAATATTCGCCGATTCGACTAAACAATCATTGCATGACGTTTTCTTTGCTGTCTATTCTCGGCATAAGTTAGCCAGAAGGTACACTGCACGGCTGGTCGTCATTTTATATAGAATTTTTACAAGGCATTCCTCCCTCTCTCTCTCTTTATTTATATGCTGAGGAGATAGCAGTATTTAAGATATTTCCGAAATAAAAGAAATCGGTAATCTGATACTCCCGATACACAATATCAAGTCTGCGAGGGACAGCGTTACATAACGCACGGAGAAAGAATTTCCCGAGCATGACAGACATACTTCATTGGTTTATGAGCACAGTGTGCAGCGATGCGCTTCTTAACTCGCCGTCTATTTTCGGGGATGTTATTGAAAATACCGATTTAGTCCTCCTCCTACAGGCGGCCGTACAACACTATACCCGGAGCTGGAAGCATCGGTTATTTCTGTCGGATCGCCCACGTGTTTCATACCCATCGTCCGTGTACCCAAAATGATCTCTATTTCCGAGCGATCACTAAATCGATATTTTTCTCGGCGTGCACCGGCATCTATCGTGCCTTACTATACCTTCGAGTCTTGTTGGCCAGAGCAACTGAGAGAATTCGATCTATTTGAATGACAGGAGACGCTACGTAAAATCAGCATTGTCAAGAGAGATGTTCGTAAACTTTGAATTTTAATGACTCAGCGTCGTATTGGCTTGGAGATATCGTAGAAAACTAGACTAATGAAAGTTTCGACAGACAGGCATTTAGGGCTGATGAGAATCTCGTGTGTCTGGCGACGGGTGAGGTAAACCTTAGAAGGTAAATGCATTCTTTTAATGATGAATCTTTCGCACTAAAAATGCGGAAGCAATTATTTACAGTTGAGAGAAACCTCAGACGTCAAACGTTAAACGTGGGTGCGGGTGGATGTTGTAGACTTGGTGTTTTGATTGATCGTACAGACCGATCGACGACGACGACGACGATTGGCCGGTGACAAGCGTGTCCTCCTTCCTCCTCATACTTCAGCCCTAAAGCAGTCGACATCGGAATCAGTCTAGTTACATAAACATACCTCTACATTAATTGGAATATGCAATGAGCGCCACCGAGTGAACGCGATCAATTGATGTCAGGATCGTATTTACAAACATGGGCGGAGACTTCAATGATAGATGCGACGTGCAAAAGCGTAACAGGGTGGTCAATGCAGCCTTCGACAACTCACCATGACAACAAGTCTGATCGAATCGTTAAAAAACCCCCGAGTACAGCAGCCATAAGCAGATCAGCAGAATTATCAGGATGAAGTATGTCGTCAGGATATTTTTCGTTTCGTGGGCTGGTTGCGGCATTTTTTCGGCCTTTCACAATAGTTCACTGCACTCAGCGACGGGAAACTGGATCGATTACCTCCAGCGAATCGAATGGTTGCCTTTGGTAAACTCGTAAATATCCTTCTTCAGGATTTCCCCTCGCCGTGATTCTGCTATCGGACGTAGATCTATTTCAATGAGTGTTGCAAGTAGCTGCTCTAATATTGGAGTCGAGGAATAAGTGATACTCACGGAATATCTACTATTCACAGGTTTATTGTATCTTTAAGCGAGCGGATTTATGAAAAACTTTAAGAAATTCTTTTCGTCCCGCCGATATTTTGACTCCTTTAAGAGTATATAGTTAATAATTATTGCGAAGGACGATTCAATCGTGGGTGAATCAATAAGTTTCACGTTTCTTCGCGTCCAGTAGCAGACTAGATCATCGGCTGCAGATTTCACGGTACGAGAAGATCCCGCGATTCCTCCAGGAATCGCGTTCACACCCCCACCCCCCGATTTCGGGTACCACATTGCACCTTCTTCTGTAAGTTCTGCTCCAGGATTGGTAGCCGGGGTCCCACCACCCTTCTACCACGCGAAAGCAACGGGTTCCACCGTTCTCGAGAGTTATATTAAGCATCGTGAATATTAGATATAGCTGCGAAGGAAAAAGCTCGGCTTCGATCGCGAATTGATCGAGGAAGAGAAGCGCCAGCCGGATTCTCGACTTTTCTCTCTCGTGTCAATCAAACTGTGCGGCTTTAGATATTCGTAGACCACCCTGAAGTGTGCAGACGCGTCCACCCATGATAATCAACAGACGCGCATGTTAAATGTCAGATAGCTTTAATTGCAGAGCGTTAAAAGGTGAGCAACGAGACGTGCATGCGTGAATCGTATTTAGCCATTATACTCATGAATAATTCACTTTTCATAAAGCCGTTGAGCGGAGCGCGCAAATTGCCCGGCCCAGACAGACGCGCTCAGCGATGTGTGCATCGAGTGCATTACGCACAATAAGCCGCAAACGGAGCATACCAATCCTGGGAGCCTACGCCCCACTGGTACAATTGAATTATGAGATGACGCAGAAGTCAGCACCGACGTAGCGGTCGATCAGAGCACCGAGAGGAATGCTGGATTTTTAAATAAAGTTCTTCTCTCGCCGGCGCCTACGCGCTTTTTGCCGTACTTTCGAATCGCAAAAGAATTCACGTGCCAAAAAATACTACAGATTCACACGTGACGATCTGGCAAGCAGAGTTAGATATTTGCATGCATTAAAGTAACCGCAATCTCAGACGCGCCGGCTATGAGTGCAGATCGTTTTGCGCGTGATTTATTACAACTTCCAATGGCTATGATAGTGGCCGATCATTGCTAGTGTCAATAGTCCTTCAATCTGATGAATGACCGAAGTTATTCTAGCAGCTGTGAGTGCTGGTTCTGCAATCTCCCGCGTTTTATTGGTTCGCCGGCCTAGCTGCCGCGTCTCTTTAACTAATGCGCGAGCTAAAGCTGTTCGTCATTTCTCAGTCTAAATTTACCTTGTAAACTAAACATCAGGCACGCGATAGACAATGTACGCATATGTACCCAGGACTTACGCACCAGCTGGCGTTGCGCAAGCGACACGCTGAACTTTGATTTCGAATAAAAACACCATTTGCACATACCTCTGCTGTCACAATGATGTTGGGTGTCAAGCGAAATGAGATTAACAGATTGCCGGGCATTTGGTATGCGACTCATTCGTTCAACAATTCCTTTCGGTATTACTTTATTGTTTGGTAACATAGACGGTAATGTACAAGGATGAGAAAATATATACGTTCGAATTATTTTCTCTCGTGGAATGTCTGATAAATGTTACAGTTTGTACAAGCCTGTTATGAGACTAATTTATGTACATACTTATCGTTCGGCGCAACGTGATAGTTTTGGTAGCAATATACTCTTCTATCTACATGACTGTCGAAACACCCGGCGTGGAAGCGCCGCGTGTGCGGCGAGCCGGCTACTATAAATTGACGATCAAACGCGAATTTCCGGACACACATAATTTCTAGGTAGTTTACAGAGCTGGGGTTCGCAAAAACTTGAGCAAACTTTTTACAAGAGCAAAGGCATGCCGACCCACTTGCGGGTTCTGTATCAATAAATTCCTGGTAAAAAGTCCACCAGCTCTCTTAAGATTAGAAGGATTGATGTGTGTTGAGAGCCGCTACGCCAAAGAGAACCCCAAAACATCCTCCAAGGAATAGTCGAATAGCCTTAAATCCAGATTGTACAAATTGGCTAACTTGCGAAGCTGCTTGTAAGTCAGCGTAGAGTAATACCTCTCCAGTTTCTTTGAAGTTGGCTCACTGCTCGGCGGCTTCGCTGGAAAGCTATTTAAAAAAAAAAAGAAGTAAGAAAACATCCCGATCTATTCTGCCATAGATATTATCGTTCTACTCACGTTACTGACTCGATGCCCATACGTTCCAATACCTCCGTGGCATCCTCGACCAGACTCTCGTATTTACTGATTAGATTATAGTTTACCAGGCACGGGCGGCACAAGTCGTATATTGGTCTCCAATGCTCGTTCCGTGATTTGTTTTCCTGTTCATCAGTCACAAAGTCGACGAATTCCCGGAATGTCACGTCGTCCCCGTTCCTTAATGACTCCTCGGTTGCGTTGGCACGATATTTCTGGTACGACAACATTCATAAATTAATCATTCGCAATAATAACTTCGCAGTAACAAAATCAAATATATATATATATATATAATATAATAGCATCGGTGTTTATACCTTGATTATTTTTTTCCCAAATCGAGACTGAAAATATATCGAACTTTTTTCGTGCTTTGCCTCCAGTTTGTTCCGGTAGGCCGACAGCAATCTTTCTAGAGGGTGACGGACAACGATAAGCTTATCATAGGTCGCCAGCTTCTTATCTATCTCGGGCATGCTGAAGTTACTAAGCCTTAGGAAAGCACCTGGAGAATGGGCTTGGTCCGCCGGTATCTCTGAAGGATCGCTACCTTGCCATTTCCCTGTTGTGATCATCAAGACGCGCTTCCAGTTGGTGCAAGCTACCTGAAAGGGCGGCCAACTCTCTTTACGCGTCCATGAAAAATGCTGTTAAGCAACTGGAGCCAGAAATGAGTTTTATAAGTAGTCGGCTGCAGTTTATGCGTCAGCCTCTACCTTAGGCACGTAGCAATAGAGTAACTCGTGCTGATCATCCACCAATATGTTCCTGAGCGATTCAGGACTTAATGTCCTCTCCTCTGGGCCAGCATTTTCCAGTAATTCCTCGCAATTATACTGCAATCTCTCTTGGCGCTCTACCAAGGCCGATCGCACTAAGGCATTTGGACCGATCCACGAATACGTGAACCTGTCGTTTCCAAAGAGCATCCTTTTATCATCGTTCAACGAAATCGCCTCGATATCGATATCCGCGCTCGTGAGAGAGGCGACTGTGACGGTAATCGAGAGAGTGATCCCCCAGATGCAGCATCCTTTCATCGTATCCTTCGTCCACCCGGGACATTGAGTTATCTTCTTGGGGAATTACGGAACACACTCGGAATCTATAAGTGCGCGGGACGAAGGTTACTGTATTTAATTTCTTCCTGGTAAATCGTGACGTGAATTAAAAGAAAAATGATTCACACCCTCGACACCATCGTCGATATTCATATCTCATCCTGGATTATTACACACACAACACTAAAGAGCCAGACTTTGTAGTGCAAGAGAATTTTTGCACGATTTGCGCAGATCTGTATGCTAATATATACGATTCACGAGGATATGTCTCAGGCGACTGGTACGCCTTGAAATTAAATCAGCCGATTCACGTGCTCGGAAAACTTGGCATACGAGTTCACGGTTGGCGGAATGATGGAATGGAATTAGAGATGTAAATGAAAGTAATTTGAGCGCAAAAGCAGCATGCGAGTCGGGCGAGAAGAAGAATGAGAAAACGTAATCTGCCAGGAGACTCGTTGATCCGTTCCAATTGAAGTCTATGCAAGCCGGTTCTAAATCAACTTGACCTCGGTATATTTAGCATTGAGATACATAGAGCATACCTTATCGTCTACTACTGAAAAGTAGTTAATGTCTTCAAAGGGGTGTATAATCTGCAATCGATAGAGTGTGGGCACTTCCAAGGAAAATAGATCGGGTTGTTAGTTTAGCAATTAGGCAGTTGAGAAACCCAATAGGCGTCGTGTTAGTGTTTGTGCACATAAATATAAACGGAAATCCCAATCTCGAACAAAAACTTTAATTGATCGAGTTTTTATATTTTTCTTCGTAAAAATATCCGGAACAACCTGTTAGTTAATTCGTGGTGCTGGAGTTGGGAATTAAATTCAAACAAGCTCTGAAATATCGTTCCGATAAAGTCCACGTGTCAAACCTGTATATTACTCTAATAGACTCCTATTATATAAGCTTTCCAATATAATTCATGTATAAGAGTTGTCTCGTGATTTGGTATCATTTACAATCATTATAAATTGTACTTTCTGAGGAAAGATGGGAACACAAATTCACAATCATACTATGACAAGTTTAACACGTCTGAATGAACAATTGACTCCAATATAAATTGACATGGTAACCGATGGCTCAATCATTTCTTAATTGGTGTACACAGTGACAACATTTCGTTGGCACCCGCAGGCGCCGTTTTAATGTAATACCAATTCTACAACACGATTTCTTAACACCATCAATATTCGCGTGTTCCAGTGACACGACAATTTCACTGGTTTCCGTTATTCTGTCAACCTTGGCTGGATACACGAAGTGCATTCACAGGTGTACTGGCAGTGCACGACACACATGTAGAAATACAGAACGTCTGTCCCTGCTAGTCAAGCAAGAGTCAAACATTGGCACCTCTTATCTGCCAGAGAAGGATGAGTAGTCGCGTTAATAGTGCCGAGAGTGTTCAGCAGCGCGGCCAACGGTCAGTAATTGCACGAGTGTATGAAACGACAGGTCATAGAATTCGAAATCACCGATTAACGCACATTGAACGCGTTGGGGTCAAGCCTTTAATCAGCAGTGGCATATTAATATATTATAAACAGAATGTGGCAAAAACTTGGAAACTCTGGAAATGGCAAACCTTTCCAACGAGTTATCTGCGATCGCAGGAAGTTCCGCAGTCTCTGTTCTTCACTTGCCGGAGGCACGATTATCCAGGCGTGGTAGTGTCATCGACCAGAAAGGTGAAAAAACTCACTGGCTACCATCGGTAGAGGTAGAAAAGTGTATAGAGGCGAAGTATTCGCAGCCGCATGCTACTCAGACTTCAACGTGGCGAGGAGCCACAAGCGAACGAGCGAACGAGCGTGAGTGCGAGCAACCTTTGGATTCCCAGCTTCCAAGATTCATCCAGAAGGCTCGTGAATGCTCTCTTTGGAGCGAACGCGTAAAAATAGGACGCCCGGCTAAAAAGCACGGTAAGTGGCTGCTCGGGCAAACGACCTAGATCAACTGAAGGCACGTTCGGCCAAGCACCAACGGCACGGTCCTCTTTTTTCGTGAGATCGCTCGAAAAGCCGTGGGGAAGGACGATTAGCCGCCGAGAAATGCCCAGCCGTGAGTGTGAGAGAGAGGTGGAAACTTTTTGGGACAGAAAGGTCTGACTGTGGTACGTTGTACGTAAAGAACGCGACCGATCAGGTTGGTCCTCTCGGTGAGGCCAGCTTGCCGTTGCCGTAATGCCCAAAGTTGCCTGGAAGACCTTCTGACACAATGCGAGACACGAGGATCTTGCTCGGTATGCCGGAGAGTGGATGGAAGTGAAAGAGGCTGCGCGCGCCTCCGGGATTTCGTCTTCTTTGTTTTTTAGCAGTGCCATGCTGCTGCCCGGATCCTCCTCCATCCATACACTGGTTCTCTTACCTCCTTCTGGTACATTTTTCATCGCTCGCTATATACACGCGACCTCAATGTCCAAATAACACCAACAGGATGACTTGTAGTTTCCGAACAAACTCGTTTGTCTACCTTCCTGTTTGTATTCACTTTGAAAATGCAAATTTACCGCTATAATGGATGGGAGAATCGTTTGCTAGTAAAACGCAGTGATTTACTTGCAGATATTGCGTTGGTGCACTCCAAGAATGAAACACTTTGTTAGTATTGCTGACAAGCGAAATAACTCACTCTCATTTCGAAAGTATTTTGCCATAGTTTCAATCGTCCATGTGTGGACATGTATGCGTATGTGTCGAACTTGTTTAGTAGGGTATAAACTTCGATAATGCGCCTGGATTAATAAACAACATTTGCGGGGACTGTTATAAAAAAACTCGATAGTATAGCTTATAGTTCTCAGTACCGATAGCGTCCGGCAAGGTTTTGCCCACATTGCAGTTCAATTCGTCAGAGGCAAACCGCGGTATCGGCTTGTTATGTTCTGTGGTCGTTTAGCAAAAGGTTAAAAGTCGTAAAAGAAACTTAGAAGGTCAAGAAATGAGCGGGTGCTCGATCGAATCGGCAGCGAATTGTGAAAACTCCCTATCAAATGGCTGAGCAAACAAGGTATGTACGGGCATTGCCGCCAGGAAAAAGTGGCAATCTCAGGCTTTGCGCAATTGCAGCACATTAAGGTCCCCATCCCAATCCTCGTGATTCGTCGACTGGTGGACTGTCTGCCAGGCAGAGAAAGTCTCTTGGCTTCGTTCGCGTTTTGTACCCTCACCTGCCGCTGACACCCGTTAGTCTCGCATTGGCTTTCGCTCATTGATTATCCTCCAAAATAACACGACGCCATCACTGTACCCAAACGAATAACATCGGAGAGAAACCTGGCATGTGTTACGGCTGGGTTTCTTTCATTGGAATAACGGAAACGCGTAACTAGAAGGGAAAGTCGGAATGAAGTATACCGATATGCAAGGACCTTGAAGACCAACTATTTGTGCGGCAGTTACACCCGAGAAAACGCTGGAGACCTAAAATATCGCGGTAATTTGAACGCATGCTAAAAGAATTCACAAATTAACATGCAGAATTGTCGCACTGTGTAGGTGATGCCGCTTTGTTTGGCTAGTTTGCAAGTGAATTATGTACCGCCATTAACGTGCCACTAGTAACGCTTTCGACGTTTGGCGAGACCGGCTGTGTTAAGTAGCTCCTGTCATCATATGTACCGTGCGGATTAACTTCATGTTTTTTGAGAGGGAAGATTAATGTTGGGGAAGGCGTGAACAATTAGCTAATGTTGAGAGGACGTGTCAGGAAATAGTTAATGTTGGGAGATGTGACATTTATTCTATTTCACTCGTTGTTCCTTGTGTTATGTTACTTTGAAACTTGTAAATAGTGTCATTACAAACGCGCGTGACACTTAAAAGTAGCATCAAATAATGAAGTGTTATTAAACAATATATGCAGTCCCTTTCGATATATGCCCACATTAATGTATACCGACAGAATATTCAACGAATGTATGAATAAACACAGTTCATCTTTATTAAAGGTTTCTTCGTTTTGACCTGACAATTAAAGCATCTGAGAATTATCGGCGTAACTATGTTACTGGAAATAGGGACTTGGTTGATCGTCGCTTTAATCGTCTTTTGGCTCTTACTCGAGAATATTGGTAGAGCCGTTCGAACGATATGGGAAATTCTAGTTCCAATCTTTAACTCGACGCCAATTGATTTCCGAACAAAATTCGGCGATTGGGCTGGTAAGCTATTGCGAATTGAACAAGTACACATTCACAGGCAATACTTCGAATTACTTTGAATTTTTCAGTTGTCACCGGTTCTACCGACGGTATTGGAAAAGCGTACGCCAAAGAATTAGCAGCGAGGCATATGAATGTAGTTCTGATCAGCAGGAATCTCAAAAAACTGGAGGACACCAGGGACGAACTATTAGAAATTAATCCAAAGATCCAAGTGAAGGTCATTTCGGTCGATTTCAGCAAGGGAAAGACAGTCTTCGTTAATCTCGAAGAACAATTGAAAGATATACCAATTGGAATTTTGGGTGAGTGAGGAATTAAAACGATACTTTTGCATAACTAACTCAAGCTCTTACAAAGCTTTTCATTTTCATTTAAGTGAATAATGTCGGCAAGCAGTACACCTACCCGATGTACTTAGGCGAAGTTCCTCAAGAGGAATTGTGGGAAATTATAAATCTGAACATAGGTGCAACAACATTGATGACTAGATTAATTATCGGACAAATGCAACAACGCCAGAAAGGTGCCATCGTTAACATTTCTTCCGGCTCGGAGTTGTTGCCCCTGCCGCTAATGACAGTATATGCGGCGACAAAAATCTACATAAAGAGTTTTTCCGAAGCACTTCGTGCCGAATATTCGAGATTCGGCATAACTGTGCAGCATTTATGCCCGCTTTTCGTCAACACGAAAATGAATGCCTTCAGTGACAGGCTCCAGGTAGAACTACGACGATATTGTAACAACGATAGTGCCGTCAATGTATTCCTCTCTCATGCAATCTTTCAATCATTAGGTAAGCACTATCTTTGTACCGAGTGCAACGACATATGCCAAGAACGCAATAGCAACCCTGGGGAAGGTAAATACCAGCACAGGTTACTGGGCACATGGCATTCAAGCCTTTTTCACACTTATTCCTCCACTATGGCTAAGGATTAAGATTGGCAAGACAATAAATGAGACTTTCCGTGAAGATTACTTTAAGAAACAGCAACAATGCAAATAACTGACAGATGTACTGTATAGTGATATTTATAATATATATTTTTGTCATTAAACTGAATGATTTGTAATAGAAAATTCCTACGATTCCCAACATCAGTTGGCTATACTGGACAGCTAGCGACCTCCTAACTTTCACTAACAATTATGTGATACGATCTGTAAGATCTCCGTTTATATAAGAATGATTACGGAAATCATGCGTCACTAGTCTTTGAAACGTGAAGAAAGAACAGTCAAGAAATTGACTATCGTATGTGGCATTTTATTCAAATAATTCATTAAAAGACAGATATTTCGAAGCCATAAATTCGATCTGAATTATATTTCCAATGAAATGAATTGGGGTTTGGTAATACAAGACGTACAATTACTATACAAATTCATATTTTACGTAAAACTTCCTCTACTAATTTATTGCGCAATAAGGGAAAGACGACAGCATTTTTTTAAGATATCTAAACATGGCGCGTGTTGTGAAGATACTAATAACCCACGACCTATTGGACCAATCGTGCGCTAAACGTATATATAGTCTGTGAGATGTACGATGAAAAGTTCATTGCAACATACCACTTAATTTCCGGCAGTATTCAAATAAGGCATATCCTTTTATTTCCTTAAATCTAGCACTCACCGAAATACCGGCATCCATATGTACTGCACTGCTAAGTAATCCGAAATAAATCCGTTGTCTCACCAAAGGGGCACCGCACTGTTTCTTGGTTGTTCACTATATGAAACGCAACACTTACTAGATTTACACATTTTAAGCACGTCACTCCACTCGTACAGTATTGTCAGTACAGCTGGTTACTGAATATCGTTAATAGAGAGCAAGACAATCCGTGTTAATGACGAATTTCTTTATTTCCCACACCGCGAAGTTTAATAAAAAGTACCAAGTTCATTCTCGCAACCGGAAACTTATGTGCGTCGGAACCGACGCCAGCGCACTCTTCCATTATATGTAATTAATATATATGTATAATAAAGACATTGGAAATCCCAAAGACTGTACGAGCGCGCACGATTCTGGCCGAATCCAGCTTTCGTGGGAAAGTTCGGTTGTCACGTGACCTCGGCGATCGAAGCGTTGGCAAGTGGAGGACGCCACTCACTCTTCATCCATGCATCTCGAAGGAAAGACGTTACAAATTTTACTCTATCCCACATCACGGTCGAGATGAGTCAGTAGTCGCAGAAGCAACTTGCACACGCAAGTGTGCCGGACAACTAATTCAACATGGAGTGAGTAGATTTCTCAGCTTAAATCCACCGGTAGAAGTACTTTCTCCAAAAGTACTTGCTTGTTCACGTCGAGCGTCTCGAACGCCTGCCATTTTGTGAGTCATTCCATCATGATAGGGAACTTTGCGTACCTTACTTTCCCTCCGCTATACCAAGTGAGCAATATGCTGCAATACCCGAATTCTATACTCGGTGATACCACCCGTCTATCTCCTACTTAAATGACCGCCAAATTGTTTGAATTCGGAGATTGCAATATTGCGTCATGATGGTACCAATTCCGGGAAATCCTCTGCTGACCATAGCGCGTCTCGCTATTATATAAATATGATTAAATAGCAATTTTGTTGATTACTGATTCCGAGTGAAGAATAAGCTATGTAATATCTAGAAGTGCCGACAACAACTGATAACAGCGATCTATTTTGAAAAACCATATATAAACTGTATCACAATCAAGTAAACAGCAGAAACTTCATTTTGCTTGGATCATTAACTTTTTATCAAGAATTTTATTTAATCTGAATTGTGTATAACAATGGAAATGAGCGCGGTAAAGATAGCCGTTGGTTTTACACACCTAGGGTATTGCACAAGACTGCCACTTCGTGAATAAATCACTTAATTATTGGTTATAACATACAATTACTAACTTGTACTAATTATTTTTTACAGAGCCAATATGGCGCTCACTCTGAGCTCTGTCGTTCCAACGACACAAATTTCTTTACACCGTTTTATACTATCCTTTGATTGGAATCTCATAAGCAATGGAATCCGATCGGGAGCATCAGGAGATGTGGTTGTGGAAGCTGGAGCCGGTGTCCCCTAAGGGGACACCGAAGGCAGAATGGGAAGATGATTGGCGTTTATTTGATGATAAGTCTGTAGAACTACCTAAACATGCCGCTGAACCTGTTATGTACGAAGATCACCCTACGCGTGCTCAAGTAGCCACAAAACTTTTGGAAGAACTGGATGAGTGGATTAAAGAAGGTATGTTCTACAGTTGACTTTCTTATCATACCTTGTTCCTAAAGGTATTCAATGTAGTATCTTGTTTTTTTTATACTTTTATAATCGTTTGTTTACTAATATTACTGAAAACGTGGCACAGCTATGAGTAATAGCGTTAAAAACAATAATTCAATCACCTATTTCTGTATTACGAATTTCCCGCCAGAAATCAATTCGTATTTTGCCGCGCAAAGTGTATGCGTCGATTATTACTCGTAAATGAGCAATCTACAAACTTCTGAACTTTTTATGCTTGCGACAGAAAGATACTAAATAATCGTTGTATACATTAGGAAGTATTCCAGTACTTTCGATAAATTCATCAAATAACATATTCAAGGTATATTTTAATACAAAGACATTAATGCCTGTCGATTCTTCCGAAACTATTTATCGCAATCGTAAGGTTTCGAAATCTACTTACTTCCCGACTATAAATTAGATATATACCTCTCGCAAGGATCAATATAGACTTTTTTATAGAGAGATTTATAGAGAGAATTTGCATATATATTAGTATGTTATATAGTAATTATACAGAGGTTAATATTTAATAAAAGAAAACGTCGCAATCAGACTCGACAGCCAGAGTTCCAGTAGCTATAACTTAACATATCGGTATCTTGAGTACGAATGCATGAAGATTGAGGGTTCAACAGTTTCATTGCGAAGACATGAAGAGTGGGTTTGTTAGTGTGTGTATGCGTATATAAAGCAGACTATAAGCGTAATCGAAGACTGGCTCCGTTTCTCAGTGTTTCGCGCGTTTGAAAAGCGCAGAAGTCGATATTAACTTTTTGTCTGAATCCGTTCAGCGTTCCTAGTTTCTATCGGGGTATAGTCTTCCCACTTCTTCTCGGCGGTATCTGCTATTCCTCTCTTTTTTTCTGAAAACAAGAGTGGGACAAACTGGTTAACCTCTACGCAAACGGCTGCGCTTGGAGGCCGATAGGGGAATGACGTGGTGTTAGTAATAAAGGAGTAGGGGCGTCAGAGGGGAAAGTCCAAAGATAAGCAGGAGTGGTCTCGCGGTATTGGAAGCCGATCGTGGGATTCGGACGATCGTTGTTGGAGTCCCATTTATTGGTTTAGTAGCCGTGGATCTCTCAGCAATTCGAGTTCACTGGGACTTTTGACTCGCGCTTCTCAGTGACCGCGTGATTATTGTTGTGCAAGTTGCCCGTCAGTTTCATGTACAGTACCGAGTTGAAACCGCGTGGTTCCCCGAGCGCAAACGTAAAGAGAGTAGGGAAAATACGCGCGGCGCCGCTTTTCCCTTCAACGCACCACAGTTACGACGTCGAATTCCTCTTATCGGTGAACTGGTTTTAGAGGAGATTGTTCTTTCGCTTGTGATCCACGAGTGGCCAGTGGAGCGTGAATTACTTTGCAGACATACGTGAACACACAGAACGCGTGTATATTTTAAGGCTCCGGTGGTGCGACACGGAGGGCAAAGCGAGATTGCTCCGACGATCGTCAGTAGCGATCCATGCACCGAGTTGTTTGTTGAGTAGGCGAAAGTGTGTAAAAACATCGGCGCCGCCGCTGTGATACGTAGCTAATCTTGTTGATCATTATCGGTGCAAAACTGTAATCGGTGAATCGTGTCGCGGAGTGTGCGACAATTTGGCGAGCATACGGGATTAAACGGGAGCACTGCGCGAAGCAAGTAGGAGAGGGGCGCCTGATGGAATTGGTGCTGTGAAGGGATCGGAGCATACACCGGACAAATTAATAATACTGGCATCTGTAAAACTGACCCAAGTAAAAGACCCGGCGTCTCGATGGTGGAGCGTGCTAATGTTATATAATAGCATGCAGTTCGCATATCGCTACACGTGGAACCGAGAGATCATTGTCAACTCCCAGAAACTTGTGAAGAGACGTTGAATTGGGAACAGGCAGCATTCCATAGAGGGACTTGTTTTTATGACGACCAACATATTCTGCAGTGGCTCGACAGCAAATCTACGAAACTATTAGCCTCCAAATCGCAGCACATATTTATCCTCCCACTCACCACTCCCCGCACCTAGCAGTGCCCCCCTTACATACGCTCAGCAAGGGTTCACGTGAAAACATTAGAGGCGCGTGATTATAATGTCTGCTATATGCTACAGCGGTAGGTTTCCTTTCGCTTGTCCACAGATTTCCCTCTCTAAACCTCATGTCTTAATAGAAATATATCCGTAGCACTACTCGCACACTAAGTTGCACGTCGAGAGTGCCGTGGATTCGATCAAATGAATTACGGAATTTGCATTTTCCTACAGTTACGTAGTCCAGTTGCGCTGACACTTCAGAAGACGCATTTTAGAAAGTGCTGAATACGCTACATGTTAGTAGACGGTTCAGTTTTCGTTGCATATGGATACCGATCTATTTAATTGACAGGATCATAGGGACAGATGAAGCGCTCGATTGTATGAACGAGAAATCAAATGATGCGTGCAAGTTCTTCTGGAACAAAACAGATTGTTGCTTTCGACTGTCTATCGGACATGGAGAGAGTAGTATTTGCCGATCTCATTTTTATCTCTTTCGAAATTTAATTTGCTTTATTAAAAATGGCCAATTAAGATGCCTGCACATTGAAAATAAGCCTGGTACCATACACTTTCGGTATACTGAGAATTGATTAGGGCATATACTTACGCGTTTCTTTGTAATACAGAAATATTCTTATCTAACCTTGTGCCCTCTGCATTTAAATGAAGATAACAGTTCAAGTAACCTCCGATCGAAGTTTCACAAGGAAATAGGTCAGGGCTGCTTAGTGGCTGCAGAAATTGTAATATTAGCTTGCAACAATTTGTCTATTGAGATCAAATGATGACCCGCTATATATATATCCGGTTTTCACATACATATTTATGCCTTTACATGAATATTTCAATATAACAAAGAAAGCGCGCGTCTTAAACTGAAAGTAAAAAATGTTGGGTGTCAATAAACGGCGTAGAGTTTAGAAAAAACATAAATATTTGCGATTTTTCTTCAACTTATACACGCAACACATTATTATCCGAAAAGCTTGCCATTCCCCCCTTAGTGCAATCATATTTTCAGTTAGTTTCCTACATTGTTGCTCCAAATAAGAAGGTAGAGCACGGTTGACTTCATTACGAGCACAAGAAGTTGCACATCGGGAACTTGTTTTTCTAGTTAAACTGGTAATGTCCATGAAATTATATATACACTGGCGCACCACTCCTAGTTATTGTTCATGCAAGAAGAAGTAGAAGTACTGTTAAGTTCTTGATCTAATGCTATCTGAAGTGTCAGTTTATAAAATTGCCCCTTTATATTATCAAAATAAAACTATATATTGCAACAATATTCAATGTATTAAAATTCAGGGAAGATTGTGTGACGATTTAATAGTACTTTACCACAATCTTTATTATTTTGCAGAGCCTTTCTCGGATTGGTTGGAAGAAAAGATAGATCTTCCGATTTTTGAAGAACTCCCAGTCCCAGAAAGCGGTCTAAATAAGCCAACCATATACACCGATGTCCGAAAAACTGCCGAACAAGATGATACTCACGCGTTGCTGCAAGAATTCGAAACGGTTCTGGGCGATGTGGAAGCTTGCCACCAAGTCGTACCATCGTCTAGCTCCACACTCACACCCCCGCAATCACCGCCTGCACACAAACCGCTGAGCGTGGATACCCAACTGCTTGTTACTTTGCAGCCTGTTCAACCAATATATGAGAACCAGCAATCCTTGTATAATGTGGTGGTACCTGAGGCGAGACCATACATTGGGGAGCAGATAAACGATCATTGGGCCGGTGCAAATGTACACCTGGATCCATTGACTACGGATGTGGCAAATGAGTTAGCGGCAGTCGAGGAATATGTGCGTTCGCACACGGACGACTTGCAACCATCCAGTCCCTGCACGAGTTCCGGTGGTAGTTACACTTCATCCGAGGATTCTGTTGACGATCCGGACTGGTCGTTGGACACAGGAAGGAAAAGCTCGAAGCAATCAGCTTATTCTTTACCGAGGAACCGCCACAAGCCTTATTCTCGGTCCAACGTAGAGGATAAAAAGGTCCGCAAGAAGGAGCAAAATAAAAATGCGGCAACGAGATACAGACAAAAAAAGAAACAAGAAATTAAAGAAATCTTAGGCGAAGAGCGCGAATTGGCGGATCATAACGAGAAATTGCAAAATCAAGTCACGGATCTGCAACGAGAAATTGGGTACTTAAAGGGTCTGATGCGAGACTTATTCCGAGCAAAGGGTCTTATCAAATAATCCACTCATCTACTGAATCGTGTTTATTCACATTTATTAAACTTATTAATCATAATTATATTTTTTGACTAACTACTTTACAATGATACTAATACGTAAATTACACTATCATTATATTTAGATTACTGAATTGTTAAATTTTTTTAAATTAGTCATATTTAAAAGAAGTCTAAAATCTATCACAGTTTCTTAGTAGGACTACAGAATTATCATCGAGTAATCCCTGAAAAATGCACCATCTTCTAATTTTACCGATGGTTTTTTAAAATTAGCAAACAGGATACATTAGGTGAGACGCGATTTTGTTAAGTATGCAGCCCTATGAAGCTCAGTTGAGCGGAAACATGCTGTTACTGAACGTGTCGCCAGTAATCTAATGCATCTTATTGATGCGAATATCTTCATTCCAAACAATTTTAACCCAATCATGTTATCAACTTTCTTACAAAAAATATTGTATCAAAACCAAATAAATGGGTTACTGCGTAAACCGACATCAAAACTATTGTCCGTTTCACATTCCCCTATGATAGTATCAACAATATATTCACAATTAAAACACTCAAACAAACATTCCATGCAAAAAGACCTGTAACCCAACAGAAAGCTGTTTTTTTTAACAATGCCAATAGCATTTGATATTATTTTAACTTCCAACTCATTTGCAAGTTTTTTTCTACCGCAAAGAGAAAATTTTTCTCTATAATATGCACAATGTTACAGAACATGTCAGTATTAAAATGTAGACTTTATCACTCTTGTATCACATTTCCGTATAACTGCAGTAACTCATGTATGTCTCCTACTCCTAGATACATTGCGGTAACTGCAAGATGGTAAGTAGCTATAATTGATGAAGTAATCTTACCTCCTTCCTTTCCATAAACATGACTTTTAGGTCTTGGCAAAAACTAGTGTCAGGCAATAACATTGGCGAGCCTTCGCGTACTTGAATGAATTACACATGAATAATCCATGTTTGCGATTTAACCAATACTTTTTACAGATTAGAACGATTACTTTACTAGTATTATTAAACCTGGAATAAGAATAATTCTAACAGTATCTAATGATTCTTAAAATGCGACAGAAAGTAATATTACTACTATTCAGATTTATAGATTAAGGAATAAGATTAATCACCCAATGTTATTATACGTTGAGCAATAGTTAAGAATTAATATCGAATGGAAAAATCTGCTAGATATCTGTTACATAGCTTTGATTGTTAGAGTTTTATTTTCAACACTCGAATACCCATGTACGTATCGGCTCACATATATTGCGTACCCTAATTTATACAGAAATGTTATATGTGGTGTTCGTACATGGCCAACACAAATGTGTATACATCTATACACGGCGTGTATGTATGCATATTAATATAACGCGCTGTTCAATTGTACACAGATATTGGCGTACGCAAAACGCAAATACAACTCCTAACGCTGAATTAGCCATTTTTAACAGTTACCGCGAAGTATACCAAAAGTTTCCCACAATAAAATCTTTTCATACACTCCAGATATTCTCACTAGATCATACATTACTTTGACTGCATGATTAAATATTGAATTACGTACTATGTATTAATAACAATCTATCATATATACAAACAACAAGGTTATATTTTTTAAATTATAACGATGGCCAAGGTGTTTCTTATAGCTCTCCATTTGGGCTATGATTAGGTCTTGCAATCCTAATACAGATTTCACATAAGTGGGCGGGCACAAAATTATTGTCATAAATTAAAGTGCATTTGAACTTAATCAATAGCAACCTGAATCTTGTATCACTTGGATATACTTCCTACATTTTCAGCAACTTTAATTTTATGAGTAATACCTTACCAAATGGTTATGCAAAATATATACTACTACAGAGTAGTTACCAAGTACTGTGCTTCTATCTCAATGAGGAGCATAAGTTTATTATTGGCAGCAAATGCGCTGAATGTTACCATTATCAAAAGTCATATTAATTAATTAATTATATACAGTCTAAGGAAATGTACTCTAAAGTACATGCAATCAGTTCATTTAACTAAATAAAAAAGCACCCACAAAATAAAATATTAAGAAATTGTGCACTGTAGCCTATAGCTAATATTAACCCATGAGTCGAGTTTCAAGTGTCAGCTTTGTTGAGAAATGTAATTGAATCCACATAGATATACACTGCTTCAACTCCGATTTTACTGGTAAAAGACAATTATATTTCTATTAGAAGTGTATTTGTAACCGAGTATTGTGACATTACCATAAATTCAATAAGAGAGTCATGATACCATCTTATTAGAAAAGCCATGCTTCTTTGTTCTTAAGATAAGGTAACAAATTAGAAACTGCGTGAGTATATGTCTAAGGCATAAATTTGCATGTCAATCTCAACATAAAATAGTGACACTTCGGTTTAGTGTGGCAGTATATTAAAGAAATGATCCTACAGTAATTTGGAATGCTTATTAGAAATCAAAATGCAGGTCAAGCCAATGTATATCTATATAAATCACTAACCGCGTTCACAAGATAGATAATATAATATCCGTATTTATTTTACCCACAGAAAATTGCAGAGACATAAATATTAAAAACGTTTAAGATCCTATGTTGCAGTATCACCTTCTTCTTGTTCAAGTCTCGACGAACCACACACCCGACATTTACAGCATACAATGCATGGTGCGGCTAATAACAGTAATGGAGATGCGACAAGTAATAGCAGACCAAATCCAGCAAAAATACCAATAACTTGCGTTCGATGCCATATTACGGATGCACGCGAGTGACCCAACTTATTTTTGCATGGTCCCTTATCGTAATGCCGTAATAGGAAGTCGTCCTAAAGAATAATCCAATATCGTCACTTGAATATTCTTAATGTATTTATAGCAATGTAAACATTATAAAAGATTTCCATCAATCATACTTACATCTAAAGATGCTAAACAATACCAACAGAAGACATGTTTGCATCGTTTGCACATCATCTGAGCACATCCTTCATCTTTTTCAATAGGTACAAAACACATTGGACAGCATTTTATGTGATCACTGTCAAATGGTATACCTAATGAAAGATCTGAACAAGGACCGTTATGCCAAGGCTCACGGCAAATGGAACAAAAATCTGTTGAACAATTAGGACAGTGAACACGGCCGATAGGTGTACCATTCGTTCCACCACCATTTACAGAACATATAGTTTCACAGCCAGCACGTGGACACCATGCCCTTGCTTTATCCATTGAGACATCTATGCAAAACGTATAAAACAATTGTCAAAGTGATAAAGTTCTTTTCAAGTGTGTTTATTCGATTTTTGATTTCTAATGCTAATGCTTACCTCTGTCCAACCTAAACTTGTGATGCTTTTCCATTAACTCCGGTGTCGTAAGGCTTGAGATTTCTTTTATAGAAAGTATCGTCCCTTGGTCACATTGTGCATCAGGGCAACTAATTTCATACGCACCTTCTTCAATTTCAAATTCAACGTAGGCTTTCATACACTAAAACAAGTCTTATTAGCAAAAGTGATTTCTTGATTTATGTGAATTCATGAGTAATGTAATAACTCACATCTTTACAATAGGAACAACCACAGCCTTCTATTTTAAATGTTTTTGAAAGAGAGGTATCTGCAAGACATAGTTTACAAAAGATTCTTCCCACTGTTTGCTGAGAACTGGCAGGAACAAAGTTGCCCGCAGCTAAGCTATATCTTGAGCTGGATGCCAATGACAATAAACTTGAACAATGAGAACAGACTCTGCTTCGATTGATTGGTCGACCTTCCAAAGCTGATGTACTGAGGCCTACAGCGGTTTCACACTTCCTCAGAACACCTGGGCCAAGACTAAGCCAACTGCCACCACGAGCTTCTAAGCTGGCACTACTTTCCGGCCTTAGTAAAGGTGCATCTACTCCTTTTCCAGGTACGGACCTTTCTGTCAGTGATAGGTTTACCACACTAGCTTCTTTGCGTAGCAAAGGAAGGCGAACACTGCTCAACTTGTTGGTCTTGTCAACTTTTCTTGGATTAGTTGTGACTTTCGCAGGCGTATTTGCGGTTGTCACAGAACTCGTTGCCATTCCCATATCCATTAGAGGAGCTCGTCGAACGACGAGCGAGTGTAGACTAGGCATCCCCTGATTAACGTGCTGAGTTTTACTACCAGCTGTAGACAAGTGCTGTGCCTACTGACATCGTATGGACAGCTTGCACAAGCGCTTGCTGTATGGTTAAAACTGAACATAAATATGGAAAGATGGGACCACTAGGCACATGAAATCCGTACTGACAGAGTTCTTTCTAAAAAGTTCGACATGATTTTACAATGCCTCTCGTTTATTGTTTCCATCCCAATGGACTTTCTTTATCTCAGTTTCATACGTGTTCAAGTTCTAAAATGATTCCTTGTTTCGTCAAGCCCGAAGTTACGAAGCTATGCGTACACAAAGTAGGAATTTAGTATGAGCGTTTTTAAGTATTCGTTGCTCCATTTTAATATTATGGATGTTCGAGATACAGTCAAAACTAAAATATACCATCCCACTGATATATCAAAGATTCCGAAAGGATGACTCCTTTTGTTGTATGTTCAGTATGTAACGCTTGGAAAATGCGTCAGTTCTTTGGCGATACTTATGTTATTCTTGTCAGCTCGAGATGTGTCGCAGAATTAATAAAAGTGCAACGTAATATTTAACACAGTTTCATTATCAGGAGGATCGCACAACCATTAGCACTTTCACCACTATGCAGTTTATATAAATGAGCAGCTATTCTGTTCCAATAATTCTCGATTTATCGATTCTTTTATATACAATTTTATAGGCTCTTCACGTACTCTGTCACCAAGTACATGGAAGTGCATACAGAAATTGCCGAGCAACTACTTCCGCCCCCACTCACTTATACTTTTTCTTCCGATAACGCAGAACAACAGCTCAATTTCTTGTTTCTTGTTCCACTGTTTCGAAGATACATTTCCAGAAAACAGTAATTGTTTTTGTTTTGATGTAGCAATACATCCAGCTAATAATTCCCATAGTTTGGATAAAGTATGTTGGCAGTATAATACACACGCTTATATCACTTATTATATCTACGGTATCTACGCGAAATCGGAGATCTCAGTCGGGAAATTTCCGTTTGCTAGGAAATTTTTCGCATTTAGGTGTTACATATTGTGATATATCACACATATGCCAATAGAGAGAAACTACATTAAGTTACTTATTCACCGATTAACGAATGAATTAAAAAAAATTCCTTGTTGAATAATTGTTCATAAAAGTTCATATATCATTGCGCATACACAGATTTGGTATAGATATTACTGCTCTCGGAAATTTTGGTGTACGTATATATATTTCATTTAGAGTTTCAAATCGCAAAATTAAGATATGCATATTAAAATTTTCAATAAATGGCCGTGTGTGTGCAATCGCGGAAAAACTATTATTAAGTTTGCGCTTTGATATTCAGGAAGATACAACAGAGCACGTGATCAAATTGAAAGGTAAATAAAATGCATATTTACATTTTATATTTGTAAACGATGATGAAATGAACCCCGTGGAACCCATTAGGAGAAGTTTTATGTGGAATGGCGCTAAGTTTGATTCAACTAGATACGTGTGTATAATTGAAGCGCCAATTGTTGCTGCTGCCGATAAACCATCATGTTTTTCTGTTCGGCCAAACTAAAAGTAGTATGAGTTTTATTTGGTTAGAAAACAAAGCACTGAATGATCATGTTTATGTCTCAGTACCCTTCTAATTTATTGATTTGTTGACACAATGGGTCGACGGAATTACTCAGTTTTTGACTATAAAGCGTGCAACAATTAACAAAATATGAGCGTGAATGAGCATTCCTAGAATATTCTACAATACTGACCAACATGAGGTAGTTCCAATTTATGTTAGTCAGTCCTAAGCAGCTCAAGCAATGAAAATATCGTCGGGTGTATGGCTATATACACCGCAGAGAAATAGAATCAGCACATCCAAAAATTAGAAAAACGAGACACGCGACGTTTTAACCAAGTGCAGTTAAAGTTTTATAAAGGCTTCGCTATCTACATGGCGCGTGATTTTAATCTACGCAAATGCTGTTCCAAATTTCAGCGACATCAGAGACTAAATAAGATATGACTGTTTACCCGGATTATTTAGATTGCATTCAGTATGAGACGTAGATATCGTTTCGTACTATGTGTTTTTACAAGTCACTGAATGATTGACCATAGACTTAAGATCCAATTGTTATGGGCAATATAAAAGTTCTAACGTAATATTCAGTTTACGACATAGCAATGTAAATATATGTACATTGTTTGTCAATGTTTCATCTCCCCCATAATAAATTTTCATGAATTGCGTCCTTATTATCTGTATGATTTTGGTCTTCATTCTCTGATAAAGATATGCGCCATTAAATTTGTTGCACACAAAGCTTTTAACACCACCTTTTGGAATGGTATCATTATACAATAAGGACTGTTTTTATTATGAAAAATGAACAAGTGTTTTATTAGATCTTTATCACATAAAATTTTGGTTAACCATACAATTTAAATATTATAGCTAATTATACAGACAATATACAGATTCATTAGGCATGAAAATTACAAGTAAAGGCTTAAGAATATATGTATATTTACACAGTGAATGTGCTAAAATGACATTTCATGGGAATCACCAAGATCTAATCTTGGCCTGATTCATAGTTGAAGAAGATTGGAGTCGTATAAAAATTGAGCAAATAATACAGTAAGTTTTGTACATCCGTAGACCACTTAATGTGGATGTAAATAAAGTTAAATAACGTACAGAGATGAAAGACAATAAGAAATATGAGGAAGCAGTAGTTATGAAGACCTATTTTGACCATATTAATATCAGCCTTTATATCGGTATATGGTTCATTTCGCTTCACAAAGCTGCTTGATTCATGTAGCGAATGAAATTTCAAAAGAAATTTTGGACTAGAGTATTCTTTTTACTATGACATACAGATAACAGCGGTACACTACACTGAGAGTAGTGTATCCCTCACAGTACAGGTATAAGAAATTGAACCATGATTACTGAATATCATAAAATTTATGCTAATTTTGGTTTTATAAGAAATATGTATATGATAGGCAATGTAAGTTGTGAATTTCTTTCTATACGAATGATATTTAAATTGTTAAATCAATGTATTATATACATCTTTTTAAAATAATGATCGATTCCTGTACTGCGTTTTTATCATTTCTAACAATTGCAGCAATCAATAACTTATCATACGTTGAATTGTGTAAACTAGTTCTCAGATAGATACCCAATTGAAAGTAGTCCAGAAGGGATCAACTTAATCATACCGGAGAAGTTGGAAGTTTTATACTACGATTTTTTACTCGCCGTTTACAAAGATATATTCCCAGGTATACTATATTGCCCTTTCCGGGAATGCGAGTCCACTGCCCTAACTGCGAAGTAGTAGTTGTTACCCTTAGAAAACTATAAAGAAAAAGAGAGAGTTCTTAATTTCAACACAAATTCTACATATGACTCAACAAACTATTCTAGGTAATAGTTACCTGTGTAAGAGTACACGCCATAGGGAGTGGCAATGCACGCACATCACCTACTTTTTTCCACAATGCAGTACTAGGAGGAACGCCAGAAACCTCTTGGTACGCATATAATTGATAACTAACTATATCTGCATACTTATCAGATAGTGTCATATTCCAAGACAATACAATACCTGTTATAAATAGGAACTGTATTCAATATCACATTCAAAGGCAATCATATAAAAATTAAAGTAAAAAGGTATGCATTTCTTTTTTAGAATGTAAAGCGTCATATTCGTACCAGTAGCACCAGTAGTAGTAACCTTTGATATTTTTAATGATGGGGCAGGAGGCGGCAGTTTAAGTGTTGGATTCACTGCGTATGTTGGTGGATCTGGTAATGGAGCAGGGTGCTGGAACACATTGCAAAGAATTGAATAAATATTATCTTGCGACGCATCTAAATCTAAGTGATAGGTAATAATAATATTAGCCTCTTAAGTCTAAAATTACTACAAATACTGGACACTGACCTGGTTTAACTGTACTGTTTGATTTGCTGGTGTTGTTAACACTCGTACAGTTCCATTAGCAATTGATGATATACCTGTATCATATTACAAATTTACCGTCCGTATAATTAATCGCCCTCTTTAGTAATATTTAAATATCTGTCGAAACTTCAAGCTTATACCTACCAGTTTTGTATGTGACGGCTGGAAATGTCGCCGGTCTACAACCAGAGGTGACGGGTCTAATCTGAAAATATAGTTTCAAATTAATAATACCATTGACACCCAACGTCGCAATATAGTTTGCACTTATGATTAAGTTGATATTTTCAATCACTACTATACCGGATTGGAGTTTGATGTTATTAACAATTGTCTAGTAGAACCATCTCCACTTTGCATTACATAAGCTAACCGTGGGGAGTTCGTATTATTCTGAAAAAGATCAGGGCTTATATATCTTGTATACATATAAGATGAATACTACTGTAAACGTTAATTACATACCACTAAAGCAGTAGGTGTTGGTTGACTAGCTGGTTGAACTACACGTATACTTGCTGTTTGACCACTTACTGCTATGCTTGCAGGAATTGTTGGCAACACCCTTTGGAAACACGCTTGTGTTTTTGGAGCAATAGTTATTTGATCTGGCACTGTTGTAACAATTGGGATTTTCACTGCTAGATCAAAAGGAGTATTTGTTTTTTATAGTTTACTTAAGATTCTTCAAATCTATAGTATGTAATCTATAGTTTACTTAAGATTCTTCAAATCTATATATACCTTTACTTTTTTCCTCTTCGTCCGTAAGATCGATAAGATCATTTGTTCTTGGCTTAGTAACGGTTTGAATAACATCTGGACGATTTGTCTGAATTGGTACTTTACCATTAAAAACAATTGGCTGTTGCTGCACCTGCTGTTGCACTTGAACTTGCTGCACTTGCACTTGTTGCACCGGTTGTATCTGCTGTGGCTGTTGAACAAACATTAGAGATTGTATCCCTCGTATTGAATGAAAAAACATTTGTACTGATGAAAAGTACAAATGCTTACATTCGTAATAACTGATACTTTGTTAGTCTGAACTGGTATTTGTACATTATGTTGTGATTCCACAGCCTTCGAAACCATTAGTGCAGCTGGAGTTGCGGTAGGAAGAACTTGAGGAGGTTGCACATGATTTTGCGATGTAGCAGTGGGTTGCATTGAGGCGGTTGTTTCGATTCTTCGTGGTGGTCTTATCTTTATACCCCGTCGCGGGCTTACAGAACCATTACTCACTTCACTATTTACAGGGCTAGCATTGGCAGCAGTCTGTTGCAACTGACGAAGATTCTGCATTCCATGCTCCTAAGAAAACGATGAATTCGTGCGAGAATATTAATTGAAAAATGACAAAATCGTATTACAGATTCTCGCAGTTATTTGAAAACACCTACCGTGGTAAAATTGACTTGAAGCCCCACAGATCTATTAATTTTGATGGGAGCAATTGCTTTGTCACTGGCTGCTCGACGGTCAGCGGCATATCGACCTAACACCATTTCAAAATCTTTGATCTGCTTGGCCAATTGCTGACATTTCGTTCGTGTCGCTTCTTGATTACGCTGTGATATTCGCGCTTGTTCTCTTAAACGGCCGATTTCGCCTTGCATTGTGATAGTCTCAACTATCTTCTGTATTAATAATTCTTCCAACTCCTTTAATGTTAATAATTGATATAAACGATATCGGTACACAGGAAAGGGAAATTCATAAAAAAATGAATGAAAGTATGAATAATGTATGTATACCTCTTGTGTCAATTTTGGTAATTTTTCCTTCAGATCTCGTTGAAAAAATTTATAAACATAGTTCAAATTAGTAACATTCGATGTGTTATTTTCTTTTCCAGTTATCTCTTCTGAAAGACTTTCTGAAGCGGTCTTGAGTTTTTTAAGAGTTCCGTTGAACATAGTAGTCTCGTTGTCTGGGCAACCACGTTTTACAGATATTGGACCGGACGAATGCAAGTCTGAATTTTTTTTATGATTTGCGGTTACCAACTTTTGCGAATCGTCACTTGTTTCCACATCGCTATCATTATTAAGAAATTTCTTCCTTATAATCTCCTCTGCATTCTTTGCTGTTTGGCGTTTTTGTCTTCCAGTATCATTTACTATAACATAATAGAATAATAAAAATATAAGAATTATTATACTAACGTTGATGTGAATCAAACATTAAAGGTCTTATGCATGACAAAAAATTGAAACACCGAGAGATATGGAAAACAGTGACAGCAGGCGTCCAACGGATTCCAAGCTATTATCACACATTCAGCGTGTTTATAAATACGGTACCATACCTTTTGTTTCTTCGTGACTAACTTCTTGTATTTCGGAGATCGGTTTTTTTCGCTTTCTTCCTCTTTTTTTCTTTTGCACTGGAGGAGCAGCATTACTTTTTACACTACTTAAACTTTCTACACTCTTTTCAATAATAGTATTAGAAGCAGAACTTTCAGAATTTGCTGTGATTTTTTTTACAGAAGGCAAATTTTTATTGTCTTTACTATCTTTATTGACAATTTTCATTTTTTCATATTCATAATTTACAGTAACTTCATTTTGATTCAAAATTGTGTTTTCAATACTGCTTGACTGCTTATTTGTAGTATCTACCACTGACACCCCGTTATCTTTGTCTTTGCTGATCTTAATAGTTTCTTCATGATTAACATTATTGAATTCTTGGAGAACAGTATTAGTAACTGGATGCTTCGCAGAGGAATCCGTTTTAGATACTTTAGTTGGACTTTTGACATTCTTAACACAATCTTGTTTTGCACCCTTGGTGCCATCCTCACTGTTTTCTCTGCTCAAACTTCTATCTACAACTGAGGCTGTATCATTTTCCGAACTACATTCTATATTACTTTCGCTTTGGGATTCAGTGGCAATTGGTTTGATATTTGATGCATTTGATGGCAAGTCTTTTTCGGAGTCACTGTTACTTTTAGGTTCTTCTTTTATTAATTGGTTTTCCTTTATTTTTGTAACTTCTTTATCCACAGTACTTACTGGTTCAGGCACCTCAACATCTGTTCCAGATTTAGTGCCCTCCTTTTTTAGGAGTACATGATTATTGATATCAGACTGTTTTGCATTTTTATCGTTCTTAATTGTACAATCAACCTTTTGCGTGTCTGAAAGAAAACAGGGCTCTCTGCTCTCTGTGCTCACTACCTCAGCATTTTCACAAGTTGCATGTGTTTCGTTACTTTTTGCGCTATCATTTCCGTTATTAATATTTTCCTCACATTTTTCTGATTTATTCACTGTCTTTTCACTTTTTTCAGAATTCTTTAAGCATGTTTCTACTTTAACAGAGTTGTTATGTCTATGGGTGCCAGAGTTATTTGAAATTATATTTTCGGCAGTGATATCATTATTTTCTCGCTGACTATTTTCATTTAGCTGTGAATTTAGTGAAGAATGTACAGGCTTTTCACATGAATCTTCATTACATGTAGATACTTCAATTATTGCAGGATCCTTGGTTTCGACATCTTTATCAACTTCCGAGGTTTTCTGGCCTTCATTCCTTTCTTCTGCAAATTTCGTTTCACATGTTATATCCATGGAATTTGTTATTTCCAAGTTACTTCCTACTGTGTTAGTGTCTATCGACTCATTTACACTACACATATTCTGTTCACGTTTAAGTGCATCTTTGTTTTCTAGCTCTTGCGAGGTCCCTAACTGCTTAGTTATATTACCCTTCATACTTTCAAGATCATTGATTTCAGTACAAGAAGTGCTTTTCATAGTGGAAATATTACTTCCAGAAGCCATTGGCCGTTCTTGTAATTTATTTGCAATATTAGGTTTTGATATACTTTTATATTTTGGAGGAATGTGGTTCCCTCGATTATTCTGGTATAACATTGTATGTGGAATGTATTGCTGCTGCATGGGGTACAATGGAATGTTCCTATTTCCATTGTGTCTACCTCGATTAAACCAAGAATATCGGTCGTAAAACCTACTGTAGTGATCATACTGATCATATCTATTGTGTTGAATAGACATGGGATGAATATGTCTTGGATACGGAAAATAATTTGCATTACGATATGAATCAACATAGGAATAATTCATAAACGTCCATTGGCTGTTGTACATTGGATTTTGGTAACTAGATCTACTAGCTACGGATGACTTCGTACGTCCATTTCCAATGAACTTTCTGTGCTTTCCATCATTGTTTATAATCTTTTTTTCACCCATGGAAACATTACCTGAGCTTTGTTCCTTGTGTTGGCCAGCACTAAACTCTTCTTTCTTCTCAACCTTAACTTTTTCTGATTCAAACGGAGATTCCAAATCAACAGTTTCTGGTGGTTCCAATTCTATGACAAGAAAAGAGTAAAATGCTACAGTACATAATGTAAACTTTACATTGCTAAGTGGGATTTTAAACCCACTGTCCAAAGTATTTTATATCCTATTGTTAAAAAATATAATGATTTTCATAATATTTATTGTAAATCAATAAAGTGTATAAAAATGTAAATCAACTCATGGATTCTAAAAAACAATTACTACGTATGTACTATTCTTTCCAAAGTAAAATTCAAATTAATCAAGCATTATGTGGGAAGTCTATCATATACAAGCTTACTGGTTTTAACGACTTCTACTTTGTTTTCTCTCTCATCACCCTGAACAGACATAACAGTATCCTCTAATTCTGCTTCATCATCAGATAGTCTTAAACGCATACTGTCATCCGAAAGTGCGTCTTCTTCATCTCCATCGTCACCTGCTCCATATAGAAGTTCTTCTTCTTTTTCTTTGGACAATTCATCAAGGCGGTGATTATTTTCACAGGATAATGTTGAATGTATAGGCTCAGCACTATGCACAGCATCATTTTTCAAAGCCTCCATCATTCGATATAGAATTCATATGCAAATTTTATATATCTTGCATTAATCTTCCTAATCTAAATATCAAGTGTTCAATCTGAAACTCACAAGAAAATATTATTCTAAACTTCTGATTTACAAAATTTTGTAACAAGCAATGTACTATTAATCCATTTAACATACCATGACAGATTTTATTGAGGAAAGAAATATATCTGTGATATGATTTGGGTTTTTTTAATACATTACATATACTGTCACTCGCACTATCTTTCCGAAATAAACATTGTACACTGGGAAACAGTGATTTAAAAGCTTGTGCAAATACAAGAAGCAAATACATGCAGATTTCATTTAACGAAATTTATTATACACTTATCATATCAAATAATATCATTCACAGTTAATATTGTGGGTGCTTATTATTACCATGTATAATCAATATCGCATATCACATACAATAAATATAAAAATTATTTATCGTTTGTGTGAGATGAGGAGATTTGCAGACAAAAGTGTTTAGTTTATCGGCATATTTAACGTAAGTGTGATACGTATAAATAATAAACGATTTTCCTATGAGATACATAATTCCTGCTTAGATTTCTATTTCGCGAAATGTAATTTTCCTTGCCAGGGACTAGTTTTCATAAATACTGCTTATAGTAATACACTTTAAATGAAAACGTTTTGACGCTGTTTACATTATCAATTGTTTGAAAGTAGCGCGGAAAAAATGCATTGATAATGATTTTCGAAAGATTCAGATGGACATAAACAATAGTGAAAAGCACAGTCTATTACGGATCAATGTCGCCTGCACGATGTCACTACCTTCCTCGCGACTGTCTAGTTATATACAACCAACATGAAAGCAGCAAACATAAATGCGAAATTCAACAAGTTCAGAACAAATAAACTTATTAAAATTCTTTTGGATACTGAATTTTAGTTGCAATAATAACTTATGAAATGTGTACGAAAAATTACAACAGAGGCAGATTCAAAAGGCCCCTTTGTGTCATATCTTCGTCAGCCGGCCCTGGGCCATAAGATGGACTCAAAGTAAAAATGGCGAACGAACACACTTTGACTCTCGTGTTTGTTATTGGTCAAAAAATTACACGTATTTTAGTGTCCAAATGCAACTCTATATATAACCAGTACAATAAAATCATTTCGATTGAAAGTATTGATCAAATCTTTTAAGTGAATAGAGCAGAAAACAAACATTTCAGTTGCACTGGGAGAGGGTACTATGCATGAACCTAAAATCATGCCACCTCCTGGCCATAAACTGCAGGTGAAGAAAGAGCAATGCCCAAAGAGATTAAATACGACACCGATAGTCGATGTGTGTATACGAAATGTATATACCTATGCGGCACCAGCAATAGTTGCAATGCAATTACGTTAATGAACGTGTAAATTACAAAAACGGACACATCCGCTGGTCTGCCTATTGAACGAACACTACTGGTCGTAGGCCCCGACGCTCGTTCCTACGGAATCTGACGAATCTGTACGAAGTAACCAAACATGGCGTCTGAATGTACCCCCAATGATAAAGATTTCTCTAAAAATAATGCACAACAGTGCAGTTACTTACAATTTCATTCTTTAATTTGCATTTGACAAATCAACCGAACTTCATAATGTATGTGTTCGAAATTGATCGCTACACATTGTTCGCGCTTTCAACTACCAGCCGTTTCCTTTTACCCCCTCCATACGCTCTTATATATAACATATATCCATTTTGTTTAAATTGTCTAAATGTATTACTAAATATGTAAAATCTGTGAATATATTTGAAAGCATCATACCTATGAGCAAAAGTTTCAACTGACGACCAAATTTTTAGTTCGAGGTTCAATTAGTTTGCATGTTTTCTTAAATACTAACGAAATGTAGTATTAGTGTGCCATTTGTATATCGAAGTCTGAAGTAATTTGATATTGTTGTGTAATACAAATTAGCCCCAATCAGCAAAACAAATCGGTGTCAAATGATATCGGTATCGCAAAGTAATTTTTCAGCTTCTAAAATAAACCATTGCACCAAATTCATGTCATCTTCCATTTTCGAAAAACAATTGATGCTGTAATTACGTCTGAAAGTACCGTTTTATACTAATATTCAACATTTACTTATCGAGCGCTTGATAAGCAGCCCCGCCTTTTTCGGTTCTGCGCACTTAACCGTTAACTGTCGGTTACGTAGTTGTAGCCTTATGCATTGCATTGGTGATACCCGGTTGCATGTTTGGGGTGGCTGGTTTAACGCTCAGATTTTGAACTTTGCCGATTACAAATTTGATATTCTATCTGAGATAAGTCATGTACGTATACGGCTAGCATACACAACTTACGGATGCTATATGTTACTTATGCCCAACTGGAGAGTAGATGACGTCATGACTCATATCAATATCCCTTGTATATTGTTGAAATGTTTGTTACCTTAGCTAGGCGCATAAGTTGCACCGAATATGCTGATTTCCATTGAATGATTTCTAAATTAATTTAAACTTATTGATAATAAGGCTAATAGTATAATTGCAATAGAGAACCTACAAAGGTCAAGTCAGTAACACTGACTGATTTCAATTTGATTCGAACTCATCAGGGTTAAAAACTATTCATTCACAGTTTTCAATTATTTTAAGATTTAACCAAAATTGGTAGAGTGGTCCGAGAATTACAGGTTGAGTACCTTGGATCCACTTCGTGTTCCATAATGGGCCCACAATATAAACGCACTTATTGGAAGTAATGGGTATCTCGCACTGCCGTACAAGTTCCATGAAAAGGTATAAAAATAATGTACTTTTTAATATAATATATATCGGAAGCTTTAAAAACAAAAATATTTAATATTTGACTTTATTCCTGATAGAAAGCAAGGTCTGAGTATGTAAGTAAGTGGTTGCGTCACCTCGGGCATGCGCATTAAACAAGTAGGCTCTGCGCAACTACTGCCCTCAAGATATCGAAGTAGTACTAGTTTTAGCTGACTTTACTGTATACATATATAAAATATTGGATGTTTATTATAAACAAGGTAGATTTCATATAGAACACGTGCAAAGCGACTATTGTGGACTACTATTAAAAATTTTCAGATATTACACGAGACTGGCGAATCCCATGCATACACATACAGATGTATCTATCGAGCGAGAAAAAATCGCGTAACATGTTGAGAACCCAAATTTCGTCAACAAATCACACAGCAATTTATTAGTCATATATCTTTGACGTAAAGGAACACCGATTACTTGTTTAATACTCATGCAGTTTGTAGAGGTATAGAGATATATAAATACATCAGAGTTCTATTTTCATAACTGATTTTTGTGTGAACGTGTACGCGTATATAAATACGATGCTAATAAAATTATAAAAGTATACAGCAATGTGACGCAAAAGATATATGAATGACAAGAAATAATGTTCCGTTTATAATAACTTTACAACTTAAAAAAAAATATTTACGACAGTTTTAAGAAGTTTGGGACAAGGTAATTTTGATATATAAACTTTTTATTACTGATTCTAAATCAGTAGGGGGGAAAACTGTATATTAAACAATGGGCCGTATGATACAACAAAATGGCGTACTCATGCGCTAGAAAATGGTAGCCTGCAAACACTGAAATCGGCCTGCCGGCACAATAGTAAATATACAATGATAGATGGGACTTAAGGCCCATTCAGGAATCGAATTTTAGGCATATCTTTTGGGCATACAGTTACTTATCCGTAGATCAAACAGAGAAACATAAGTTATGGAAATGCGAATTTTTATCAGAACTGAGAACCATAGCCTCAACGCTTGTGCACAACGTATTATCGATTTATACTTCATTTCAGTCTGTAGTATATGTTTTACAGTATTGTCAAGCATGCAACCCACGGATTTATTGTTCTGATTTCATATAGAATTCCTCGGAGAAATACCGATTTGGATCATATAACGATTATTCCTCAGAAATCGGAGTGATCACTTGAACGGAAGATTGTAAGAGTGTATACAATTAGTAAACTTACTCTGCTACCTGCTTGGTTGAAAGGTCTTCATTTAGTGAGCCACGTGTTCGCCAGGTTGTGGAAATGTGCAGTGTTTACCTTAAATACTACAAAGGAAGATACAAGAAGATACACTTCGGTACCCGTTCACGGACGAACTGCAACGCCGCATAATGAACAAACGAGGAGCGGCGTTGCCACCTGCAGCTTATGGCCCAAAGCATCGAAAATGTTACCTTAGGTTTCTAAATACGGTGAGGCTTCATTTATAAGTGCCTGGGATGACAGCTTCCACCGAACATAACAGAGGTAAGACTTCTGAGATAAAGATTTCTTACTTTTTGCAAAGACTTGTATGGATTTTATTGACAAGCACGTATGATTCTGTAGCAAACTTCTAAAGCGCATGCGCAGTAAGATAAAGAATCCCAGTTCTATGCAATTTTGAGTAAAGGGTGCAAAACCCATTTTCAAAAAAATACAAATTTTGATATATATTAAGCCAGATACTTACAGTGACATGTAGTAACTACAGGTGAGTATAATAATTCCCCCTAGAAACTTTATATTAACTTGGAATTGCGCAGTATATATTAAATTTTATGATTTTATTGCTTTATGAATGACTGAAATATAAAATATATATAATATATATATTTTAGTAAATATATAACGGAATCACCATCGTGATTTCTTCCATTTTCTAAGCGAATATACATTGTTCGGATAGAAATTATTATGCGTATATAGATTTTATTGACTTAGAGGTTAAATAAACAAAAAAAGTTCCGAATAATACTGGCCCAATAGTACGTTTTATTATCATCTTTTTTTACTTACGAATTTAATACGTGCGTGTGTTACAGCTGCCAATATATATTTTATATGGCATCTTTGATGAATTTGTATAAAGATAAAATAATTATATCATAAAGTTTATATAGGATAAGTTCTTCGGCGTAACTAAATGTTTCTTCGTCCTGGCAGTCCAGAAGAAAAATGCGACGTGTAGAACACGTGGACTGATCGCAACCACGATTTTTTGCATGCAAAAAATTCGATAATGGCGTATTGTTTGGATATTTAGAAACACAGAGCGCTGGCATCGTTGAATTTAAAATTTATCCGTTAGTTAGTCGATTGTTAATAAATATGCATGCATTCTGCAAACTGTTATTATTATTTTATTATAATTCCAAAATTCTATTTTAATATCTAAAAAATGGAAGCACTTTCGCTGTGGCTAATTCAAGACACATATGCAAATAATACTAAATATATCACTCCGCAGAATATTGAATGTCTATATGTGTCGAGATCTTCATCAGAATTTCGTGTTGGCAACAATATATAAAGACGATATGTTGTACACCTACGTATAACACCGGAGGATTCCGTTGCCTAGAATTTCCGAAGAGCGGAGGGAATCGCTCGAAACATGGTACGTCCTTGTCGAACGTACCAGAGGCAGGAGAACGTTTCGCAAGTAATCACAATCAATCGGGATATACATTTGAATAGATAGTTGACGAAAAGTATTTCAACTGGGAAGGACGAAATACGCCCGCATGCGTATTAATTATTTCTTTCCCGAACTCGATCGAAATTGAACATTATCCGACAGGGGAGCACTCTTTGGGCTCCAGAGGAAAGAAAAGTTGTTGTAATGGCTGCCGTGTCATGAAATGAAGGTGCCGAGCCAGTTTTGTGATTCCACAATGGAGGATAACTCCAGTTCTGCATCTCAAAATCACAATGGACAATTATCGGGTGGCGCAAATGTTACTGTTACAAACAACAAACATCAAGGTAGCGACAACGGCAGTAATGGCGACGCCAAGGAGCAAAGAACGCAGTACTCAATGCCTGGCATTCTACACTTTATTCAGCATGAATGGGCTCGCTTCGAGCTCGAGAGATCCCAATGGGAACTTGACAGAGCAGAATTTCAGGTACAATATCTAGCGGACCTATAAGTTTTCAAAAATTTACTGATCCACTTCTTGTTACTGAATCCTCTTCTGATTGTCACTGCAACTGTCATAAGATAGAAACATCTTGGTAATGCCATTAAATTAAAAGCAAAATTAGTTTTACAAGCATAATATTTAGATATATACGTCAAGATTTTATCAGATCTACATGGAATATATTTTAACAGAAGATGCTTTTCACTAATATTGGAGTATATGTTACTTCAGTTCAACTGTCATTGTGTCGCACCACAACAGCCAGCAACTTAGATATTTTCAAGGATACGTAAATTCCTATGCCAATTAGTTGACTTTCTCTTTTTTATATGATATTTTGAATCTATATACATTTAGATATATTCTTATTATGTTCATTTAAAGATGGCTGAATAATTCTTATGAGAACTTCGATTAAATTTTGTGTTTTCATCTACACCCCTAAACATAAATCTTTGGTCCTCGCTGTAACAAAAAGAATTGTGTAACGTCAAGGACTTAAATACTCATATCTTTTGAATATATTTTGCACCCAGCTTATCATTTTCTATCTCATATATATTATCGGAACAATCGTTCAATGCTTAATACAAATGTAACAAAAAGGTAGGTGTGACTTTATGTGTATTGACAAATATATATATATGAATTGTATGATTCTTAATACGTAATAATTTGAAAAATTCTATTGGTCAAATGAAAGAATATATTTTAGTAACTGATAATGAAAAGCCTATTGTATCTTTTTGATAACAGGCTAGGATAGCTTTTTTACAAGGAGAAAGGAAGGGGCAAGAGAAACTAAAAAATGATTTAGTAAGGAGAATAAAAATGTTAGAATATGCACTCAAACAAGAAAGGTAATTCTTTTGTTTTATAAACAATCCAAATTATGAAACTGAGTACAGCATATTCTGTCGGTCACTTCTTTTCAGAGCAAGGTACCACAAATTGAAGTATGGTACAGATTTAGTAATACAGGGTGACCCAAAGCCTCCTGTTTATGAGGAAGGCAGTACTACATGTGCCAGTTCTGAAGCTGGTGAAGCAGAAGGAGAGACATCATTTGCACCTGTTAGTAATATTAGTTGGAGGCAAGGACGTCAACTATTAAGACGGTAAGTTTAACAATGAAATATAATGCTCTTCTATTTGAAATTAATATTGTATAATTATGCCCTTATGCAAACACAGATATCTACACGACATTGGATATACTGACACAATAATAGACGTCAGATCATACAGAGTTAGAACTTTACTTGGTTTAAATAATAACACAGATGGGGAGGAAATTAATACCCTTGCCCTGAAAGGGAATGAGTCATCAAATGAGCAAACAAATGAAACTAACTCTCACAGGACACCTCCAAAAAAGGTAGAGGTAAATAAGTAAAGTGCTATTCAATTCTTTTTTCATTTTCAAACTACAGAGTGCCAAAGACAAGTTGGTCTTTTTAGCTGACATGGAGTAATATGTTAATTTGAAGTTTAAATCCTTGTGATTCTAGCAGCAACCATCTTCTATAGCAGAGGCTATATTGTTAGACACACAAGCTGCGGTCATGGCAAATTTTGAATTTTTGGCTCAAACTGACATGGATATAGAAGAGGAAGAAGGGGATATGGAAGAAAGGATGTATGATTCCAACACAGAGCCCAAACCAAATAAAGTAACTATGCTAAACAGAATTTTAATTCTTTAGCAATAATACTGACGCATTAATAAGGCACTAAGGTATATGTACATGTGTTTATTCTTTCAAGGAGCTTCTATCAGAAGATCTGGATGCAGAAGCTGAAGAAGTATTAAATGAATTGAATCTCTTAACTGAAATAGAAGAACCCCCTGGTATTCATCTGGAAATTCCGACAGATATTTGTTAGTATTTTTGTATTTAAAAATACTGTAACATTATTGCATTAAATATGAAATAGAAAAACAACGTTCATGTCAAATAAATTATTTACAATATATTAAGGGACTACATAAAAGTCAATTTACAGACTCAAGGCGTCCAAACAAAGAAGGTGACTCTACATTAGAATTGGGTGAATTGGAACAATTGTGCGTTAATAATGAAGCGGAAATGTCATATGATGTAAGTCAGTTACCATTTTATATTTTCTCAATGCATATGTGTCTGAGCATCTGAAAAAAACGAATATAGAGTAAGTAATTTCTTTACCATATAGATGACTGCTACCACAAAAGAAACGTTCAGAAAAACTTGGAATGCTAAATATACACTACGATCCCATTTTGATGCTGTCAGAGCTCTCGTCTTCCACCCAACAGATCCTGTTCTTATCACCGCTAGTGATGATCATACGCTAAAACTTTGGAATCTTCATAAGACTGTCCCAGCAAAAAAGTATGTGAAAATATATTGAAATAGTTAACTGGAATTTAATACGAGTAAATATTGATATGTTGTATTTGTTCTATTCATTGCAGATCGGCTTCATTAGATGTAGAACCACTATACACATTCAGATCACACACTGGTCCAGTGCTATGCTTAGCTATGTGTAGCACAGGAAATAAATGTTATAGCGGTGGTTTAGATGGAAGAATTCATTGTTGGACACTTCCATCGGCAAACATTGATCCATATGATTCATACGAACCAAGTGTCCTTAGCCAAACATTGAAAGGACATACCAATGCTGTTTGGGGATTAAGTATGTACCACCCTCGGCAACAATTACTTTCAATCAGTGCTGATGGAACTGTGAAGCTGTGGAGTCCCGAAAGTAAAGTACCTCTCTTAAATACATATGTGTCTGAGCAAGGTATGCAATTTGCGTTTAATAATATATATGGACATAAGATCTCGGTATTCAGCAAAAACAACATTTTATAGATGGGATACCCACGTCGGTAGACTTTATAAGAGATGAACCGCATAAAATGGTTGTTGCTTATGAAGGAGCGTGCGTTATATTCGACACTGAAACTGGCTCGGTTGTAGCGCGGTTAGAAGCAAACGAAACTAAAGGTGTAAATCGTGTTGTAGCACATCCAACTCTTCCATTGGTTGTGGCAGCACACGAAGATCGTCACATTCGTTTTTACGATCATAGATCGTATACACTTGCTCATGCCATGGTTGCTCATTTGGATGCAGTTACTAGTCTCGCAGTAGATCCTCACGGTTTATACCTACTTTCAGGAAGTAAGTATACTACGACAATAACAACCGCTAATCGTTTATATTGTAATCTGTGTTACTAATTTATAATTGATTTTAAGGCCACGACTGCAGCATAAGATTATGGCATATGGATAATAAGACTTGTGTTCAGGAAATAACGGCGCATCGTAAGAAGTTCGATGAAAGTATTTTAGATGTAGCATTTCATCCTTCACGACCTTTTATAGCGAGCGCAGGAGCAGATGCTCTTGCTAAAGTGTTTGTGTGAAATGCCAATCAAGATACACATTTCTACTATCAAGATGCGTCAGATGGAGCAGATTTTGTACTCATATTCTTTCTAGATAGTTTTACCTGTACGTGTCACACTTCCAATTTTGTTGTAACTTATATCGCTCTGCATTCAGTACCATTTTAGAAAAATCGGATCAGATATATAACCCTTACCCGTGACGATTTATCGGGACAATTTCAAATATAAATGCTGCTTATCGATACAATCATCGCGAGGTAGCTATATGATTTGGGATAGCGGGAAAGGGTCTCTCTTGTAGAATATTAGTTAATATAGTCCTGATAATTAGATAAAAAGCCCCTTTCCCAGAATCCAGGATGCACACTGCCGCAGTAGCATAACATTAATCCTTATGTTAACTATTTATTACCAATATCACAGTTACTGTTGCACAGCTACTGGAGATTAATATGTCATATTATGCGAGGATACAGTTGTCCTAATAAACTACATCAATTAGTCTCCCAATATATAATTTTTATGCTACCTTATATATTCATCGAAGGTAAGCATATAGTAACACCCGAAAACAATAGTAATAATCGTAAGTTAAGTATAATAGACATAATATTAATAACAATAAATTCTAATTGTGTGTTTCTCTGTAATATATTGTATTTAAAAATAGAAAACCGTGTAACGTACTCTAATGAATACCTCTTTTTTATTAAAATTTTTTTCCATTTTTCTTATTTTATACCTTCAACTATGGTAACGAATGTATGTACATACATATTTGATTGAAATAAAGTAAAGACTATATATAGTTTTCTTGTTTATCTATATGCAAAACCAATACAAATGTAATAGTAAGTTTGAATTAGAAAATGGTATAGCTCTGTCTGGTTGTTATATAACAGTCGTTAATGGAAAAGTATATTCTCTTTAAATATTCATATATTAGTGCCGATATACATATATAATTCAAGGCTCTAAAATAAATTTCACATTAGATAAAAAAATGTACGTTGTACATATAGTACGCAATGCTATTGACTGAATAAATTATTCTTATAGAAGGCACGTGACAAATTTGAAGGCAGTGCTGCGACATCAATTTGTTCATGTAACGCCCTATATCTATCCAATCACAAGGAAGATTAAGCGATCATCAAAGCTGAAGGAGCTGAGGAACATGCATCAGCGCGGTTTGTTATCAATCGCGCTGATCAGCTGAGCAGAACACTGGAGACTGGTGTAACTGAAAGACAGAGCGTTTTTCGCCGTTAGATGAAAAGCTCAAACATGAGTATATAAAATGTAGATTACTATTGTAGTAACATGTACGATCACGAGCGATCACGGGCTTGAAAACATTCCGAAGGTGTCGTTATTGTTTTATTATCGCGGGCGATAAATTAACAATAATTTTACTCGGAGTTTCGTTATGTGTTTGAGCCACCTTTGTCGGAAATCATTGACAACGTATCGTCTAATATATGAATGAACAAAAGACTTATCTGACTTCTGTAAGAACCACACTACATAAGTCAAATTCAAATACATGTACAGATAGGTTATACTATTATGACACTTTAAATAAGCTGGGTGTTCAAGCATTGAACATCAGTCACTGGTATGTTTTTAATATTCAATAACTTTGAAAGAAAGTGGCTAGATAGTTTACAATGGAGGGGAATGGCACAAGAGAAATGGAGGAGAGAAGATGCATAACAGACACAGCCAGGTCATTAAAGAAATATGGGAGTACTGCAAAACACATGCTGCGGACAGAGAGCTTAGTGAAGCACAATGTATCAGCAAGCGATACTCTACAGGGGATCGCCCTAAAGTATGGTGTTACGGTATGTGTGTATAATTTACTAGTCTATATTATTCACTTGTATAGTATATAAAAACTATTATTACTTTCCCATAGACTGAACAAATAAGAAGAGTTAACAGATTATGGGCAACAGATAGTTTATTCTTGCGGGAACATTTATTTATCCCTGTAAACCCAGAAAGTCCATTGTCATCGGCCAATGACAACGGCTCTAGTGAATTCAAAAAGGATGAAGTCCAAAATGTAATGCCTTCACTCAGGATCCTTCTAAGAAAATGTCTGTAATGGGATTTTATAATATTGCTCTATATATTTTTTTTAGATATCTAGTCCTTCCTCTGTAACATCATCAATAGACGATGAAAGTTCAGTTAATGATTTCTTAGCTAAAATGGATTCCTCCATAGCTAATGCTAAGAAGGAAGTAAAACGATCTCAGGGCAATAGCGAGTAAGTTATTGTGTACTTGATTGCTCACTTTCTACTGTCCTCTTTATATTTGAGTGATTACTGCCTTTCAGATTTTGCACAGAAGATGATGTTTATGTACAACGACGTAGAACGTCTGCTAAGTTACGAAATTCACTTCCTAATACTCTAAATACGTATCCAACACCATCACATTCAGAGTCATTGAGGCCATCGTCATCAAGCGAAATGCATAATTTTCCTACTGCAGTTGTGATGACTCAAGGTAGGAGAGTGAAGACATCGTTACAAAGACTCCAACAGCAGCAAGACGAAATGTTTCAATTGTAGCAGCTAAACGTTATTGGACTAATTCTGTAAGAGAAAAAGGTGTAATGAAAGAGCTTGTAGGGAAAATGGTACTGAACATTGACATAAATAGAAAGTCCACTGGTTGGTCAATGTTGTGTTGGGTTATTGGTTGAGTTATAATATGATGTACAATATATAAATACTTATAATATTTCTGGAATATTTAAACCTAGAAATTGAACGAATGATCGCATTATTCTGAGTCCATGCTTCTCAATGATGTATCTTGGTTTTTCTATCAATATCACAAAAAGCAGCAGAAACGGTTTTCGTACTTCAGCATACTTCCAAAATATTTTAAACATTGCTTAGTCCACCATACGTGCCTTTAAAACCGCTCCATTTAGTAAATTTGCTCCTTGATACATTCTTAGATTTTCGTTTTCTTTTAATAAAAGAATATTTTTGCTTTAATTGAGTTTAAACTGTATATTTTATATTAGATCACAGGGATTGATATGTAATGGGTGGAAATGAATGGAAAAGATATGTTACTTAAACTACAGATATTTAGTTACAATGTATCATTATCAATCATCCGTGGCACATTATCTATACATTCATGTTAATGCACATATTGTTTTCTTAGTATTTTGGGAGAAATCACATAGATGTTCATTATTTGATGTTAGATAAAAATATATGGATTAAGTTCTGTTGATTAAAATTTTTTGCTTGTTATGCTCCTAAATAAAAGTCCGGATTTAAATTGTCTGTGTATACTGCACAAACTACAGTAGTTTTTGCATGTTTAACAGTACTGAAAAAGTTGTCATAATAACACAAAAACCAGATGGATTCTACTCCTGAATTTGGCAAATCGAAATTTAAGGTGACATCCAGACACTTTATTTCAAAAGCATCCGTGCCGAGGAATGAACAAATGATAATAATATAATATTATTGTAATTAATATATTGTTTATGAAAGGAATAATAGTACCTGCCAATATAATTTATATTGAACGCTTATGTTATCGCTTTATTGTGGGTGCTAATTACAACGACATGTGTATTCAAAGAATATTATGAGTAGATAAAAGTTATTTCAAGGGAAATAATAGTGCGTCACTATGATAAGCCGAAGACTGGCGGTGATTATGTTAAAATGCTGCAGTGTATGTTGTGAATATAGGTCGATTGTACATTCGCGGCAAATCATAGACATTTGAAGATAGGATCATATTTCGATCTATTTAGTTCATGGTGACCTAACTATGTTGATAAAAATGTAATTACTGAATGGTTTACTATATTTATCGTTATAAAACAAATGTGTTGTCCTTTTCAATCCATAGACTAATTCCACCTAATAATCTATATAATTATGAAATACGTTTCTGTATGATGATACGGGGATTGTCCTAATGTAACTTAATTAATTGGAATTATAAATTTCAAGCATCGATTGCATATACTTATCTAATGCACGACTAGTTTTTATATCTTTTTGCATATGTTTGTAAATAAGAATAAGTTTCCACAAAACGTCATGAACGTGTTACAGATACATTTCATATTATAAATAATTGTTATGCAGTTTTAAATCTTTGATCAATTAACAAGAGAATTGAGATTTATGGCTGAGATTATTGTACCAATTAATAAGAGAACCTGTTCCACAACAGTGAAAAATGACATATATGTGATCTATAAGGATATTGAACTTGTGGACTTATTTCTAATACCATTTCACTGCAATTATTTCCGATTATGCATCCAAACTGTTATCCTTTGTGCTAAATAGCATTTGGATCTGAATTATTTGAATGCAGTTCAGTCTTTTTAAAGGGTACTTAAAGGAATTAAATTTTAAGCTATAATATTATAGCAAAATTAATTTTAGGTAGTTATTAAACAATCTGATAAACTGCATATAACCTAATTTAGAGAACCTTCATATTGCATAGGTAGTATCAATAAAGCTGACTTTGAAATACTTTTGCTGCATTTATTGTTCCGGATCTTTATTAATCAATAGTTTTCATTCTTCATATTTCTATTGATGTATCTAAATCTACCTTACTAATGATTATTCTGATGGGAGGTATTGTGTAGAGTCCACAATTACATTTCATCTCATGAATAAAATTAAATGAACCTATGCGATTGTTACACTGCAGACAATGGATTCTACCTTTTGTCCAAGATTCCTATAACAAAAGATGAACATGCGATAAAAGTCCAACAGAGCGATTAATATCAAGTAACAAATAGTCTCAGAATACTGTATAATAGAATAAAAACAACGAGAAAAGCAAATGTATTTACTTGGTTTACTGTTTGTTCTAACGATTTTGGCATATTTTCTACACATATATACACACAACAGTCTGGATCAGTTCCACTACAATCCTTGTTGACGCAATTTGTTTTTAATTCAGAATGTGCCGTCAACAGCTGCACAGTCTCTCCATTAAATACGTTCTTACGACAGCGTTTGCACTTTACATCCATCGCCTGCATATAAATTTTTAATTGCAATTAAATGTTCGATAAAGAACTACTTATAAAACCACTAAGGTTATGTTTATTTCAACAACGATGGTGGGGGACACATACAGTGTTCACATGTCAAGAATGCAAAAAGTCTTAAACAATAAATCTAAAGACAAATCGTATTTTGCAACAAGATATTGTTTACAATACTTAATTTACGATTAATGTGAACTCATAATTTAATGCAATAAAATTGTATACCTTAAGTGATATTTAAATTTTTGTCAGTTCTTAATCTTCACCAGCTGGTATTGCATCTTCCAATCTTTTAATAAACTTGACCCGCAACTCAGTTACATTATCATTTTTAAGTTGATCTTGAACAAACCAACATGCTATTTCCATTTGAACCATTTCACAAGCACCTCTCAATACTCCGGTTAAAATATTACAATACTTCAAGTTTAAACAACTGTCCGGTAACTCCACAAATTCAGTCAATGGATTTGCCTCAAAGCACAGAGAAAACTCATCTCCCCCACTGCTCCAATTCACAATTGTTGGTGTTATTCCGAGGTATATTTTAAATGCAGTTTGTATCTTCTCTGCTGTATCTCTGAAATCATAACAGCGGCCAGAACCGGTACGTGCCAAAAAGTCTTCGATCAATCGGATTCCCATGTTGTATCCCATCCTTTCCAATTGTTTGTTGGCATCCTCGACATTTTCATAATCCTTTAGAAGTTGAGCCACAAGAGCACCATAAGTCAACGTGAACAGTTCAGAATTCTGAAATCGCAAGTTCAATAGATTGTAGTCAATTAAACGTGTGAAACATTTATCATCATTTAGGGTAAGAATTGTCAATTTTTATTTACATGCTAATATTCTATAAACTCTAAGCATGCGATTGAAACCATGTTTATTACAAAATGACTAATGAATAATATACTTACGACTTTCTTAGTGTCGAGTTTCGTGCCTGCTCGTGACATAGTTAAAAGTTAAAACTTTTTGTGCATATGTAAAGCCGAGACAATAGGCGACGAACGAAATAGGCCCGATAAATATGTGGGATTGAGTAGTCACGCATCTGAATTACCGATGTGGGAAAAAATTTTGGTTTCTTGTGGCGCCACAGACCAGATCGACAATACCGACAACGGGTAATTTCTGTGATCCTTATGATTAGTAGAGCAGGAGTATTCTAACAGCAAGCATTATTTAATAACCAACATTATATTTTTGTGTACAAATTTAACACGTGCAATTATAAATGTGCGTATAACTTAAATTATTACACTTCACAAAACTTAACAGAAGGCAAAAGCCCATGAGAGATGTCTCGGAAGTTCGTATAAAAAGATTTACATCAGTTGCATTACATTTAGCGTTTGTTAGAAGTCTCCCATAGCTGCTATGATATTTGACAATGCTGTTCGAGCGTCGCTCTCTTCAAAAACATTCAGTACTTCCATTGCTTTTTGTGAATGCTTCTTTTGTAGTTGTTTGGTGAGTTCAATACCTGGGCCTGACATGACAATATTGTATACCTTTACATAATCCACATCATTTACAGACTGAAGACCTTTATCAATTTCTGTCAGAAGTGACCGATCATGTTCAATGTGGAACATAATTGGAGCGCTACATAAGCTAAATGGTGTATTTTGATCCTTGCTAATAAAGGGTCCTAACTCTAAGCAAGCCTGCCAAGCAAGCGCTAAGTGCTTGCCAAATTTATAGCCTTGTTCTTGAATGTCGCTGTTGTGTCCAGCTAGTTTTAAAGTTCCTTTACATGACTTTCCAAGAAGTGCACCTGCACTTAGTACATTTTGTATTGTCCATTCCTTTTCAGCATACCCACTGCAATCATCTGGTGGTGGTACTGATGGTAATGGATTATTCTGAGTATCTCTGCGTCCTATGAATTCTGCTTCTGCCAAATCTCTTATAGCACTCGACATTAACTCTACAATCTAAATATTTACAATTAAGACCCACACTTATTATAATGAAATGGAGTTTGCTCCAATATACATACATCTTGGTTGCGAAGATTAGCAAGTTCGGTACAAGTATTGCTCAATAAGTAATCTCCACTCAACAATGCAATTTTATTTCCAAACAGCATATCATTTAATTCGGATGATTCTGGAAACGTGCCTGGTGCAATGTTCACTAAACCTTTGTGTACAATATGGCTGGTGCGGATCATTTCTGTAACTTCAGCTAATGCTCTTTGGCTAAAATTCATTATAATTTAAACTGTTGATGAAACTAATTTAACTGTAACATTATACCCTTTCACTACCATATGGAACTGGCTGGTACTGTGCCATCAATAAAGAGGACGTAGTATAATGGAATTTATGTATATTTATGAGCAACCATAATTGTTGCTAGTAGTGAAAGGGTTAAACAGAGCATTATAACTATAATCTTTTCTTTACCTATGTAATACACCTGCAGCTTTATCTTCTTCCATGTCATCCACATTTAAATGACCTGCAGCTTTGGAGATTAACAATACAATTAATCCCCATGCTTGCATATTGTTACGGCCATTATAGATGACACTCCTATGAATACAATTAGATGTCACATATGGCTAAAGGAAGACTTTAGTCTACTAAACAACACCTACTTAGCTGTTTTGAGTAAAGGGTGATTGGATCCAACCAATTTCCTGAGATGAAGTGCAACATTAGCAATTTCATCGCTAAGCAGCCAGCGTAAACTCAGAAAGGACGTTGGATATCCAACGATTTTTTCCGCTTCTGAAACAGCTCTATTCCAGTCTGGCTTCTGACTGCCTGCAAGTTTGGCTTCGACATTGTCACGTTCATGAACACGAATTGCATTTCCCACGGTAACGTGCACTTTTCGTCGCGTTTCGTGAATCGCGTTATATTCAGCACTAAATAGACAATTCGCCGCTTTTTTATGTCTCAGCACAAACGAAACAACCTTACTCGTGGACATTTTTGTACTCTATGCTGCCACGGACTTCGTTTTCTCTCCGTATTAACATTGGTCACGCACACGAACCTAACGTACATGATTGACGTTTTAAAACTTTCACTTTTGACCTTATTTTTCGAAGCATCCATGGAATCCAACTTTGCATAAAAAAAAGTTCATTTCCTGGGTGCACAACGGTCTCTTTAAATGCAGTTCGATTACAGTTTCCATGCATTTTGGGTTATGTAATGCTATTCCCTTCGAGCCCCTCATCTGCTAATATATGGAAACCGTTTTTATTATGAAAAGCGGTACAGAAAATATAAATCTTAAACGTAGCAAAAATAGAAAGGGTACGGCAATGTTTTGCAAAAGAAAGTACACCCACTATAAAACAATCTTTTGCATATATTACAACCAAATTTTCAACTAATGTCGTACAAAAGTCATTAAAGAGTTTAACTTTTTCTATAACATAATGCAAAACAGATATTTAATTAAATTTTTCCTCAATCGTTTCTTTTTTATGAAGATTTTATTATATGATAATGTAGTAGATACATCGCAGACAGGACAGATTATCTACAGGAGTAAATATTTTATTAAGAAATTGGCAGTTCTGCGCAATCCTATATATGACCAGAATTGTTACGTGCGTTGTTGCTCTCGCTCGTGCACTATTGGTATTCGAGAGCGATATTTTATGTAGAGCCTCTTATCAATATTTATTCTTAAAAGAATGCTAAGTGTTGGTTTATACCGCCGTCTGCTGCAGACTGGAAAGAATGACAAGTTGTGGAACAAATTGACGAAGCCGGGTTCGGCTGCACCACGAAGACAAATACATCCGAATAGAGGTTTCCTTTATATCCCTCCCCATAAACCAGTCTTTTCGACGATAGGAGTTAGGGTAAAACTTTGTTTATTCTAACCGCATTTACTTTTATTCTACCTCAGTTATAATTGATGCCTCCGCAACTCTAACACTGATGAATATTTTATATTTCAATATAATTACAACCTGTCAAAACATTAGCTTCTACTTATAATAAAATTTTGGGGTTTTCAATTCTCATAGTTGTAAATATACTTTTCATTGCTTCTACAGATATAAACAGCATAGCACATAATGGGTAGGACATCAAGAAAACGTCACCAGAAGAAGAAAAAATACTATGAACTTACAGAAAATAATGAAGAAGTCTTAATGACTTTAAAGTCTTGGATGTTAAAAAATAATTGTTCATTCATTTCACATTTAGTTCCATATGAATTTGATATCACTGGTAGAGGCTTAAAAACATTGAAAGACTTGAATGCTAATGATATCTTAATCAGGATACCATTAGAAATCTTAATAACTACAAATACGTTAGCCGACAGTTATATTAAACTTATCTTTTTGGAAAATGAATTTTACACAGCTCAGTGTGCATTGGCAATCTTCCTTATATACGAAACACATTTAGGATATGACTCGAAATGGCATCTTTACCTTGCTAGTCTTCCAAAATTTTTTACAAATACAGATTTTTGTACAGGGACTGAAAAACATATGTTACCATCATTCATTTTGAATTATATGCATCAGTTTCATAATCTACAATATGATTTTACCTTGATTCTAAAGTCTTTGAATACATTAGCTGCAAATGCACAAGATCTTTGCCCTCATTGTGATAAGCCTTTTAAAAGAATTATAACATATAATATGTACAAATGGGCATATTATACAGTTAATACAAGGGCTGTCTATTTAGATGTGGCATCTGATAAAAATAGTATTGTTCATATCAAAGGACCAAATAATATAGCTTTGGCACCATTTTTAGATTTATTCAATCATGATATTAACGCCAAAGTATCTGTATCAACTATTGGCATACATAGTCAGCAGTATTACCAACTAACAACATTGAAATCATTTAAAAAATGTAGTCAAGTTTTTATAAATTATGGTGCTCATAATAGTCTCAAGCTGTACGTAGATTATGGTTTTTTTATTCGAAATAATCCATTAGATGAAGTCCATTTTGATTTAGACGATATACAGATGTGTTTTCATATACCAAAATTTAAATTGTTGTATCTACAATCTAATAATTTACAGAGAAATATGTCATTTACAAGAGAAGGCTTAAATCACAATGCAATTTGTACATTTTTTATTATAACTACAGCATTACCAAAAGAATCTTGGAATAGGAAAATATATGGTAGCTCTTTAAGCCTGCAAGAACTGCGTGAAATTTTTAGCAATTCAAAACAAATATTGAATATGAAAAAAGAGAGGATTAAGAACTTTATAAGAAAGATGGAAAGCCATACCCAGCAGAGTCAGAGTTTCTCAATTGCAATTAGTATTGTAAAGGAATTTGATTTAATATTGAGTCAGTCTATGCTGTATATATCGAAGTGATGGTTTATCTTGTAACATGTTATACTTGTAACATGTACACTATATTTTATAAATAATGAACTTTATATATTATGGACATTATATATACAATAAATTTCATAAGTGAATAGACATTGTTCATTTATATGAACCAGCACCGATACATTGTAGAATATTTTTCAGTTTAAATAAAAATTATGATAACACCGAGTGTTGGGCAATTGTCAGTATCAGTGTATACACATAGATTAAATTACATTTGCAGTGTTGCAGTGGAAATATAATACAACGTGCACAAAAGAAGAAGAATGTCCCACAACCAAAGCCTGTCATACGGCTTTTCAAACTTCCATCTGTAGTTGCTGGACTAACTGGAGGCAAATTAGGTCAACAAAAAAGAAATTGTTTTCATCCAGGTGCATCTAGTCTAAGTAGAGATGGCATCGACTTTAATGGCAATACACCAATCACTGGTTCTCATATGGTCAAGGCCATGCTTAGGTATATTTGGCCTGAAGTAAGTTAACAAATATTTTAAAAAATGGATAACGCCAAAAATTATAATATTATTTATAGTTGTTTCAATACTTAGGATGACCCTGAAATAAGAAAAAGAGTAAAGGTTGCTGTGAGTTTATTAGTGGCAGCAAAAGTCTTAAATGTTGCAGTGCCTTTTCTATTCAAATATGCAGTAGATATATTAAATGCGCAACATATGGTAGCTGGTTTGGAAACTGCACCACAAGTGGTTGGAACTATGGCAGCATCACTACTTATAGGATGTAAGTAAACATTTATTTGTCAGTACCCTCAACATTGAGTAAAATAAAAAGAAAGTTTGGCAAGATCATAATATTATTTCTTTAAATATAGATGGTGTTGCACGAGCGGGGGCTGCAGGTTTTAGTGAGCTGAGAAATGCAGTGTTTGCAAAAGTGGCCCAGCATTCTATACGAAAAATAGCCAATAATGTATTTCTTCATTTACACAACTTAGATATGGCTTTCCACGTATCAAGACAAACAGGGGCACTCTCAAAGGTACTTTAAAAATATGAATTCTTAAATTTCTATGGAAGACGATTTGTGTTATGTTGAAAAATTTTTCTTATGCAGACTATTGATAGAGGAAGCCGTGGTATTAATTTTGTATTGACTGCAATGGTATTCAATGTAGTACCGACTGTTTTTGAACTGGCTTTGGTGAGTACAATATTAGGTGTCAAATGCGGTGGTGAATATGCTGCCGTAGCATTGGGTTGTGTGGGTGTATATGCTGCTTTTACACTTGCTGTGACCCAATGGCGTACAAAATTCAGGGTTTATATGAATAAAGCGGAAAATGAAGCAGGAAACAAGGCAATAGATTCGCTCATTAATTACGAAACAGTAAAGGTAAATACCTAAGATAAAACTTGCATTAATATAAAGTCTCCCTGAAGAAGAATATTATTATTCTGAAATATATTTTGCCCATTAGTACTTCAATAACGAAAAATTCGAGGCAGAAAGGTACGACGAATCTTTAAAAAAATATGAAGCTGCGTCACTCAAAACTAGCACAAGTTTAGCGATGCTAAACTTTGGACAGAATGCTATATTCAGTGGTGCTTTGAGCTTAATAATGGTTTTAGCTGCAACAAGTATAGTGAATGGTAAGTTATTTTATGATTATTGCATTTCCTCAATGTGGATACTACCTTTTCTGATGTCCAACATTTAAACAGGTACTATGACCGTTGGAGATTTAGTAATGGTCAATGCATTATTGTTCCAACTATCTGTTCCTCTGGGATTCTTAGGTTCAGTATACAGAGAAGTAAGGCAAGCATTTATTGATATGCAGTCAATGTTTACTATAATGACAATGGATACTCCTATAAAGGTAATTATTGCTTTGCATTACTGGTTTAAAATTCGTATTTTTAAATCCTTTATATTTATAGTCAAAGGAGAATGCACTCAGATTCAATATTACACCTTCAACCTCCAATATTGAGTTTAAGAATATTAATTTCCAATACGTTGAAGGAAAGCCAATTTTTAAAGATTTAAATTTGTGTATTCCAAGTGGTAAAAAAGTTGCCATTGTTGGAGGATCGGGATGTGGGTAAGTTTTTGGCACATAATTGTATTGTAAATATGTGGCAATCCCTTAATATTGTTTGCTTTCAGTAAAACGACTATAGTACGGCTACTGTACCGATTTTATGAACCACAAGGTGGAAATGTCAGTGTCAACGGGCATAATATCCAAGACGTGGACTTAGAGGATTTGAGAAAGTCAATAGCAATTGTACCACAAGTATGTATATAATAAGATTTCAACGGATTTCCCAACAAGGTTTCTATAACCTAAGGATTACAATAAATTATTCTTTTTTAGGATACTGTACTTTTTCATGAAAGTATTTTCTATAATTTACACTATGGCAATCTACTAAAATCCAACGAGGAAGTTTTCGAAGCTGCAAAAATGGCTAACTTGCACGACGCCATTCTGAAATGGCCCAAAGGGTACGATACTCCTGTTGGAGAACGGGGTTTGAAATTGAGTGGTGGAGAGAAACAACGAGTGGCAATCGCACGTGCTATATTAAAGGATAGCCCGATTTTAATTTTCGACGAGGCTACATCTTCCCTTGATTCTATTACAGAACATGTCAGTTACAAATTATCTATATAAAAGTTTTTGCTAGAATATGACAGGATATTTGATGTTCTCTTTGTATTGTATACACAGAACATACTTGAGGCATTACGAAGAGCAACAGTTGGAAGAACATCAATCGTGATTGCTCATCGTCTATCAACTGTAATGGATTCAGACGAAATCATTGTTTTGGACAATGGTTCTTTAGTTGAACGGGGAACACATGAATCACTGTTAGCAAATGCATCTTCATTTTATAATAAGTTATGGAAGACTCAACATATGGGAATGTTGAAAAGTAATCAAGGAAAACAAGAAACCTCCGGGTTGTCTGGCAGTAATTAAATAAATTATATGCTATAGATAAAATTCTATAGCGACATTTAGACTATTGGTTTGTAAATAGTTGATGTACATTGATGAAAGATCATCCTAGTAAGATATCGTAATGCTTCAGTTTTAAGATACCTGACGTTTTCTGTACAATGCACACATTCTTTATCAATCGTAAAGTTGTATAACATCCTACATAGTTGTACCGACTTTTGGATGTAAAATCATGTAATTAAATGTAAGTATGTCCCACAACCCACAGTAATTTATGTCAAATAATTACAATAATAAAATATATAAGAATATGTCATGACAAAGCTGTACAGTGTAAAAATGTAATAAACGGGGAAGGTTAAACAAATACAAAGAATTTGATTGTTTTATAACTACACCATTCATAATGACTGTAAATTAAATCACAATTATATAAAAATACGTTCGTTTCAGTTTATTCAATAAAGTTCCAGATGACAGAAATTGATTGGTAGTATGTTTATACGGAGGTTTCCCTAGCAACGTATCTAAAAACAACTATGGAAGTAGACCAGTCAATTGTGTCCTGAGTACACATATTTAATACTGTAGAGAAATCATTTACAGATCAAACATGCCAGCTACAAAGAACAATGTGATTTCTTAAAATGCAGGCAGAAGTGTCTTCATTACCAGTGGTACATTTGTCCACACAAAAAAGTTTAATTAGGTAATAGATCTAGTCAGTGAACAGATGGAAACACTTCAGTACTGTTATGCAAAAGCATGTATACACAGCTATCAAATCTTTTAACGAAAGTATCAATTTACAGAAAAGAAAATCTTGATACAAAAAATTCACTAACACCTGTGAAAGTTCAATCAGCAGTTAAAAGTGCAACATGTTTACCAGTCTACAAAAAGCCATTAAATCCCCTATTGGGTTTGTATTGATATTTTGCAAGTATATTTTCATAATTCTCAACACACAGTTTTTCAAAAGTTGGCTGATTCGTATTGATAGTTTAAATTGGTTTAAATGTTTAATATAGCAGCTGTCTGTCAGACAATATTTCATCTCTGCGATATATCATGTCTTAGGTGGACCATATAGAAGCAATGCCAAGCAGCAATCGATTGCAGAAACAGCAAAAAAGAATGATGCTAATCTTTGTCAAAGAGTCTTATCAGCAAAAATGCTACGGCTTAAGCAGTTACAAAATCAGTTGGCTGATGCACATTATCATTTAAATGCAAGTATTAATATGTCCTAATGAAGTTTGTGACAGTTACAGAATAAGTGGATTCGTCTTTATAGGAATTAGCTAATGAAAATAGACTATTAAAAGCATTGCAAAAGCGGCAAGACACTGCATTGAAACGTTATGAAGGAACAAATGCTGAATTACCAAGAATTATCAATACCCATCATGAAGAATTGAGGGTACTCCAAGTAAAATATAAAAAATTGAAGGTGGTACACAAAGAAACTTGTGATCTACTCAAGGAAAGAGAGAACGAAATTCTGTGCTTGCAAGTGAATATCACTATAAAAAATGTATTCTAGCATTATAGAAAATGTCTGAAAGTACATCAGTTTAATTTCCACAGAACCAAAATAAGCACTTATCTCAACTTAGTAAGGACCGGAATTTGCAGGAAAGAGAAAAATTACAAATACGAGTTTCAGACCTAACTCATAGAATACAACAACAACAAGAAACAATACAGGTTAGTCATTACATTTTTAAAATAATGAACACAGGATTAACAATGTATGATTTATCTCATTTATTATATGCTAGGGGTTACACAGAAAACTGTCACTTGAATCTAAAAGTATGAAGCATCAATTACAAAGTGAAATATCAAAGCGCAAGGAAGCGCAAAAAAATTTGGAAGCAGCAATATACAAATTACACAATTTGGAAACTTTATTAGACAATAAAAAAAAGAGACTATATTACAATGGGCAATTACAGTCCCCACACAAGGACAAACGTTTTGCTACTCAATCACTTACAAATTTAAGAGATGTCAGGTATGAAAAGTGTATTTATTTATTGTATGCACTTGCAAATCACCAGTCCTTATAGAATACTTAATTCTTTCAGTGTATTAAGTATGTCCAAGTTATCAATTGAAAACACAAAATTGGAAAAAGCTTTTGAAAAAGACAATATGGTAATATCATCACGCTTTAAGTGTTAGCGTAATTCTCAATTTTTTAATCTTATCGAATTTTGCAGTCTTTACAAGAAATATCAGAATGTAGTGATGAAAAAAGTTGCGAGAAAGAAAAATGCAATATAACATCAACATCAATGTCAGAAACATTTAATACAGAGACAATGGCAAGCTTGCAACAAATACGAAAATATCGCCTTCAAAAGCCTTTACGAATACAAAGCAGTTGTTCAGAGATAGAAGATAATGTTGAAGACACCATAAAGGCATTTCCGGATGTCAATAATGGTTCGACAACAAAGGATGAGAGCTCTACTCTTGAGAAACTATATGAAAATCATAGATTTAATAAACTTGATGGAACAAATTCAGTGATAAGAGTGGATCCAGATTACTCTTCGGAAGCTACAGAAAGTGACGATGAAAGTGCAAACTCAAAAGTGAATTTTTGCTTTGAAACAGTAACCACATCTAGAATGTTACATGCAAGGTATATGCAATTTACATAATACATAATCACATTGTAAAACTTACTTTTCAAATATACCATGTATTATTATATTCTAGATTAATCAGTTCGGTAGATGAAGATGAAGATACTCATACAATAAAAGAAATGAGTGAAGATGCATGTATACAAAGTAATGACGAAGAAATAGATGAAATTGAAAATGGAGTAACAAAAAAAGTTATAGGAGTTAGCTTGAGTGAAAGTAAATTAGATATACCTCTTAAGCTTAATTCAACTGTTGATCAGATCTTAATTACCATGAAAGATTGTAAGAATAATGATAATGCCTTAGGCACAACAAGTGATATCCTACAAAACTGCACTAGCATGCAAAGTGAGGCGCAAAATTATATAAGGGAAAATATCGAAACTAATTCTCCACAAGAGAATAATTATAAATCATTTGGAAACTCACAGGAAAGTGTTTCTACAGAAATTATGTTGAATGAGCATGAGATTGACAATGAGATTATGACTGAAAGAAATGATCAACATAAGGGACAATCATCAAAAAGCGAAACTGAACTAATTTTGTTTCAGCAAGACCATTTCTTAAATAATGGTGAATATGGTGAAAATGATCTTAAAACAATGGTTCATGCTGTCAATGATTTGGAAATCACACAAGATACTAGTGAAAGAGAAGATGCAAATGGATTAGATAAAAGTGGTCAAAGCATATTTACTCATGATTCTCATTTGTATAATGTAAATATTATAAACAGACTAAACATGCAAGAAACCTCTGAAGAAGTTGAGAGTGTTAAAGCATTGCCAAATAATATTCAATATACAACACAGGACAATCAATATGTTGGTTTATTGAAAGATGTCGATACTGTAAACAAAGGAGGAGATAATGTGAAAACAATCAATTACGATAAAGAAAAGTTATTAGCAACTATGAGAGCAATTGATAATAATGAAAATATAGAGTTTATAAATCAAGAATATCAAAAGCCCACCGCACCAACTAGGAAACAGATAACCGAGAATTTATATCGTGGTGTTCCAACGCACACTAAATCAAAACAAGATATTTTAAGTGGCATATTTTCAGCAAGTAGCATAGAAAATAAATCAAATAATAATTATAGTAAGCTACATTAACACATTGCTGGGATTGTCTTACAAAACCACATTTTGTAAAGTTAATTAAAAAATAAAAATATAAAATAGTACAAAAAATCTTCAAACAATCATATGTATATTCTCATGTATTGATATTTCTACCGAGAAAAGTCGTAAAGTGATTTGATAAAATAAAATATATATATAAGATGCGAAAGAATTTATCATAATCAAATCAAAGTTACACACCTCCCTGTCTTCAGTAACTCATTAACCTGCCTGCACTTGCAACGGTTTACCTCTGTCAAGTTTTTATACATGATTTCAACAACTGCATTATGAAGTCGCAATGCCACGAAACTTTTGTGGATTGTTACTCTGTTTGAAAGTGTCTTACGGCATTAGTAAATGTAATCTTCTTTTCTTATTTTAATCGCTTAAATGTTCTATGTTATCATAACTTTACACAGCACACCGCTTCTCCTACTTGAGTTTTTACGCAAGATCATATATGTATATTAAAGTACACACATAAGAACAGGCGCAGCAATTGGTAGTACTGGCACAACACCACACAGTGCAACGATTGACAACAGAATCACAACCTGACAAACAAGGACGAAGCAATAGGAAGCAAAAAGAGACCTGTTGTTCGCAACCATTCCGAACAGTTTACAGCAGTTTACAGAAGGCGGAGGAATGCATTCATATCGCAATCGTACATGGAGTAATGAGTACCAAAACAAGCCTCAAATATGCTTCTAACGCGCATAGCGGAGGTACTTATTTTTCAATATTAATTCTACAATGTTCAATATTCTTATAGCATGACATTTGAGCCAAAATCCGGGCATGTTTTTGCATTAAACTGCACCAAATTAAAATCCGTCTGCTTGGCGTCCTTATGGCGTCTGCTAGACTGACGCTATTTGAAGAATGAGACATCGCATTATTATTTAAACAGAAGCAAATAAGAAATAAGGTCTGTCTATGATTTTGCGTCTATTAAAAAATGTAGTGAACGTGCGATGTAAATTTGCCTTATACCTTAATATTGTTTAACAGTTCGTATGCCGTTTAACTTGAGTGTCATATGTCAAAATATCGGGGAATGCATTTTTAAAACGTGAAAATACCTTGGTAGCTAATGTAGTGACAAATTAATGTAAAAGCATGTAATAAGCGATTGCACGAAAATTATATTATTGCAATATGAAATAATCTATCATTATGTTAAAGGTATTATGGAGAGCCATAGCCCTGCTGCTTTATTGGACATGCTTGCAGAAGTTGCATCTCAAACTTTACATTCAGAGAAGAATCATAGCAATGCGATGTTTGTCTCCCCTCAATATACATCAAAGTCAGATGTCACAAAGAAGAAACCACAGGAAATGTTTTTTAACGCAGCCCAACTTCTATCTATGCCTGCGTCACAGCTTGTCAAGCAGTTTTCAATTTTTACAAGCGATGAACTTAAAAGGCAGTATTCCTATGCCTGTGCTCTTGTGGTAGGATGTGGACAGAAGTATACTAGCTTTGCTAGTGAAGGGAAAGCTAGAATGTCGATTAAAGCCCATTTAGCCGAGCATTTACAGTATTTGAAAACAAACCAAGAAGCCTGTAAGCAGCTCAAGAAAATTAATCAGAATAATATGAAATTTGAAATTTATAAAATATACATTATAAGTTTGATATCTAACAATGCTAATATGTTACAGACAACACCTTCTCTGCTAAATCAATTATTTCTAAGAATAACAAACTCAATCTGCAAACTAAAAAGAATAAGTTGCCTAACTTCAAAAAGCCTCAAGAAGCAGTAAACAAAGAAAATAAAAATATAGTAGCAGAAAAGTCTGCAAGTTATTTAAGAAATATTCTTCTACAAGATGGCAGCTTTAAAGAAGTACAAAAAGATAGCAACTTTGAAAGAAGGAACAACCTCAAGAAGCTGCTTAATCCACAGCAAGAAGGAGGATGTAAGGCAGAGCATAAAGTACTTGGAGACCACAGTTACTTCGAACGTTTAAAAGAGGAATTGCCAAGCATGGAACAAGAAGGGTCTAACAGCAATCTTCTTGAGAGTACACCAGCAAGTGATAATGTATGTACTAGGATATTAAGGAATACGCCAAAACAATATCTTACTGCAGTTAACATATTGACTGTGCATTGTAGATTGTATTCATGGTTGTTGGAACAGATAGTGTACATACCAGAGAATATTCTCCGTGTAATCAAGATGAATCCAAAACTACATGTGTCAATAATGTTTTTTTATCAGGTATATATAAATAATCAGACTTGGACACTTTCCTAGTACTTACTTTCATCATTATATTTGATATTCTTGCTTTAACTGGTCAAACCAATTTTCTTTAATTTCAGATGTACCATGGTCGGAGGAAATCCCTAGTAAAGCTAATGATGTAATAAGTACAAAGCCTAAAGGAAAGGCAAAGTTTATTGGTACAAGTAAAGAGGAAAGAGAGATGGCATTAGCCTTCATGGATCGGATAAAAAAGAAGGGCAATCCCACTGGTAGTAATCTGGAATGTCGAATTTGTAAACCACCACGAACTTTTACAGCGCCAACAACATTGGTATCACATTACCGTAGTCATGCTGGTATTAAACCCTATGAATGCCGTATATGTAGTGCGGTTTTTACAAGAAGACATAGCTTAAAGTATCATATGCTAATACATCAAAATCAAACGCGATTTACTTGTGGCGATTGTGGCAAAAAATTTCGGCATCCTTCTCATTTCCGAGAACACCGGCGAAGACATACTGGCGAAGCACCTTTTGGTTGTGATGATTGCGGTCAAAGGTATTCTAAATATGATATATTGGTATTTATGTCACAAAAGTTTGTATGGACGAAAATATTTAGTTTCATTTCTTCATCAGGTTCAAAACAAGAAATACGTACAAACGGCACTTGAAGACTCGCCATGGGAAAGTTTTAACCACTACCGGTGAACTTTTGCACCTGTCGGAAGAAGACTTTGAAAAAGTGAAGACCAACCGAAAAAAGAAAGGTGAATCGCACAAAGAACATATTCTAAACCAAGAGATAATCGTATCCCAAAAAGATCTGGATTATGAGATGAATTTGGATCAACAATCAACCACTGTTAACAGTAATGAGAAATACAGTGCAAAGTCGTGTTTTGCTGCTAACACTGACGGCACAATAGATCCTATGAAAGAAGATTTTCAATCTTATGAGATATGCATAGAATCTCATTCAATCAAGACTGAGACCTTAGAGACTGACATAGATGAAGAAAAAGCGGTGTTTAACTCAGACGTAAATAACAGCGAGGAGATCAGCTTTGTAAAAGTGGAAGATACTTTTCAAGAGATGGAAAATTCTTGTTACGAAGATCCCCTTGAAGTAGTTCAAGTCCAAAAAACAGAAATTCTCGGACAAGAAAGCATTGAGCAGCACCCTACACTTATTTTCGAAACAATGGATGAAGCAACACCGTATGTACAGTATAATACTGAGATAAATAACAGAGCCGCAGATAGTACAGAAGAATGTCAAAGCAATTCTGATATTCCTATCAGACAAGTTGAACATCACCTAGAAATTATAGAAGACAAAGAGAAAGATTATACTGTAGTAACTATGGGGAATGTGGAAGATACCGAAATTCAATACATCGAAAATGGACAAGAATCCCAAGAAGTACCTATAACCATGATGTCTGAGACACAACCATATAGTAAAGATAACAGCACAATTATAATGAAAATGAACATAAACAATTGCGAAATTAATACCGCTGTCGAAAACATTGATAGTAATGCGATGTTAGTACAACACAACAGACCATTAATGAATATTACAGGGATAGCTGAACATATGGACATGTTACAAATGCTTAGCCCGGAACGAAGCAACATTGAGCCTAAAACGACAAATACTTTACGCGTTGAGAATAATACTGATTTGACCAAAAGAAAGAAAAACATATGTTTAAACACTCTACCACAACAGGCTAATAATCATGATAAACAACACAATAGACTGAAGGTGATGCATGCCAAAACTAAACAAATTGCATTGCCGCTTTGGTCGGCACAAGAGATAAATATAAAAAATATGACAAAAATCGGAAAACAAAGTGCAATTCTATTATTAAGTAACGATGTGTTGAAGAATAGTATTCTCAGTATTGGTGAGAATGTCACTGCCATTTCCACAGATAAGTTGTCAATCGATTAAGTGAGTAAACAGTGAAATGATATATGAATTATACAAAAAGTATAAAAGATAATATTTTTTTAATATGAATAATACTGTTTTGCATATGTAAATACCATCGGTTAGGGCGACAGGGGGGGGAGATATATTCAACATTCTTTACATATGTAGAATGTTATAACGGAAAGAATTTATAATGCTGGTCAATTGAAAGCAAAGTTTATGGCAGATAAATATTTTTCAATGCCAGAAATACACAGTATTAGTGTAGGTTTGATCTAAAGTATAAAAGGGAAGCATCTACGTTACTTTGTTATGACATAGTTTCCACTAAATTTGTCCTGCTTATTGTTAAAATGTATGTATTCGAATATGCAGAAAATCTCATGATACATAAGCTATTTATTTGTTGATGCTGCCAATTCAATGTGTTTAAGAAGTTGAAAATATATATTTTTTTAATGGTTGGACCAAACAATATGGAAATTCAGATAACACTATACTATATAGCCTATCACCCACGAGATTATGCACTGTCTTTACTTAAAAATACCATTATTATCGATGGTTATTACTTCTAGAGCCTAAATGCCTATGCGCCAATTAACACTGAGCATAATTAAAATTTCCATATGATCCGACAAAGTATCGATTGGTGATAAATAATATCCTGGTAATGTGATCCAAATACGTGAATATGTTAGTATAATATGAAAAACGCAATCACTACAGCAATATAAAATAGTGGCATATTCTGAAAACACAATAATACAATTTTCTAGTAAGTGTAAATTTGGGTATGAGCATACGAATACTTTTGTTTGTTAAAAAAATTAATTCTGTGTAATACCAGTATATTATTATATTTACTTCATTGTAACGTAAGCAAAAGATTTACAAGAACCTAAATTTGGTTCAAGGTATGCATTTACGATTATGACTAATTTATCGTGAAATATAACGTGCCTTAACTTTACTCGTTGTTAGTACAGAACACATGCGTTGTCGTCAATTCTATACTGAAATACTTGTATAAGGATTTTCTATCCAAAATTTTTATTTATATAAAAAATGTAACAATCGTAACAAAAAATAACTTTAATTACATATTGTATTTTTATACCCATTTTGTACTTATATTAATAAAATTTTGGAAGAAATGCAGCGGTTTTGATTAAGTCCCCAATCCAATAGATATATATATATGAGATGAATTTATTATATCAAATAATGTTCAAAAGACATGTTTAAATTGTTTTGCCTCTTTTTGACATTCCCAGTCTCTTATGTCTACTGAAACTTGGCAACAGCAATATAAAATAAAAAATAATATGCTGAGAGTTCCCCAAGATTCTGAAAAATCGAATATTATGATATTTGTTAATGTACAAAAAGATAATTATTAATACGATAAGTATTACGTACCATGTAATACTCGCTGTAAGTATATGTCCCCAATTTCATGGCCAGCAAAAAAATAGAAATTTGACACTGCTGACATTGCTAAAAGTGGACTTGCCAGCGCACAAGTGAATCGTCTGGCATTTCGCGGTGTTAAATATTCTTTTTGTATTCTACTGTATGTCCTACTTCCTCTGATTAACTTAGTCGTACCCTCGATGGACAGGCCCACGAAATTAAAGAAAGCCCAAATTAAAATATTAACTTGAAGCCCATGCCACAGGAATATGAATGTAAAACATAAAAAAGAGGCAAACAATTTATTGAAGCCCTGTGCTTGAACTGGTGCATAGATGTATCTGGAAAATAGGCAGTATTTGTTGTAGAGTATTCATTGCTGCCTTATTTAAAAAATTCAAATATCAAAAATAACTTTTACCGAACAAGGAATTTATACAGTCCTCTATCGAAATACTTCCACATATCAGAGTACAAATGAATTCGACCAATGCACTTTGGTTGTGGAGGTGCTTTAATATCATCTATTGTGCATAAGCTGCTGTTGATACCATATACAACAACATATTTATTTAAAAAGAACTGGCCCATGCAATAGCCCAAGCCATATAATGCCCATGGATTCAGCGCCTGCACAAGCTTCAGGACAAAACACTGAATGAAAATTTGAATCCAATGTTGTTTTCCATATGTTACCCACATTTACCTTAGGATGATATTGTACTGCATTAACATAAATAAAATGCAAGGAGAGTTCAGTAAAGTATATCCAAAAAATGTATCTTGACAAATTTAAAGCAAGTTGTGTAATTCTTTTCGAGTCCCAGACACGATACGGAGAATAAATCTACGAACAATAGCTGTATTACTATAAACTAAAAGATTTTTTAATAAGAAATACTTCATTATACATACAGAGCTTTCAAAATCTTTGTATATGATCAGTGGCCCTAATGTTAACGTCGGTAAATATAAACAATACGTTAACTTATTTAATGCATTTTTTGCAAATCTATGAACAGCATTATGATTACTATCCTTTATATCTGTAGTGATTGCTTCTAGATCATAACTAATACTTCTAAGGAAGATCCAGAATGTTGTGAGAATAAAGAGATAATGCTGTTTATCATCATAATTCATAGTTTCCTGGAAAAATCCCTCAGGAGTTTTCAGGAAGTTAATAATCAGTAAAAACAACAAATGAACACTCCATATCCATGTTGCGCTTCTCATTATTGTTACTAGATATAGCACCAGTATTTGAAGAAGTAGACATAATGTACCCAACATACCCACAATGTGGCATAGGAAAGCAACAGGTACAAAAATGTACCATAGGCATAGTAGCTGCAAAGATTCATAGGCATACATTTATTTACTATTTTCCTACTCAAGAGAGGGAAATATATATATACGTATAGAATGAGAATACTCCACCGTTCTATTTAAAGTAATTTTAATTAAATTACTAATGACGTGGTGCAATATGAGCCATGGTGCTAATTTCCAAAGGTATGGAATCCATACTGCCCACTCTTGGTCAGAATTATCCTTCTTTCTCTTTACCCAAAACCAGCCAGATTCGAAATCGGAGTATCGATCATCATAATTATGAAAATCTGTGAAAGTGATACTACTGCTATTTGGGTTTGTTATACATTTATTTTATGAATATCACTTGATATATCATTACAGGAACTTGTCAATGAGAAGTTATAAATGGAATAAAATACTGCAGTAGTCCAAATAACGAAATAAACTCCACTTTCACATTTTGATAAACCTGGTGTCATTTTTTATCCAAATATATACGTTTTTGTTATAAAATCATGTTCAATTCTCTTCCAGAGCGATGAGACCTAGAAAGATTATGCATACATATAGTCATATAGTCGATATTTGTCTAGCGCTAACTAGATAGTTTGAAATGGATATGACGCGCAGAGTATATCGACATATTCTGACTTTTATAACACTGGCTAATCACAATATTTGTTGAGTCAATTTCAATCGATGCATGATATGCGGGCAATATGATCGGTAGAAGGGGTTACGATTGTAGAGGCAACCGGTGGCAACGGCCTCAAAGCTGCATTTGCGTCAAGTTCAGAGCAGTGCACAGTCAGAGTGCTTAGGCAGCAGATCCGGGAAGTTTAAAATTGAAAAGTGTTTGGATTTTGGATTGCGTCACACATATCCTACAATAATTGGGAGCGGCATAAAGGGTGGAATTTAAAGTAAGTTTCATTTCACTTCATGATATTTTCTTTGGTGAAACTTTCTTTCTTGAAACTAATAAAATCTGCAATAATATTTCGATAGTTGATTCTAAAGGGATTTTCTAGTTCGTTTATTATTGCGTGTGTTATACCCAACTTAATGAAGGTAACAAAAATGTTATTATACGTGTTTTCGACCAAGCCAAAATATAGTTTTCGCCCTCTGTGGCACGATTAGGAACTAATGAGCAAAACTTGATCTAGCTGATCGGACAAAATCGGACATAAAAAAAACCATTCGATCTGTGTGGGAGAATTAAAGTGGAGGGCGGGGATGGTATACAACTATCTCACTCTATCTGTATTTCCGTGTCTCTTATAATGCAGTAATATTGTCAATACTACGGCAATAACTATGTACACGTGCGAACAGGACGGTGATTACAAATTGGTACATAATAAATGACCACGTATTATATATCCCAAATGTACAGATGTAAATGGGTATTTTACTCAATAGCGATTAATGTTAAATCGAAAATAACATAAGTACATGCTGAATTCATTTTCAAAAAACTACCACGCAAGATTCAAGTACAAAATAAGTAAATTAGATGTTAATATAAAGTATAATCGGACAATGATCGCTGCCAAAGACTTTGTCTCTTATGACATTATCACATACTTTATCCTTTATTCTTTCTGATACTATGAAGTAGTCCAATCGCCTGTGAAAGAGTTGATACTATGTTAACAATTATAAATAAATTTTATAACAGAATTATTAATCATGCAATAATTTACCATCCAATATTTTTGCTTCGGGCATTTGCAAAATATGACCAAAAAGTATAGGCTCCAGTCCTATCAGGGTAAAGTAATCTAAAAGTATCTACATATCCCGCAGCTAGGAAGTCTGTCATTCCTTCCCTTTCCTCTTTCGTAAAACCCGCATTTTTTGTATTTGTTTTTGGATTTGTAAGATCTGTATGAGAAATATTTTGAAAAACTGTTCACAATAAAGCTTTTGTTATAAATAAGTATTAATCACCTATTTCTGTATGAGCCACATTCATATCGCCACAAATAATTACTGGTTTCCTTTTGTTCAAATCGTGAACATGTGCTTTGAAGGCATCATTCCATTTCAACCTTTTTGGAAGGGTTACTAATTTTTGGCCAGCATTAGGAACATCTAGTAAAGAAATTAATGATATATATTGGAATTTATAATCATTAGTATGAAGATGGACATAAATATTACATACAAACATTGAGTAAAAAGAATTTTGGGTATTCTGCTGTAATCAGCCTGCCTTCACCATCAAATTCTGAATCACCTAAGCCATAGCTCACATTAAGAGGTTTCTCCTTTGTGTATAATGCCACTCCACAATAACCGGGCTTCTTACCTATGTGAAGTAGATATAAACATTAGCATCTGCAACAAAGCACCACAACTCAATTGATTGCTTACTATCAAGGAAATAATGATGAAATCCTTTTAGTTTTACTTCATCCGGTAATTTTTCTTTATCGCACTTAGTTTCTTGTAATGCAAATATATCTGCGTCTTCTTTAAGTATATAATCAATACCATTTTTCTATATATAAAAAGAATAGTAGAGTGGAAGACATTATTGCTATGAAATGAGATATATAATATAATATATTCTTACTTTGATGACTGCCCTTATGCCAGATACATTCCAGGAAGAGATTTTTATATTATATTTCTTGCCCTCTTCATTTAACTTTTGACAATCATAATCTATATCATCGAGATTACTTTCTGTTTTATTCATAGGTTTCTTGGGCTCTGCTTTCGCCCGCTTTGGTTTAGGCTCATCTGCATCTTCTTTCGCTCTACGCTTTACTTGTTTTGGTGGCTGTTCAACAATGGTTGCTTGCTTTTTCTTACTTGCTTTTTCTTTTTCATTATCAACCTAATTTGACATAAAGAATGTTGAAAAACTGCTGGAAAGTTAGGATTTCTAGTAAAAGAATAATATTACTGAAAAATGATATGACGCGTATGAAAAGCGCATATGCCTGTATTTCTATTATTAAAGTGATGTCTTAATGTGATTACATGTAATTCAAATAACACTTAAATATACTCCACTTCTGAAAATTATTACATATGCTAACCTTTGAAGCTTTGCTCCGTTTTGGCGGCATGTTGGCGTATCTAATTAAAGACTGAGCGAAGAGAATAACTCTCCGTTCCTTGTAAGATTAAAAAGACAATAATTATTGTGATCTCTGTCTCTTCATCTGTGATTAAACAGTATTTAATACACGTACAATCTTGTTAAAACATTATATTCTACGTCGTCACGTACTTTAGTTACCGGCGAAATGTTTTTGGCAGTTTGAATGCTGCGCTGAACCACCCATTTGCTGCTCTCTGAACCTATGATCTTCGAGGTAGGAAAGTGTATATTTTTGTACACCCTGTACACTTCCCAATGCACGTAGCGAGCGATATGTTCGTGGTTAATTAAGTTCTTAAAATTACTTTGTGTTAAATAAAATGATGGATAAGATGCTGAATGCGTTAAAGTTCGCCATAAACGAAACGCCATTGCTATTTAAAAAATAAATACATATTACTCGATCGGATAGAAAATTCCAAGTTTGATATGTAAATATTTTATGTATACATAATTTGTTAATAGACCTAGATTGCTATATTCCGATTGTATTTCAGTATAAGAAATTCGAAAATATTGGATGATTGTGTAAAATGAATTACACAGGATTGTTCAGTAAGAAAACGGTTTTCGTCAGGCCATATCTTCCAACTGGCGAACAAGTCTTCGAAGATCTCTACAATACCACAGATGATGATATAGCTTTTAAAATATTAACTAAAGGTGAACAATTACATATATTTTATCCCTTTTATTTAGTTGATCATTATGATAAATGAATAGAATTCCGAAGAGAGTATTAAATCGCTTTTAACTTTTCATATTCTATGTAACAGAGGATGATCAAATTTCAGATGACATCTCCGAGGGAAATGAAATCAGCATAAACAATATTAACACTTACCACAGACTAAGATCTTATTTAAAGACAAGGGAACAATTAAAAAACTTGTCCAGGTTATTATCAGAAAGTGAGCAGTCTTTGACTGAGGACAAAAGTGAAATGAACTATTTGGCAAAAAACTTACGTCAACAAGCTCAAGAGGCCCTAAGTACATAAGTTTATTGCTTAAGATAAATAGATATGTTATACGAATTTCAATAAATAACTACCAGAAGATACCTTAAAACTTTTGTATAATTCATTAAAAGAGTAAACATTAACATAAAGTATCATAATTATTGAATAGTGAAATTAATTTATGTACAAAAATCCATAATAATCTAATTGTGCTCACATGAGATATGTCTTAAAGTTTCTTAAAATTACAAGACATTATAATCACATTTGTGTAGAACATTCATCTATGAAGGCACTTTAAAAGCTTATTGTACTATCTGTGTCTGGAATCATAAATATATGTCTTCCTTGTTATAAATGTTCTCTTCTATCCCTGTATTCTGTATTTATATATACTATTGCATGACCATTAAACTATTACCAACTATCATCACTCATGCTATTAGTTTGGGAATCTGGATGCAATATCATACCGAACTACTGGATCATTTAGATATGCACACCATGTAAAACCAGGTGGATATCCTGAAAAAATCATGCATTCAATTAAATAAGTTGTCATTTTTATATACATACACAAGAAAGGAAAAGATTGTAAGTAAACACTGATAAACTCATAAGGTTGTTGACCGTAAAAATTGAAACACAAGTTGGACAATTTATATAACAAGATCGGGGGATACTTAACATTTTTTAAAACTTTAACATATTTTGACGAAGGAAAACACCCAGACACTTTGTCTTCTGTCCAGCTGCATGCAAGAAATATTGTGGATTAGTCTTTAGTTAGTAATATGTATCAATTGTGCTATAATAAAAGCATAGGTGTGTTTTTGTGCAATGGGTGTGTTTCAACTTAGGTGATCTTAGAACTCGGTACTTCTCACAAGTTCTATACCTACATCAATATTCAGTTCCTTAACAACTATATAAAAATGTTTTACAACGCATGCATTAGAAAAGTAGAACAACTTTTTTAATGTACAACTTTATTATAGATACATATATCTTTGTAAACATAATATAAAAGTATATTATACATTAGATATATTCTTATACAATATTTCAACTTTTCTCATTGGGACGGAATTCAGAGATGTATATGTTTGATATTCTTAAAGTTTTAAAATCCTAAGCCAGCAACTACAATACGTTCTTAGTGCACTTGATTCTAGCTGCTGCTTCAATGACGGAAAACCCTTTGATTAATACAAACGCTTACAGATTGTTTCGCAATTCAGATTCGAGTATTTATCAAATTAAATACTCTGTGTCCAATTTGTGGCAAATTTATATTGCCACAATTTGTATACGTATATTGTGAATATATATTGCCACAAATTATGTATCATGATTTTTTTGCTAAAACTATCCTGAGTTTGAACAATCAATTTGTATGAAAATATAATGTAATTAATAATCTACATTATAGTATAATGCTAAAATAATTGGGAAAGTACATTCCTTAAGTCGTTATAGTATTTATTGCCACATTGAACTGTGAATAGCAATGGAATGATGGTATTCACTTTTAGTTTCTTTTATGTGTCAGTCGTATTAAAAAAACCTACTTCTTGTATTCTCAATGCATTTTTAATGTAACATGCCATTGTACCTTGGAAAATTGTGAACCACTGTTATTTTATTAGTAGAAAATTAAGTTTTGTAGATAGATTTATGCAACCTGCAATATATCTACCCAGGAAAGACCACATAAGAAATGTTTATCTGCTGCAAATTAATATAATTCATACGTAATATGAATAACTGAATGAATCTAATGAAAAAGAAATATACATTCTTAATCTTCATAAGTCTATGCATTTAACATTGCAAAAGTGATCAGCACATGCAGCTTAGTCTTTTACTGAACAGGACAAGAACTATGGACACAATCAAAATTGTGAAGATCCATATAGGCATTGAAATTGGTAAGCCAATCGCGAACTGGAGATTATAGATACTATACAAAAAGTTTATGACGTTTAAGCTGAAGCGTCAATTCTTACGGCGTGTACGTGCGTTAAAAAGCAGGTATTAGGAACGTGAAACAAATCAGTAACAATATCATAAATTGTTACCCCTGTGATAACCATTGTGTACAAGTCAGCCAACTTTTGGAGGCTACTTGTCATTAAAGTTGGGCATTACAAAAAACTTGTATAATAGCAACTTGCCTCTAGGCTTGTACTTGAGATGATCCTCAATGAATTGACAGGGACAACGGGCGGAGACACAATGTCGTGGTGGCACAGATAAGCCCACGATGTCTCTATTACGTTCCTGAGAGTCTATAACCAGATCAAGTCTCCGGCGCACAAAGTGATGTGCCCAGCGAGAAGCATACCTCAGCAACAGCAACTCCGCCCGTTCCTGCCAACACATACCATCATCATTCAGTATCTAAACCCACTCTAATGTATGAAGATCAGATCCATGCTTGTCAAGCAATAAACTCATCTGTGAATGGAATTTTTGAAGTATACTTTTGTTTAGTATATATTGAAGGCACTATTCTCAAGTCTTTTCTATACACCTATTTTCTATATTTTATATATAAGAGATATATCAGTAATTAAGTACTCAGTATTTCACCACAGATAAGTTTCATGTGAATTATCACATATTAAGTACATTCAACTGTTCCTAACACTTGGAAATCACTCACTATTTCACAAGAACAATGGCTACGTGTGCGACTACATTCTTGATATGAAACAGCAATATAACAATTTAATCTATATACAATTCACTTGTTATCTATGGTAATAGTAAACTCTTGCATCATTTAACAGAATACGTATATATACATGCAAACTTCCCATTACGTTCATCACCTTAAGAATGCACTATATTGGCCCTGGCTTTCCTATTTACTCTAAGTTCATCAAATCAGGTGCTGGATATTAAACATAACGGTGGAAAACAAGTATGTCTATTTTCATAAAAATAGTACGCGACTAAACTAACTCCAATATGTACAAATTATGTTGGTTCCTCCATCGTTAAAAAGACAATTTTCCGAAAATGGCTATTTTAGTTGTGTATAAGCCTATGGAAGCATGAAAGTTTTCATTTCAATTTCTGTCCTAAAACACTAGCAATATAAAAGATAAAGTCAATGTAGGCCGTTGAATTGTTTAGGACATAAAAGTGAAATTCTCGAAAAACAATCTACTGCCTTAAATTCCCCTGTCTCTGAGAAAGCTACTCCAACTAGGACAAAAGTCTCTGCCCTGAATGCGTGGCTTATTACGCAACCATTCTTCGATATATTGACATGGACATAAAGCAGATGCCAAATGTCGCGGTGAAGAAGGATTTCCACCCTCTTCGTCAACAGTCCAATCCAAACGTCGGCGTAAATAGTCCTTTGCCCAACGTTGCACATAACGGCAGAGTACTTGCTCACTTTTACCCTAATCATTTTATATACTTTACAAACATGAACAAAAAAGCATGCAAGGGACTCATACGAAAAACGTATTCATAACAAGAAGAAATACTATCAAAAGAATGGAAGCCATTCAAACTGAGAAATATCAGCTTAGATAAAATTGATTACCTCCTTTCGAGAAATTCTTGTGGTTGTACTACCCTGTATCACAATGTCTGTATCATCAATATCCATTCGTTGCTGTAATTCTCTTTTACGATTCTTATTTGAATTGTTATCTCCACCGATGATGCGGCCTTCTCGTTCTTCACGTTCTATTACTTCTTGTAATTTTTTCTGGAATAAGGATTCCACTATTAGAGTGAGAATGATATTGATAGATGATCAACTTATGGGATCAGGTACTTACAATGCAGTCTGTAGTATCAAAGTATATAAAACACAGATTTACTTTGTGACAAGAAATTTTTCCTCTGTCATCCAATCCAAGTAATATCTTGTGTCTTAATAAATGCTTGTTAACTTGAGCCATACATTTCTCAAGATTATGATTTAACTTGATCTTCACAAACATGCATAAAAATATTGCTGCAGCATTCAAAATTAGCCACATAACACCAAGTCCAAATAAAGTCAAACCAGTTACTCCAGAAAACAGTAACCCAAGTAGGACTACAAATGCAGTGAATATCCAAAGGACAAGTATCCTTTTATAGCAAATGTTGTACATATTAAATCGGACATCATTTACAAGTAATTCCATTATGTGCACATAATCTTCCACTGTTAACTGTGGGAGAGATGTTACACTTATCATTTTAAATTGTTATAGTTTGTTAGTGATGTTCTTTCTTCTAAGCAAAGCTGATGAGGCCGTAAATTAGTGTTTGCGTGTGATATTTAATTACCGTTAACCCTTGTGCCATTAACTCCTCTGGCACAAGTTCTGGTCGAAACTTTGCTGGTGTAATCCAAGGCCACCTTGTATTAACTGGTAAAAGTGTGACTATGGTATCTCCATTGGCAAAACCTTGTCTGATATTTCCAATGGGTGTACTTATAACATTACTTGCTGAACTTCTACCATTTGATACTTCTCTGAGGTCAATTGTTTTTAAAGATGCACTTTTGGGATCAGGCAGTCTTATGTCTGATGGTACATTAAGCTCTAAGCTGTCAGATTGCATTGAACGATTTAAACTTGACCTATCTAAATTAATCTGGACGGATTCAGTTGCAATTACAGCACCCTTATACTCATTAGTCTTTTTGTTATTATCGTCAGGCTTCTCGACAGCTTTAATTTTGTCAACATGTACTGTGATTGACTCAGGTTTTATTACTGCAGGCGTATTTATTTTGTTCCCTTCCATAGTAATATTCTCAGAAGCAGGTGCATCTTCCTCAAATTGAACCCAGTTGTTTGGTTTTGAAGGTACGCTTGAGGAATTACTTGGTGAGACATGATCAATGGTGTCTTGAGAACTCATTTTTGCTATAATGTTTAAAAAATAAAGTTTAATAAACCACATAAATAAGAAATGGATGAAAAAGTGTTATTTTTCCATGATTTCTTTAGAATACCTGCTTTAAAATTTCATTCATAGATGCATATTACTTATGAATTAGATATGCTCTGTTTGTACTAGTACAAGTTGTTCGTATACATTGAAAAACAGGACGAAAAAAAACTGGGAGTGCCCGTGTATAGACACATACACAAATCAAAGTATTTCTAGCGTATTCGAACTCATAGAACACTACCCACTTGTAAAAATTAGAAACGCCGCGTGTCGCATTTTCAAAAGTTTGTTTGATTGTCTTTAATACAGACGTCTTTTGCCAGGCTTGAACGAGAATTCCATAACTTTCAACAGTAACAGCTTTCGATTGTACTTGTGCATGAATAAGTCTAACGTGTCAATAGAAATACGCGCTGCTGAGAGTGATCAGCTCAATTCGTATATTACGTTTGCGATATTGTGCACGGAAATCTGACAAAGACTTCACGTACCTGCTGTGATTTTACTTGTCTCATATCCAAGAAGTGAAAAGGTGCGTAATGCACGAAATCAAGGTGTGCAGCATGGAATTGGAGAGGGAGTAAAGGTGGGGCAAAGGGATGAAGGAACGACACCGCGCGACAATATATAGATTTGTTTGTCGAATAAAAGTTATCACGAACTTCTTACAATTTGTGGGATATATTACGTTTCAACCTCCTATAAATGCGCTTACTCGACATTAATTTATAATAAGAATATTAAATATTATAACTTCTTGTACATTACTGCGCTTAATATCGGGGAATATATATAAATGCGGCATTGCCTTTGCAGTATATTTACATACAAAACTAGTTTCCAATCAGCGTACAATGTTCATTTTTGGATGGGAGTCTGTTTTAACATCTGAATACAATACTTTTATTGTTACGAGTGGTAAATTCAGCTGAAACACACACATGCACGGACGGCAGTTAATTATATGTAGTGTGTGAATTGACATATACACATGCGCATGTATTATTATACATATGCGTATTATGTACAGTGGTATCTACATACGGTTCGTATCGTAATCGTAAATTGTACCGCACAAGCTGACATTGGAATGTCTTGGAACGCAAGACAGAATGTCTTTTCTAACTTATTACCGAGTCCTGCGATGCGAAGTATCAAAATATGCAAGGTTTTATAGAAAGTATAACTACAATAATGCAGCAGTTTGTCACTTGGGATCACAAAATGCATCAATGGCTTGTACCCCTAAAGAATTTTTCCCTAAGATTAACATTTCCAGTCACAATTACAAGCAATACAAGAAAAGAACACGAATACATTTTATGCTTTCGGCCGGTATATTTTTTGGATTATTTGACTTTTGGAAGCCTCAAGACGAAGAAGATATACCAGATTTGATCATGACACTGAAACGATCGATTTTGTTAATTCAGGTTAAGAATTTTAAAACTATGAACATATTCAAAATTATATGAATCATTATTTTGATAGTAATTCATTAATCTTGAATATACTGTACGTCTATTTGAATTGTGCGTATAAACTTTCAGCAATCTTTCTCCTTTCCCTTTATAGAGGGGGGAATATAAAAAAGCAGAGCAAATGTTGCACGTTGCTTTAAACCAAGCGCAGCTCTTGCAGAGCTATGATGGAATAACGTATACTTACGACTTAATGGCGAATCTGGCATTCGATACAAAACAATACAAGAAAGCAGAAGATTTATTTGTATCTGTATTACAACGATTGATATCTACTGGTACTCCCCAAAATGATCTCAAAGTCATCCACATTAGTCTAAAAATGGCAAAATTATTTGAAGAAACAAAAGCTTTTGAGTAAGAATCAATAGCACTAACTTTAAGTCATTGTTTGCTCAACCAAATATTAATAACTCTAATATTGTAGAAAAGCAGAAGAAGGGTTTCAGTTCTGTTTAAATGAATTACAAAATCATTTAGCCAAAGACAGTGAAAATGCAGATGTTTTGGCATTACTAGGAATGACACTGGATTGGTATGCTCATATGTTATTTTCACAGTCAAAATATACAGAGGCACAAAAACATCTGAAAGAAGCACATAATATATGTCTTAAATTAAATGGAGAGGTACACAATCAAAGTGTCACTCTTTTAAATGATTTGGGCATTCTTTATTGCATGATGGGTCAATATGAGATTGCTCTTGAACATTTATTGAGAGCTGCCAAATTTGGTAATAAATCATTGCTAATAACAATTTGTAGTAATATATAATTTACAATGACAACTTTTCAGAAATAATATTTTTATTCCAGGAAAGAAATTGAATGACATGCCAGAATATGGGTCGATTCATGTGAATTTAGGAAATGTGTTTTTGAAGAAGGGTATGATTGATGAAGCAAAAAAGGCTTGTGAAAGAGGGCAGAATATAGGGAAGTCTAGAGAAGACGAACCTACTGTATCTCATGCTAAAAAATGTCTAAATGAAATAGAGAAGTATATGTCAACACAAAAACCAAAAGGGGAAAGGTGACTCAGTATTAAGTGTGTACATTGAATATCAAATGTATATTATTATGTATCCAATATTGTTTAAAATCTGTAAATAAAAAAGTATACTCTTGTTTTGTTAAAACGTTTAGCTTTTTTATTTTAAGAAATTAATCAGTTTTACAATTCATACTAAATGCACTCCATTGTGCAGGCCGTAGAAGCACAATAATTTTATATGAAACAGAAATGACAATAGCATCATTACATTATGAAATGAATTACACATACCAGCTATGTAGAAAACATTAATTTTTCTTTTGCATTTACAGTAGTTATATACAATACTTTGTCTGATGGACATTTATACAAAATTAATGACTGCAATATAGAAAATATATCCCTTTAGCCTATAAATAAATCTGTACGATAGTATATTACTTAAAAATTATCAGTACAACTAGAATTTATAATATCATCCTCATTAATCATTTAAAATTTGGAAGAAAATTAGTCCCAAATCAATAATAATTCTATGATCTTTCAAATGGGCTTTCCATTATAACATGAACAATGTCCACAGATTTAGCACTGGTATCTTCGACCTTATTTCCATTGTATTTACTTAAAAACAGTATTACTTTTTCACTGACATTCATGTTATACGAAAAGTAAACTTATCAGTTCCTGTTATCATAGAACACAATTACTGGTTTAGAGATTGACAAATTTCAAAGCTTAATTACAACCGTAATAATAAGCACCAAGCTCTATTTCTTCAGTAAAATGTGTTGACAAAATGTCATATACAAAATTACCTACTCGTATTTTGCTATAAGTACCATCATGCCTACTCCAACAACAAGAGCAATTATTTCTTTTACGGATTGCCAAAATTTGGTGTCAGTTAAGAGATCAGGTATAATTGAAACTGTTGCTATGTAAATAAATCCTCCAGCTGTGAATGGAAGAATCCACATAGTGGCAAAGTCTCCTGTGAAAATAATGTTATGATTAATTACAACTTAAACATCATTTATACTTATAACTATATTGATAATATAAATTACCCATTCCTTCCGCTACAAATGACACATATGTGCCTAGTAAAGCGCCCAAAGCAGTTGATAGTTGTAATAACATTGCCTGTTACAAGATTTAATATTATAACAATCATTGTCTTCAAACATTTAGTATTCAACATAATTCTAACGATTTGTACCTTTCTTGCACTGTAGCCACTTTGAATTAAAATTGCATAGTCTCCTATCTCATGAGGTATTTCATGACAAAAGATAGTAAATGTAGTAATATATCCAATGTTATTATTGGCTATATAGCTGGCACCTATAGCTAAACCATCAGTAAAATTATGTAGGAAATCTGCAGCTAGATTCATATAGCCAGTAACTTTGATGTCACTCTGGTGTTTTTCGACAACTGCTGTTTGAGAATCATTTGTATTCTTCTTTTGCTGCTTGCTATCCTTATTCTTCTTATCATTTGTTTTACTCACTGCATGAGAATGCAAATGGCCATTATCAGTCTTAATAATTCTGACAATTTTTTCAACCATTAAGAATACAACAATGCCCAACAATATACATATGCCAACAGACATATTATGTGAATGATCATGCTCCTCTTCTAAATGATTAGCAGAATGTGAATGCGAATGGGGTGCTGAGTTTGTATGCCCATGAGATCCATGAGAGGGAGGAACTAGAGCATGTGGTATTAAATGAAGGAATGCATCCCCCAACAAACCACCAGAGGCAAAACTTAAAAGGATCTTCAATTGTGGTTCTCGTTCCTTAGAATTGTCAATTGGCAATAAAAAGAGAATAAAAAAGGGTGCAGCTGATATGAACAGTGTTGATCCAACTGCTGCTAAAACCGTATCATAGTAAGATCGTTCCGGTAATATCGGTTCTTCGTTATGCACGTGTCCATCTTCAGTTTCGTGTTTATGTTGAATATTTTGATGATCATAGTTATGAGAATGTTCTTTCTGTGAATGAATCTCTTGAGCTTCCTTTGAATACTTGAAGCTGGGAGGTTCATCGTGTACGTGGCCATGTCCTTGACATAAAGCCGGTAGATTTAATATAATAAGTAGGAAAAACGTTGCAAATAGTATTCTCGAAATCCACTTGTGTATCCGGTTTCGGTGGTTATCCTCTATTGTTTGACTCATTTCTATTGTACGTTGAGATCTGATTAAACTTTAGTTGATTTATGTATTTTTGTAGCAGCTGCACACTCCATATGTGAGAACTTTCGCCCTTTATTGTGACGAATATGATATTAATTTCAACTTGAACGTACAGCCACGTCACAGAACACCTTTCAGTTTCGTACTTTTGATTGTATGTGATTGTACTATGTAGGCATTGTAGGCAAGCGCAAAACACCTATGCGATTGTTGCGCCGACTGGCGCTGACCAACCAGAAAATCAAACGAACGATGAGCAGCGAACTGTTCGGCTGAACGCACGTTCAACTTGCATGGAAGCGGGATCAAAAAGATTAAGCTGCGGCTGCAACTGCAGCTGCAGTTGCACCACAGCGCCCCCACAACTGAGTCTCTAGTTTCAAATTTAAACTGGCAGTGCACTAAAAGGTTACGCTGATTTCCCAAATTTGTTGGAAAATTCTGGTACAACATATGTAAATTCATCAAGCTTCTCCAGAATATTAACTTATTAAACAATCAGCGACAAATATAACTATTTATTGATTTTCAATGTCAAATTTCGTGCATGGTGGACAGTAAGAAAATACTGGTTGTGTCGAAGACAGTTTAAAACAGATATGGTGATAAACGTGGCCATACGTACATAACTGCTATTCGTCCTCACAGTCGGAAGTAGTTAGGATTGGTGAATCGGTGTGTGGCAGTATGCAATGATGATAAAAGAGCGCGTTTTTACCTGATCTATTTGTCAAAAGTGACCGGGTGCAGTGCAGTCCAAAGAGTTGAAACACACTCTTCTGTCAGGAATGTCATTCATGAAAAGATTGTTCTGATTATTCCGTTAGAATGTCGTACAATGCTTCAAAAAGCTTTGGGCATCGGTTCTGCGATGCTATATTCTCGACATCGCCGATTGATTTTGACAAAGAAAATAGAGCCAATAATAATAAAGAGTAAGTACACCAACTTCATTTTGGGAAAAGATCTCCTTGCTTTCTAAGATTGCAAATGAATGGATTTTGCATTCCATCAAAGACAATAGGCTGTCAGCTGTGCCAACTTTTATGTAAAAGATTATTTTACATATAACTCACAGAGAAACAACACGATTGACTATGTTTGAGAAATCACATGAGAAGATGCAGATCCCAGATGAACAGAAAAGTATAAAACGATCAGCACGTAAATTGCTCATGGATCATGACAATACTGATAATATAAGAGGTGTAGTGAAATCATTGGTGAATACGAGCCAAAAAACTGCTACCTCATGTAACGTATTAGTTGATGACAAATATAAGACTCCTATGAAATCAGGATCATCATCAATATTATCTGGTGACAAAAGCCCGGATATGCACTTTTGTACACCGAAAAATGTTAAAGTACGATCAGCTGCAAACACAAGTAAAATGAACTTGTTGTCTTCAAGTAGAACACCTACAAAACGGTATTTTACTGACAATGTTTTACCAAAAGCTACACCAGATTGCTTTAATCCTGTACATGTTGAGACACCTCACAATAAAATAAATGATGTAATACTAGAAGATCAAACTGTGATTGAAGGTGAAAGTAGCAATCTGACTGTAGGAATACGAGTAAGACCACTAAATGCAAGGTAAATTGAATAATAGCTTTGTATTGATAGGATTTTTATTTTCTTTGATTTATATTTCACTATGACACTTGTATTATGATTTTAGGGAGCTGTGTGATCCAAAAATGAAATCTATAATAGAAGTTAATGGACAGAACATTACAGTAGACTGTGAAACAGCCCAACATACTTTTATGTATGATCATTGTTTTGTATCTTACCCTGATTCCCTGACACCTGGTCATGCAAGTCAAGAAATTATTTTTACAAACATGGTACTTCCATTGGTACATAGTGCATTCGAAGGCTATAATGTCTGTTTATTCGCATATGGGCAAACTGGGTCTGGGAAAAGTTATAGTATGATGGGACAAGAATCTTCGCAAATAAATTCAGTATCAGTTGATCAAGCAAGTGGAATTATCCCAAGGTTTTGCCAAGAGTTGTTCACAGAGTGTTCTAAAAATATAAACATGAAGACAATGATAGAAATCAGCTACTTTGAAATTTATAATGAAAAAATACATGATCTATTAACTAATACTACTGGAACTGGAAAGAGAGCGCCATTAAAAGTAAGAGAACATCCTGCGTTTGGCCCATATATTGTTGATTTAAGTCAGCATTGCGTTCAGAGTTACAAGGACTTACAGGTATCTATAAGGAATGGCATATAACAAACTTGAACATGCTAAACTTATTTACTACATTATAATAATTTCTCTTTCAGTCGTGGCTTAAAGTGGGCAACTCTCAACGTGCGACAGCAGCAACAGGGATGAACGAGAAAAGTTCACGATCGCATAGCATTTTTAGTATTATAGTAACTCAGTCACATATAGATAGTCAATTAAGAGATAAATCACAGGACACAAGCCGTCGTAGTAAGATTAATTTAGTGGATCTCGCGGGTAGTGAACGATTGAGTCAAACATGTGCAAGTGGAGACCGATTAAAAGTAGGTTCTACATTGCAAAAATCTATTTTTTAATCATGATTACAAAACTATTAATTAAATAAATTTGCAGGAAGGAGTATCAATCAACAAATCATTACTTACACTGGGAAAAGTAATGGCTTCGCTTGCTGAAAATACCAATAACAGGAAGCGCGGATTCGTACCGTACCGCGAATCGGTTTTGACATGGCTGTTAAAGGTGAGTACTGTACAAAAATGGTTTCAATTTTCTTTCTTTGCATAATTATCAGCTTTTATTATAAACATGTATTTGTGTGATACAATGACACATTCTTAACATGTGTAAATCTGGTAAATAATATAGTAATGAAGAACATACTTTCGACAAATTTCCGAAAGTCTTCTTGAATTGAATATTATTGTAAATAACATTAATAATGTCAGCTTTATACAAGTGACTTACAATATTATGTATGTTCTTTAAGTACTCTTCATGATGATTGTGAATTCAGTCTTACGCAATGTTTAGCAAGGATATGATGCAAAATTGCTTAGTTTTGGTAAAGCTTTGAGCATCTTAATTTTCTTCCGAAAATATAACTTTATGCTTATTGCCTGGCTGTACAATATGAATTTTTCTTATTGTCAGAAAATAATCTTTATTACTTCCATCGAAGTATAAATATATTACTTGCTTTCTTTTTACATTAACAAATAATACCTTAACAATTTGTAGTTAAGTAGACCTATAACTAGCTTATTTACATAAATTTGTTACTCTTTTAACAATGTTAACTTTATATAATGTGTAATATAATACACATGCAAGTAATGATAAAATCGTGTAATCTAAATGCAATTATTATTATCCTTACATTTACTATTATGCGTATAAGTCTTTTCTCCCTAAAGCATTGATTTAATATCACACCTCAAATTTATCTTGAATAGTTCAAATCAAAATAAGTAACTAATTATGAAAATGGCATCAATAGATTTTGTCTCTATTAAAAAGAGTCACTTATTACTAATTTTATATCTGGACACATTGCATTTTCAAAATTGATCGCTCATCTTATTTACGATCATTGTCATCGGACTTTCCCTTATCCAAATTTGTAGCGTTCTTCTTAGCATTTATCGCTTCACTATCCTCGTCTTCTTCGTGAATCTCATGACAAGAATTTTGACGGGATTTACCTTTTATATATGCTGCCAAACTTCTTCGCTTGTTTTCGCGGCACAAGTGGCAATTTTCTTTTGTTACCGATTTTTGTTGCTGAAGTGTCGAACGCTGACATTGCGTTTGGGACAATCTGCCTATAAATAGATTGCATTACGAATAGTAAAATTTTCTTTAAAACTTGATGTTTTCATAAATATTTTGTTTAACTGCAACTGTGACGATCTTTATATTTAATATTAAATAAGCCTGAATTTTGCATTAAATATTTTTTCTTATAGAAGTGACTATATATCGCCGCACGTATTTATTCAAAAGTTGCTATCGTGCTGCTCATCACGTAGCCCAGCTCCGAACGTTTGATATACTGTTTACTCCTTCTCACGGCGGACCGGTTTTCTTAATTCATTCATGCTACGTGACAAAATGCACGAATACTCGATGTCGACAGACGCACAAATAGATATTGATTGTTATAAAATAAACTTTCTACAGTATAAAGTACAGTATAAAAATGCAATCGCGCTCCGTTGTTTATTATATTTGGTAAATTTTAACCGCTATACACAATGCGGCTGGGCTGTATGGTTTTAAGCAAAATTATCTTCGAACAACATTTTTGCCACATGTTCCTTGGTATAGAGAAGCGTATTGCTTAGCGACACTCCAATGGAATATAGAGTGCGCATTTCATATTTTCACAGAGGGGCAATGAAGTGATTACAGGTGTCTTTATTGCTTTTTTATGGTTCTTTGATAAGTAGATTGTATTTCGCTCTCTTCAAATGGTTTTGAAATTTCTGGCCACTCTGCCGTCAATAAATAGATGCGATAAAATTCACGTCTACAAACGAGACGAAGTCAACAGTGATGTCGTAAAACCAGCTAGCTACATATAAACGGGCCAGTCAGATCAGAAATAGACTCGCTGCATTGTTGAAACAAAACACGTGACTCGGTCTCATGTGGTCCAAAATTGATGCGCGACTCAAGGTAACGGTACAGGCAATATCTGCATTTGAAATTTAAGTGGAAGATTTTTGTATTCCACAAATTAAACGAAATATGATATTTGTATTATGCTTGGCGTAATCGCGTTTGTTTTATCTTTTAAATACTCCTTATCACAGTGCCTAAACATTCATTTTTTTGGGCGTGTTGCTACATTTAGTTACACGTCCTTGTTGGCAAGACTTCTGTTGCCAAGTATTATTTGAAATCGAATGATAATGATTCCTTTTTCGCGATCGTACACTATGAGTGGCTCAGTATTTATAGAGAGTGATAACAACTTTCGGACATAATACATGATAACTAATGCGGCAAGGCACGTTTTTATTCAGACCTGCTTGATGAAACGCGAGTTGGAGAAATACCTCACAGGTAGTCATGCATATGTATGAATTTGTTTACCGGAGTGCTAAATTTAAAATTTGTTCATATTCAATTCTCACTATGAAACTTTCATGAAAGAACCCCATACTATTAGTATCCACCGAACAGATAACGCGTTATCACTGGCTTTGAAAATGATGCGAACTTGGTGGTATCAATAAGTGCACTTATTTATAAGGATGTCTTTGTTCGTTACTTCCTGATGGTATTAGCATGAAAGATAAGTTATTGTTTTGCGTATGACAGCATGTACTATTTTAATTATATTCACATAATGTCAGGGACGAATTCACCATCGGCCAAATACATTTTAAAATTAAGGCCAAGTGTTTTTCTGCGCTCAGTTTAACATAACTAATGCTCACGTACCATAATCAAAATAGTCTCTATTCCAAGGGAGTTCATAGTCTCGGTATTGAGGGCTTCTGAACGATCCATAAGTCAACACCTCAGGAATGTAAACCAGATCCATAGTTGTTTAATTTCGCTACGACAGCTGTAGAAAGCTTATCAAAGTTAGGTACAGCGAGGTTTCACGTCAGGCAAATTTGCACATTCTTCACGTGCACATGCACGGACGGTTTCTTTTTTTTTCTCGGTAAAATACCGGTTTTAGATATCCACACCGATAGAATTCCGGTTGCTTGGAGTATTTTCCTTTTAACACTCGAGTACGATATTCTATCGTATCTTGCTGTTTCTTAAGATGAGTCTGTTAGGATTCTTGAATATTTGGAAAGGTGCAGTGCGTCGCAAAGGGACGGACAACCTTGTTACGCCAAGCACATGGATGACTGTACTGACTCTTTGTAGACGTTTCAGCGTACATCGGCCTTGCGGACTGCATTTGCGGACAGTCAGTTGCTCACAAGCAGTAATATTGTTGTTGTGTTAGGGCTTCTCTTGTTACGCTGGTACCGCAAACGTCGCTCAAAAAACCGTTTCACCGTGTTCAACTCGCAGCGATGTTTTGTGCTAAACTAGCTAGCTATGCATGGACGTTGCGGACGTAATGTTTATCCGCCAGTTTTTCCCTCTCCATCGGACGTCTTCTCTCCTCTCTCGTCTCTCCTCTCACGCACCTCTTCTCATCCGTCCTCTCCATTCTCTCGTCCCTGTCGCTGCGGTTGCACGTCCTCCTACACTACGGCAATGCTTTACCCTTCCTCGAAAGCGTACCACGCATTAGTAGTAAATTATTATAACCTGACTATGTTTTTACGCAAATCATTAGCATATATTGATAACTAGTCAGTCTAGGGGCTTATAAAAAATTTGGATTGTTAATACATCTATGTTTTCATAACACTATGTTGCTAGTGTTCTCAGAGATCTCTCATATCGGTGGTATCCTTGAGAGTAATTCATTTTTCTGTGATAAAGTATTGTATCTTTTAAGTATCATCGCCGATAAAAAGAATACACTCGCACTTATGATAACCATACGTGATCAATGGGCAACCTAACTGATATTCTTTTCCTTATATTATACGAATTTTACATGGAGGTACTAGTTCTGGTATTTCGAAATATTCATTTTCCGAGTATCATAATGGATATAAAGGAAGATTAAGCTCTTTGCTAAAGGTGAGCAAAACTCTAAGATTTGTGGCTGAGATGTTTGCGCCTCTAATGCTTGCTAGTATGACGCGTATATGGAAATTCCAGTGTGAAAACACGGGACAATTGCGCCTTAAGGCACTAATATAGTTAGTTATGGGTGTGTCTCTGGATTCTTAACGACGTATCAGAATTTTACAAGACGTCCACGATAAGCATACGCGAAATACCTGCCAAGTGCGCAGTATTGGCTTGTTTACCGAACAGATATTAATTTATAACGCACTTGTCATAGCTCTTCTGAACTTGTTCGCAATTGAAAAATCTTGAAAATCTTAACCGGAAGTCTATGTACCGTGATGCGGCTTATTTGTTTTACTAAATATTATTGACAGTTAACGTTTAATCGATAAATGTATCGAAAACTAATCAATCATCTTTCATTTTTCGTTTTGTCACGCTTCAAGCTTCCCAGCTAAGACCTTGATCCTTGATGATCAACACACTTAAATTAACATTGCGTTGTTATACCGTACAATTCTTACTACAAAAGTTTACTTGAGGCACTGCGTAGTAGTCTAGAACTTTGTTGCTTCTATATGTACACTTGTAGAGTATTGCGTTCAACAGGTGACTTTCCTGATATATATTTTACACTTTGTCATTAATATCAATCACTGGCATTAAAGAAAGTATCAATATTTTTGCGATCATCAGATTATACAATTTGGCGCAGCAGATAATTTTAAAATTAGCGTACAATACAAACACAATTCACAATCGTTGATAATCTTTCGGAAAGGTCAATCTTAATCTTAGGATACATAAATGTTCATACGAATATGCAAATACCAATAAAAATCCAAAGTCGTCATGTTATCTTTAAATCGATGAATAGGCCACTCCAATGAAATCCTCCCGATCAATTTAATAAATGTACTTTATTTGCTTTTCCATTGATTAACCCGTTCATATTAGTTTCTTCGGGGGGCAAGATTTTAGATCGCAAAATTGACACCAGTTACAAGTTCACCCATAGATGACATATTGCCAAATTAATTCAAGTTACACTTGCATTTTCCTATCCTTCAATAAAAATGAAGATGAAAAATGGCGTTGGCATTGAGTAGTCCGTAATCACACCTTGGTTGCTTCATCTATTCTAGAAATCCTGTCAGTCTTCCTATCTATCTTATGTATATTTGCAACGTCGTACTTATGGAGATTTATCTTGTTCAAGATCATGTTACGCGATACTGATCGTAAGAAGTGCAATTTGTATTGAGATGGTGGTAAAGTGCACGCGCACTTAATAATACTGCTGAAGTACATCTATTCTATGTAATACAATAATTTAATATTGTTAGGGTTGAAGTACATTGCTCTTGCAAGAGCACTGTTAAAATGGGCGTCCTTGTGTGGGAATTAGAAATAGTGGGGAAAGTCTCTTGAGATTAACCGCCGATCATAAATACTTTATCTGAATAAAAATGGCATTCGCACTATTTCATACGAGTATCCGATTATAGCTCTTCACACCCCCTTTCTAATCTTATCAGCTTATTAGTTATATCAAGATCTACTCACAAACTGTTGTCAAGATACAGTTACGAGATAGGTGTCTCTTGATGGATTAAGCTGCAGTTCTCTCTTGATATGAGGCTCCTTCTGTTTATTACGCGATAATTGTTATCTGCTATAAAAAATCAGGATTAAACAAAAAGGAGTTTCGTAGAACCACTTGCCAGCCGCCACAAAGGATGGAAAAAGTCAGACAGTTCTTCAAATTGTTCAACATTATTAGTTATACTTTAAAAATAAAGACCTGTCACGACATATTAAATGATTTTGGGCCTACGATTATTTTTAGGAAAGTTTAGGTGGTAACTCCCGTACTGCAATGTTGGGCACAGTTTCCCCGGTGAACATACATATGGAGGAAACTCTTGCTACCCTCCGCTATGCTTGCCAGGCCAGAGCTATAGTAAATCGGATTCACATCAATGAAGATCCGCATGAAAAGCTAATTCGGTAATGATTATTATCATGTAGATAATCGCACATGTCAGAATAGGTATCGTAAGCTTTTCAAACAATGGATAGATCAACTTGTTACGTTCGCACTTCAGAAGAGAAAAGAAATCAAAAATTTTAACTTCCTTGTGAAAATAATATTTCATTTTTTCAACGCATGAACGAAAAAAGTTGACTATTATTTGTTATTAGACTAACCTAATTAAACTGTAAGCAATGTTCTATCAATAGTCAGTTAAAGGCGGAAGTACTTCGGTTACGAGGCGTCCGCGAAGGATATGAAAAACAGCTTGGAATATTTCCTCGTCGACTACTGGATTCTATTGAGCCGGTCACTGAAACTAAAGACGAGATTAAACAGAAGCAAGAGGAAATTGACGAACTAAAGGACCAATTAAAAAAAATGGAGGAACATCTAGCAGCGACACAAATGTAAGTTTATGTTATCATTGTGGAAAATAATAAGTATTCGGGTAATAATACCCAAATGTCCTTCATAATATCATTACACATGTTTAGATTATAATCTTCTTGAATAGTTGACTAATAATTTTGTCATGCTCTCGCATAACAGTGACCAGAAACCATTTTCGGGTAAAAGGTTTTTCTATGATGCAGATCGTTCAGTATCTCTGACTGAGTAATGCTTCCGCACTATATAAGGATCGAAAGTTATTACTAGCTCTATATTATTGCAGGACTTGGTTGAAAAAATTACAGGAAACTGAGGAGAAAAAGAATTCTGAGCTCAAATATTTACGACGCTGCGGGATCGCAATTGAAATCGACTTTCACGAGAAAGATAAACAGCCTTGTCTTGTTAATCTTACTGCCGATCCAATGTTATCCGGTGCACTTTTGTATCTTATTCCTCCAGGCCTGGTTCGCGTTGGAAAAGATTCTGGATTGCATCCGACATCTAACACTTTGGATATTATTTTGGATGGGCCATTAGTTAGGCCCTTACACTGGTTAGTGCAGGAACCTTGCCTTCTATTACGATTGGGTTTGCAGCACGGTTTTTGGAGTCGGTGATACCATCCCCTTCTCTCTGCTTATTAATATTTCATTTGTACCTTACGACCAGTTAATTGTGTGCCTGCTGAACTGTTGCGTGATGAACAATGTTTATTTCTATCCTCACCACATTCATCAACTTATTGCTGATGACGCATGTTGTTCTTCGGATTCCTCATTTTCTCTGTGTAATAAGTTTTAAAGATTTAATACCATGATCGTCCCCAATTTCAATTGGTGTTTATGTCTTGTGTTCCATCGTAGTCTCTTATGCTCAGACGTAACTCAGACATTTATCGATGCATGTCAATCAGTCGCACTTATAAATAAAAATGTATGGAATGCTTTGTATTAGGTGACATTAATGCAGCGTCATATTCTCATTAGAATTTTTATCTTACTAGTACCATTGCAAATACCGACGGCGAACTTGTATTATCACCGGAAATGGATGGAGATACTTATGTTAATGGGCAGGTGCGCGCGAACTCTGCAAATATTCATGACATCTAATTAGTTAAATTTAACTCCATTATAGAAGTATGAACATTTTTCAGATTATAACAGGAAAAGTAATTTTGAAACATGGCGATCGTCTGGTTATCGGTGGTAATCATTACTTCAAGGTATCAAATCCGCGAGAGACGCAGAGTAATATTCAGATATCGGCACAAGCGATAGACTTTGAGTTTGCGCACCAAGAAATCCTTCGGGTTCAGGAGGAAAAGTATGTACCTTTGAAAAATTAATGAGATACTGTGTAATATACAAATTTATGTTATCTTCTTCGTAGGTTGCGAGCAGAACTGGAAGAATGCAAACAAAAAGCAATAAAAGAATTAGAAAATGCAAAGCGAGAAGTTGAATTCCAAATGGGTTCGCAAAAGTTATCTTATGAACGCAAAATTGAGCTCCTCGGTTCTACTGTTGAAGAGCAAAAGCTTGCTTTAGAAGAAATTGAACAAAGAAAAAAGGAGCTGGAACTTGAGAAAGAAGTTCTCGTTACTGAAGTCGAAGCAAATAATAGATTGAAGCAAATAGAACTTGAACAAGTTAAAGTTACACCCTATAAGTCAAATTTTCTACAAGACTTAGAAAGTATTTTAAATGAAACGACAGCAGACGCGGAATTTGCATTAAAAATGAAAGCCAGTACAGATGCCATTAAAGCGGGTGGTATTACTTTGCACGAGATGCAGCTATTAGTCAAGGAAGCCACAGAACGCTGTCGAGAAGTTGGACTTAACTATGTACTTATCATTTCTATATAATTAAGAATCATATTCAATTTGTATTATCTTACCATTAAGGTAACTTATTTATATTTCAGGAATTTTATCAACAGCAGACTATTATTAATAAACGGCTGAAACCTGTTGTTCGAATTCGCAATAGAGATCTCATGAAAGAAATATTATGGCAACCACTACGATTTCTAGAATGGGTGCATCTATTACGCAACTACGATATTGAAGATTCAATTAGAGAACTTTGTACAACGGACAGCATATGGGAACCATACGAAGATACAGAAGTCTTTGAGGACTCACTTAATACCAGTCGAATTTCAATTAACATGACACCAGTGAAAAAACAACTCAACGAAAGTTTACAGCAGTTATCCGTCGACAACTCTTTGATCGGAGGTGCGTTCGTCGATTCCTCTATTGAATGCATTAAATCAGAAGATTCTGTAGATAATTGTCTCGCGCAAATGGAACTTGCCATGAAATCATTACACAATTTAACTCAGCATCATAAACAGGCGGATAAAGTCATCACAGCATTGAATAAAGTTGAAGATATTATAACTAATTTACGAAATACCCTAGATATGAATAATGAGACCACTTGCGAAAATGATAGTGCAAATTCTATGCAAAGCTTTAATGATACAGTTATTGAAAAGTCAAGTACTACAGATTGTAGTACTGTGGTTCAATCCGCAATGTCAGTTAATGCTTCTCCAGTTAAACCGTCTTTACGCACCACTACAACAAGATTTAACGGCACTCCAAAAAACGTACGATTCATCAACAAACCAAAACAAGAACCAGCTTAATAAAAACTATGCCGAATGTAATAAAAAGAAAAGGTCAGATAGGTGTGTGTACTATATTATATTTTTATGCATATGTACACTCAAGACACTGTCACGCCTTAAAACTATGATGCAATTAGACATGAATACATGGAATTTATGAAGAAATGTCCTCCATCGAGTCAATATGTAATATTCATGTTTTATTTTCTTAAACTCGACTAGAAGTAACGTTTTTAGTTAGCAGCGTTTTTAATGTAACCGTAAAAACAGCGTTCAATTGATTACGATTTACATGTAATATTTTTGTACAGCATAAGTATGTATCAAAGAATGATTAAGAGAATACATAATAATTAAACTTTACAAATATGTGTCTATATTCAATCAAAGTAATCCTCTATATCTATATCAGGGTTAAGCAAGTCTTCACCATAAATGGATAAGTCTAGCTGATCTAGAATTAAGTTTTCACACATCTCTTCTAAATCTGTATCACCGATCAGTACTGCCCCTTGTAATTTACCATCTTGTAATATTAATTTCAAGTATTCGTGTCCTTTAGTCATTCTTAATAATACTTCATAAGAGCCACCCAGCTTTTGACCATTAAATAAACCAAGTAAAATTACTTTGTAGCCAAAGAACTTAGTTACATGAGTGAATAACTCAAAGCAGAAATCCTGATAAAATTGTTCTTTGTGAAGTGTTGACACCATAGACTTGGCTACATAGCGACCCATCTGATGAGCTTGTGTCCATAGTCTCATTTGAAACCAATGTTTAGCCAAATCCCAGCCTGCAGTGCATACATCCCCTGCTGCATATATTCCGGCTTCAGATGTTTCCAATTTCCAATCAACGAGCAGCCCACCATCTTCACACTTTTTGATATTTTGAATACCGTCTACATCAGTATTAGGTCTAACACCTGTTGCTGATACAATCAGATCACACCCAAAGGTTTTACCATTTGTTAATGTAACATAAACAGGCCAGTCTTCTATGGCATTGTGTATTTTCTTGGATTGATTGCAAATATTTTCTACTTCGCACTCGTACTCTACATGCACTTTGCTAGAGAATGAGCCTTTCATATCAAAATTATCTTGCCAATCTGGTCCTAGAGCAGGACCCTGCTTTGTTGTCACTTCGTTAGATACAGTGTATCTCATTCTTTTTGTTGGTACATTTGTTGCAGGAGTCTTACCAGAATTACTTTTCTTAATTCCATCCATCAAAAATTCAGCTGCTCCAGGATCAACAAACGTAGCAGAAATATGCTTATCCTTAATTACCCAATAGATTTCTAGTCCATCTATTGCATGTATTAGTTCAGTGGCTATTCCTCCATTTCCAATCACAGCTATTCTTCTTGCATGTTTAATCTTTTGTGAAAACTCAACTACAGACTCTGTATCTCTAATTCCCAATACATACTTGTTATCCTCTAATATTAACTTTGGCTTAGCTCCATTACAAAGACAGAGCATTTTGTATTTTATTGTTAATCCATTTTCTGTCTTGAGGCACTTGCTACTTATGTCAACTTTTTTTACAATATCTTGGATCACTTGTAAAGAGTTGTATTGTTCTGCGAGCGAGCAAGCATCCTTCTCTTTCACGTCAAATTGCATCAGTGTTTTACCAAACGGAATTATGTTTGTCACTGCTTTTATAAGAGGAGTAGCGGTAATTAAAACAGTGGTTTCCTCCGGTGCAAGAAAGCTAATACCTTCTGCACAAGACACCCCTGCTATTCCACCACCAACAATGGCAAAAGAGCACTCGATAATTTTTTCTTCCATTTTCTTTTTATGTACAGGGCTTATTATTTTAGATCAAGTGTCTCTCTAATTAGATATTTCTTCTCTCCGTGGTTTATACCATTCAGAATAATCATATGATCTTACCGGAAGATCGAATTGAATAAGCCCATGATCTTTTGCTCTTAGTATAGCAATAGTGATCAGCTTCTGCTGCTTTTGACACACATTCGTCAATCTCGTGTCTAGAATTTCTCCACTATGTTCGGAAATGAATTGTTTCAGTAGTTCTATATTCCTATAGTGTACAACAAGATATTCGTCTCTACAAACAGGACAAGGATTGCTAGTGCTGATCATTTGGTTCCTAATACAAGTTTTACGGGTTTGGCGTGGTGCAAACTGCCCTTTAAAATTTCTTTGAAATAGTTTCCAAATAGGGTCGTTACCGTAAGCTATCTTATATGCTTCACTTTTCATATAATTTATGCTCACTTCGACAGGGAAAACTGTTGTTCTATCCCGAGTAACCACTCGATGGGAATCTATTGTTCTTTTGATGTTAGAAAAAGAGTTATTCGTAAACTGAACCCGCTGTACAACCTGGAAAAATAAAACGACTAAAGATTCAGTTTAAGAATAGTCGAAGTATAACTTTCTTACTTGAACGGGGAAGTTAGCCCTGATAACCGATCGGGCGGACTGCAATACTGTTCTCAGTGGGAACATTGTGTAATACAGTATTAAATTTAATGTATTTCGTTCTACGCAGATTACAATATCAATTTAAAAGCAGCTGATCATAAATATGCGGAGCAATAAGGTGTAAGTAAATGTGAACATATATTTACTGATCACACTTCTGATTCACCAATCTTCCCCGATTTCAGGTACTGTTTAGTACTGTTTGTTTACCGGCGGAAGCGGTATTAAGGGAAGTGCCGAAATCACGAAAAATGTCAAATGTAATAGAAATAAAATTACGTAGTTAAAATAATTCGCTATTATTTCGCACGTTAACATAAGAATCTGTAAAGTTGAGGCTACATTAAACATTAATAGAAGATGTTACCTTGACTTCCGTTTTGCAGAGTTGATTTCTGTTTGTTGAGAATTAATTTTAATCAGAGGCTTAACATTGATATCTCATATTAGGTACATTGTATAACGCTTCGAAACAATGTCTTGTATTTTTCAAAACTATTTTCTCATACTTATTTCATAAAAAGATTACAATAACATGCGAAATCATTTCGTCGTTGCAAGCTATCTGATTGTTTCAAGGAAAATGGAGCATTTCCGGTTAGCACGCCGCAGCAGGCTCTACGTAGTAGGTGAGAATAAATGTATACGCGTTAAAAGTCAATCGCGGGTTCCTTGAAGAAGATATTGCAACATAAACAACGTTGAGGTAATACAGATAAAATTTAAATAATGCTTGGTTACAGATGCCAGTCCACAAAGAAGATATTTATGGATTTCGGACAGCCTTCTAGCATCTACCAATGAGCAGCCTATTTTTGCTGAGACATAGCTCCACGCCATTCTTGAGTATGAGAAATATCGAATTTCTTGTACAACATCGTGATTATTTGTTTTCCCTAAAAAGGATTTAAATGTTACTCGAATGTGAGTGGCTTTTTTATTGTCGGAAAAGGCCGATAATTACATACACCGATACATATTGAAGTGCCTGACGAAAGCCGACACTACCCTAATTTCTAAGTCAGTAAATCTTTTCCGTACGACTCGCAAAATTTACGGAAGAAGTTCCTAAAAGGGTGTAATAAAGAAACAGAAGAGATGTAAGAAGGGCAAACATGAGATTCATGACAACGTGAAAGTTTCAATTAGTGACGTAATGTAGAAAACGGATGTTGGCCTTTAACCTTCTTCACCAAGCATGCTCAAGCCATATGTTCTATCTGGGAATTGGTCCAGTGCTAGATATATCGCATTTGGATGACAAATATCATCAAGTGTTAGTGGCAGTTTACGTAATATTTCGAAAATTGAACAAGAATTGAAAATTTAGCACAAATGGACGATTACATGTGCTATAAATAAGTCTTAGTACGCGATGACGTAAAGTGAGGGGGTGGGAACTCAAACATGATTGGTCGACCCTACATTCGACCTGAGCTCCTGACTGGTCAGTCGCGCTAATTTTCTGGGTGGGGCGTGCGCGACGGCACTGCGCAAGGAAGGACTCAGCAGTCGGGTACCGAGTGAGGACCGTTGGGCGAAGGATTCTTAGCTTGCATCTGCGTTTCTTTGATCTCTAACGGTCATCGTTACGAATTTTGGTATAAGAAGTTGATTAGTATTGGGGGATGAGCGCTGTCGAAATATTTATCAGCTAAAACAGAACAAACTTGAGCATTTGGATCCCTTGTTATAAATTCATTATCGTGAGACGAACGTCGACATGCAAGACCAAGATATATTGCAGTAACGCATATTGGGATTTAGATATGAAGGAGGCGATACGGTGTGATAGTTAGAATTAAGCGCCAATAGGTAGGATTGGTTTTTGACCGTAACCGATATTCGATTCAGAAGTATAGCTGCTGTTACGTAGCATTGAAATGTGCTCAGGCTTTAGTCAATATGGCGGCGTAATATCGATGATTGTATTCCGGAAGCCGTTGTTCGCATCGCATAGTTAAAGTTCCTTGTTTTGTGTTTCATTACAGGTTTTTCGACATGATCCTAGTTTTGAGTCCGGATATGCGATAGGCCTTGAAGTGTAACATCAAAAATGGTAAGTTTCGATTTATTACTGGGGTCAGAAATTCTTCTTGTTCTTATGTACGTATTTCGAGGAAGAGGGCGCCATTTAAGTAGACGTGAACGAGGACAGTTCGCTATAGAGGGGAAAGTAATTTCAAGATCAATAACCTTTGGCCACAAGACATCAAATTTATTGTGCGATTCTTTTAAATTCAATTGAATAATTCTTTCTATACTTCATGACACGGCGTGTTTTGATCGTTTTTCGGCGATTTATCTTGATTGTCTTTATGAGATATAAATTTCAATTTTCTAATGTGAAAAATATTGCCCATATAGTTAATGAAAAATGATTGGTTTTGCTCTAGTGAAGTCCCAGTTATGTAGAATATATGTTTTACACGATACTGCTACTATTAGACCAGAAATTATATAGTTTCTTTCTTATGTTTTTTCAGCCACGAATAGATCCGTTATCATTATTAAAATGTCTTAGCGTCTTATTAGGACCAACTGGCGGCATTAAGAGTAAAGAGGAAGTTCATCGGTTGGCAAATTTAATGACAAAATTTTCTAAGAAGCTTGTTTCCAAATGCATTTATATACAAATCTTGAAGACAACAAACACAGAGCTACTTAGTCAGTAAGTACAATATTCTTACAAGTGATATCAAAAGTGTAGAAACCTTAAATTATAAACAGAATATACTATGTTCTAATTCAGCATGTTGAGACACGCGAGTATTTCGCTATTTATAGTCGTGTGATATACTTATAAAACATGCAAGATTAAACTAATAAAGGCTCTGAACCATTGGACGGTTGAATACTTCTGACCGTACTCACTGATGAGAGTCTTACACACATAATCAATTATCCTTGTTTTTATGACAAGTGTACCATATTGATTTTTGTTGTTAATTTTGATTCATTTATATGGAATTTTGTGAACTACCTGTAGAAAATAAATCTTGATGTTTAAAATATTACCTATGAATATTTTTATCTATATTATTATTAGAAAATATGTTAGAATGGGAATATGAATTCTTTTGCAGATTTATGGGTGCTGGAGGATGGAACCTCATTCATATGTGGCTTACCGATGGTATTCTAGCTAAGAATTGGGCGTTAATTCAAGAACTATTGGAACTTCTGTTATTGTGTCCAGTACATATAGAAAGACTAAAAAGTAACAATTGCCCGAAATTAATAAAGGGCTTGTCTAAGGAAGGAAGCCATCAAGGTGTACGAATACTTGCCAGTCGCTTGGTAGAACAGTGGCTAAAAATAGTGAAAGGGGAAGCTGCACCGAATTCCGTACCAGCACAAATCATGACTATTCCAGTACAAGGCAGCAATGCCTTTGGACAGGGTGTAATCCCTCAGTCTCCACTCCAACAGTATTCTGTGACCTCTGGTATCCAGCAAATTTCCGATGGTGCAGGAAGTGGAACTGTACATGTAGAAGACTTACAGTTTAGTTCAAATTCTGCATCCACAATTGCTGTGGCACACATACAACCACAAATACAAGAAGAAAATCAATTGCAAGAGGATGATACGGCACAACAGCTGCAGTTGCAAGTTACTGCAAAGTCGCAGCAAGGACAAGTGCAACAACATACATCGCAGCAGACGAAAAAGGCATCTTTTGTTGTGGTATCGACTTCTCAATCGCCAGTACCCGTGTATAAGATAACAATTCGTGACGGCAAACAGGTTCTTGCAAAAGTGGAAACTGATCCTGCAAATATTAGTAGTGTTTTAAGTACATCTGGTACAAATGTAGATGTTAATGGAGAGATTGTCAAGGGCGATCTCTTAATGAGGGACAATGTAAACGCCGCGGAATCTGTACAAAATAGTGAAAGTGCGGTTAGTGGGCAGGATCGTGAAACGAACGTCGCGCAATCTGAAAATTCGGACCAAATATCGAGTGAAGTGAAGCAAACTATAGTTTCTAAAGATAGCATTGACACTGAAAACAATGGTATTAAAAATAAGGACAATAAGGATATTGCAGACATTAAGGACTCTAAGGATACTATCGATAATAAGGATAATAAAGACGGCAAAGACATTGTCAATAGTGATAGTAGCAGTAAATCCAGTAACAAAGAAAATCGGGACAGTCATAAAAAAGATGAGAAAAAATCTGGTAGCAGTTTGGATAAGAAAAGTAGCAGCCACCACCATAGTTCATCTTCTTCATCAAAAAGTTCTTCTAAACATAGTACAAGTTCAAGCTCACATCGTTCTAGCTCTACTTCCCACAAGTCTTCTAGTAGTCATCGATCATCATCTAGTAGTAGTTCAAAGAGCTCCAGTTCCAAGGACAAGTCTTCCAAGGATAAGGAGAGGCATCATTCATCTAGTTCATCCAGTAAACATAGTTCCAGTAAAAGTAAATCCGATCGAGATAGAGAACGGGAAAAGGAGAGGCAAAAGAAAGACCAGGCGGAGAAAGATAAAGCCACACTGGAGAAAGTGCAAGGGCAAGCTTTAAGTTCGAAATTAGGTAAAATACCGAAAAAGAAATCTGATGAGGAGAAATCCGCCGACTCGTCTCTGAAGAAAACATCGACCGACTCGAAAGATAGTTCTAAAGAAAATAAGACTGATACCAAAAAAGTTACCACAGTGCCAGAGAAGAAGAACATTTCTATTTCTATCGAAAACAGAAAGAATTCCCAAGATTTAGCAACACGACCAAAGACTGTGAAGACATTTAATTCTAAGTTCAGGTCAACGGGATTAGAAGAGGAAGTAAAGCCTCCACCTCCAAGGTCAGCCAAAAAACCAAATCCAGTCATTGATAAAAAAATCATACCTCCGAAGCTGCCAGTATTGAAAAGGCCATCCCCATTACGAGAGACCCTATCATCGGTGGATAAACGAGCGAAACTATCGTTGGATTCACCCACGGGACCTCTAACTGAAGAAAAGAAGGGAGGCATCAAACTAATACCACCAAAACCAAAACGTAAGTGTTGGTCACTATTTTGGTTGTCAAGCTTATCTACCTTTTATAGGTACATAAACGTTCATATACTATTGCCCTATTTCGTTTATAGTTAGTAAAACATTTATTTCTGAATTTACTATTGATGTTCTAAGATTGGTAGTCTTTACAGCAATATTCAGAAAACAGATTATTCCCGTGAAAAGCTAGATTTAACATAAGCATTACATATGGACAGCATGCAATCTCATAGCCGATTATATAAACGTTAAAGTAGTAATGCTCCAAAACCTGAAATTATATATATTGAATCCTTAATCACTTCAAGAGTAAGTTCAACTTCAATTTGAAGAGTAACAGTTAGCATTTATTTATTGCAATTGCAGACCTGAAATTACTGCGACGAAGTATTATTTGTTGAATTTTTTAATGACTTAATGTTTCATCATTTGATTGCATAGCAGCTCTACAGAGGGAATTGGAATATTAGATACTGCTATTATCTGTAATCTGCATATTCATAAAAACAGATTTTATACAATTGACGAACATTTGTAAAATATTTTAAATATCAGACTGCCAGTCTTTGAACATTAGCCCCTGTTTTAACGTTCACTTCTATTAACTCTACAATATTGAGTTTCCAGGTGGATGGCTCCAGGAGAACCTTGAAAAAACTAAATGCTTATTCGTTTTTTATATTGCACACTTGATGCCTATATTTCGGACATATTTGGTGCATTGGTATTGCGTTATTGCTTAGAATTTGTTTAACTTACATTTTTTCAGGCAGAGGGTTAAACGTACTTCTTGACAAGATCCTGTACTGTTTTATTATTTGGAGTAATTTTTAGAATCTTTTAGATGAATGCGAAAGCAATTACGGGTCCAGCCACACCACAGTGGAATGGATCGCGTGCTTTTGCTCTACATTTCTCTTGTTAGAAGAATGAAGATATTAGGATTGCCGTCAATTAATGTCCTATGCTAAGGGGACATGGCAGGTAATCTTCGATAAGTTATTATTCGAACTGTTTTTATGAAGCGGAAGAACAGTGTTGTGTGTCGAGAATTCTTTGAGCTATTATCTCTCGCGAAGAAAAATCGCGTAAAGTCAAGAGCATTCGCGCAAAACCGTAGCGGTGGTCATATCGCTAGAATTTTCGGGGTGTGTGTTTTACCGATTTTCGTCAAACGGTACAACGTTACAAGCCGCAACGGATAGAACTAATCTACATAGGTAAGGAAGCAAACTAAGTCTTGTCTGTCCATACTTTTGCCCTTGTACATGTACACCCTATTAAACATTTGAATAAATTGATCAGAAATCTGGAAATACTTAACTCTTGGGTTTCTGCTATACATCTTGCTCACTGAATGCTACATAAAGCATACAACTCACAAACCGTGGGCCCATCCAGATTTCCATCCTCTCGGTGACTAATCGCACCTATCGAGCGTGCAGGTCAAACTTTGCAAGATTCTCGAAATAATGGTGTTAGATTGAATATTTGTAAACGTAATGAAGTTTTGGGCTTTTAAGTAGTTTGCTAGATTTCCGCAACGAAAAAGAATGTATGGCCACGGTGCCGTCATTTCGAGAATCGTCCGAAACTGAAGAAAAAACCTCAATAGTAGCGCTACTATCTTGATCTCTATGTAACGGTTCAGTTCACAGTATCGTTGGAGAATAATTCGATTGCGTACACGTATCCATCAGAGAGAATTGAAATTTGCTTGAGGCAAAAATTCCCCAAGATCCCTATTGCAAATGAGAAAACGTGACGAATGAAGAAAGGAGAATGAGAGAGCGAATGCAAGAGAGAGGTGTGCGATCGTGAGAGAGAAAGGAAAAGAGAGATTGAGCGAGCGTGGGAAGAAAATGGGGCATGCGAGCACTGGAATAAATCTGAGGAAAAATGTATGCGTGGATGAATAGAGGGAAAAATCGGGGAGAACTGGAATACGATGGGCCACTTGAAGGACGTCTATATACATACACCCAGTATGGAACTCGTGGATCGTGAGCAGTTGTGAAAACGCATGAATTTCAACGCTGCGTATCGACGTCCCCGAACGAGTCACCCTTAGGACCATCGTGCCTTCTCACACAACGTTCGGCTACATTAATTACGATGACGACGACACGGAGGGGAAAATCTTTTTGGCCACTGGTCGCGAATTAAGATTCGCTTTAAGAAGCTTCAAGAAATAATTACTCACGCGTAAGAAGAAGGGGGAGTAGAATAATGGGAATACAATGGGTGGAGTATTTGCAATACCATATACTCCCAATATATTTTTGAATGAAAGGATTTGAATTCCAATGCTTTTAAAGAGCGTTTAACGGTTCTATTGACTCAAAGAAAACCATTAAGGGCATTTGTAATACATAAATCCAGTTGATTTTATGTTTGCAATTTCATAAAGATTCCTTTCGCGCTATACTTTGCTTGCAAGTTTAAAGCCATTGGGATTACGCTTTCGTGATACATTTAACTTTCGGAAAGTTAGCTATGCTCCTTCACAAGAGACACTGCTGTGATATTATGGAATTGGAAGTACTTGGCATAAGCACGAGAAAAAATCTATTTGGACTTTACATGAAGAAGTAGCATGGGCGAGAGTTGCGCAACTGTGCGGTCCCGACGTTCTGAGTGAAACGGGACGCCGCTGATGTTTTTGCGACGGTCTTTAGACCGCCTGTTGCGCGACGGGTTACGCTCACGCGTTGTTCTATCACAGTCGGAGCACATATTACCCGTTCAACCTATTTTGACCCGCGCCACTTGCGGACGTGTTCTTAATTATCATGCGGCACATATTATTATCTATATTTAGATTCTTCTCAATACAAAAAAGAAAACATCTGGAATCCGGGGAAATTATTAATTTAAATATTCGATTTCCAGTTCTATTAATTCTATTCACAAAAATATAGTAATTTCGTCAGTGTCGAAACGTTGCATCAAAAACTCTTAACTACTTGTTGTATAACACGCCGCATCTATTTAAAGGATTTTTTATTATTTGAATTTGTTGATATATTAAATTATTGTAATAGTCCCTATTGGATTTAAAAATTACATTTATTTTAATTTTTATGATCATTGTCGCAATTCTGTATATCATAGTTATCTCCCTTTGTTCACGTTTACGCGTCACTCATGATTCAGTACTATCTGCGAGCTTCCACTGCTACTTATAATTTATCGCGAATGCTACTTCTTGCGTCGTATACCGAAACTACAAACGTATCGAACTGTTTAAAGTAATAGAAATTTTATCATGATTTTCAATGAACTCATGAATCGGGCAAATGATGATTTGTTAAAGCATGCAATGATATGAATCTACAAAGTTACTCTGTGTTCTAAGCAAATTGCAAAAATGTTAATAATATATATCGTTCCGCAATTTCTTCATCGTTCTGTAATGGGTAATCGTATATGAATCCATAAGCTTATGGAAATAAAATTGCAGCCGTAAACTAAAACCTGCATATTCTTTCCCAGTATATTATCGTTTCACCGGTTAGCGTTGCTAAAAATTTATGTGATCATCCAATAAATATATAGTCCTTATTAGCAGTTTATTATATACGTTGTAATATTGGGAGCGATATCTTTTCCACTATCAAGCTCTTAATGCTTCGAACTTCAAAATTAACTTCACTAACGCGACTAAGTATTTAGTTTTGTTCCATCACTTTACATTCGATTAAAACTTTTATTTCAATCTGTTGCTCGTGCGTATATGATTTTTAAATTGACTCTCGGAAAGAGAACTTTCTAAGATTTCACAATGTGAAAAGAGTTTATTTTCTTTTATAAACGGTTGCGGACTTATGCGTTTCAATTTTTTGCGTTGCAAGTTTATTTATGTTGACGCTCCGCTGTATGTCGCAGTAAATTAACATACATATTTCAATTTATTGAAAATGCGTGCTTCATTCATCCAGCGTACTGATGGAAAAGACAACTTCCTCCACCCCATTCTTTCAAACTAGGGTGACTCCTCTACAGCCGACCTTCTTCTGGCGTTTCTTCCGTCAAAGAAAATTACTACTATCGACGATCCTAATATGATAATCGTAAAATTTCATTCTTCTGACAATATAAGACTAGTCATTTTTATTTTTAGCTACATACTCAAGCATCTTCGTGAAGATTTTCGTAATGGTATCCATCTATGGCTACCGTGATACCAATGCACCAAATATGCCTTTGATTTATTTTCAGCGTGGCTGATAAACGACACCAGTAGTGGATTAATGTTAACTGAATCATATTAAAACATATCAATAGTTTAGCATGCTATGACAATCGTATTTTACATGTTACAGCGATTATTGCCGCAGCGTCGAAGTTCTTTAACTATATCTTCATTAGAATATAGTATACATATTTCTTATAATACACCCATTTCAGTACTTGGATTTAAAGAAGTTAAAAGTTATATATTGGAAAAACGTTATTTGACTATAATTTTATAAATGCTCTTCTCTTTCAGCGATGGTTCTTCAGGAGAGTGATATGTTCATGGATGCCCTGACTGCATCGACAAAAAGCAAAGAACCGAGGAAAAGAAAGCGTAGAACGTCTATTACAAAAGATGGTCCTTCAGATCCGAAGAAGCAAGAAACTGTCAATGCTGACAATCGCGATGTTACACCCCCGCCGACTTCACCGTCTAGTGCCGATGAAAAATCGCCGGTGGTTGTCAAACCGAACTTCAAAGTATGCATTTCTATTTTAATTTCAACGCTCATTATTATATTAATACATTAAGATTGAAAAATGATAAACGGGTATAAAAATAATATCAAATAACAATAATACACGTTACGAAACCAATAGGCAGTGAAACAATTGCATGTTCGAACAACTACGGAAACATCGCCGTTTCCACTTGAATGATTTTTCAAACTTGCCTTTAATTACAGTTTTACCAAGATACATTGGAGACAGAGGAGGATAAAGAGCAGAAGGAGAAGGAAAACGCAGATGAAGAGTGCAAGCAACTTAAAGAAGAACTGATGGACGATCCGAAAGATATCGAAAACGATGGAAGTAGCAGTAAGGATCGCACTTTTTATCCAAATTGGTTGTCAAATTTGACCTCAAGAAGGTTTTATAATTAAATCTATTTTGTTACTAGCACCAACACCAGATGATGTAAAAATGGAAGACACAAAAGCATCGAATTCGCCAGACGATTCTTTTTCGGTATCAGAGCAGATCAAGAAGGAGGTAGATGGATCATACCCCGAAATACGATACGTGGATGGTTTACGGAGTGTTTTGTTACTTCATAAGCGGAAAGGTCCGAAGAAAGTATTAAAATGGAAAACCGATTTAGAATCAATACGTTACTTCGAGTTAGATGAAACGGAGAGAGTTAATGTCACCAAGACGTTCACTGATATGAAACAAATGGAGAAACAGAATGAAAGGGAAGCATTCCAAATGGCCAGGAAATTATGTAAGCTACTTTTCTACATAAAACATTTTTACCATGTCTTCGAATTTATTGAGATTTATTGCTTTTGTTTGATTTTAGGCAATGAAGATTTAATGGAAGAGAGAACAAGGTGGAAGCCCTTAATACCTATTGACTTACCACCACCTTTAGTGGAACCTGGAAAAGATAGCAGAGAAAAGGATATACAATATGCTCGAGAGAAGGGCATCTTGCAAGCATTGTACTTCAATCGAAGCATGTAAGTACAGCATTGCGGTTTTTCTGCTTCTTCGACATATAATTGCATATAAATTTGAACACGCAGATTAATTTGGCTATTGTTACTTTCAGGATTCCAGATTCTTCTGCTGAACCAGATGAAGAGCGTCATCATGTGTATAGTGATCCAAAGATCATCCCCTTGGACGATCTCACTGGTAATAAGGAGAGCGAAAAAGACTTTACTACCATGCCATGGCCTGAACCGAAGCCGCAATTGCAGCCTCAAACTCCACCAGTGACGAATTATCACTATGCTACATTTGCTCACAATCAACAACCAATGATGACTCCAATGGGCCCGCAACCAGGAATGGGTCCAGTGCCACAGATGCCGCAACAAATGATGGGTCCACCACATATGGGACAAATGGGACCCGAAATGAGTGGTCCAATGGCAGCGAGTGGAGGCGGTGGTTGGAGAACTGGCGATGGCAAGGTAGTTGTTCCCGATGGAATGGGGATGAACCCCATGGGAAACATACCTGCAGGCTTTCCACAAGCAATGGAAGGTGGACCAATGGTACCACCGGGAATGATGGGACCTCCACCACAAATGTTCAACCAGCAGCAAGAAGGTTATGGAATGATGGGCCCAGAAGACATGGGTTTCAACAATATGAACCCCAACAACTTCCAAGGGCCACCAGGACCCATGTTTGGACCAGGGCCAAACTTCCAAGGACCAAGGGGTGCAGGACCAATGCATACAAGAGGTAGAGGGGCTCCAGGTCCTGGGCCTGGTTGGTACAGAGGTGGCGGCGCACCTGGAAGGGGCGGATGGAGGGGAGGTGGTGGTGGTTGGAGAGGTAGCGGCAAACAGCCACCTGTATGTAGACAATTTTCAAAGAATGGTTACTGTCGCGTGGGTGATAAATGTCAATATTTACACCCTGGTGTGAACTGTCCGCCATTCTGAACGCAGTATGAGTGCTTACTGGTGTTCATGGAATTATGTGATACAGGGATCTATGCTGAGTATCATATCGCTGATAGCAAGGCATATGAGGGTCCACGAAAGCAATGAAGCACCATATTGGTGCGAGCTCAACTTCAAGAGAAGAAATCGTAATGTGCAATGTATTCGCCGAGGGCAGCAGTCACTAGATGTCCGATGCAATGTTATGCAAGATGTATTTTCACAAACGCCAGTTAAAGTACGATAACTCCGCATCATTTTCCAATCCATTGTGAGAGAGGTATCTATATCGTGAAGATTTTTATGTGATATACTCGCCTTCACTACCCTATCTTTACGAAACTTAATAATAATAAATGATGATATGGCGGTGAAAAGATTGGGGTCATTGGCTGCTGGACGGCAAGACGTTCCTACGTGTCCTTTTTATGAGAAACTTGTGCGATATTGAAAAAAGTTGATGTCGTTTGGAAAATATGTTATATATATACACACATATATATATATACATATATATATATATATATCGATTTTCGATACGAATCAAACATCAGGAATACTGAATATTTTCCGCATTGTGAGATCACGAGAACTTTCGTATCGTGTCTTCCCCAGTGTAAGGGCTTCTACTTAATAGCATCTACCCTGGCAACTGGCTGAGGTTTAGATTTGGTTTCGATACTACAAACTGGACGGATTTGAAATGTTAAATTTAAGAAACATTTGTCTTTCAAGGATTGTATTTCTTCGTCTGCGCGATTTCCTGGCGTATGCGGCATATGTGCCGGTAACACGGACTAAGAGTAATATATAAGAATTCTACAACATCACGAATTCAAATAAAATGTAACCAATTTTTATTATATTGAGTAATGTCACCGTTTAGTCCACTATATAGTTAACTGTACATATTGTCATTGTATCATTTTGTATAAATCACTAGCCCTAATAATGTGAGACTGTTCTAGGCTTAATCGAACATGCGTAATATAATATAAATAAAATCACAGTTTTTAGTAAATAACGTATATGTATGATTTCAAGTAGTTCAGAAGGATCTGATATTTATGGAGTGCACGTGTACTCTGTGAGACGGATCTGTCATATGTTATTGTAATATTAAATATTTTTTACCAGTTAAGGTAGTAATTTTTTTGTATACGATTCGCCGTTATGCTTGTATATAATATTGATTGTTGTAGAACAACTGCTTAATGGAATATACGAGTCGCAACTATTTTCCAAAATACGATATATTACTATTTCATAAATAACATTCCCAATATGAAAACGGTTATAAACCTTTAGTAGTGATTGAGTACAATTTTTTTACGTTAAAACATATAGATATCTAATGATTGAATTACCATCACAAACTTTCAAACTGCACATGAACGTAAGGAACATATAACAAAGCCGATGGAGTTTTAGATTTACGGTATAATTTATCGTTTGTGTATGATATATATTATAAATGTATTGTATATATTACATTATGTCTTTGATTAACATTTAACATAATCATTTTAAAATTTCATTCTGGACCTAATAAAATCAGTTCAACAAATCTTATTCCATTGCGTTTTTTTAATTAATATATATTGGAAAAATTCGTGAATTGCAAATAGCAATGCAGTATTTATTTAGAATCATTCTAAATTCATTTGAACTGTTGTGGTGGTGGTCCAAAAATACTTCCACTTTGCTTGCTCGCCGTTCTTGACGGTGCAAATCCTAGCATCTTCTGGATATTCTAAAAGTTTACATAAAATTTATAATAAATGTAGACCCACAATTGAATATGTCCCTCTGAATTTTAAAGAATTTGAATTACCTGTCTGATACTCATAGTACAGAGGATATAAAGAAAGATAAATGAACACTCTGTATAGTCATCGCCAGGAAGGTTTCTATGTGACAAACCTTGGATCAGACTGATCGGTACAAACGGTAGTCTTGCTACAACTCTGCCATCAAATATACTATTGAACATGCTTAGAAGAGCAGTAAATGCGAAACCAATGGCAAACATGGACTTCATCTTTACAAGAGACAAATCTCTATTATTATTTTTAAGCCTTTCTTCTTCACGCTCGATCTTCTTTTTTTGTTGTTTGTCCAGTGAATCGCCATGAACTTCTTTTCTTTTTTCCACTGAAATTGAAGGGTTGCGTAAAATTGACTATTCATATAAGAATGAATGTCGGTTTCCACTTGTACCATGGTGGAAAAGAACATACACTTTTTGCTTTGTTTTTCCACTTCTGCTTTTAATTTTTGATACTTTTCCGTTCGATATACCATTAGCCATGTTAAGCCTGCAATTTTTACGGATTTATGTGAAAATATGAGTGAAACAGTTCTCGGTTAACATTTTGAATTTAACCTTGGTTCACATTAAATCTCCAGCTTTGCCATACCTTCTCCTAACAGTGCTGTACACACACTTATAAAAACAATTAGTATCGTGTCCGCCCACATGTTAATAAATGCAGAACTGTTATTATTTACATTAATACAACATATGATAACTATGGATCAATGCATGCTGGTACACACGTTGAGACTTGAGATACTGTGGTACAGGAACTAACCCACAGTATAGAGCACAGAGACTAACCAGTAGGGTCACTCCGCTGGAATTCGCGTGGCATATTCCCCTTTCAGTTGGTGCAGAGTACCAAGTAAGCCGCTAGGGGCGCACGAGTATAATTCTGACGAGGTGCGTTACGGGGTCGAACCGGTACACGCCAATACGCTTATAGCCGAGGGGTGTGCGAGATCGAGCGGGATCACTGTCCGAAGTTACAGCGAAAGGTAACTTCGGACCGAGATAAGACTTTGAACCAATAGGAACATTCACAGCTGAAAGTATTCTGTGTCTCCTGCAGTCTATTTGGATACTGTGCGATGAGCAACTATATCGTATACATATCTACTCATTCACTCACACCTGCTCAGCCCATTCCCCCGAAAATAAATTGATATTATGGAAGGTGCCTACAGTATCGGTACTGTGCGATATTTGAATCCCAAATCCAATTCCTCGCACACTATATTAAAACCATGAGTGTGTATATACATATATAGATGGAACGATGTTAAATAAAATGGTAAAAGGTGCACAGCACTATCATATATTTAATTCTTATAAATCGACTCTGAAAATTGCATAGAAGTTATTATAGCTAAAACAACTTGAATATCTGGTACTGTGTACGACTGGTGTAACAGTAACAGGAATAAGGTACAATAAAGCAGATTTAATATCATAATATCAAAATGAGTATATTTGACCTTTCATGGGGAAACATCAGACAGGAAAGAAGATTCCTGTTTTCCAGGCTCCGTGACGATGCGATTGCCGGGCAGCGGAGTCGCGCGCAGAAATCAATGCTGCAATTTTCAAAGCATGCGCCTCTAGTCGCATAGCCGACTACACTTGTAATTGTTAACATACAAACACTATTCGGACCGATAGTCCGTCGAGCTTGGCAGTTTTCCGTGGTGTCGGCTTTCCGAGGGGTCGAGAAAATCGGCCCGCTCGTAGTGGAACGGGTATCCAGATCGTAAAAGTCCGGCTCCGACCCGGTGCGCTCGGCTGATTCTCCGTGCAATTGTCGTGCATTCCTACCCGGGTTTGCACTATGGAAGAGACTCATGGATACGTGCCGCTCGGCAGCAAGTCAAGGGGCACGAACGAGCGCAAGTTCTCCAATGGATTCACGCATGTCTCGCCGCCGGTGGATAAACGGAATCTGATATTCCAGGCCCTTATGCTTGGCGGCCTCGGCTTCCTACTACCATACAACAGGTCATGTTGTCATCAAACTTGGCAATGAACTCTAAACGCAATTCATTTCAAATCTCAACAATAATCGCCTCTTCGATCGCCCCTTAGAATCGTTTCATTCTCAATCTAGCTTCGATTATAGAACAGTGCAACGAAAGAAATTAGCGTATCTAGCAGATAAGCGGTGATTTTTTTTGTTGTATCGATAGTATTCCCTGACTTAAATTAATTCAAAGTATATAGTTTTTCCCGAAATGTCAACAACTCGAAATAACTTAGCGCTCTTCTACAATACGGCTTTCTCCTTACAGTTTTATTATAGCAGTGGATTACTTTCAAACAAAGTACCCCGGCACCCCTGTGGTCTTTCATATTTCCAGCGTTTATATTATTGTAGCGTTCTTAGCTGTTATCATGAATAACATTTTAGTCGAGACGCTATCCTTGAATACGAGAATAACTTTTGGTAAGGACCTCGTTAGTTGCGGTTTGCTCTTTGACAATTCGTCGATGAATATACATGCAAATGTTCTTTATAGGGTATATTGTATCTCTGATCACTTTAAATTTTGTGGTAATCTGTGAGATATGGTGGGAACTATTTGGTGTTGCGACATCGTACACCATCACCTTAGTCGCAGTTGCAATAGTATCTTTCGGTTGCACAGGTGGATAATTCTTTCAATTAAATTTTCTTTCACTTTTAACCTTTGCCAATGAAACATTAAAATTTGTATGTTTCGATTGAATTTCAGTTCAGCAATCGAGTTTTTACGGATACACCTCTATGTTGCCAAGGCAGTACACTCAGGCAGTCATGATTGGCGAGAGTATGTTTAAATTAATACTTACACCCTTCTTCTCGTAAACAAGAAAAATGTAAAGCATACTTCTTCCCATAGGTGTGGCTGGAGCCTGGGTATCTCTTGACCGGATAGTAACAAAATCATTGCTGGATGACGAACGCGGAAATACATGCATGTTTTTCTTTGTCTCGAATATAACGATTCTACTCTGCTTCGTGCTACATCAGATAGTAAGGAAAACCGATTTTGTCCAATTTTACATAACGCTGTGCCAGGAGAAAAATCGCATTACTTTGGAGCCGACAGAAGATGCTGGCCTGGTATGCATCATTTTCAGTAGAACATAGTATAGTATGAGATAAATATTCGACGGTATGAAAGTGGTTAAAACATAGATGGATCCAATGGACCAGGTAGCCGATCCTTCTAAAGGTCAATACGGAGTACTTAAGATACAGATTAGCCCACCCGGTAATGATTCGGCTGGTGGGAGTGCAGACTTGATCGGTAAATGTGCTTCGCTGGAATTGCTTTGAGTTTATTTGTGACACAGGTAATTAATGTTTAATATTACAGCAACAGCGGAGTATTCCGCCTTCTCCTTTAGCAATCCCGTATATGAACCGGGAGCGCCGGCAAATCCACAAGGGAATACAGGACCCACATATAAAGTTGAGGATGTGGTTGTCATGAGAGGAACTTACGGAAATCAAACAAGCAAACCGTGGTCTGGTATAAAAAGTAAGTTTATAGTGAAGAAACCGACTGATTAAATTGTATAATATTACTTATATAACTTTTATAAATAGGGGGTTTAACTGCTCGCATTGAAGTAGCAAAATTGATATACCAATACATGTACAGTATTGGAACGGCATACTTCGTTACTCTGATATTATATCCCGGCATAGTGTCAGAGGTCATTTCTTGCAAGTTTGAGACATGGATGCCCGTAATTCTGATGACGACCTTCAATGTCTCCGATTTGATCGGAAAGGTACGTTTGATATTTCCATTATTTACCTGTTGAAAAGTTATAAGTCAAACATATTTGTAGGTATTCGCTTCGGTGCATCATGAGTGGAGACGCATGCATCTCGTATATTTCGCAAACGCCCGTTCCATCTTGATTCCCCTATTTCTGCTTTGTGTAACGCCGAGAGGTAATCCGGTCATTTCGGGGGAGGTGTATCCAATGGTTATGTCCTGCATCCTCGGTCTTACTAACGGAGTTATTGGCTCCATACCAATGATTCAGGCACCCACCAAAGTACCGGAGCAGCATCGGGAATTGGCGGGTACGTGGAATTAGCTTGTACATTAGTAATATTTGAATCTGCATGCTATAAAGCTCGTAGTATATAATCGAGAAATGTGATTATTCAATTTCAGGCAATATCATGACGCTGTCATATACAACTGGTCTCACTTTTGGTTCCTTTATGGCATACGTAATAGATTCCACTCTGGGACCGCCGCCACAAATCAAGGATGTTTGTAAGCTATTGACATCATCGGTAATTCCATTTAACAATACAACATCAAGTATCTTGACAAGTGTGATGTCTTCCACATTGCCCACTATAGAGAAAATCACCGAGTCAGTTAATTTCTCGACAACAGCAACTGTTTTGTCTTCAGTATTAACATCAACTGTAGTCACTAATAGTACCTTCAGTACACTCAGTACAGGCTTCCTTAATACTACCATGACAATTTTGCCCCGAGTATTGACTAATGCTACCTCCTCGGTTACAAATGCAATTTAGCTACACTAGGATAGCCGTGTTTGCGTTTTATGTTAAAATCGACGCGACGCGTGGAACAGGAAAGAAACACAAAAGACTTTCAACATAATTTTATCGAAAATGCAGCAATTAAAAAGCATTATAAAATGTTCAATATCCGATTTACTTAATATAGGAGTTCAGAATATTTCCGATCGTGATCTTTTTGTGAAACTTTAAAGCACTTGGTGAATGTTTGCTTTTACTGTATTTTGGTGAACGTTATACTAATCATTCGAACAGCTTCGAAGTACATGTACTACACGTATACACGTATGTATATTTCTTGTATCCCAAGTAAAACTAGCGATCATTTAGGTAAAGCATGTGGAAGCATACCGCGTTACTTATTTGTCTATACATATCACGTGGGCGTTAATAAGACGGGGAAAACTAGTTGGATCGAACTTGACTGTATTAGCGTAAACTGAGAACTCCAATCTCCTCTATAGCCATTTTTGCACTAATCGTACAAGTAAAACGTCATTTAGGACGCAGCTACAATAACGACTTTATTTTTGAGTGGAATCTTCGCGTTGCCGTACGCCTAAACAGATCTGTACATTGTATTGGTCCAATCACGATATAAGGTACATTCTACTTTCCACATATCGTGTTACTGACTGTACTACAAGCTTCCGATAGTGGTTTGAAATGGCAATTTAAGAGGATTTCCTGCTAGGATACATTGTATAAAGATGCGTAACGAGGATGAGGATTTTTTCAGAGAAGTCTTTTTACAATGTGCGTGCCCTTTCAAGATATTTTTGCAAGGGTCTCGATATTTTGAGATTGACGAACTTTTGTTGTACATATTACTGATATCGTTGTATCGTTACACTCGTGGCACCTAATGTTCTCCTTCGTTTAGCTAGACGCTACGTTGAGTATAAGATCGATCTCATTGTTATCATTGAATAATTATATTGAATAATGGAGTAAGCGGAAAACTGTTTATTGTTATATTTAAGTCATATGAAAAAAGGCATAAGGACACATATGACTACTTTCCATGCTGCACTGATTCCTGAAACAGTGATCGTCGGATTGTTTCCAGTCGAAAGAGAGAGAGAGAGTAAGAGAATGAGTGACTTAAATAATTCGTGTAAGCGGTGCATAGCCGCGTGGTAGTTATGGAAGGGAATGCGTGTGACATGAGTACTTTAACAAGCGCGTTCTACGAAAATGCTTGTTGGAGGTTGTTTGTAGAAAATACTACGCAAAGACAGTTTCTTTTATATTATATTTTTCATTATAATATCCTACATTCAAATACTGTATCTGATGGGACACGGAGTAGCTCTGAAGGATGTATACCTGTATACAATATACAGAGCGTCTCTTATTCTTGATGAGTGTGATGCAGGCGAACAAAGCCAATAATCGAATACTACATCAATTACTAGAAGACCAGAACTTACTCCGTATCACACGTAATTGGTATGTATGTACAAACAATAAATATGTATATATATATCTACAAATAATTCATACATTTACATAGTGTAAAATTCCTTTATCGACCCTCTCGATAGTTTCGTGATAAAGAAATCCCGTGAAAAATATCAGTCGTCGATTTTGTTTTTACTTTCATGAACAAGTGCACATTTTCAAGCTGCTCTCGAAACCAGTCTCAGTATTTTCTTTTATGATATGTTATAGCCGATATGATTCGTTTTTAATTTTAATTTACACCGATGCTTATATGCCTTGTACTATACCTAAAATAAACAATACTCTCTGCTTAGTATAACCACTAACAAGGTGGAAGGGAATTATATCCTGAAAGGGCTTCTCACATTCCAGGAAGTTCGCTTCCCGCGCGTTCTGTTTTATGATTACTGAATTGCGTACATTTTCCAGACTTCACATAAAAATCATTCTATCACAGTTGAGGCTTGTATTGGAGAAGAATGTGCTAGCATGATACCGTTGTTTTCAGCACAGTTATTTGAGATATTTTGCGGCCCAGTCTGTGCGTCCGTGAAGGCCTCCGCTTGCTTTGGTGTTTAAGTTCCCAAACAGACTGGATTGCAATGTGTTTCTGTTCGTGGTACCTGTAAAATAAAATTATATTACGAATCCTTGGAATACAGTCAAAATATTCAAAATTGGAAGTCGTACATACCGTATGCATTTGGATACGGTAGATGGGCATTTTGTTCGGCGATGTATCGATTTCGTGCGAGGTAGTACTGTCTAGCTTGGCTCTCGATCGAATTGTTAGGTCCCCAGAATGAGTCCGTGAACTCCTCGTATCTCTCCGTTGGCTGAGCAACCAAATTTCGTATCAATCTCGACCGAGTTGCATCGATATCATCGTTTCTTCAGAAGAATGGAAAAACAGAATTTCACTTACGGGAAATATATTTTATTCAACAATGAAAATTTACACATTTTTCTTCTAGGTTAAAAAACGGCTTGTATCATAGCATGATTATAAATTCTCATAGTTCCACCGGGCGAGAATATTACTTAAACTGCACTGTTAAAAATTTAGAGAACGAGTTTGATGCTATGTTGATCGACGTATAAATATTATTATAGATGGATAACGGCGAAGAAAGAACTACATTGGAAACGAACTTTTGAAAATACACCGTACATTTTTGCAGTTTGACTAGAATACTTTTTGTACAAATATCCATTCTTTTAAGGCACTCAAGAACACATAATTTGTATAGTTGATTTTGTAGGGTACCATAATCAACATTGCGAAACCACTCGATTGCGTATATGAGATTTGTAAGAATGTTCAAGTCCGCATTGATCAAGAAAAATAACATAAAGCATCCAAATAATGATAGGCAATATTTCATAGTGATTCGCCCGAAGATAGGCCTGAACTTTTGATACCTGGACGGCAAATTTGTGCTCTGCCCTGCGACGTACCGAGCCATACTGAGGTAGTGTTGTTTCGCCGACACTTTGCGTGAATTCTTTGGATTAATCTGCGACTGATTCCAATTCCTGGGAATGGAGTCGTTCCACGCTGGTATAGACCAATTACCGTTGGCCGGCTTCGTATTCTCTGTGCCGTAATTAGTGTTCCAATTGGCACGATTCTCTTTGTACACGCGCTCCGGTACAAGCTTTGTACTAATATTCTCAGGCATAATCTTGCTTCTGACATTCATAAAGAATTATTAAGGTAACATTTTAATCGGAGTGTAAAACATCGGCGTCCGAAACTCAAAAAGCTTTCAAGACAAACCCCAAGAGATCGGCGAAATCGTCGTCGTCGCCTTTTGAAGGGTTGCTCTCCCGCTTTCGGGTATTTTGGTGTACAAATGGTAATATTGGTTGCTGTTGAGCTTGCATTATTTTATCCTGTGGCCTGACGTACAAAGAGTACATTAATTACGGCACTACGATCATTTTCGCAACAAAGCAACTGAAATAATCCTATACCTGTGAACTAAACCATTAATCATATCCTGCTGCTGGTAGTTATATTGCTTCACGGCCGGTGGAGGAATATTTATTTTATTTAATACCAATTCCCTCTGCGACGTGACACCAATTTTTTTACTACTCACGATACGTGGCCCACCCACTTGGAAATATGGGTACCTATAGAAATGGTTTGCTCGTGACTGAAGATTATGGGAGTAGAATTCAAATTGTAGGTCACGGTCGATACCTAAGGGACTGCTGAGCAGTAGGTCTTTTTATCGGGTTCCACTGCAACATATCCTCCATCAGTATAACTGCTTCCTGGCTAGCGTTAGGTATCAAGATGTTCAACGATGTACGACTAAAACTTGGAAACTTGAAATTCATTGCTGCAGCTAGTTGATAACCCTCAGGCCAGTCATCATTGTCGGGGGTACCAACGACAGAGCATATTTTGAAAATTTCATCTATCTCACTTTTCCCGGGAAACAATGGCCTGAATGTGTAAAGCTCAGCCATAATGCAACCCACCGCCCAGATGTCAATGGGACTGTTATATGTGGTCGAGTGTAGTAAGACCTCGGGTGCCCTATACCTAAAGCAAGTCCGTTTGATCAGTTAAACGTGACTCTCCAGTACAGAAAGTTCTACCAGCATTATTTACCATCTTGTAGACACGTAGTCTGTGTAAGGCGGCCTCGATCGTATCTCTCGCGCTAAACCGAAGTCCGCAATTTTTATTAACTCCGGCCCCATACACAGAAGGTTTTCAGGTTTCATGTCACGATGAAAGAAACCATGTTTATGCATAAATGCTAGTCCCTGTAGTACTTGATACACCATATTCCGAATTATTGGTTCGGGAAAAAGTTTCTCCCTGAAAATGATTTTGTAAACTGGAATTCACAGTCGGACATAGTATTGAAAGCATAAAACTAGTGAGAAACACGCGAACCTATCTTTCATTAGCTGGTAGAGATTTTCTTTCATGTATTCAAAGACAAAGTACAGTACGTCATTTTCACGAATGACCTCCTTCAATTTCACGACATTCGCGTGACTGAGTTTCTTCAGCGACTAGAAATAACATGGATTTTAATGTTAACTGCATTGCACGACATTTTTACGATTTTCCTCCCGTTGGATCACTCACTTTCACTTCTCGCAAATTCATCGCTTCCTCCCACGAGTAATATTTTCTCTTCATCCTTTTGATCGCGACCTTTTCACCCGTATCAATGCGCTCTCCTAGGACAACGGACCCGAAAGTTCCGTCACCCAGTTGATTTAGCGTTATGTAGCGATTCATCTTTGATCTCAAATGACACCCGTAACAATAAAGTTTCAGCCTCAATCCTTAATTTCCTTCATCCTAAGATCACCCATGCTACGCATCCAAAAGCTTTCTCTCGCTTTCATCGCAAGCTTCTCTTTGCATTTTCGTTCAAGCAGCTCAAATTAGTATATCATATTAAAGCCTGAAAATTATATTGTACCCATTTGATACGTTTATTAATTTACCAGCTAAGAATGGCTGTTGCTTTGATGCCACCTGTCTGATTTTCACCCATAAAAGTATTCGACATTTCTATTGTCCAGCAAGTAGGCATCGATTGCAAGATAAATGCATAGTAGAAGATATATGCGTAAATTGTGTTTATCGATCTCGTAGTAAATAGAGACTGAGTGACATTGTACACTTGAACACATTGCAAACATTCTAGCATCATGAGTGTGTTCCATTCATGACGCGTACGTTCTCATACACGAACAATGGTAAATTAAAAGTTGACCTACTTAGCGGTGCGTGTACGTGGCAAAGAAAGGTCAATATTGCAGGTGGTACGAACAGATTTGCCGGTTCTAGATTTAAGACAGTGAAGCTCGACTTAACTTGTGGAGAACTTTTGATTGCAAGGAAGTACATTAAAGAATATAACGTTATCGTTTGTAATTATATAGATTGTTCAGAAGAAAGGATAGAGACTATGTATTGTCTTTAATTCTGATTTTACGCCGTACGGAAACAGTATGTTATCGATCATCAGGAGTAGTTGCGTCTAGCTGCTTATAGCAAATGGTAGAAATAGTCACCAAGGAAACTCATTTTATGCTTTATACCTGTCACATAGCGATGAATGTACAACATAGAATATCGTATGAAACAATACCGTACGATATCATAAAATTGCAGAAATCGGGATTATGAAGAGTTCTTAATTTTTTAATGAAGTAATTTCGTATCCTAGTTTAACATATCGATAAAACAAAAGGACCCCGCAGGCAACGATCTATTATTCATACGCACAGTGAATTCTTATTCGTTCAGCCAAAGCAGGACTCGTGTATTAAAGGCACAAAAGATCTAAGATTTTCAACGAATGTCGATGCTGTGATAACCCAGTTATGTCTTTCGTGGCAGAAACTAATGACTCTATGCTGTTCAAGCCGCAATCTGGGCCACTGGCTAGATGGTTGGAAAATAGATTCTTAAGTTTTGCATGCAAACAATTTTCTTAAGAGTGAAGCACATGAAAATCTATATCTTTCACTTATAACGAATCCAAATTTTTATCGTACGAACTAGTGTTTATTAAAACTTTACTTTGAGAAAACATTATGATTAGATATTGAAAAGTTTATCTTAGAAAGTTATTTGATTAGTAATGCCACGTAGTATTACCGCATGTGCAATGAATTCCGATAAATTACATTATACATTATTGCTAAACACTAGTAAATTGAAATTACACTCGTTGCGTAAATCACCCAGTATCAGCAGAGAATATACATCTTGCATTTTCGGAGTAATAAAAAAAATATTAAAGTCATTACTAATTATAATGGAATATTGTATTTTACTTACGTGTCGGGCAACCACGCTGGTAGAATCTTATGTATACCAGACCAGGCTACCTTCTTGCGCAGCTGTCATTTGCAAACTGTTAATCGAGCGGCCATGCTTCGGGGTAACTATGGTTACAAATACTAACTCAAAAGATATCAACGTTCTACACACACACGTGGATTAAGTAATACTACTTTTTAATAAGAGACTTTGTAATAAGGGACTTCTCTCAGCTCCTTTTAAAATTTTTTAATTGTAAACTTCGGAACTATAAGGCTCATATGAAAATTCAAACGAGTTTAGATTCTTAAAATAGATATATTATTATTTGAAATGATACAAATGCAATTTGATTTACCGGAAATCGACTAGTGCGCCAGCAGAAACTTTCCATCGTCAATCTCAGTGACTAGAAAACTACCGTAAGAAATCCGGACGCTGCATGCATAAAACCATCTGCAGCGACAACCATCCATATTAGTTTTGTTTGCCGCCAAGAATTATCCAATATTCATGTAGTATGATTGTTCCCTTGAAGAGGTATCATCTTTCTATATTTAGTACGATATAATGCCGGAGGAATCATCAATAGACTTAACACTATGTATTCGCAGGACCGGTCATTTGGAGGAGTGGGCAATTATCGAATTACAAGGAGACTTGAAGTTCGATTCGGTGAAACCAAACGGTAATCAGTACATTGGTGATGTTCACTTTACTAAAACAGGTACGCCGATTCTCATAATCGGTATTCACGTGCTACACGGAAAAGAGGTAGCTCTTCCTAAACCACTGGCAGTATTAAAGAAAAAACGCATGCCTGTGGAAGTCAAAGGCGAACTTGAGGATAACGAGACGAACACTGAATACACAATTGATGCTATCGTAACAAAAAAGTTAGTCTTTCGAAATCGACCGAAACCTATTGTAACAAATGTTCCGAAATCTATTTAACATGAATATATTGTACAGTGTCACTTACTTATAAAAGCAGCCATGGGCATTGATAAAGAAAGGAGAACAAATATAAATTTAGACTTTTATTTTGTCCATTAAAATGTACTTATTTCTAAAAAATTATTATCCTAGATGGAATTACACATAAATTAAGTTAATCCTTCATCTCTCCTTCCTCGTCCTCCTCTTCCACTCCTCTTATGTACATGACATTGTTACACCTGATGAGGACTTCTCCAAGATTACCCGTGCAATTTCCATCTATGTGTTCTTCTGTATTGGCCAATTGTAGATTCATGTATCCATCGACCGAGACAAGATACCCTTTATATTCGTGGCCCCATTTTAGCTTAACCATGACAGGTTTACCCGTTAAACCATTGAGAAATGGTTTCGGGTTTATTGGCATTGTAGCAGCCATGGTGACAGTTGCTTATTGCTGAAAAATGTATTAATTATGTTATATATATCGAAGATTTACAAAATATGTAAACGATGCATCCTAATAGAAATTTAGAATTTAAGATTGCACTGCCGTTAGTAAGACTGTTTATAAAAGTTGCCACTCCAATCGGGCAGAGGTTAAGAGTGTACTAGACGGTGTCAACAAGTTGCCTCAACTCACAAAACCAAGTTTTGGCTTTAATTATTTTCATGAGTATGTGTATTATGGTCTGCATAATTCAACCTGTAATTACCTAAGATCCCAATAAGATATGTAGAAAAATAATTGCCGTTTTAAACCGGCGTGGCACACGTTGTTTATACACGGCCAATCTGACGCTATTCACGCTACCTACATTGCCTTGCAGCGTCGATAGTGTCAATAAACCGAACTAAAATCTAACCATGAAAAACATTGTATATACAAATCAGTAATTGTCATTTTTAATCGTCTGATAATTACAATGATTTATTAACTTGACAGTAATGTTATAAGCAGTTTAGCCGTTACGAGGGCTTGGATTCTTGGCTTCTCAATATTTAAGTAAAAATGAATATTTTGCCAAAGAAAAGGTAATTATGACATATTTTCTTATTGAAAACTGATTATACGATTTTCCACGTTATGCCATTCGGACTATAAATTTGTTTTCACAGGTGGCATGTTCGTACGAAGGAGAATATTGCCCGAGTTCGTCGGGACGAAGCCAATGCGGCAGAGGAAGAAAGAATAAAACAAGAACGAGCACAAAAAGCAGTGAGTGCTGATTTCAAAATTTCTTAGATTATAATACAAAGAATCAATGATACAGCCCTGACTTTGTTTGTAGGAAACAGAAGCTAGAATAGACTTTTTGAGAGACCAAGCAAGGTCCAAGTACGATGGAAGGAATGAAAAAACAAACGAGCAGGTTGCATCATCATCAACATTGGAGCATGTTAATTTCTTCGCTGAGCTTGAAGATGGGAAGATTGATTTTCATAGACCAAATGCTGAACATGAAAAGGAGAAAAAGGATGAGAAAGAGAAGTATGAGAAACAGATTGGATATCTGACATATCTTGGTCAGGATACCAATGAAGCAACTGGAAAAAAGAATTGGTACGAGGAATTACCAAGTAGACTAACAGATACTGCAAAAGATGTGGAGGTAGAAGCAAAGAAAAAAGCCTTGAATGATCCTATGCAAGACATTAAGAAGTACTTGTCCATTATGGGCTCTAGCTCCACAGGAAAAGCACCAAAACCTAAAGTAGAGAGTTCAAAGCGAAAACAAAGAAATTCTGATGACTCTGATTCAGATCACAGAAGTAGAAGTGCAAAAAGGCATAAGCACAAAAAGTCAAAAAAACATAAGAAAGAAAAGAGATACTCTCCAGAAGAGTCTCTAAAAGCTAATCCTAGTCCAAGTATAGAAAAATTACGGGCAGAAAGATTGCGAAGAGAACAGAATGAAAAAGTAAGAACAGAAGCACTCCTAGCAAAGATGCGTGGTGACCCTGTTCCAGTAGCGAAGCCTGAAAGCCCGAAGCCAGCATTAAAGCAAAAGTATAACTCTCAGTTTTTTCCTGAAATTGCCAGACAAAACGCAGAGAAAACACCAAGAGTACCTTGGTGAAGGTAATGCACGAGTTCTATTCGATAATTCATGCATGTACTTTACACAATTGTAATTTAATTCATGTATAGTATATATTACAAATAAACAAATAATTGTTTTGTTATTCACCTGGCTCAACCCACAAGTTCTTGAGTAATGTGCCGGCCTCCCTTCCAACTATCACAATAAGAATGTTTAACAATTAAAAAGTGGAAATTTTAAATTCCCGAGTGTAATTTGCCAAATGGATTTCACGCTTCTGGTTGGTTGTGCTTAATTTTTCAGTATCACGTGATCAAAATGGTGGGACATCACGGATCTCATGGACAACGTATTAAAATTTGACGTTTATGTCGCTTTATCAATATCACTGTTTATTACTTGAATTGCAGATTTCTGAACGTAAGTAGAGTGATATTTTCTATTACCAATTAATGTAGAGCATTTGATGTATTGCTTCACATATGCGATGAGGTCCCGAACCAATCGCTTACATCGCGCCAGTTATTTGTGAAATAACATTTTCGAATTTGAATGCTTCCTTATATCTTCCCCCTGCGAACAGATATCAGCTGATTAGACTGATAATTCAAATTCATTCAAATATTAGGCTTTGTGACAGTTTTCTTGAAAAATTGCAGTATTGAGTTTTGTTGCTGGCCCTCTTTGGGATAACCTCTCGGCTGTTTTATGTGGATGCCGCCTTTTTGAAATTTCGTTCCGTGTTGTTTTTCAATTGTATAAAATACATGTTCAACTTTGTAGTAGTCATTCCTTTATACGACATTCGGAAGTTTAATACGCCCTCACTGTTGTGTATCTACAGTTCGAAATATGCTCGAAAAAAAGAAATACTGAAATATGTAATGATATACTATATCGTGTTCACTCCAATCCAATATTAGTATGATTATCTGGGACTGCTATTAATATCAGTATTGCATTCCACATTGCATTTTGTAATATTGCTTGTGCTTTTTCTACGGATACTTTTGTGAATACTATTGTTCTGTTTAACTAGATGTTAAATAATCTTACATAGGATTTGGATCAAAGAAATGATTGGGCTTTGTCTGAAAATTTATTGTAGGCAATATGTTGTTAATGAGTTGAAATATTCAGATCTTCTACTGATCTGAGCCAAAAAAATCATCATCATGAATCAGGAAACACATGTAGAAGACACTCCTTATTTAAGTTATGAAATAAATGGCACAAGATATATTTTACAAGCATTACCAGATTCTATGGACATGCTAAAAAATGCACCAAATCCAGATGAACAAAATACGATTAATATTCTTGATGAGGCTCAGATAGGAAAAGAAGAAGAGCCAGTCTCATTAGTATGTTTAGATGGCCAAGTATATGCATTTCAAAATGGGGAATTGCAAGAACTAGACCTTAGTCAAATTATAGATCAGAATGAGTGCCAAGAGAAAACAGTCTTACTGGCCAAAGACACAGAAGAATGTGAGACAGAATACATTAGCAATGGGAATGTAGTAATTCAAAATATACAGCAATCATCACAGCTGCAATATGATATTGTTGAGGGCCAGAATGAAAATGATTTTGTGGAAGTTGTTACGGCTTTCAAGTGTAAAATATGTACTTATACCACGCAAGATAAAACTCAACTATTGGAGCATTTTCAAAAAACTCATGTGAACCCAAAAGTAGATATTGAGGTAGGTTTATGGTAATTTACTGTATAAAACTAATTATTCTGTACAGTTAAAAATTTTGCAATGCACTTCTATTTTGAAGGTGAAGGAGGAGGCAAAAAATGATGAGGTGAAATTATTATATATGTGTGGGGAATGTTCAAACTGTTTTCCTTCTATTGAAGACTGTAAAGAACACATGATTAATGTAAGTGATACAAATATAAGCTTACATACAACACCTGAATGACACATCTAAAGAATTTCTTTGTGCTGTGATTTTTAGGATCATCAGTTAACAGACACCAATTCCAGTAAGAGTGGGAAGGAAAATGTAACGGATGACTTGAAAGATGTATCGCTACTAGGAGAAAGTAATGAAGAGAGCTTCAATAGTAACAGTATGAAACACCAAGCTAAGATTCAGAAGCCAGTTAGTTCAGAATATATGCTTAATAAGAAGATGATTGAACTGGTTGAAAGAAACATAAAATGTTCCTATCGTGGTTGCCCATATAAGTTTGCAACTGAAGAGACTATGCAACAGCATGTAGTATGCCATATAGAATCTCAGACCGGCACTGCATTTAAATGTACCGTTTGCCGAGATTTGAAGTTCACAAAGTGGAAGCAGTGCAGTCTTCATCTTTGGAAGAAACATCAAATTGGTCAGTAAAGATAATACAACACTGAAGAAAATGTGCTATTTTGCTCTATTCCTAATTCTTTTCGATCTACAGACATAGGACTTTTTACATGTAAAATATGTAAAGCCTATAAGAGTGCCACAATGGTAAAGCTGTTGACTCATATGAGGGTTCACAGTGACACTCGAGAATATGAATGTTCTGAGTGTGGGAAATGCTTCAAGCAAGCTAATCAGTTACGAAATCATAGGGTCATGCATTTAGATCGAAAAACATTAGAAGTAACACGTTGGTACACGTCGAAAAAGTGCGACATGTGTGGCAAAACTTATGCGAATTCGAAATGCCTGAAAAATCATATTCAGGCGGTTCATTCGAAATTGCGTCCGTATGTTTGTAATGTTTGTGGGCATTCTAGCGCTAGAAAAGCAATGCTACAAATGCATTTACGACAACATACAGGTGATAAACCTTTTAGTTGTGAGCTTTGCGAGTACAAAACCGGCGACCATAATACGCTTAGACGTCATATTATGCAGCACACAGGTGACTACCGCGAAGTACACTCGTTGGGAAGATCTTTGTTACCTTAATGGTATTTCGAAGCCAATACATTTATACGTCTTTTGTAGGGTTTAGACCATACAAATGTCCACATTGCTCTTATACTGCTATTCAAAGCAGTAGCTACAAGAACCATCTGAAATCTAGGCACCCTCTCTTGTCTGGTTTATTCACATGTGATCAATGTCCGTTCAAAACAGTTAAGAACGAAAGTTATATACAACATGTGAGAGATCATGAGAAAGGATTAATAAAACCAAACACACTGAAAAAAGGTAATAGCAATTCAAATAATATGCAATTAATACTAAATCATTACCTCGTTGTACTGATTATTTTTTTCTCTAGACGGTGAAAATGTAGAAGTCTTCCCCGGAAATATTGCGGCAGCACAGTTGATTTACAGTTGCTTGGGTGCCTTTTCGAAAGTCGGAGATACTCTAGAAGCTAATTTGATGTCTTCCTCGACATCAGCCGACGGTACTTCCCAAACAATTACGATACAAATACCGTCAAAACATTTGGAAGGTTCTCTGCCGACAAGAGAAATTGCAAGCAAAAGCAGTCCTGTGATAGAACAAGAAGATGAGGAGACGATGCATTGTTTTTTGAAAATTCCTAGAGAAGAAGAAGAAAGTATAGATACTGGGGGAATAACGATCCCCGCTGAACCTGAGGAGTCAGGTACTACAATCAATGTGGATTCGTAAAAGGTGGAGTTGCTAAAGATACTTCTGTAATTGAGAAAAATGACTAGTAACTCTCTGTTGCATTATTTTTCTCGCAACGGTACGCAAATCTTGAAATGCTAGTCATATGTTACTTAGTGTACGATTGCAAATGTTTTCTCTATCGAAAGAATAGGATTAATACTTCAAAGTAATAAAAACGTCCTAATGTGATACTATTTTTCAAATAATGCATCGTATTTGCATTGACAACGATGGAATTCATAAATATGTAAAGTTGAAAAAGATAATTTTTATTATTGTTTTTAACTAAAGTGACATCACACATAACTTTAAACAAATTTGTTTTTACTCGTTTATACTGTTCAGATCCTTATGGAATGTATAGTACAACTTTTTAGAACGCGAAAAATGAGATACGTATAATACATTCTAGGGTGTTCATGTTAATTAGCTGATAGCTTTGTATTGCTGAAAAGCACGAACGAGTGCCACTGTATATTATTACTTACGGAGATAAGGATATTTTGTAAATATGAAAGAAATAAAGTTCCGAAACGTCCCATAATTTTTTACAACTGCGTCTTCATCGAGATAAAAGGATCTATGTTGTTCTGCGTATATTTATTGATAATACGAAACCAGTAGAAGTGTACATAAAAAATGTAAAGTAATGGTTGGAAAGCTGTTGTAAAATGTAAATCTTAATACCACAAATACTCGCAAAATTGTATCGTTCGCAGTAAAATTAAAATAATATTTTACATAGTGATCTCAACACAAATACTCTTTTGACTTCATCAGTCATTAAAATAACACTCATCATACTATGGAAGAATTGGTTTTCGAAGTTTCAAGACTGTTTACATAGTTGAGATTTGACAAATTTGATCTCAATAACAGAGATCCCAGTATCAGTCTGCTCGATCCAGCGACCAATGATTAAAAATGCGTAAACTTATAAATGCAATTGGGAAGTTCTTTCTCCACCTACGAGTTTTAATTAAGGATCTTACTATTGCTTGGTGGTATTCTACGTGCGTGTTCATGCGAACTCTATACACGGCAACTGGGAGCGGTGTCTCGTAGAAATGACCTAAGCAGACTGATACGAGTTACATATGTATATACATCTAACAATTCGAGAAATGTGAGAAATCCTCTTTTCACTCAGGCGGTTGATGTAGAGCTTCTCGCAAGTTACAGGTCATATCACAACTAACAGTCTCTCGGCAATTCGCCGTAATATGCCGTTAAAGCTATTAGTTTCCTGTCAAGGAAGTTTTGCTCAATTTCCACGCCACAACCAACACCAGCCAACAATGCAAGCTGTAATAAATATATGTGTAAAAAGTATATAGCGTGAGTTATAAAAAACAGAAACGTACACTTCGAAGCTCTAAAATTATTACCTGCATTGTATCCACATTCCTAGGTAGAAAGTAGGCCACATGATCCGAAATACCCCTTGCTACATTGAATAAATTTATGCCGCCAATGGGGTGCAGGATATTGTTGAGATCAAACGTTTCGTTTTTAAGATATTCAGGTCCACCCCACGGCGGACTGAGAAATACAACGTCCGCAACTAACTTTGGTGCCAGTTTAAAAAAATCACCAACAATGAATTCTATTCTGTCATCAACGCCATAAACTCTAGCGTTATTCCGTGCAAGTTCAATTTTCATTGGATCTATGTCTATTGCGAGTACTGCAAAGAAGGATTGAATATAATCACTCGAATATATTTTGAAGTTTATGGTAGCTTACCTCTTTCACATGTAAATGCAAATTGTATAGCGTTCCCACCAGCTCCACAAAACGCATCAATAATTGTATCACATTTACATCTTTCCGCAATGTGTTCCGCTATCTTTTCGGGAGTGACAGAAAACCAACTCTCGCGATCAAGTTTAATGCCCTGATCAAATTTGCTGAAGAGCCGATACCGCTTCAGCCAATACTTCATTAGAGCCTTGTCATTATCTATTTCGAGAGGGAGACTCACATTTCTCTTAGACTGCTTCCTGCGTTTTTTTCTCTGTATTTTTTTAGCACTTTCTTCATCAGACATTTTAGTGTTCTGTGTTTCGTTGTGTGTGTCTCTTTCATCCACGTCCATATCTACACTTGGTTTATTTATGTCATCTTCATTTACTAGAAATTCTTCGCCTGGCATATGCTTCCCTAATTCATCTTTTTTCACTCGATTGAACTGTACACTACTAACTTCTTCAATCTCATTGAAAACATGTTTCAGTTTGTCAGACATATTTGAAATATCACAAGTGTCATCGATTAGTTTTTGATCCGCCTTCGATTCTGTCGAACTTGTGCTAGGTTTACAAAAAACAAGCCGTTTCGCTTGCAACTTCGTCTTAAGACTAGGATCGCACTCTTCATCTGAACTTGATGTGAATGCTGTTTTGTAGGAACCTTTATCAGAGGGCTGCAATTCTGTTTCCGCCGGTGATGCATCAGAACAATATGATAAGTAATGTTTCACCTATAAATTGATTGAGAGCAGATAAATTTTGAAGATTTCTTCGTCACGGCTTGAAGTTATAGAAACGTGAGCCACGCCTACCTTGTCAATAGTATTTGTTATTTCCACTCCATGATCATCAAAGTAAATATGTTTATTCGGGGGCTTGGGACGACTTATTTTCATTTTTAATTGTCTATTTTGTAATCTAATATTCCTCTTTCTATAAACGACTTCGCCTTGTAACTTTGGTTGTCTGTTCTCATTGAAGGTATATCCCATTAATGAGAATGCTTTCTTGACTGTATCCAATCCTTCTCCCATGTCATCGTAATCAGCTTCATGACTGAAAGTAATTATGATTTTCCATATTATTATTCTTTTACTATAGTACTTCACTTCGGTAAGACAATACTATACCTCCGTTTTAATGTGATTGGTTTGTCTTCTTCCGGCTTATCTCCATCCCCATCGGATAAATTCTGATGCAATTTAGCTGCCACATTATTCGATAAGATCGTTGCAGTATTCTCGACTTGACTATTTGATGCTGAAGTCTTAGTTTTGTTTTCTGAACTACTATTGTTTCTCGTAATTTTATTTTCTTCATCAGCAGGCTGACTATCATCACATTTCATTGTAAGATTTTGCATTAATAAACCTACAGATTCGATTATTAATCGTTTAGTTTTCATTTTTTCTTTGCTAGAATTTACTAGGTAGTTCGACATGTTTTTATCTTTGGAAGCACTGGTTTGATCATGCAAGTGAGGATAACCATCCGATATATTCTGATCCTCGCTATTATCGCTTTCTTCATCTTTCTTCTCTTCTCCGCGATGCTTAGTACAGTAACTATCAATACTAACAACTGTGTGTTCTTTCATGTATCTTTCTACGAAGAGCTCATAATGCTTTTGGTACTCTACTTGGAAGTTCTCCTTCCACAGATGCTGCCAGTATTTATCATTATCTTCAGCTGTAAATTCATTTTCTTCGGAGCTACTACTCGTGATATTGCTTTCGATTGAACTAGTTATAGAGCTGATAAGACTAGAGGAGTGTATGGAATTAGAATCGCAACTAGAACTAGAAAGGGTCATTTTAGTAACATTCGTCATTGAATCAGACGTTGCATTCGTTTTTGCTATTGAACCATTGATCGATTCGCATCTAGTTAAGAGTCTTTCCTCTTCAGTATTCGATTGTGGATTGTAACTTTCTTCTGCACTAAAGGGACTTAGGGGATTCCATCCTTCTCCCGCCTCTGCCGATTGACTGTTGAATCCAGCTTCAAAACCGGTTATCTTTTTTCTATGGTCTTCAGCATCCCTATCGTTAATTTCCCGATTGCTTGTGTCTTCAAATGAAAAACTAACAGTATAAGAATGCTCCCTTGATCTTTGTTCATTATCTCCTAATATACTTTTACTAAAAATTCCTTCAAAACTTGAGCGACCAAGTTCACAATTTTTGTGCGCTTGATTAGGGAAACACGTATTTTGTTCCGTGTACTTGTCGATCGGAGCATCTCGTTTTTGGGTGTTCGATTTATCATCACCAGGGGATGTACTCTCTTGAATGTAATTTGGATTTATATAGTCCGCGTATTTGCCGATCCAAGATGACCATATTAATTGTTCTCCATACTCGGACCAATATTTCTCCCATGCTAAGTCAACGGCACTCTTTTGTTCCTCGTATGTACAGTATGGATATGTATACGAGGTATTACGTTTCTTAATGGGAATATTATTTTTACGAGACGTTTGTGTTCTAGGCAATGCATCAGATTTTTTTGCTGGGCTTTGTACTTCACAATCTGTTCCTCCCAAGATAAAAGATGGAGTTTTACCCCGAGTTTCATTCCGTTTAAGACTGGATGGATTGGAATGAAAAGCTTCCGTGTTTTCTAAATACTCATTATCTGTCTCATGAGGATGGTCTAAGCATTTAACATCATGACAGTCAACTTGCGTATCAATGTTTTCATGCCTGCTCTCTAACTCAGTCTCTTTAGTTTGAAATGCTTTACCATATGAAGCCAGGAGGGTCTGAATGCTTCTGGCTTCATGCTGATCATGGTATTCAGACAGGTCTGCGCCAGAGTCTGACTGGTGCAGACCTAACTTTTGGGTGAGGGAATGTGCTGGGGGTCGATGAGCCGAGTCACGAACAGAATCGTGTTCATCTGTGGAATAATTGTTGTCTGTGTGCGATGCACTGCAGTAACAGCTCACCGGTTCTTCCTAATTTTAAGGAAGAAAAAATATGTGCTTGTTCAGTAGCCTTACACTTTGGAGGTCTATAGGTACTGTGATAAAGTTAACTGAAATTTACAAATCACTATATTAATATAGGAACAGGCAATCTTACATCATGCTTCTCAATCGACTGTGTTTCTGTTGTAGACCTTTTATGCAGGTCTAACATCTCTCCCACGCAATCAGCTTCAACATCTTCACCCTCACTTGCATCCTCTGGGGCAAGGACCGTGTAGACCTCAGGATTTCTAAAATTGAGAACATATATAATTCTGTGCCCTAACAGCTGATTTCTCCCAAAAAACAGATATTGATCAAGGAATCATGCCACAAAGAACAAAGTTTGCGACAGCGAAAGACGGGCGACAAATGGAGCCCGATCGCTCCATATGCAATTATCGAGTAAGCGGCAATGAACTTCAGTTGAACTTCATGGCGATAGTAAAAAACGAAGTTCGTCATTCATATTTTGACCTAGCATAATCAAGTGGGTGTCAAGGTTAGATCATGTGTCACTCCACTGATCAATAAGGCAAAAGTATTTTTACAAGCAGCCATATCATTTGTGTCCAATGCTTTCAATGGATAAGCAGCAATACAAAAGTACGATGTTACGAAACAATGAGGATTCTCTTGTACGGAGCACATATTTACCGAATAAATACTCTGCTACAAAGGCAATAAATGTAGCTATCGGGTTCCGAGGTTTCGGCCTGTTCCGCGATGTAGACCTCGGCCAACGGTTCCCAGAAGTGGTCGCACATGCCGACGGAAGTAATTGAACGAATTGCTTGCTCGTGAATCGTCACAACACCCACATGTTTCACTTTACGATTTTTACGAACTCCCCCACCTAAAAACAATCCGCCATTTGTACGAATCGTTGGGTATCACCATAGTAGACCGTCGTGAACCCTTTCACTATACTATGGCTACCTTCAGCGGATCATCAACCGAGTGATCATCACAATAAAACTTACTCACAAATTACCCAATCTGATGTCAATCTTTCCTATCGCTTCTTATGATCATAATAATGTAAGCAATATAAGGCAGGGCATATGTTTGGTTTCTCTGACTGCAATAATCATATGTTACGGTGTGAAAAAGACCGGTCGCGCTCTTGAACTATCGTTGCCGGGCAACGAACAGCAGCAGAGAAGATATGTTTTCGAGGCCACTGATCTTTTATTGTCGGTGGATAACTCGTTCGCATTTTTATTACAAAATGGTAACGCAGCATACTTCCGAAATATTTCTATCGACCAGTGATGTTATCGGGGATTGTTTTTATCAACGGATGCGCTTCGGTAGCATGCGGTCACCCGGCAGATAACGCTATCTCGTGGCCTGCAGCGCAATCATTCGTGTTCACACGGAGCAATGGCGTAGGCGGTGATGCATCTGATAAATTAATTTTTATAACTACGTGGGTGGTGGCTCTTTCTATTGGCTGCTGATCGAGCGCCTCCCACTTTGTCTTGCGATACCTTCTCCTGGTTTATCGCATTCAACATTGATTTCATCTTCCACTGCTGGTCTCTTTCTTGATAACGACTGGTAGGAGAAATCCTGTACGCGGAATTTCAACTAGATTTAAATATATCATTAGGAGCAAATAATATCCGTAATATAAACGTTAAATGTATCCTGCAATTCCAATATTGATTAGCTTTCTTACCATATGCCCGACAATGAGAACCGCAGTGGAAATGTACTCTCGTGTGCAGGCATTCAAGTCTTCGAATCTCACGTGCCCAGGCGTTGAAGTCTGCGTATCAAACTCAAAACACTGATAGTATTCACGTAGATTCTACATTGGAAATTCAAATAAATTGAATAACAATATCAACACTTAATTCAAACCTTTTATTTACCACGAAGAATTCCTACAATGTATTTCTCTGTCCTGCGATACTTCCAATACATATTTTACAGACCATAGATCCGTGTGAATCTTGCCAACACATTTCTGGATTTGACTCAAAAGGCCGTAATCCCGGAGGGCCAGTCTATAACTGTATTTCCTTCGAGATTTCCCATGGTCGTCTCGTATCGTTCATTGTCCATCCACGGCGTTCGTAGTGCATGCAACAAACTGGACACCGCATCACATAGCACACGAGATACTCGCTATCAGTGTGCATTCATATGTCACGTCCCAAGAGGAGCGCGCAGTTCTCATACGAGCAGGTTGCCGTGCTGCGTCGAGTGAAGGAGAGAAGATTGGATCTCGCGGGTGCAAGCCGATCGAAGAATAAGGAACGAGCGACTTAGGAGTTGGGTGGGATGGTGGGAGGGGGCCACGGCAGGAGGGGGAGGATGTACGAAGAAGAAGGGTACGTAGGTACATACATACAGGCAGCTATACTCGCGGCAAATATCCACCGATGCCGGTGGAGATGGATGCTGGCCGGTGAGAGATCGCGAGGGAACGGAGCGGCGGTGGTGATCTCTGCGAGAGAGTAGGAAGACGATGAGAATCGGTGGACGAGGATGAGAACGTGCGGCGGCGAGTGGTGGTCCAGGCGGTGGTGGTAGTGGTGGTGGTGGTTGTGAAGAGAAGCTGGGAAGAGCGAAGGAGCTGAAGAAGAGGAGGAAGAAGCAGAGGAAGCAGCAGAAAGGACGAGGGATATATAAAAAGAACGAGGAGTAAGAAGCGAGAAGGAGGAGGAGGAGAAGGAGGAGGAGGAGGTGGCGGCGGCAGGAGGCGGAGGGGAGATCGAGACGGAGAAGAAGAGAGAAGGTCGCGGTAGTCTTTCTCGTTGGAGCAGGTGAGATAAGGACGAGGCGGACAAACGGACTGACGAAGGTAACCAAGGTAGGGGATATTCAGTCTCGCGGCCACGTGCTACACGAGCGCACGCCCCGAGCCGGCCGGTGGTCCAGCCAGACTCCGTCCTCTTCTTCTTCTTCGCCCCCGTTTTGTCCCACGCTCCTCGATCCTCCTCTCCTTCCAACCTCCTTTTTCGAGCGCCTTTTTTCTTCTCTCCTCCCCGACGCGCGCGTGTCTCTCTGTGACTCTCTGTGTATGTGTCTCCTTGCTCTTCCCTCTTTCCGTGGCGACATCCTCCGTCCTGCTTGGTACCCGGGCGACCGCCGCGAGTGCCGCGTGTTTTCCTCCACGAAACCGGAGGGTTCCGGGAGCGCGGCTCCATCAGCGGCTTCTCTCGCGCCGCTCCAAGTGTCCTACGTCGCACAGGATATCACGGGAACAACATCCCCGGGAGCAGGAAGAACGGCCTTTTTCGCCACTTGGAACCAGGTGGTTCCAGATTCGTGACGCAACTGGTAGCCCACCCGTGAATCCGAGGGTTCCAGTCGAGTGCCGGAGACCTTTACGGATAAAAGAGGAGATTTGGTGACGCGAGTGTGGGTGGATTGCGTCCTCGCGCCACCACCGGCACGAGGACGCTCGTGAATGTTCAGCCGGTGCATCGATGATTATTCGCTGGATGCAAATTGTGCCCGATCCATGATCCCCGAAACCACTGTGCACATCGTTGGCCAACTATTTCGCTGGCCAGTTCATCCTACCATGAATTAAGGAAGATCGATTTCAAATCGAGCGGCTTGAGTGTGGCATTTCTACTCGATGGTAGGTGGAAGAGCGCCTCGTTGGATTCCATCCGAAGAATGACTAGACCGTTTATTTGAGACGGCATCTTTGACGTTTATTATTCCCGCGATCCATCAGCCAGAGCAATGGCCGTACAATGTTGCTGGCGGGCATCGCAATGAATGTTTAATATGACATTCGTAATAGTTCAACCTTAATTGTGAGGCAGAACACGCGTACCATTTGCATTTCTTCATTTGGCCGATTGGCGCACCTGCCGACTTCGTCCGACTTGACGAGCATCTCTGCCGGTAGTAATCCCAGGATAAGACTAGCGGTGGTTATTCAATAAATCAGGCTTTTCGTAGGATACAGCATCCTCTTAACGAGGCAGTTAGCCGCTGGCTAAAGGTGTCACACGAAAATCTGTCTCACAGAAGTCTACTCTTTTTCTCTCTGTCTTTCACTTTGCCTAGTGGATTGACGATTAATTTGTCACGGCGTCGCGACCAGGGCACAATTTCAACTGTCTACTGATGGCACCGTAATATCTGCATGACGCGGTGCTCGCAACCGGTTCATTAAAGCTGCAAACGCTCGTCACTCATTGACTGCCAAGTTCTGGCAGCTATGTTTCGCATTGGCCGAAAAAAGAGAAAGAGGAACAACACGGCCGATACTTTTAACACCGTAGTGTTTCATCTTTCAATCATTATTCTTATTATTCTTCATCTCGGTGGCTTGATTAGCCAATTGTGGTATGTGAGGTCCGCGGCTTCCATGCGCAAGAAAAAAGGTGGTCGACCAATTGAAACATTAATGATGCCCGGGCAGATTGAGGGAAATCGACAAAAAAGTGTCGGCGCCAGCGGTAACAGGCTGAATTAATTGTCCAACGACGAACAATTTGAGTTGGAATCGACAGGTGATTATTACCGGGAGCCGCTGCTTCCTAGTTTCGTGATTGTGCTCATTCTGCTCGCCCCGCTGATCCCGGAGCCTGTCTGCATCTACTTCGTTGTCTTCCCAACGAATGACGTGATGCATTACGATTCTATAGGCGCGCGCGGTAATAACGAGTGTACAGAGGTAAAAGAGTGATTATTTCAAGGACTGCGCACTCGTTGCGGTCTCCTCGAATAGCGCGCCATAACTATTTGCTTGTGTCTGCATCAAGAAAACTGCGCTCAGAATTATCGACGGGCAAATTGTGTTGTTAACATTACGGCTTTTTAATTGCTCCAGCGGGAATCTTTCCTTAGGAGATGAGGGAGTTCAAGATACAACGAAATTCGTGAAAGCAAATGTAAAGTGTTCTAAAAAAGGATATAAATATTAGGTCCAGTGAGGGTGCGCTATAGGATATCAGGAGGAACAGGTTCTCGCCGAGTCAAGCACGGGAACTCTTAATTAATATGTCATTTAAGATATCGCCCAACTGAAATACATACAAATGACCGTCAAAGCATACAGAACTGTATCTGGCGATCGTCTGGCGTTGACTCGAATCGGTCACTAATGTAGAAGTCTAGTATCCCGCAAATAGATGCCTCCCATTAATTCCTATATCGGGAGGCACACGTTCACATTTCGCGAAATCCTTGCATCCCGTAGTATGCGACTATTTTTAGAAGTCCTTGCTAATCGCGGGCAAGAGTCGGGGGCGATTGTGCTCTTAATTCACGGCTTACTTTGCATACATTTACAAACCGAGTGCATTAAGTCTAAAAATGGAAGAAGTCGGCCCCCATTGAGCGAGCGGGTGGACGAGATAAGGCGGAACCGTTTTAATAGCTCACCACTTGAAGATAGCGGGAGAGGAAAATGAGAAGGGAGAAACATAGAGGACACGAATAGAGTGGCATTCTTATTTTTCCTCCCTGAAAGAAAGGGTTACCCGGACGTAAGTGCGGCGTGTAAAGGGCGGCTTTCAATTTTTAATGGATTGAAATTAAATCCAGTCGATCGGAAGTGGGCATGTTTACATGCCGCGTCGGGTTCCGTGTAGGAGAAGGGGCGGGGGGTGGCGGGCGTGACTCCGGGGATCGGTCTCCGGAGTGGCTCCGTACACGGCTGAAATTAATACGTGGCCGATGCTGTAATTAGCGCTCGTATTTATGCGCCTGGCTTGCGAGGCGGCCTCTCCGCCAACATGGTAATGGCGTTACAGCGCTGTAAACACGACAAGTTATCTTTAACCGATCCCCGCGAACACGTACACGCGCCTACGGAATCACCGCCACCACCGCCACCGCCTCAGGCACCACCAACCTCCTCTTGTACGATTTTTCTCGGCCGAATATTCGCACGCGCCGCCTGCCTGGCTGCCTGCCTGCTTGCCTTTGTTTGCCGTCTATAGAATGGCGAGCAATTTACTTTCGCTGGCGTAATGCGTGCCGCGAAAGTCTGGCTAGCTGTCTGTCTCGCCGGTCACTTAATCGGACTTGACTGATAGTTTATTATAATCACATAGGATGCTTTCACTGAATCTTGTCCCGCAGTAGCTCGTTAAAAAGATACTTCACACGCTTCTTACCCCGGTCTCTTTTTTACCAAGGATCCCAGTCCTCGAGAGGACGCAGATTCGATCGGTGTCTATCTTTCCAGTGGGTTGTGCGTCGCATGCGGAGCACGTTGTCCTAGCTGGCTGAAATCGTTGAACGAATCTTTAGGAAGGCATTCGCAACCTAAAGGAAGAGGAAGAGCAGTAGGAAGAGCGCGTGTAAAGATGAGGATGCTCAGCGGCGATTTGGGGTGCAGATCGGAGGGACCGAGAACTCGGCGGGCAGGATTTACGTTGCGGGACTAAAGGACGTCGAATGGACGTAGGCGATTTGTCAGCCGCGGCAGGATTGCTTGGGAGCAGATCCATCCCCGGAGCACCGGGTGTTGGTATCATTACGAACACGACATCCACCGCCGGGGGGTGGTGGACGCCTACGTCGACGATTGCTTCCGCCGCCAATACCGACGTGGTGAGTTCTCCATTTCTTCTCTCTTGTTAAACTTATCACGTATGTCATCGAGTATTCAGATCAAAGATCGAGCGGTACTATTACGGAACTTCGAGTCCACGTGGACCTATTGTTCTCGATCTGGATGAGCCGTCAAAAGTTCGTCAAACGGAAAGAAAGAACGGGCGACGTCTACTGTCAGTTGTGTCACTTGAATCTCTTACAATGTTGTTGCGCGTCAAGTGGGTCGTGCGCGCTCGTGCAAGCCGAGTCTCCACGCATACTTTACTTGCAATTGTGGGTGTAGAGAATCGAGTGGCTGCTAGGATCGCGGTCCTCGAGTGGTGAGATGCGGAATGATGGTAGGCACGAACGACGTGAGAACCCATTGAGACACCAAGAACATTATTTAGTTCCGTTGGAGTACGCGCAGCAACGGCCCTGGCCACTGCCAGGGATTAGAAGCGAGGTGACATAGACGCGTCATCTGTTGGACGTTTAACCTTTTTTACCTTGTTCGCGGCCTGCGCCTTCTTCCTTCCAGCCATCCTTCCCACAATAAAGCGCGTACCGGTCGACGCTGCCGCTGCCGCCGCCGCCGTCGCCATCCTACCTGGATTCATCTTTCACCGGGGTGAGGTTGAAAATCATTTGAAGCCTCGAGCGTGTATATACATTTCCAAGCGTTCCCTTAGACAGAACTTCCTACCATAAAGCCAGCGTTCTTTCCTCAGCGGGTGGGATCAACGAATACTCTATTAACAACGTTCGTTTTACATAACTCGACGATCTATGATTGCACATAATATCGCACGATATTCGATAACTCGAGCTGCCATGCTCGATTAATTCCTTCGACTTGGTGCGTTATGAAACCGCGAAAGGAGCATCACGTCGGATCCTGGTCGGTCCACCCTCTCCGCCTCTGTGGGAATCAAGTGGCGAGGTTCTCGGGTAAATAGGATCCTCGCACTTTATGAGCTCTTCTCTCCGAGTCCTCTGTATACTTCTGCCCTCCTCCTCCTCTTCCTCCTCCTTCTCCTCCTCCTCCTCCTCCTCCCGTGGGACCGTCCTACCTTTCCCATTCGGTCATCCTTTCTCATTTGACCATCGTCGTCGCATCCATGGTACGCGCGCGCGCGCCCGCTGCACAACCCAGCTCGCCGCCGGTAATGACTGGCTAACTAGGTTTTAATAGGGAACACGCTCGCGCAACGAAATCCCCCCGCTGCGGTTTTTGCAATCTCTCTCATGAGTACGGTGCGAGGGGAAGCTGAAGGAGGAGGGGGAGGGGAGGAGAGAAGGTGGAGGTAAGAAGAAAAGGTGCTTTTTGCCGCGGGTTTTCGAGGTGCCGGGCGCACTCTCGCTGCTTGCTCTCTCCCTCGTTGCGATGAATCTCATGCGCTGCCGTGCGTTGATTGACGGATAGATTATAGCGCCTGAGCCCGACAGAGATGGGTTATACCGAGTGCCCGGGGATAATTGCCGCACTGCGAATTCAGTTAGGATTCGACGGCTCCGTTGCTTTTTCCCCGGTGTCAGCCGGTGTACCCTAACTCTCCTCTCGAGCGCCGTGGATGATTGCGGATGAACGCGTTGATTGTACCTTTCCTGTACTGTAATGGCATGGACTTCTACCGCGGCGTGCCTGGGTCTCTGTCGTACGGAGAGTTTTTCTAGGATCGAAAGGCGACGGGGTCGTGTCATATCGGAACTAGTTATTTTTCCCGATCTTAAAACTCGTACGAGAGAGGGAGAGACGAGCGCGCGCTTTGTGATTGGCAGACATTGTGGCCACGGTTCGAGCACGATCATCCTTCTATTCTAAGTACCGTCGGTTTCCTTAGGCCATCCGTAAGCACATGTCGCGCCTTCTTGTTGCAGATGAATCAGCTGTGCAGGGTCTGCGGAGAGCCGGCCGCGGGGTTTCACTTCGGGGCCTTTACGTGCGAAGGATGCAAGGTCAGTATCCGCTGTGCTTTTATCACAAGGATGCATCATCTTCGTGCGATGCAAAAACTCCATTTTTACTCGGTCTTTGCATTATCACGCGTCCATCGAGAGCCATCAATTTCTTTCTTTTGTATTTCCGGATTTTTCCTGTATATTCAATTATATTCCTAAGTCGATTAGGAAGTACCAACGCTGATTGGCCTTTATCGACGTGGCATTTCCCTTTTCTGTTACATAGTCTTTCTTTGGGCGTACCTACAATAATTTAGGCAGTATCTCCGAATGCAAGAACGGTGGGGTTTGCGTGATCAATAAGAAAAACCGCACCGCCTGTAAGGCGTGCCGGTTAAGGAAGTGTCTGATGGTGGGCATGTCGAAGTCCGGCTCGAGGTATGGACGTCGCTCCAATTGGTTCAAGATCCACTGCCTGTTGCAAGAACAATCCCACCAGGCCCAGACCCGTCTCATCAAGGACCCCAAGTCAGCGTACGAGAAAGCATTCGGTGCTTTGGATGCTGCCAACAATAATAACAATAATAATAACACGGAGAACAGTAGTACAACAAGTGCGAGTAGTATCGTCGGTATGGTGACGACCGCGACGACCACGGCGAACAGTTACCATCATCACCATCATCACCATCATCAAGACAGGTTGCCGAAGAGGGATGACATTGCTTTAAGGCCACAGGACATTCCCGCTCACTTAAGAAGCCAGGATATGCCACCAAGGCCGAGCCAGGATCCTCTTCATAGGCCTGCAGATCTTGTCAGAGCACCGCATGATCTGCTCAGGCCGGAAATATCGAGGTTCCCAATGTGGCGGAGCCCACCATTCCTTCCGGCTTTGACACACATGCAGCTACTCAACGCACCTTTCTTCCCGTTCCAGCAGCGTTTTATCGTCCCTTACGTGAACCAAGTGGGAGCACCGCAAATGGTGGCAAGTTTATCAAGCTCCTCGAGCGAAAGTGTTAGCCCGCGTTCGACACCGTCGCCCAAGCGGGAAGAGGATAATCGAAATTCTCAGGAGTCCTGCCGGGATGTCGCCCCGGAGAAGAAAGCCTCACCGGCGGCTACGTACGACAAGAGTCTCGCGTTCCTAAGATCTCTTGGTCCGGAACAGGAAGAACCGATAGACTTGAGTATGAAGAGTGGCCGGGTAGATGGGCAAGAAGCGGAGGGTGGCAGTACTGAAGAAGAAAGGTCCACGGATAGCGAGGATAATGAAGCACAAGATACCGGACCACCCTTGGACCTCACTAGGAAAACATGACCTCTCTAGAGGTGTCGACTCGACGAAAAATTCAGCAGAAGTTCGAGTTAAATTGAGTTAAGGACGACCTTAAGAAAATGGAGGCAACATCAGAGCTTGAATGATGTGCCCTATAAGAAAGAAGAGGGTTGCATTGGTGAGGTGTCTCTGATGGGTAAATGACTTTACGATTAGCGATGTGATCGACGAAAATTGCTCAAGTCCTCGGACACGCCGTTCTACAAGACGGCTGGTCGCCACTTCGCCAGGTGTTCGTTGACGTTGCGCGCTACAAGATGGGGAATAGCGCATCCTTTCGCAGAGAGGTAGATGTGCGAGGGACGATTGTGCCTTAAGCGGTGCCTTTAAGCTGCCGCGCGCCGGTTGAGCAGAAGTGCCAGTAAAAAGAAAGCGTGATAGTTTAACGTTAAATAATAACCCGTTCGCCCTACGTGCAGACACACACGCGGCTGCGTAACTGCGCCGCCGCCGTTAAGCGGTGTGTGCTGTTACTATGGAAAATAGCCTTTGGCCAGTGTCCTAGGAATCGTGGTACGCCGACAGACTAGTTGTACATTTATTTATGCGAAGAAGCCACGCGACCCGCCTTATTTAATATTGGGAGAGCCAGTTCAACGTAGCCAGTTTCTAACTTCTCGCCTGCGTTCTCCGGCAAGTCTTTGGTCGATTCGAATGGCACGAGGAATATAGAGGGAGTATCGGCTTGATTACTCGCCATTATTGTGGTATAGAGGCGGAGTATTGCCGTCGAAGATTCTCGCGTCATCGAATCGTTCTCACGAAAGACTGCACTACGTAAGCAGGGATGCATCGGGGATTCGCAGTAGATCGCGGAAAACGGCCAGTACAAAAATGCGGTGCGCCGCGATAGTCATGAACCCGACAGGTCGCGCAGAAGCATCGTGTGTGTTGTTGCGTGTGTGTGTAACTACGGCGAGAGAGATACTGAAAGAATAAAATAAAGAATATTGTGTATATCTATAGGCGAGTGTGCCGCTTCTCGATCACCGTTCATTAAATCCTTCCTCGCATCATCCTTTCCCGCATAGCCGAGTGTCCGTAATCACGTGTACCCATGCGCTTCGAGAACTCGAGATGGTATTCGATTACTTTCGTCTCGCGCGTCCCTCGCATTCCGAGCCGTCAGTGGGAATACGCGCCGGATATATCCGCGCTTAATGACAGCCGAGCTTATTTATTTACCAATAAATTCAGTGCTCACCTGTTATACTACTTAGAACGCCTTCCACTGATAATTTAACGCGATTACTTTCCAAGGACTAATGCATCTTCGTCCTCGAGTACTTGGATACTTTCTAGGAAAAATATTTCCAACAAATATTCTGTATTCCATGAGAGTTCGCCACGACTAATATCCTTTTCGAGGCCGTGTTTCCCCGAATACACGCGTCACTTTATGCTACCACTAGGTTTGTTGTGGAGAAACAGTAAAAATATGAAGCGGGGCCGTGCGGTGCCAGACTGGTGTGAAATTTAGTACCTTTTTTTCTGCCGGATTTTAGAGTCACACGCCTGCCTCGGGAATATTCAGCAGGACAACTCAATGCCACGGTATAGGGAGACGTGCGAAAATAGGCAAAAAGATATTCGGATTACGTCTGAATCTTCCGAGTACTAGTTCAACTTTTCTCGGCTGAATAGACGAGTGCAAGTTGACACGATCTCCCGCGCACTTACGTTCACACACACACACATACACCTGGCTGTATTCACGTACATACATATCCGTAACTCCATATACTTACGTTAAATGCCTCGGAATTTCTTCAATTGTTGATTTAGGTAGGACGAAGGAGAGAACCACTCGATGTCTACTGTGCAACCTCTGCTTCTTAACCGACCGAGCCCTTCAGGTATACCGAAGGGTACATATGTGTATAGATATGGGTAAGGTAAAGGGTTCCTCGAAAAAAAAGTCCTATCACGTGCTAGGTGTACATCTGTACAAATCCTTGAGAGGTCGGTCGCATGACTTTACCAGGTTTCGAAAAGTTTAATAGACATTCTTTCAGGTTGCTTTCAATATCACAATGAGAAGCGGGTATTGTTATTCTTTGGTAGTATTTCAGAGTAAGGCTGACTTGAAAAATAGGGTATTATTCCCTGTTTTTACTGACTTCGGGGTCGCGCTTTTGGAACGCAAACAAAGGCAGAAATGAAACGAGACGAACCAAGGTTCTACTGCGCAAAGAAGAATATGAACAATATCCCGTGGCTCGGATGGCAGAAATTTATCAAGCCTTGAATACGAATCGCGCTGTCATAAATTTGGGATCGGATTATGCAAAGTGGGAACGTTTTCCAGATATTATAAATTCGCGCCATATTCGAAATCGAAGAGCAGTCGCCGTTGCGGCATTAATCAAACTGAACTGGTTCGACTTTGTCGAAGAACTCGATCGGTTTATCATCTCGACACCTTCTTAGGTCCTTGATGCTCTTCGAGATATCATTCGTATAAGCTTCGCATTTGCGCTTTAGCCACGAGAGCATTTCTTTTAAGGTTCGCTTCTCTTATTCCCTTCTGTCACCTTCTCTTCCCTCCGACTGTCTCACAAAAATCCCCTTTATTCCTTCTAAACCTTTTGCATAGCCTTCAACTATCTTAGCGATGCGATTCATATTCCGTAAAGAAAGCCTTCGCCACTAACTCTTTTGTGCCATTGAGTTCGCGCGCTTCGCATTGTCCTGCGTGTCCTTCTAAAGGCCGAGAGATCTTATTGCTCGCGCTTCTCCCGCCGGAGGATCATCAATGATACTTCCGCGTGCCTGAAAAATTCTCCAAACACATTCATTTCTCAGGAAGACGAAGCACACACGTTTCCAGGTTGACATACAAAATAACTTCTTCGAGTTGGTCGATGTAAGATTCCCGTCTGATCTCGGTCGACCTATTCTCCTTCCGTCTTTTAGTCTTCCACCTTACCGCTGTCTGATCCGGTGTCCACTGTATTTCACATACGTGTTATCGGTCAGTGTTTATAGCCGTGCGAGACGAGAACCCGCTGTAAATCAATTTGCCTAGGCAAGGTCTGTACACCCGTCAAAACGGGCCCTGTCTCGAGGTCAGCCAGCGGATGAGGACTCGAAATATCGCGCCCACGTCATTCTCGGTAAGCTGAACCGAAGACCACAGGAGAAACTGTGCAATTTTTCTTAACTTCTGCCAAAAGAACCGTTCTGTTTCATTGCATGTCAGAAGATATATACTTTTGTGTCGAAGATCTCATGGTATTATAATCTGGCATTCACTTGCTCTTTACTCTGAATGAATGGTTAAGCCATGGATACTCTAGTTCCGAAGGATATCCGGATTAGCAGGGAAAGTAGTTAGCTTGGTACGAATAAAGCGGGGAATTGGCAGAGATGCTGTGGGGGTATTCTCAATCATTTGTAACTAGAGGGAGTTAGTAGAATAGTTCTCTTCTTTACAAGGTGTCACAGCGTGGTTTAACGGCATGCGAGGAGATGCGGGTCGTTTATAACGTCTTCCTCGAGATCTCGCGCGCGCAGGTGTCTGACAATAGGCATCTCTCTTTCTCGCTTGATGCTTATTTTTATAGACTCTTTTGGGTCATCGTGGCCCCGGCTGTCTGGGCGCTCCTGCTAATTTAATTAATATTCGCGTCTTCCGTCATCCCAGAGTGACACGTCGCTTTGACTCTTCTCGCGCTACGTTTCCATTTACTCGAGCGCCGGGGCCTCTTTGTCAAGCACGCGAGAAAGAGAGAGCAGACTGTAAAAAAAAAAGAAGAAGCGGAGATATATTCGCCTTGGGAGATCAGTTACTCGATCGTTGGTTTCTCCAACGCGGTAGAACAAAAAGTTAAGGGCTCTCGATAACTATGAATCATTGCTCGATTGGCAATGGGTCCTTTCTTTGATTCGACGCGAATGAGAAGTTCCCAGGAAGAGAAGCCAGTGGCGCAGTGCTATATCAATCAAATCGATCACGGCAAGCTCGGTGGGATGAAAAAAAAAAGTAGGATGAGGTAAACGAGATAGGATGTACGAAGAAGAGGAGTTGCGAGTAAGCAGGCCGAGGCTAGCGAGGTAGCGAGGGTAGACAGAGTAAGGTCGGCAGATGCGCGCGGCACGAGTGTAAGAGGGCCCCATTACACGCGAGTGCGTGAGGTAAAGAGGTTTACTACACCTGTGGCCTGTAGGCTTGGCCGTTCTCGTGCGAGCGGTTGCGCTCGCTCGTGGTACACGCGAGAGGAAAAGAGCCGAAGCGATATAGAAATCTCGTATGAATACCGGAGAGCGAGAGCTCCTCGTGGAAGGCCTCCCGGTTGACAATGCGGGGTCACCGCGTGCGGGCACGGCTGCCTGGCCGCGATTGGCCGGCGGGAAATTCATAATACGTTTTTCATAGAGCCGCCGGCCGTGTCGTGCGTGTGTCGTGGCGGGGCCGGCCGGTCGGTCGGCTTAGCTCTCCCGGCTCTTTCGAGTGCCAAGAAGGAGAGTCCGAGCGTTTCGCGCCCGGACATTTACGAGCGTTTGACCCCAAGTGTACCCTGGGAGAGTGCGGCATGCACAGGGGAGGCGGAAGATGAACGAAGGAAGAAGTCGCTCTCTTGCGGTCTCGCTAATTGGCTGCGTTGCGCACGCACTCTACGCGTATGAGAGAGAGAGAGAGAGTAAGAGAATGAGAGGCTTGAGAAGAGCTAGCACGTAAACCCAATATCGGCTTCTACACGAGAAAGGGTTGATGTTGCTCGAGCGAGAGCTTCCTAATGGACATTCGTACCTCTAACGGCCTCTACCTCCTGTCTTTTCAAAGGCTACTGCCCGCTAAAAACGCCTGTCGGATTCTCCCTCTCCGGATTAAGTAGCACGAGTCAATGCTTGAGGCGACACACCATTGTACACACACACACGCACACACACACAGCCGCTCGCTCGCCACTGGTAAGGCTAATCTCCGTGACATATTGGTCCAGCAGGCTGCTGTCAGCCACAGGTGACTTCAATGAGGCGACGGCGGCGGCGGAGGTGGCAGGCTGGTAAAGTGATGCGACACTGTTTTCTAAATACTCAAGCGGTAACGGTTACCTCCTATGAGAGAGGAGCACTTTCGAAGAGGCAGGGGAGGGCTAGGCAAAGCAGAATTAAATCGAGAGCCGCGCGGTAAGTCTCACACGCGAAATCGCCAATGATTTGTCCTCTGACGGATCATTAATAACTTCCCATTGAGGGACGTTCGATGAGGTAAGGAGCGTTTCGCGTCGCGTAATGAGCACCCTGGCAAGAACGCCGCCGCCGCCGCCACTGATGCCGAGTCGAAATGTCGCTGCCGAAACAGTATTTTTCAGTCTGCCTGGTATTTTTCAAAATCTGTGCTAGCCGCGTAGGCGTAGGCATGAAAAAATGAGGCTCCAAGGCGCGCGGAGGTCTCGGCATAAAATTATCATCGCTCTTTCGCAGCCTCCGAGCGAACTGCGAGTATCAGAGCTCAAGGAACTATGGAACGAGTAATAATAATATGCTCGGGCTACGATCGTCCGCAAAGTGACGGGGTCAATAAAGAATAGAGGAACTGGTTTCACCGAAATGCTTGTAAACCTATTATTCACCGTCCAAGATCGACGGTGCTCGAGCTCGCTCACCTGTGTAGATACATATAAGATACATTCACCGGCAAATGAATGGAATTAACAGCCACTATGGTGGCGATATTCGCGCGATTTGCCAAATTTTATTGGCGACATTTACATGCCACCAGAGGATAAAGTATGTGTGGATACCTGCTTAATATGCCGGGCAATCGCTTGGCATCCATGTGTACGAGTTGCCAGCATAGCTTATGCCAAGCGGCACCAATGCCGAGCAAGAGACAAATGTCTTAGGCAAAATAGGACGCTCCTAACTATTTCGAAACGACAGATTCGCTTTTTACTAACTAATCGCTGGATTGCCAAGGCGAGAGTATCAGTCGAATTCTTTAGTGAGCGAAAACCCATATATGGCAGATGTGCTCGGGAAAAATGTCTAGGATCTCGTAATAAACGTCTCTCTTCACGAGGCACTCACCGCTACATAAAGAGACACGCTTTTAATTATCGTGCTCTCTGTAACGCCGGTATCATCGAAAGTTTCTCGATCGAAAGTCCCTGCGTAGGCGAGCGCGCAACGCTTTCAAGGAACCGCCGGGGCGATCATTAATAAGGCGGTGTCGCTCGCGCGATAAGAGAGCTCCGTGACACTTGACAAATATATTATTTTTCGAGCGTTGAATATACCCAAGTTCATTACCGAGGCCGAAAGAGCGACGAAGAGAAAAGAGGTCCTCGGTATTTCGTACGAAATCTCCACGTGTAATTCGTCCGGCTTCTTTCCTGCCTCGGTCGTCGGCCGCATTGTACTGTAATTAATTAATAGCCTGGGCTGGTCAAGAATTGAGATTCAACCATTCTATCTGTGCGAACAAGAATCACATTCAAGATGCTACGAAAATACCTGACAGATTTAAAGATCCTTGACAACTGGTATGCTCACTTTTGAGTACACCCTTATGCATAGTGGACGTAACAGGTCCAACTTCAAAATTTGCTATTACCCAACTCGAGACAAAACGTCTATAAGACTATCTTCTAATTCAAACGAGGTTACATAGTAGTTGAAGGAACATTGGCTCGCAGATGGTGGAGTGCTGGAACGATTAATAAAGCGGATCTCTCGCTGGGTCACGATAAGGAGCATACCGCGTTGGAAAGGGCTAAAGCTTCCTTGGTAGGGTAAGCCGAGATGTGAGAGGAGTGCGGTGTCCAACGAAAGCTGCGAGGTAGAGCTTGCGAGACTTAAGCTAAAGAGAGGTGTACAGAGAGAAGAAGGTGCGCTGTAAGGGAGGCCGAGTTCCTTCTCACTCTGTCTTTCTTGTGCTTTCTCAGTCTGGTGTGCGATGAGGCCGCGCACCACGGGAATGCCGTGGCACGTCCTTTCGCGCGGACTAAGGTAACTTATTCTCTGTCTTTGTGGGCGCCCTTTTTGCGCGCTCGCTCGGCCGCGGGATGGGGTTAAGTGGGTGCGACCTCAGGACGCTAAATAATATCGAGCTGTGCCATCTACCGAGCACGTACCGCGCCATCTTGAAATATTACGCCGGACGCTTTATTATTCGTGTGTGCACTTTCGCCTCCCTTAGCGCGGCACACCACCACCATCAACTTCTCCACCTCCGATTACCATGGAACTTCGGGAATTCTCAGGAAGCCCTTCGTGTACCGATCACATTCGTTTCATCGATGTTGTGTAAGTTGTTATTATAGTATTGTTTAATGTTAATTATTTTTTTTATAGAATAATCATTTAATATTAATATTATAACAATCTTTTAATTGGAATTATTGAAATTAACACTTTAATGAAAAATCAACGATATATGAATTCTTGACACGAGGAACATGAAGCAAGGGTGAGTAGTCGGGGTGGCAGACAAGTGCTTCCGCCAGGGACAAAATCGAGGGAGGCAGTGACTGGACACTGTCGGGTGTAGTTGTAAAACAATATTGACTGTAGGACGGCAGTGCGGCTTGTAGAGCTCGAGATCCTCGTCGACCAGAATTCGAGAGCAAACATGGGTGCGATCCAGCGACGGTTTTCGACATCACGCGACACGAAAGCCACTCCGCGCGCATCAGGGGACTGCTGGACTCGTCTCCTCTTCTTCAGCGTGTCTCTCTCGTTAGTATATATGCTCGTACTCTCGAGATTGACATTTGAATTTCAATGAGCCACCTGGGACACACGACGAGTGTCCGGGAGTGCTCGTCTTTCGAAATGAAAGGATAGAATGGTCCGCGTTTGGAGGGATCACCATTAGCGGGCCGTTCTCTTCTGAATTTCGGGTGAAACGAAAATCGCTGGTAAGGTCGACCTTTCTGTGAAAATGGATGTTTGCTGCTGGCAGAGATCTGCTAGGTGGACAATGTCACGGTGGGGCGATGGTGTTAATCGTGCTAAATGGCACCGCTTGTCCTCTACATCTATCCTCTAACTAATTTCGAGGCTCCCCTGCAACCACCATACTTAAATTATTCCACTACCCAAATTTAACTATCCTTTCACTACGATCTTTATATTCCAAGCAAAGTTATGTCTTCAGTGAAGAAAGATCGAGGAACTTCTTAATTCTCACTGCTGCTGACTGTATTATACGTGTTGGCATTTTCTCTACACTAACATCCACATATTCGAGCGAAGAATCATAAGAACAGTCGTATAAGCGGGTTCTTTAGCAAAACTTGATTTTCTGATGCCAGAATAACCATGATCCTTGGAGATCGGGCGCCAAGGGATCCTGGTGACGCGAGATCGCGCTCGAGCGAAGGAACGACGAATCCCGGATTACGGGGCATGTATACGCTTGGGGCTGAATGGCGGGCAATTAGAAAGACGGTAATGAAAGTGCCAGTCGAACAGCGCGTTTCGCCGCTTGGCCAATAAAGAGGCTGGTTTACGGCGCGCGGACCCGGAGACTGGGCCTTCTCAACTAAATTTCCCGCAGCCGACATTAAATTCGTGCTGGGTCGCGCGAGCGCGTGCACACCATCAGACGTTCCTTCGGGCGCGCATCCCCCACACCGCTATTTCTCTCTCTCTCACTCTCTCTTTCTTTCTTTCCGACTAACTGGATACTTATTAATTAAGGATAATTGCCAGAATTTACGATATCGCCGCTGCCGGTATGCCCCTTTACCTTTTCCCAGAGTAATAGCGGTCTCCCGAACACGTCGCCACATGCCTCGCTGCCATTTATGCGTTATACCCTTATGCAGTAAACCCTTTCGATCGCATGCCATTTTCGATTCTCTCGTGCTGATATGTCGGGTTAAACTTACGATTAAACACGACAGTTATAGGTATGGCAACTTGGACATTAGTATTTCCGGTGGGTTAGATAGTATTAGCAGTATGAGTTGAGCAGACGGTTGAATTGAATCGAATGGTGGGTTGGCTGGGCCTGTTCCTGGGGCTTCACGATCGAAATCGACTAATCGCGTGATTTGTTTGTCGAGGGAGGCGAGCGATAGCCCGCTCGGCAGGACTTCGCGCCAGTCGTAAGTCTCGCGGGCGATAAGATCGACTTTAAAAAGCTCCCGCGCGCTCCTCGATAGTCTCCCGGAGCAGGCTGGGTTCTGTTATCGTGAATTGAGGCGCGTCCCAAGCATAGGCAGCCCGGTACACCTGTAACTCCTCTTCTTTATCTCCTGGCCGGGCTTCTCTGCTCTCGCTCTCGCTCTTCGGGGGTATCAGTTGCTGATCGATTCAACCTGTGGGTGGTCTCGGCCACGGGTACGTGCTGTAACCCTACTCTCATAGCCAGGCTACCCGGTGTCTCGAAGATTCCCGTGTTAATCGGACGCGCGCGACCCAGCGCATCCGCTGAATCGCGCGGCTCCAATACGCGCGCGCGCATCCTGCCACCCTGTGCTGTGCTTTTACGAGGAGCCTGGTCCCACATGTTTTACGGCATCGTTCTTCACTCCCGACTACTCGTCGAGTGGTAGCCTTGCCAGGAAAAATGATCAGCCGAGTGCCAGCTGGCGGCTCGACTCTCTCGCGTCTTCCGATATCATTCGCTCTCTTCGGGACCTGCGCTCCGGTAATTGCATCGCGTACATCGAGACGCGTCAATTAAGACTGACACCTCGCACCAACCGACGAGCTACGGGACACCACGTGTGAACTTTCTTATATGTCCTAGCTGTATGGAATCGCATGCGACATGCGCCTCAAGCGGATTACCTCAATCAGGCTTTATGACACTGTTCGTTACTACAAAGTTGTCGAAAGGTAGCACCTCGAGGTGATTGCTCGCCGAGTGTTGCAATTGCAAATCTATGACGGGCCTCGCTCACACTCCGGTGATTATACATTATCAAGGGTTACACACCTAGAAAAATATTAATAACACTCCTTGGATCATTGAGAATGCGCCTGTCTCTCCTGGGATAAGTATTGGCACTGTTCCAGGGAATACGTAACATTTGGCTAAACGTACTCACCTTACTTTCCTAAGTAATCCCATAAGAGATTCCAGTCGTGGAAATTATACGGCTGGTAAGAGTTGATCGAGAAAGAGAAAGAGATAAAAGTGTGCGGACTAACGCGAGGGTTTCACCGGGTAGGTTTGCCTCGTGTGCCGGCTCCTCGGAGATGGGGGCGTAAAAGAGGCCGGAGACAAATGATGTACAGGAGTGGCAACCAACACAGGCCTCCCGATGATATCGGATCTGGCTGGCCGACCACGGATTCAACCGGGCATCGCCACACTGACCCCTCTCTCTTTCTCTCTTTCTCTCTTCACCAAAGCACTTTTGCTAATTATACACCGTCGCCACTCGCTCGAATCGATCTCCCGATGTTTATGTAACTACTTTGACTACCAATTCATAAGTGGTCCTTTCGAGGTGTACACACGTACACGCAGCCAAGACGTTCCTTTCCGCGAGCTGCTTACAATATAATTTAGGGTCGTAGAAAAGCTACTAGTAGGTAGAACGCCGGGTGTATTATGGATCGCCGTTACGTCCGCGTGGAAGACATAGTCCTCGCCTTTATCGGGTTTAGATCACTCGTAATGTCCCGGCGAAGACGTATGCACCTCATTAATTCGCATTCGCTAGGAGCGCAACTCGGCACCGCGCTCTCGGAACAAATCGTAAAATCCTCATTGTCGCTCTCCCTCTCTCTCTCTTTCTCTCTCTTCTCTCAGAGCAGACTCATAATCAAGTTGTTACGCGGAACTGCCGGCTCATCGTGGATCCTTAAAAGCGAATTAAGCGTTGTCGGCCGATGTCCTCGTAAAATCTAGTCGTCGCCACGGCGGCTGGTCGACCGGCAGATAAATCGGTGAGATCGTGCCACGATGTATTTCTGCCTTCTTATAAATCGGCCCTGCTACACACTGCTTCCAGGATCTCTTTTTCTCTCTTCCTCTCGCTCCCTTGGGCGAGGGGTCCAGCTGTCGTGCGCAATTCTTCAGTTGTCACCGGACACGCTCGCGGAAAGCCGAGGAAGAAGGCCTTTCGAGAATGAGATACGACGCGAGTACCATGCCCAGGCCATAATGTAGTTTGCCTTATGTATCCCGGCGAGACTCTGACGATACCGAAGAGAACGAGCGTCTTTTGCTAACACGTCGGTGGTCCCTGACCGTTCAGTAGTATACGCCATCAATAGTCAGACTGGTACTTCCTTGACTTTGATAGCAAATGAAGTCCTAATTGAGTCGGACGGAAATATTACATCGAAAATTCGATATAGGAATTATATAGTAAATTCATCATATGATTTGCGTAACTCGTTGGATTCTTGTAGACTCGAACGAGTTGTTCTTCCCATTGTACGACTTAAAGTAAGAGTTTACACGACGTGACTATTCCTTGCCGGTTCTCGGCAAGAGTTTGCCCGCACGTTCGTCAATTTTCACATCGTCGATTCTTCTCGCTGGGTAGAATAGAACAACGCTGTGCTTAAGAGAATCTATGTACGTGGTGGGTCGTGTCGCTGGTACACGCCTAATCATACAACTCTCTAGAGGCCGTAGTTGCATGTATGCGTGTGTATGTAGAGGGTACCGACAAGTGAAGCTACCAAAGGCCGTGTATGCAGACACAATACCCAGCTGACGAGGCTAAAAGTCCGCGCGCCACCAAGTTCTAACGGTGAAATCGTGCGGCGAGATTTCAGGTGGACAGGATCGCAGAAATCTTCATTCTTGGAAGAGGAAAGGAGAGCTGCGTTCGGGGGGTGTAGACTGCAAACAGGAGATCCGGGACGCGGTGGGTAACAAGGCACCGTGCTAGGGAAAGATCAGGATGCTGCGCGGGGCTCCAAAGAGATGCGATGCTGCGCGGCGCGGCGCAGCGCACTGCGAGATAATGCAGACAAATCGTAATCCCGGAGGCACGTTACGATTGCCGATTAATTTCGAGATGAGCCTTGTCAAAATACAGGCAGCCCCGGTGAGGAGCGACTCCTCGCACGTTCTTGGCCACGGGAGCTAAGCTTGACTAATAACTGTCGCAACCGGGAGAGAGAGAGAGAGAGAAGGAGCAAGTACATAGTAGCCTCGTCTCATTCGAGCAGATTCCTCTCCCTCTACATGAGGGAAGACACCAGAGCGCCGAATTCTCGCGGCGGTTTTCTTCTCCGCAGGTTCATTCCATCTCACGATAGATATGTCCATAGATCAGAGATTACCGTAATAAACCAATCGGCTATCCTATTTTAGAATTCACCGTGACCGGAATGCTTTTGGCTCATCGCATACCATGTCTCTCTCTCTCTCTTGTTTTATCTTCCTCTGATTCATTGGATCCTTCTCTCTCAGTGCGAGCTCGATCGACCGGTTTCCCTCTGCGATGGATCCAGCGATATTAGAATAATCGCACGACACGTGTTACGAATTACCGACGTGGGAATTCGAAATCAAATTGCCTTACTGCCCCGGCGAGCACGCTCGCTCGCACACGGCGATCCCGCCTTAATGGTGCGTGTTCCGCGCGTGTTTGTCTAACTTTATGCTAGCAATAATCGTTTCCTAGACAACTCGAGGGAAAGCCGAGTGCCGCCTCTCTGAATGTGGCTGTGTTTTTTTTGCCCACTCATCACAGTTCGAGCACCGAGGGATCATTCGATGACGCGATCGGTATATTTGTTTAAATTGCAAATTAGATGAGCTCGAGTATGTTACTGTAAGGTGTGTGGTTAAATCATTGATTGAAGTCTCTTTATATTATTGGATTGACTTTGTAAAAATATTATGTTATATATATATAATATAAATAGATACTCTTATCTTAGTAAATACAGAATGACTAAGCTTATTTCAAAATTATTCCCATAGGAATTAATGTGACAAGGGAATTAACACATTCTTTCAATGATATTCTACTAGGTGTGTCTTTCACTTAAGTGTCGAAGCGATTAGTTCGGTAAGAAGATACGAAGGGGGAAAAGGCTCAAAGGACAATTATCATTATTTACATTAGCAGTGTGGCGAAGGTAGATGCGCATCTTTTCATCGACTCCTTCCATAATTAATATAGTCAGGATGAGGCCGCAAGGCGTGTGCATGGGGTGGTAAGTATATTACCTCACTTTCCACGTGATGTTATTACGAGGGAGTTTTATTGCACCCTGGGTGCGCGCGAGTGAGCGAGCGAGCAAGAGCTAGTAAGGTTGAATGGTGCGCGAGAGCACTTATCAATTATTACCGGTTTATTCCATTGGAAATGTCGGGGAGGCACGGGACTACGATCATCGTGATCCACGATCGCCGGGCGCTGGATCATGGAGTGCGCCTATAAGAGCGCGCGAGCACGGTGCGAAGGTGTTCGAAGGGCAATCAATGCAACATAACTGCCACGATTCCACGGGAATCATGACAACAGGCCGGCTGTTACGTGATCGTCGTTTGTCTCTGACGTATGATTCCGCCGAGCGGTTCTTTGACCCGACAACTCCGGGCTTGGCTTTGAACTGCATACGGTATAAAGTAAAGGGAACTCGCCTAGAGAGATGAAAGCGGGTACATACCACTGGGCATCGGGATCTAGATCTCTCTCTCTATCTGGGGAGAGAAGGAGAGAGCTTAGGGAGATCGAGATCGAGAGAGTCATGGGAAGATCGAGCGCGGCTACAAATTGAGTTCAATGATCACTCGATCGAACTACCATCCAATACGCGGGCAATTTGCGAAAGATCATCCATGGTAACGATCCATCCACACTCGGTATCGATTCGTTACGTGTGGAATGACATTCTCGATGCTCCCTTTCGGTGGCCTCGCCATCAAAGCGTACCGTTTACATGCCACGTGCACCGCCAGGCAATCGCAGTGTGCTCCATTCTTCGTTTTATTGAATTATTGGTACGCGCGCTCTCGGCTTTGATGAGGCTGCCGATCGAAGTTGGAAAAAGAGGGCGACCGGCAGGAGCGTCGAGCGGCTCGACAATAATCGACCGGTGGATTCCAGCGCGTGAGAACGCCATGAACTTCGCCGGGTCGGCGGAAATGCGGGTGAAATGAAAAATAATTCGAAACGCTCCGACTGTTTTCTATCAAAGCTCGCGCTCGTGCGCGCGCTCGCGCGCGTACCGGGGTTCACGTGCGGGGCACTGCGCATGTAACTCCTTTTAATCGGGAGCGCGGTACCGTCGATTAGCGGCGATCGGCGCCGATCGAAAAGTATCGGTTTATCTGTGCAATTGATCTGCACGGTAATTCCCTGGCAGCGATAGTTCACCGAGCGAAGCCGGGGACCAACCAGCCGGGGTTCCGCCAGGCTCTCGCGATCGGGATCACGATCTCACGCGTATTTTTCCCACCTCCCGAGAGCACCGAGAGTCGAGAGATGGGGAGTAAAGTCAGTGGCGGAGAGCAGAATCCAGGAGAGGAGTGTAAATGCGAAAAGGAGACGGAGAGAGAGAGAGAGGTGAAAAGCGAAGAGTCGGAGAGTCTCATCGGGTGCTTCCCATGTTAATATCCGGTTATGCGTAAGGTATGGAGGCGTACGGCCAGTTTGCATGGAAACTAAGGCATTACCGCCGTGGACCACCGGAGTCGAACCACTCGTCGAACGGCCCTGTTTGCCGACACCTCCGAGGACGACTCTCTGAATCCCTACTCCTCCATTCTCCTTCTCTTTCTCTCTCTTTCTACCTCCCTGTCTCGATACGCCGCCCTTCCCTGCTCTCCTTATACTTTTAGGAATCCTTGATTCCGATCCCAGACATTCTCTCGACGAGCGCGGATCTTCAGATTACGCCAAAGTATCAACTCAAGATCACTGGGCTTTTACCGGCGCGACAGGGCCGGCTGTTTGAACTTCAAACACTTTGGATTTGAGAATGAAAGGCCCAACGGTTATCCATCCTTCTATTAGGATATGTTTCATTTCCAATTATTCATGACTTGTATTAAAACTCGGTGTTGATGGTAGCGTCATTGGTAGCGCGTTAAGTGGGAACCATCCATCTTTCGTAAGGACGATGTCACGTTTATAACAAGCCGTATCCGCCACGTGGAGGGCGTAACAGGTAGACTCTCGAGTGGAATCACAGTGGCAAAGATATTTTTTTTAGGCCTCTTTGTAAGCTACTGTATCCTCTCGAAGCTCGGCGAACCACCTGCGCGCCAAGTATCATTCGATACGGCCCTGTCTTTGCGACACCTATACACCCGCTTCACCGATCTAAAAGTCCTCAGCGCGCGCCCACACGCCGCGGGTTCCTAGCTTTAAAGAGGTTCAAAGTTCCCTCCGCGATCGTTTACGCCTTATTTATTCTCGTAATTTACTCCCACGCGAGCCCTTGCGCGCCCCGGCAATTTATTTTACGACGATCATATCTGGAAGTGGCTGGCGAAGTGCCGCCCGCCACTCACCTTATCCCTTGGACCAACCCCGAGCGCCAGTCATGAACTCACTATCCTTTCTATGCTAGGATAATGCAGAAATCTAGAACAAGAAAATTCCTTCTCTACTGAAAGAAAACTATTGCGAAAATTAATTTGCAAAGCGAAATATATATATATATATGTGCGAGGACACATGTGTTTGGGCGTGCAATGGTGTGCTTACGGTTGTACGATTGGGAGACAGGATAGCCACAGAGACTGGTGGCGAGGCGCTAACGGGCGTAAAATGAATTATCATTTATACGTAGAGGCGGTTGGTCGCGTGTAAATTTGCATTGACGGCGCGTCCCAGCGGCGGTGGCGGACGGTGTTCAAGTCGCCATAGGTAGGCCCCACTTCGCACCTCGGTGTCGGCGTAAACGGTGCCCACTGTCGGGTGCACGCTTATTTATTCCAATACGAGCCGGTGGCTTTATGGCGGAAAATTAGCGAGGGCCACTGCCGTGAATGCCGTCGTCGTCACTTAGAGTGGTCGATGCATTCAGCGCTTTTTTAATGGGCGACGACACGCCCTCCTTAGCGCCCTTTAACACCTCACGACCTCCTTTAAAGAGCGCCTTTTCGACGGACCTTCTTTTAAACTCCACGCCACCCCTTCTAACTCCCTCCTTACACCCTGCTGACCAGTCGGTCGAACTTGAAGAAAATTTTTGCGACTTCGAGGAAACCGTCCTTGTCTGAATACGTGCTAAAAACAACAATCTCCTGAAGCGGCGCTACCGGTCCGTCTTACTGTTTCCTTCTTAACGCTTGTCGAAAAAGAAGAAACTGCTACTGTAACTTCTCCAAGCCTTCCGTATAACGTATGCTCTTGCGAGGCTCATTTATACAGTGCTATTCTCGGTATGAGGGTGACTTTGTTCTCGAAACGAAGCTTGCTGTGCTAATAAAACTCTACTCGGTGAATGAACAAAAGGATCTCTGTCAGTATTGCAGTCGAGTACTGCGAGACTTTCGTACTAGAAGCCAGCCATTTCTTGGTCGAGGTGAGGGTACATGGTCATGAGGGTACCTGCACCGAGTCCTCCGCCTTAAGTTACACCGACTGGCGCTTAACCCCTGACACCCTGTACAATGACTACGCGGCACTCCATAATTGTTATTTTAATAAGCTAATTTCGCGAGTGCAGCATACGTGGAAGGGCGGGGGAGGGTGGCGAGGGGGGGAATTCCGCGTAGAGGGAGACGTACCCTGACACGCGACGCGAGTACTCCGAAGTAAAGAAGGGAAAGGATGTGGTGGAGGTGTGCGGGCGGAGCGTCGAAGGTTACGCCGAACGCACTGAGATTAACGGCCGTACTTCCGAGGGCCTCGACGATTTACCCGTAATAAACGTAGTCACGCTCTTCTCTTCGCGCCCCTTTTTCCGGGAAGCTCCAACCCTATCTTTATCCGTGTTGCTCGTGGTATCCCGATGGTGGCGGTGCCCTCTTGCGAGAGCGATGCTTTTAAGAGGGCACTCTTTTACAGGGAACGCCAAGTAGATTCTCTCTCAGGGTAGGAGGAGGAGGAGGAGGATGAGGATGAGGAGGAGGTATCTGATCGAGGCATTTAAGTTGTCACGATTCTTCCTGCGGGTCGTATCAGTGCGGTATCTCAAGATCGATAGGCTCCCCTATCTTTATCAAAAGGTCGGAAATCCATAATGCCATCTTCCGCGACCTATCGCGCTTCCATGACTGCACTGCTCAATCATTGCGAAATTGTGAAAGGACTCCGGCCGGCTAGCTTTATATGGGTTTCCACTGTCTCTTATTACCGTCCACCTAAGAGCGCCTCTATTGTCAAACGAGCCTCGAAGAAGGTTAAATAATGTCACCGCTTATATGGCGACGGTGGATTTCTGTTTGGTGGCCGGTGTCTGCGTGGCGTCTCTCTCTCTAAAAATCGGCAAGTCACAAGGCGAGCCGGCGGCGGCGCAGCGCGGCGCAGGCCTGATAAACGAGGCACGAGCGACGTCGCGTCTACTATCAATCGTCGCGGTGGGTGCCGCGCCGCGCGCGCGCGCGCGAAAGGGAAAAGAGACGCAATTAATGCGATCAAGATGAATCGTAATGAATTTATTGCTCGTTTAGTTGGGTCCGTCGGGGACGCATATACACACGTATGTACAAACCTGGAAGACGAAGAAGCTTGCGGGAGGCTCTTCTAGCGCGAGGTTTCAGCGGGAGGACGTTCACTCGCATTAACGGCTTATGGGATTCCTGCGTAACTTATTTACGATGAGCAAAAAAATCGAGGTTCCCCCTGCGCGTATAATATACGCTCAAATCCGCTATTCTTCAATTACGAGCCCTCTCCTCTCCTCTCCTCGCGCGCTCTACCCTCTCTTGCCTCTTCTTCTCTCGCATATCTATATACCCTCTTGCAGGCTTTTCTCTCTGCATCGGGCTACACATCCTTCTCAAGTGCACTCACGGCTATACAGTTGCCCGGGCGCATGTGAGTGCGTCAGCGCGTAGAGTACGGGCTACCCGCACGGGTCAAGGGTCGGCTGCCTCGCACGAGAAGGGCAAAGGGTTAGAGGTGGATGGGCGTGGCCGCTGTTTGAAGTAGAATCGAACCTCCACCTTCTAGCCCTGCGATAGAGTAGGGTCTCTCCACGCAACATCCGCGATACTTCCCAGAATCCTTTCGATTGAAAAGGAAAAACACTATTGGCGTATTTCGAAAGGGTGAAGTTACTTTCTGTGAATAATAAGAATCTTCTTTATAGATTGGTAATCTTCTTTAGGTGCTATTTTGTGTCTCCTATTGTATCGCTGTTATTTCGATAATTGTCATTATTCAGTACCTCATTGAAGCGAACATTGACTGATGAAAGTCAACGCTGCGATATGTGATTTATGAATTATTGTTTTCTCCAGGTTATTGGCAGAGCCGTTTGCGCGGACGTGAAAAGGACTGGTTGATGGAGAATGAGTCCTGTCAAAAGAAACCAGGCATCTTATAAAATGACCGCTTTGATTGACGATCCGTGCGCCGAGAATTTCGACACACAGTTGGTCCTTTGGTGTCGCGAAATCGATGTAAGCAAGCTCCCGTATAGAAAAACACATACCAATGACTCTCCCGAACCTTCCACGCAGGAAATATCTCCTTTTGCCAGGTCGCCAATTAGTTCACTGATTGATTCGCCTTATGAAAAACATTCGATAAATCTCGCGAACAAACTGCCTCGCTCACAAAAGAGGTGGCGGCGTGCGAAGTGTAGCTTGGTGAAATTATTATTCGCTGGTGAGAAAAGACTCTCTTCTCCGGGATGGAATTAATAAGCGCCGGTAATTACCCGGCCAGTCTGAATGCATGCAATATTTGTACATCGAGCGGCAGATGTGTCTGAAAGGATGATCGGCTCGCAAGTGGAACTTTTTAAATCGTGAGTGACACACATATCAACTAGATAGCGGCGAAAGAGTACGAAAGAGAGTGATGGCGAAAGAATCTGAGAAAGAGAAAGAAAGAGAGAGAGAGAGAGAGAGAGGCAGAGAGATAGATTCCGGAGTGAGTCTGAGAAAAGATTCGGCGCGTCGAATCAATCGCCCGGCCATCGAAAACAATTAAGCTCGCGTTCTCGCGTCTTGGTCGCGCAGCACGCGAGATTCTCCAGCGGATAGGAGGGATTGGCATCGTCTTCTCGTCTCGAGGGACGATTCATCACCTCCTTTCTTCCTCCGTGCAGGCACGCGCGCGCGCTCACGCACACACCTGGACGCGCGGGCGCGCGCAGAGGAGCCGCGTGTAGGTGCGCAAGGTGACCAGGCGTGACGAGTAGCCGATGGCCATCGCTAATTTAATAAAAGCGCCGCGAGAAAGAGAGACGAGAGGGGTCCACTTTGCGAGCAAGAGAAGAGCGATCAAGAGGCAGAGAGAAAGGAAGACACACAGAGAACAGAGGAAGAAAAAGCCGACACGCTTTAAGCCGAGAAGAGCCGTCCCGGCATGCCCCCTATCTGGCATGTATCGATGACCAATTTAGATAGGATCTCTCGCTCTACCAGCGATCGCAACCTTTTCAGCGTCAGCCAAACTGTCAGACCGATCTTATTCCTTCTCGGCACAGAATGGAACTTTCTTCCATGGCCCCTCTAACACATACACGTATAGACATACCGCCTAGTCACGCCGGGGAATTTCGTGGCATGACGAAAAAGTGGTGCCTAATTAATTCGCGGTAAAAAAGCATTGCGCATGCAAGCTAAGCTAAACCAGAGCCTCTAATAGTGGGTGGAATTCCGAGGCTTTCCGGAGTCGTTACGGTGATTGCTCGTAGCTAACCACCAGCTGGCTTCCCTCCCGATGATGTCGGCAATTAAAGTCTTATATCGTCGATTAATCCGCGAGGAGGAGTCCGAGTGAGTTGGTGGCGGGGAAGGGAGGCGAGAAGGAGGAGGAAGGGGAGAGGCTTGCCAGAGAAAGAGGCGAGGTAAAGGGCTGGACGTTTCACTGCGGGGGTTTCCGCGACGCCGGCGTTTCCACCGGGCAATGACGCGGTGCTTTCAAGGAGGATGATAAAACGGGGAAACACGAAGCTCCTGTCACCGAGAGATCACTGCGGGTGGGACAGATATGAGCCGCGGTACTACTCTTCTCTCTCTTTTGCTCGGTCCATCGAGGAAGACTCTTGGCATAACACGTGTCCCCAGCCACAAATCCTCTTCCGTGTTAAAGGTGAGGAGTAAGCTTAGATTCTTCGAGTGCCGGCGTTCTGTGCTGTCGAACATTCTAGCGTGAAATCCGCGCGTAAGCGTGTCTGCGTAATTATCCTCTCTATATTTGGCAAATACTGGCACCACCGCCGCCGTCGACGCTGCCGCCGTTGCGTACCGCTGGAAGGATAATGGTGCGCCGGTGCGTAAATCCTTCTCTACGATCCAGAAGTGGAGACGAACTGCCGGCTGTGTTATTAAATAGTAATAAACTTGTCGAAGAATAAATATCTGAGGTAAGCGCGGAGGTGTCTACAAGGGCCGGGGCTGACGGGAGACTTTCTAATTATTCGCGTGATGGATGCGTGTCCGTCCAATAAATCGCGCGCGGATAAAAAGTATGGAAGAGCATGCGAATAATTCAACGGTAACCGCGCTGAGCCCCGAGCGGAATCCTGAATTTTTCTAGCTCGAAAATGCCTGGAGGGAGACAGTCTAATATCGAGGGAAACGCCATTACAGTTCGTTCGTCACGTACTTGACAAGGTAATGGTAGACACCAGGATTAACCAACACCAATCGCGGGACACACCAGGCGCACCAGCTAACCACGGATAAATTAGCGATGCTCGCATTGTCGATGGGGTAATAGAGCCGCGATGGAGCTGACATTTAAACGGCGACACACTGCAACCACCGCTGTTGTAATCTCCCTGCGATTCCTCTTGCACGAACGAACCCTGGTCTCAGTCCCCAGCTTTCTCATAGAGAAAAATTCAAATCTATACTACATTCCAGAATGCTAGAAGCTTGGTTAATAATTTCTCCAATGCTTTCGAGGTCTTCGCTCCATAGCGAGTCAATTCTACTTAATCTACTAAACCTTAATCGTCGAACGAAGTGAAGGGAGAAACGAAGGTGGTCTCATTAACGTCCGGCTTTTTGTTTTACGCGATCATCGCGAGCGCACGGCGCGCGTTCGACGGGCTTGCGAAATCATCGTGGCGTTCTTAATCTCGAATTACCGAGAAGGCGCATCGCAGTTTACTGCTGGAACATTAGGTATTAGCAGCGGGCAGCCTTACCTACCTCTCGTCTCGATACTACTCACCGTAGCGCACATATCTATCTCAACTTTCCGAATGTAATTTCTGTGGCGAACGGCCGCGAGTCTAATGATAGACTAATAAGTGTGGCTTTTTCCAGGCAACCCCCATCAGAGCCTGCGCAATTGGGGGCCAGTCTTTCGCGAGCGGGGTCAATTAAGCGCTCGTTCGATGGGTATCGTAAAATACGCCGCTCTGCTCTTGCACCTCACCACCAATGAAAGAATAACACCTTCCCGCCAGCTTCCAATGGGGAAAGTAGCACCAATTTACATAATTTTATCTATTCAGCTCGATATTTACGATCCCGATAATTTCAGCTCTCTTACCGTAAGTGGCGATAATATGTACTTATATTAATAAATGTCCCGCAACCGCTCGCTGATATTTCAAACCAATTTAAGTACTTGCGTGTGACTCGACTTCTCTCCCCTCACTCCGGGCCCATCGGAGAGAGGAGAGCTCATTAATAATTACATTACACTTGCTGGCTGCGCAGCCAAGTCTCCTAGGATATAATTGCCCACTTGACATTTCCCACCTGAAACACTTTCCTGTATTCATCAGTGCCATTTTCCATCACGGTATGATCGGTGACAGTGATGTTGAAAGAAAAAGATGGGGAAGCATTAGAAAGAAAGTCTTGGCTGCTTCCTTATGTCGAGTGTCTATGGACTCTGATCATCTTTGGTCAATCATACTCGATGTCATCGTTTGCTTCTTCCTTCTCCAGGAATACTGTCCTCGAGGTTGTCGAAGAATATCCAGCACATATGGTTGTCGGGCGTCGGTATGTATCGCGTTGAAGGGGCACCCGAGAGTGACCCATGACCCCGAGGAGGCAGGTGAAGCTCAATTTTTCAAAGGGCCTGATGCTCTCGGCGTGCATGCACGCGCCAGCGAGATATCCGCGGCTCGCTCGAGTACACGGAGAAGGTGAGGCCCCAGGCAGCGTTTGCCGATTGGTCCGCGCCGTCCTCTTCGCAGCCAGTGACGAGAATGGAGGCTATCCGGACCCACTCCCACCGCGCCTAGTTTATTCTTGCTTCGCCTTTGCTTTGCGTATCTTTCCTCTCTATTCCTTGCGATTCCACTCTATTCCAATCCGTTCCTTATCGTAATCCCGACGATCTCGCTCCACCTGGCTCTTCCACCCCCTTAAGGCCCCTGAGTCAACGGGCCCACTTGGCTTCTTCCCCAGGATTACAGCACCGAGGGTGAGGCTCCTTGACCTCTCAGAGTTCACTCATCAATATTCTTCAATTAAAGTAATTAGTTATAGTAGTTTGTCCCGCGGTCTCATACTCCAGACTCGAGTGAGATGACTATTGCGCTGGTCAGGGGTTTCGCTCAAAGGCCATGTAATATTAACGCACCCGTGAGAGGATCGAGCGCGTCGAGTGAAGGAGCTCACGCTCGTCAGCTTGGTGTTCCTTTTTCCTTCCATCTGTCACCCCTGTTCATCCACCTGTTACTCCGCCGACACTGACGATCCAATATTAGCGCATTAACCGAGGATCGGCTATTGCGTTGCTTCGCAGGATCAGGCGAGCTGAAAATTTCCCCGGTCGCTCGGCGCGTCATGTGTGGTCCCGGCAGAAATAGATTACGGCGATCAATCTGCACCAGGCGAACCGACCCCTTCGCCCTTCGCTATAGCTACCACCGCCTTCATTGCCTCCTTCCTCCTTGGCATCCTTTATTCTCTTCAAGCTTTGCCTTCGCTTCCAACTCCTCTATACTTCCCTTCCTTCTTCTTTCAGTTCTTCCTCGCAAGACGCTTTAATGCATCCCCCGTGCAGCTTCGAGCCAATCTCAAACTATTCGCGCGACCTTATGCTGTCGTAATGCTTCGGCGGGCGCGCGTGAGCGCGCCGTGTAATATCTCTATTAATAATGTAATTGCCGAGCTCGCGCGGGACGTGCACGCTCCCGAGACTATTAGACGCAGGAAGGGTTTGAGGGTAGACTCTTCTCGAGAGGAGATCTCTTCGGCTCCAATCTGACGAGCGCTTGCCAACACTCTGAACATCGTGCGCGACCTCTTCTGTTATTCTCTATACCACCTAGCCTCTGGCCGACACTTTGTCTTCGATTACAGTACTCCGCACTGATTACTCACTCCATGACTGTCTGCCCTTTCATTACTGCCTTTCCTTTGAGTCCTGGGACTCTAACAATTTTTGGATACTAGAAATTGGCAGATGCACCAGCACAGAGTTCTTCTATTAGTGGCTGGATGAAATGTTGCAAGTCCTCGTCGGATAGTTGCGAGGGAAGTCGGTGAGAATGAAGTGCCCGTTACGCTGAGGGCGAGGACGACGATGACGGTGGCCGTGCGCGCGAACGCATCACGTTCTCCCATTAGGCAGGTATTTCACGGCGCGTCAGCTTTTATGTTGGCCACGTGAGACCGCGTGACATTGCCGCGTTGTGCGAGGTCATGGGTCACGCGCGATTCGCATCGAAGCGTGTTCGGCTTGGCCAGTCAGTTACATCCCACCACGTTCATGACAGATTTCATTTCACTATTAATCCGTGCTACGTGCCTGACTAATTGGGATCTCCAAGGTTCGATCAGCAACAATTAAAGAGCCCGTCACCGCAAAAGCCCCACGTAACGAATGACGTGACGACATCGCATAGTCTTGAGATTCAATTGGGACTGCGATCACAATAGTCATCTCTCGAAATGAATTGCTCAATGGTAAGCGGCCGTAAAAAGCGAGAACTGTTTACGGTATGTCAGGTGGAATTCTCTCGATACTCGGTAATATCTCACTCCGATCTCGGCCAGTCTGCCCACTATGTCAGCGAGAGAACTCGGAGAGGGAAGGAGGTAAGAACGACCAGATTCCACACGGTGGAACGTTACATTTTTATATTCCCCGTGATTTACGCGCGGTATTCGTTGCGCGCGCGATCTTAAAGGTCGGGCCGCAGTTGGCTGGCAGGCAGGCAGGTAGGGTAGAGGATGCCCAGAAACACGAGGTATTCTAATTTGGTTAAACTTTCATAAGTGGGATAAGAGACACGCGGGAGAGGAGCGGGGTGGAGCCGGGGCCGGTGGTGTCGCAGCGGGGGTGCGCACCGGTCTTTTAACGACTCATTTGTGTCCACCGGAAACTTTACGAGCCGTCTGATCGATTATTTTATTTTACTTTATTTTCCACTCCCTCGCCGATGCAACTCTCTCTTTTCTTCTTTCTTCTGTTCGCTCGTTCTTCGATGCTGTGTTGGTGGCTAGATGTGCCACCTCGCTCTATCGGGATATCGCCTTTCCTACCTGACTGCGCTCTCGAAATCTTCAAATCTACGAGAGCTCCTTCTATCTCGCTCTCTCGCTCACTCTCTTTCTCCCTCTCTTTTTCTCCCAATGCCGCCGATGCACCCTGCTACGAAATTTCTTAGGATCTCGATCACCGGTCGAGTATATCTGCCTTCCTTTCTTCGGTGGAATGTCGGGCCAGACTGTGACTCGAACGATCCTGCTTATCGTACATATACCCTATAAATTCGTACCGGCTACCCCTTCTACCGATTTCGTGGCTGACTTACGATTCCCCTGCATCTGCCATCCAATAGCTTTTGAACCTAAATCTACACACCGTGAAACTTTTGAAATTCACTTGGATTTCTTAACGTTGGGGACAAGGACTGCAGAAATCACAGAAAGGTGTTAGTTGACAGATTCTCACGGAAGTACTACGTGTCTTAGCTTTTCCGGAGGCGGGAAAGTGTATGGCGGTAAGTGGAAAGGAAGCATTAACGACGGTGAGTGTAATGAAGAATACTGGAGTGCCAGAGTGCTCGCTGTTTGCCTAATCGAGCTAGCGGGAAGGTACATCTATAATGGTCATGTGGACGCCAGAACACGGCAAAGGAGTCTTATCTTTACAGCGTCGCCCGATGAGTTTTCAGTGCCGTCCATTCGCAGCCAGGACGATTTTACAATTCCGCAGAGGCGAGGGAGTCTGCTACAGCTTTATAGTACCTACTCGCCTTTATAATACGTTTCAGGGTTTACGATCCCGGCAATGCGCGCGCGTATTACCAATGACTTCTTGCACCCTTTCCCACCCACTATTCACTTGGAGTGAACTCGCATTATGATGGCGAGGTCAAATTCGGGAAACGAGAATTTCCATTCTTAATTACCCGAGTGAATGAAGTCTAATTTAATTAGCGACGACGGCCTGACTCGCTGAAAGATTAATGTAATAATGTAGCGGCAACTATCGATCACCCGACTGAGAGGAGAGTCTGCCGCTCTTGGTGATTTTTGCTAGCGAGAATGATGCCACGAGTCACCTCGTCTAGCTGTCGAAGGATTAATCGTGGACGTCGAACTCGAATGGAGCATCCACTGCGAATGCGATACTCGCACGGGTACTTGTCCAGAAACTCGTGAAGATCGCCAGTCATTGGCGTAGACAGTCCGATTGCCTTTCATCCGAGCAAATGTATATTCATCTTAGTAAAAAGCAATCCGAAGGACTGAAAAACAATATGCGGGATATTTGGCTAAAATTTGAGAGGTCTGTTTATTTTTCTAAACACACCAAGCTTTATTCTGTATACTAATCATCTTTGTCACGTATGATCAAATCTTCTGTACTTTCTTCTATTATTAATACTAATATATATTATAATTCTTAAGCATATTCATGAGTATGATAAAGTTTAAGCAATCACCATGATGCAAGACTATCAAAAGCAACATATTTTAGGATAAATTGATTATAAAATTATGTATAATTTCCAATGGAATATTCAGTAGTGCAAGACTTTCATAGTCGAACGTATCCTCGACAGCAAGGCCGCATTTACGCCACTGGCGAGTGCACTGGCAGTTGTATGCAAATAAGAGGCCGTAAAAATTGATCAACGTCAAGCACCCGATGAATCTCCGAAGCCAATCAGTGTGTCTCATTAACCCCCGCCCCCGTCGAACAGTGCCTGTCAGTCGGGAGTCGATGGAACCTGGCCCGTTCCTCCAGGGGTGATCAGTCCAGCTTCCATTGGCGTGTCGCGAGCGTGAGAATCACTGGATCCCAATTGATCCTTGGGTCAATGAAGCTGTTGAATGATGACCACCGACAGGTGCATTCACAGGATCGCGCATAATAACGCACTGGCTATGAGTTTTCAAACTCGGCTCCTTCGTTTACCCTTCTTCCTTCCTCGTTGCTCCTTCACTTCCTCTCGACTTTATTTTTAGACCCAGCAGCATCCTCTTAGATTCTTCTCGATAGAGTTCTGTAAAATGACGGGGAAACAATTGTAACTATTTAAAAGACAGAATTAATTGTGTAAAATAGAGATTGGGATGTCGAATTTGTTGTGAAAGTTTAAAGGGGATGGAGATTCAGATTTAATATTAAGAGGAAGCATTAAGTACATATTGTTGACTAGCACCCTGTTCACCCGTTAACGTGTGAAACTGCGAAGGTAGCGTAGCTTGATGCTGAAATGATGCGAAGTTCTTCGTGGATTGACGCCGCGTTCACACCCGCTAGGCACTCGCGTATCAGTAAGTGCGGCCGATTCATCACGGAATCATTCGCGCCGAGAGAATTCATTTATATTAATGAATGACTTATTAATCACGCCTGACGAACGGTTATGGTTGGCTAGCCCCGTCCGTCCTGCTGGACAGGGTATCAATTATTATTCGCCAAGTGCAGCGCAGCTGCACAGGTGTGTCGCTTTGCCCTTATTTGAGGTACCCCGGAAAGCAAAGATTACACGGAACTCCAACCCCTTCGCAATGATCTTCCGGTAATGAAAAGCTGGTAAGAAATAGAACGATGAGGTGGTATTGGCTGAAAAGCTCTTGTCCAGCAATTGGCACATTAGTGGCCAAGGCTTTAATCCTGACAGGATAATACATCACTCTAGCACTGCGCATTTAAGCCAGTCTTCCTTTCAGCTCACGGGTGCTAGTCTGCGCGGAGTAAATGATAATTACTATTAGTTTTGTTGCAGTATGCGCCTGCCATTTAATAACCCCCTTTGTTCTCGAGTGCTGCTGGTAAAGACTGACAAAAGGGGGTTGCAATGAATTGACCGCGTTCAGGGTAGGAAGATGCTTTTGTGGTGCTGGATGCTCATTAAACGGCTCCTCGAGACACTAACGATCCCGTATTACTACGATGTAAATGATGATATTAACAATCTTGTAAACTGCATCGTGGGAGTCGCGCGAAGGTGAAGCGCTCTCCCGGCCAGCGGAGTAATTAAGATCTTAATTAGGTATTCACTTGTGCGTACGCACACGCATGCATGCACGCATGCACGCCGACACCAAGGAACTCTCGTCTCCGAGTGCGAGTGACTGCCACCTCTTCCTTAAATATGCCGGCGCCGATGATGCGTTAAAACTTGGACGAATCCGCAATCTCCGCCGACAGCATAAATCACGTCGCAGCAGGTGGATGGCACGATCGATCCTGACACCGGCTAATTCGCCCGGAATTAATTCCTCCAATCAATCGCGCCTCTTGAGTTACTCGCCAGAGTCTTAGCGGCGCTATCGTATGCGATGAGGGAAAGCGGTGCTTTTTCCAAAAGTATGTCGCGTTAATTCATCGAGATCGAGCTGGTTCATCAATGTGGCATGCGTGCTCGTACGCTCGAGAGATCTACGTGCGATAGTAACTAAGAACTGGCCACTGAGAAAGGAGAAAGAGGGGAGAAGAGCAGGCAGGAGGAATTCCAACGATTTGATTGTGCCCGACTAACAATGCAACGCGAGAGCGTATCGTCGATCAGGAAGTTAGCCGCGTAATTCCGTCGAGCACGGCGCCAAGGCACCGAAATAATTAAAATATTTAGACGGCCAGGGTAAAGAAGGGAAAAGAGACGCCGGGCGTAGGACTTATGGCAGTAGGGGCGATAAAGAACGGGTTGGAACGTCGGGCGATGGTATCACCAGGACTTTTATGCTTCCTTATGTCGACCACACAGTCGGTGGCAGCGCGGAGGGTACCCCGTGACGAGGGCGCGTCGTAAGTAAGCTCACTTTCCTGGCAGAAGGGTTTATTTCAGCGGATCGAGAAGCGTCGGGGGTAACGCGACACCGCGCCCGAACAATATCGGGGTCAACTGGACCCTCGAGTTCCGGGAGGTCCTACCTTCATTCTGCGCATCGAGAATCCTGGATTTCGGTAGAAGAGAATACATGTATGTTAATTGATAATACATGGAGTGAAACGAGCCTGAAAGGAGGACAGGCGTTAGGCCGAGTTAATTGTGCTGCTCCCGAGAAGATGAGATTTATTCGGTGGACCGTGAGAGAAGCTGGTAAAGGAGTACCACGATGCTTATCAGCCACTAACTCAAGGGCCGCGTCGAGAAAGAATGCATGGTAGAGCTCGCACTCCTTGGAGGCGTGGCGGCGTGCCTCTGACGGCTGAGTTCCTCATGAGTACTTAGGACTCTAGTCCTTCGCTCGTCCAATCGTCCCGGCCGAGTTTGACTGACGGCATCAAAGGCTTCGAACGCGAATAAACAGAGACGCACACAGCCGCGCGCAGCCTGCAATTCATCTCCCCACCGGTAATCACGAGCTACGCCGATGAAATTCAATTTCCGACAGTTCCGCGGAAGAGGCGCGCGTGTATTCTGAATCGCGCTCATTAGGCACCGCGCACCATCCCCCACAGCCGCGCCTATTTATAGTCACAATGACGTCAGGAAAATCAAGGTGGAATAGTGTCGAGGGTTGCGCGCACTATGACTCGATTCACTCGTTCGAGGGAATGTTAAACATCAAGAAATATTATATCTCTCCCGGCGTTCTTTCCCACGCTCCAGCTCCCCAGGAATTATCTCATCGGAATAATTACACTGTTAATGCGGCGCAAACCATACCGGCAGGCAGTACGAAAAAATTGGGAAGAGCAGGAGGAGTGCAGGAGCGCGCGACACGTTAAGTTAAGGAGCAGTGCGCGAGCTTAGCGGGAGTGCGATTCACAGGTAGCGATTATCGGGTAACGCGAAGGGTCGTTAATTATCCTGGACTTCTCTCTTTCTCTCTCTCTCTCTCTCGCTTCCGCTCCCGCACTCACCGGTGCTGGATGCTTCGCTTTTAATTGCCCCACGACCCATTTCACCGACAGGTGTTTAGACTGGTAATGGGCAAACGAGCCAATGCTCCTGGACTTATGAGCCACGGGAGTGCTTGCCGCACCAAGCACAGTGCGCCTCCCGAATACTGAATCCTGTAGGAAGACTAACTTGTAATGAGATATAACTGTTCGGTTCTCGTGCAGTCTCCCGTTGGTCGGTGCTCTATGGTTCATTAGGAAGCGCTTCTTACGATTGCGTATACCTATCGCGGCTACTGATAAAGACAGGAAGCCACGCGGCGCTTCTAAGCGTCAATCAGTAATGAACCCGCTGGGCAATCTGGCGAGACACTTTAATGGGAGGTGAAGTCACCGTTATGCTACTTGCCATCGAATATCTAAGACGACTTTATGAACTTTGGAATGATTGGAGATTGGAGTTGCCGATAGTGTAGGTGTTCGAGTACGACTTTGAAGATGGTGAGGAAATGGTCAGAGATCTAATACTCGGCTTCTCAAGAGTGAAAATAAAAATGACTCAAGTAGTCATGCTCTCCTCAACTTTTAGGTTACATCCGCTCTTAGCGGAGACAAAGCATTCGCCAAGCTTTTTAAATAATAATTACAGGAACCCGAACGAGTGGGTTGTGAGTGCAGGGTAAACAGTGGTCCGTACGGGCTCGTTACGCACGAGCTGGGTGTCTCGTGGGTGCTTCTCGCCCACAGAGCAAACGGAAGAGTGCCCTCGAATCATCGGCAGGGAAGTTCCCGGGTTCCATGATGCATCGGTGTGTATCAGCGTGCGTCCTCGAGCACTCTCTCTCTCTCGCTCTCTCTTTCTCGGGAAGGATATCGGTTTGGCGATCTCTGGACGATTTGTCAGCGGGCGCACGGTCGTGTACCGGCTTATCAAATATATATCGAACACCGCTCCCATCGTGTATTTACTGGGGCCGAGGCTGAGCTTACGTGTACCGGTGAGTGTGTACGTGAGAGGAGCGTTCAGTAGATCGATCCGATCAATGGTCAGAGCGGCGTCCGAGCCAGTCGATCGCTTATGAACGATGCCAGGACTCTTCATCCAGTTTTCAACGCCATGTTCCCTCCCCACTTGAAACACCCAGTTTCGTCCGATACCGATCTTAATAGACTGCTAGCTGTGAGAGAGCGAGCATTTTATGGTACACGCGTTCGCGCACCGATAATAAATTTGTCGCCTCGCTGAGCGCGCGCCACGTAAATCCAATCGAAATTCACGGGCAGCGCTCGCTTATGAGAATAAATGGAGTCGATTAGCAGTTTCGTATGGAAATTATTTGTTACGCCGCTTGAAAGCGCGATTGGCAATGCCGAAGAGAGCTCGTCTAGTCGAAACGCTGCTAAACTGGAACCAGTCTTGCCCGATGGGTCGTAGTCCCGAAATATTACGAATGCTTTAGCCTTCTCGAGCGTGTGATATATCTACGAATGGGAACGGATACTCGTGGTGATTAAGACTGGCCTCTACCTTCTGTCTTTAATGTAAACTAGTCTTTGTTACTTTTTTGCCGGTATGTGTCACGCGCCCGAAATTACTTCGAATCCAAGCAAACCACGTCTGGCGGTCTCCTGTCGACCGGTTCTCTTTATCTCGATTGGTCCGCGGGTGAACGTTTCGATTATATGACATTCCAAGGAGAGAAATAGAATTTCGGAGCAAACACAGAACGATTCTCGAGGGTTGAAAACTAAATTATTTCTTGGCGATAATTACATTCTATTAAATGGTGAACTTACAACTTCTAATCTGGATTTATTCTTGGACGCTCGTGTGGTCCAGAGTGCGTCTCGTAACACGGCGATCTCGATAAGGTGCGAGACGTTGTCGTGGCAGTGAGTGCCGCCTTCTAAATACTGGTAATGGTGCTTAATATATCGCCGGAAGATAACAATCGTCGGAGAAACGCGGCGATACGCGCCTTCAGAGTTTTACCGGAACTTTATCTCTGGTGCAAGGGAGCGCAGCCTTTCGTTGGAGAAAACGAACAAATGCTTCTCAACTCTTGACTTCGACTACACCTTCTCCTTCATCTCTTCGCTCACTCATCCTGACCATTCTCGGTGCGATGAAGGGAACACATCACAAATGGGATCTTCCACGAAGATTTTCCCTGTCTCCGAAATGAGAATACCATCAAGATATCAGGAGGGAAGGAATAGGTAAGCGTAGTAAATAATCAGACGGTAGAGTGCGTGGATCCTGCGAGGCGTTCTCCGCAGCGATAGGTGCGTCGACCGACTTCGGCGCTCCGTAATTCTCGCCGTAATAAAGAACCGCATATACGGAGGTTCCATTACGAACACGGCGGTGCCTTGCCGTGTGTTTTAGGGTCGCGGTGTATTAAGCGAATTTATACGGCAGCTGGCTCTCTCATAAAAGGCGCAGACGGCGCGGCATGCCGAGGCGCGCGTGTCATCGGGATCGTGCTTTCGTCGCCGTTAACGCGCCGCGGAGTAAGATCGTTTTCCATAATTTTGCGAGGTGAGGTAGTCGATGCCAGTGTGAGAGAGCCGCCGCCGCCGCCGCCGTCGTTGCCGTTGCCGTTGCTGGTGGCGTAGCGAGATATAGGAAATAAAGAGAAACGCGCACTGCGATCGGGAAGGTTGCCAAAGGCAGGACGGTGGATAGGCAATGGCAGTGGTCGTCTTCGTTGCCGTCATCGCTCGGTCTCCTCCTCATCGACTCCACCGAGAGCTCTCGGTCTCTCGAGGGGTCAAGCTGCGCACCGCGCGAGAAGCAGAGTGTCGGGAAGGTCAGGATGAGGTCAAGAGGCTGCCGGCACGCGGGGTTGACGGATAAACATAATGATTTAATGACCATTTCGTACGCGAACGACACAGAATTCTATGATCGCGCTGTACCTAATGACACGGCACTTGCCACGGGGCTCTGCAATTATTTCTGCGGCACGTTGGACGTCCGCTGACGTCACACGCCGGTACCTTCTCACGCCCTGTGACCGAGCGCACCACGGAGAAAGTACACTCCGCCCTAGAAGCTCTTCTTCTCATCTCTCTTTCCATCCTTCGCTCGACTATTCTCCTGTTGCTCCTCGCTCTCTATTACCTCGGCCCACGCACCTGTCCCTCCAATAGATTAACCCGTGACCGCATCGCCGCTTCTAAGAACGTATGGATACCCAAAAACCGATTACCGATTATAATCAACTGACACACAGATATTATCATCAGCGAGAGGAGTGCCAGCACAATTATTCGCAACTCGAGAATCCTAGTTGCGCTGAGAATCCCTTCGAATATTCCGGCAATAATAAAGAGGTTTACTGGCTCCCTTGAAACATATTCATTTTGAACGATAATGTAGCAGCATGTCTGATCCATACTGTCTCACAGAACTAAAATATCAACGAAGGACAGCAATCCTAATTATATATCTGGTTGGATCGAGTTCTGCATTTGCACGATTTAATCGGCAGGACACTTCAACCCTTTGCTCAGCGATCAGCGCTCTAATTGCCCAGGATAATACAGTAAGCGATGTTCGTCGAGTCGATGGCGTATCAGTGTCTAAGGTCAAAACACAGCCGGCGATTGGATAAGAGTTGATTTAAATAAAATATCAATTAACGCGGATGTCCTGCTCTCGACGGTATTAGAGAGCGCGCGTACCCTCGCAGCCGGCTTTAACAGTTCTCCTCCGCACACCCCCTCGCGTCTGTGTAGTTCCCCTGGCTGGCGTGTCCAATATAAATCAGATTGTATCAACGGGCGCGCTTTGGCTTATCTCGCGCAGGATCTCACGGACTCGTTCGTTGGGCAATTATCGCCGATATATCGACGCAGCAGGAAAATGTCACCGCTCGCGAGAAATCGCAACGAAGTTCTCATCCTTGTCTCACTCTCCCTCTCTCTTTCTCGCTCATCTTCTCTTTCTTATGTATACTGAAGAAGATTTTACCATGCGATGCCTCTCGTCAGTTTAACGCGCTTTTCCACTACGCGTTACTCGTAAGGTAATTACGCCGTCGCATCGCGTCGCGTCGCGCCCCGTCGTCGCGTTCCTATGCATCTCGATCGAATTAGAGATTAGACGCGGCGCATCTCGGATTGCGTCGTTGCAAGAAAAATGATGCCCGGTTATGTCATTCTCGTTGCTCTCTCGGCTACATCGATAAATATTGTCGGCCGAGTGATTTCCTTGCTTGGCAAATGGGATTGTTTGATGGCGCGCGCAGAGGGAGAAGAGATGGGTGCGAGACGGAGCGGGGAGGGGAAGGGTAGGCGATGGACGCGCATAGATGTGCCTTGAAAGTGAGAAATAAACGCGATTACGTGCTTACTTCTCTAGCCTTCGCACACGCGCGCGCGCGCGCAACAAGCGGTATTGTGCCGGTGACGATAATAAATCCTCGGCTGCGCCGCGACGCTAATATACATTTGAATAATAACGCTCGGGTCGCCGGTGTACTCTGGCTGTTGTACGATCTCCGGCTGCTAGAACGTTCTGAAAGTCCTCTAACAATGTCGATTACCCCCGGATGTTGGTGCGCGTGTGCGCGCCGATCCGCACACGTGCCTCTCGCCGAATGTTTAATGCGTCCTGGGTCTTAGGGCCGCTGGTTCTCCGAGGTCACCTCGGCCTCGTGATACACCGATTAAAGTGAATTTACGACGGCACCGTGTGGACTCACTGATAGAAACAGATTAATATCGACCAACAGCCGGCCTCAGCCGGTTCATTTCCATTTATTCGGAAGATTTCACCGATCGACTTTTCGAAATATTTATCGCCAACAGTGATCGCTCGATAGTCGGTGGCTCCCGTGAGATTCGATTTAATTAAGCTCTATGAGGAGCTCTTGCCTCGGCAATCGGCCAGCCATCTATATCTCCCTGGCACAAAGATAGGGATATCCTCTTACCCTATTTGGCGTCTAATCTGCGTTTAGGATCTATTACAAAACCGAGTGGTCGTCGCGGCGCACACCCACTCCAACGAAGAGCCAACAGGTAGCACAGCAGCCAGCAAGAGCTAGGAAATCCGTAACTCGAGACTCCAGCCGCGGTAAGATTTAATTAGTGAGCCAAGTAAATAGATCCGGACGCCTAATGCGTCCATTCCTATGTGATCTCCGGGGTATCAATCTTCAGGGGTTATCTCTGCTGGCCTCCGTAGTTGGGTAGGTGAGGCTTCAGTGTCTTCTCGATCGAGAGATCGTCGAGCGAGCGAGCAAGCGAGAGAGTAGAAGCTCGGCTTAATCGAGCAGACTCACCTGAGAATTTGCTCGGACATCGGGGTCGTCGCTGTGGGCGTTCCGGCCGTCACAAATTACGACGCACGCGTTCTCTTTCGCGCGCTTCTTTTCCTCTCGAGCCAGGCCTTCGAGATGACCGGGCCATTTCTCCACCAGCATGAGCGTACGCTCTTACCCAAGCGGAGATATAAATTTCACTCCTATCGACCTCTCACGCATGCTGATCCCGATAGATCGAACCCTTGCCTTTCAACAATGATCGAGTGCCCGACAAGCTTAGTTGCCTCAACTATTTTTGTACTATTCGAATCACCTTCTATCTCTGTCGGCTAGAGATTTGTGTGTTTGTTCGAGGATAACGTGAATATACTCCAATTCTAGTTTCATCGAATTATTATAACGACCTCTAAGGAAAAGATGGAGGTCGATTTCTAATTCCTCGTTTGCGGCCTTGGCTTGCGGGTGTCTCCATAAATTCGGGGCTTTACTCGCTCGCCGTTTGCCTTAGCTTTTACGATCCGCCCAGTTTTCAACGTGCCTGGTCCTCTCTTGCCCAGTAAATCGATGGGCTCTCGATTGTCCCCATTTATGAATTTCACCATCCGACTATTCCAAGTTAGCCGCGCTATCTTTCGCGCAGCTGCTGTGGTTTCACAAGAGGAATCCTATTTTACTGACGAAATCCCTGTTTTCGACTAGCATCAACCTAATTCTAATTCTTACCCAACAAAATTACGAATTCTTAGAGTTAACACAAGGACTTTAATTTATATATATCTGGACAGAAAATGTTGGAAGAAACAATACCCCTTTGCCAGCCGTTCTTTCAGGTTAGCAGGATTTCAATGTGTAATTCGAAGTATTATCGTTACCATAATATCGGTTCCCAGTTGATTGGAACAATTATGCGGTCAAAGCTCATAGAGCGAATGTGGGCAAGCCATAGCGTCTCACCTGTAAAAGGATGTGGCGGCTGCGTGTCTGTTAATAGCTGACACCGTGAATGGCGGGAATTTCATGCCTTTCCCGCCGCGACAGGCCCCTATCTTTACTTTTCTTTCGCTCGTCCCGCCTCATAATGAACGAGACATCTGTATCCGCGCCGGAAACTGACCCCACTGTCTCCAAGCTGATCGTCGGTATACTTGAAATTCTTCTACATAACCTCGAAATTTATTCCAACACAGCGTTCATTCAGGTTGGAGTGAATATTGAATGAAGCAATAGAGGCGGGCGTGTGCGTAAACGTCGTCCTTAATTCGTAAGTAAATAGTACGAATTGCGAAGCTGGAAATACCGAGTTTCCCGAAGTATGAAGTTACGGTAATGCCGAGGGAGGCGGAGGATCGTAGCCGCGTGTTCCCGGCATTGGCCCGTAAATACAGCCGAGGGGCTTTTCCGTTTAGTCGATGATTTACGGCGCGAACGTGTCTCGGAAGGTGTCGATCGTATAATGGTGAGTCCTGTCGCCGTCGATCGCCGGCCGATACGGTAATCACGGGGTGGCATCTACCTGGCTCCGATCATAACGATAATGGTCGCTTCGCGGGGAAGTCTTCATCCTCCACGACGCGGCGAGCGAGAGAGACTGTATATGCGGTTACGTGGCATTGCGCTCCGAGCTCGATCCCGTAACCCTTCCCTCGCAGGATTACTCAGGCTTCCATGATCCGGAGGAATAGCGAGGAGTACCGTGTACTATAATAGCTCAGCGAAGAGATGTCCGGGATGAAGAAGAGCGAGGGGAGAAGGTATGTCGCAAATGTCGGAATTCAATTTACAAGTCCTCGCGATCGGCAGGCTGATCGATAATTTATCCGAAGGGGAAAAATGCGTAAATCGTCGAGGGTGAAAGGCGACGTGTTTTATGATTCTGGTTATTAATTTATCGAACAGAGGTAGCAGGCATCTCTCGAACACCATGCGAATCTATGGTAATGGGACAATTATAAATTCTGATGTCGAGGATCGAATCGTTACACTGATTACGTTTCGCCATCGATCACGCTCGCATGCGACCGGTGTGTACTTACGGGCGTGATAAGTGCTCGACTGCTTTGCCGGGGTCCTATCGAAAAATCGCCGAAATTGACAGCAATTTGCGACGGCGAGCGCCCGCTCGTGATCTTTAGTCCTCTTCATTCACACTGCGCGCAACATCGCGCAAGGCCCATCATCGGGGCATCACCATCATCATCAGCAGATGAGGTCGAGAGAGTCCGGCCGCGGCTACGTGATCGGTGTGGCGTTACAGCAATTTCAACAATATTGCACACGTCCCCTTCTAGCCGGGAAGAACCGTGTGCTTGCCGTCTGTGTATGTATTATATGTGTCGTGCCCACGAGAGCCAACAATAAGGAATGCGTAGTTCATTGGTGTACCTATATGCATCGTCCCGCTACTAACGCCCGCACTCTGGCAAACTATCACCTTCAGCCGAAGTAGTAATTTCGTCAAGCCAAACAATTGCGAAACTGTAAATCCAAATTAGCGTATTTCTGTCGCGTGATATTCACGGGATCCCACTATATCAACGTCCGACGAAATATTAGGATACTGCGTGGCATTGGGAGAATGCTCGTGGGACCGAAAGATCGCGATCATGAATTCGCCGCCGGAGGCTACTGATTCCCAGACCAGCGGAGTGTCCCGGTTTCAAAATCCCCCCGATATCATTGCGGGCAGACACACTTTATCCAATCGGCGAGGCAGCCAAGCACAGAGTAAGGCCCACGCGCTAGGTGAGCGAGAAATCGCTGCCATTAATGCCGTCGCGGTGACGTCCTCGCCAGCTCGAAGACAGTAACGATAAGTCATTGAATAATCGACAGCGCGCGGTCATTCTACGACGGATTCTACTACTCTCTGTCGTCATCGCGTGGGAAACCACTAGTGAAAGTCTCAAAATGATCGGCAAACCTATCCCATCCACCTGGCGATTACTATTAATCGATCACACCAGCGCTGAACCTTGGCTACCGTGGGTGCGGTGGGTTGCGCGAAATCGCCCCGATAAATATCCCAGCATCCATCTACATAACTGGACCCAGTCACTTTTTCTCTCGATCAACTCGATAAGCCATAGTCTGTCATACTCGAGTAGGGTAGCGTTGTAACACTGTTACTATTAGACGATCATGAGAAAGGCATTCCAAGACTTTATGATCATTCCAGGAATCTAAACAGTTCTACTCTTGTCCCAAGTAGTCCATGGTTCGTTGGTGTGGTAGACATAATCCGGAGGATTCGTCGTTAACGAGGGAAGTGTTGGAGATAGAGAAAGAGAGTTAAATCCAACAAGAGAGAAAGAGAGAGAGAGTAGAGTGAAGAAACGAATATGGACCACCCGACCGCCCCCTGGAGCAGAGGGAACATCGCTCCCAAGATTGGGACCCAGGGGATTATTTATACCCGTCCTCGCGAAGGGGACCGCTGCTGGTGCTGCCGGTGGTGTGCAATCGCCGCCGTAACTCAAGTTAGAAAACAACGGCCGTGAAGCGCGTATGTATCCAGGTAGCGGTAAATTAGTAGCGTGGGGCCCCGAATCTCGGGCCTGAAAGAGGGAGTCGGGCCCGCTGTGTGGGGGAGTCTGCGCTAAGAGAGAGCGAGTACCAGCATCCCCCACCAGTGGGCCTCTCCGTCGCTCCCTCTTCGTTCCCGGGACGTCCCGTCGAGCGGGCCAGCACTCCTGATTAAAATTACTCTCCCGAGATCCGGCGAGATTTCCGCGGCGAAATTTATGAAATTGTCCCGGTTTATTGTTTTAAATGAGCTTGCGTTCCCGAAGAGATCAGCATCGGATAACGGCTTACCTGTAAATCCCGAGGCCGAGGGGAAAAGGAGGCGGTGGCTCGACGCCACGGGCACGATGGGGGCGGTGGACCCCCTAGAGCGACACCATAAGAGTCCTCGTGAAAATCAGCCCGACACTGAGACTAAATCAGGAGTAAAATTAACCGACCTGCTTCTCCAAGCCCACACTACCGACTCGCCTCCAGCTCTGCATAACCATTGCCAAGTATTTCAATTAACAGAACTCTAGAAATATATTGAAACATTGGACTTTTGTTGAGACGATTTTATTCAAATCCTTACTTAGAACGACTAGTATTGATCTAGTAGTAAAGGTATCGTGAGAACAGGTGGAATACCAGTGCAGTGTATACTCCAATCAAAGAGCAGGTGTGAATCAAGAGTGCCAATCATCCTGCTTGACGAGTGCTCCCTTCAACAGTAGCCATTTCATAATCGCGCTCGAGTTCTGCTCAATATCAATCTAATTTATCCTTGACTTTCGTTTTGCGCTTAACGGTCCACTCTGGCATGGGAATCGTGTCAAGATGGGCGTACTGCGACGTAGTAGAAGAGACGGGGGCCAAAGTTGGGCCGAAGCCTCGCCTAGTTGTGCGATACACTCTTCTCACGATTCGCAACGGTTCGATCGCGATTGGAACAGCGGTTCTCCGGAGTCCTCCTCTGACCCATAATCCTTCGGATCACAGTCCAACTCTCGCACGAGCCTGTTTTTTTCCCACCTCTCACTCGTAAGGAGACATTGATGTTTATTAATTACCGGATCCACAGCGATCTCACGTTCGATCGGTGGACATTGGCGGGTGTTCGACCTGGCCGGAGGGCACAGCGCGTCAATAAAGTTTTTTCTGCCAATTTGCGCGAGCTTTACCTTCGAGATTCAATGGAGGGAGATGAAGGGGTTGGGGAGCAGGTTCGAATCTCGCGAAAGAAGAAGTCTGTCGCGAGGAGGAAGGGCCGCGTAGAGTCGCGGGCCTGGTCACGAGGATCGTGTTCCCCGGGGCTTTTTTCTTCGGGGGACGACGACAGCGGCGAATCCTCCGGTAGAAGCAAGAGGGACGCACGGACTCTTCGCTGCCTTGCGAGATCGGCCGCATGGCCGGAGAGAGGAGGGTCGATTAATAAATTCGCGAGCGTCCACTTCCGGTAACTGTAGCGCGTGTCTCATTAGTTTCTTAAGTCCGGCTTAAAGAGAAATTAAATACAGCGTCCCAGGGATGGGTGTCGACTCTCCGCACAGACCCCATGCCGGGTCCCATCCTTATAATGAACGCTCGCAACATCCTCCTTAAACCGTAATGCTGAAACACCCGCGTTCTCGCACGAGAATAAAAGTGCGCACGTGTGACTTTCGGCTCGAGTCCCATATTTGATTCGGTTCATTCGGACCACTGGAATGAGTTACGGGGCCTTGCTATGGGGACCGCAATCCTACGTACTTTTCTCGCGAAGCTCCTTTGACCTAGGATCAAGTAAAGTCTAAGCTTAAAGGATAGTGCCGATAGAAAGTTCCAAGCTAACGTGAATGCGCGAAGTACAAACAGCGAAGTACAAACTGGCCACAGGGGACTCGTCTGTGTGGAAACATGGAAGTCTCCTTGGATCGTTTGTAGGAGAGGGATCTCTGCTGGGAGTGTGAGGAAAAGCTATAGCTCTCCGCAGCGAGGTGACGCAGGGTCGAGGAGCTTTTTAGCGCCGGGTTAATCCACATGCCGGTATTCGACGATTTAACGCTTCGCACTCTGCGAAGGGGATCTCAAGGAGCGCAGGAATTAATACTTTGTACCGGCAAGGTGACGCGGAAAAAAGGCTAAACCCTGCAATCCCCGGTGCATTTTCGAGCCTGCTAATTGATGGACGCTTGTAGAGTGCGTCGTTAACACGTACCATCGTGCCTTCTGGACGCTTGCTCTTTAGCGCATTTTATTCACGATCAGTCCCGACCAATTATACGACTCAGCATGCGGACATTCCTAATCCTCAAGTGCGATAAATTGCGCAACTGGTTATGAGAAACTACTTTCAGATATTGAAAGAAAACCCAGGAGAAAAGAACATGAAACGGCGAGCTTTAACGCCGCATAGTCCCTGCCGGGGTTGGGACTATCGTTTAGGAAATAATTATAATAGTCCTAGGACAGTTAGAGGGTCATTCCCATGAGTCCGGGAATGCCAAGACAGAGGGGAAAGGCGATTTTTATCGCAGCGTATCATGGGGGAAACGCGATTTTCGTCGTGCTCGTCGACGTTCCCCCCGGGGAGCCGGTGCTCCAGCGTAAATCACTGGAGCGCGCGGAGCTTTTCCATTGCCAGCAGGGCACCATCGGGCCCGGGCTGCGGCGTCGGGCCCCATGGCGGTGCAGATGTATAAATACCAGCCACAAATCTGCCAGTCGGCTAATTTATAAATTTCACGCCGATCTCGTAAATGCGTTTCTGATTTAGCGCGTTTAAATTATCGCTAAACCACTTCTAACTGCCCGCTGCTCGTGTAATCCCCCTCGGGGTGGCTTGCGGGGCCCCCGCAACACATTCGTTCTCTCTCTTTCGCTATACGCACCTCGATAAATGGGCCTCACATAATCGGCAATGGTACTCTTCCGTGATGGTAGTAAAGCCGCCTGAAATAAGGCGACATCGGAGTAAGGAGACACATCTTACTTTTTAGTGGCTGCCGTTTATTAGTACGTCGGTCCCCTCGTGACTCGTTATCTAAGTTGGTAACTCGATTTGCCGTAGCGGCGCGCGAGTGCTTCTCTCTACAGCGATTCATTAAAATTAATCAGCGCTGGCAGCGACGGTGGGCGATCGGCGCGAGCTAATGAAGTACTTTAATTTGCCCTGACACCCAATCCTCGTTATCGAGGATGTTCTTAATACATCTACCTGCCACAGACTTACCCTCCCGAGCTTTCTGTCTGGTTGACAGCGGTGGTACTTCGACACGCGCGTTCTCCACTCATGAGCGATCGATGTCGGCTCCAGTGGAGTTCTGTGGGCGCACGATTCCTCTCCTTCCTTTGGTCTCTCTGTCTTTCTGATCGCGGTGAGACTCTTTCGATTTATCGGGGATAATTGAAAATTATTCGGTAACGGCGGTGATCGATAGCGAGCCGTTAACTCGTTCATACATCACCCGCGCCCGGGCCCTCTTCTTTTCCACGGCACTTCCACTTACACACACGCCTGCTGTCGAATCGCCTCCCTTCTATCCCGAGCGAGTCGAGGGAGTCTTACCTCGAGCGGAGAGGCGTCTTAGCGGGGTCAGGTCGACCAATAAATCCAATACGCCACGGTTCGTCCCGCGCGAGAGCAGCAGTTTTACAATTCATGAATTTATTATGGGCACCACCGAGAATACCGCGGGGCCTTCCCTATTGATTTATCGTTACGCTCGCTCCACTGCAAACGGGCCCTATCCGCTGGACGGGCGCTCGCTTCTCCTGGAGCACCATAGCCCCGTGGACCAACCTCTGGGATAAGGGACACCCGATGGGCCCAACCACTCACCCCTCCCAATATTTGTCGTCAATTTGCCAAAACTCATGACATACGTACTATTATTCGTAAACTTGAACTCTCCTATCTTTACCAAGTATTCGGATGTATACTCGGAGTCTAAAGTCTTTAGAATAAGATGCTTGGTATTCCCGAACATATTACAATGTCAACGGGGTGAAAACAATTCAGTCGCAAGTAAGATGAAGATTCGGCGAGTGGATCTGTGTATTCATCCTCCCTTGGTGCCGCCGAAGCGTGGAGAGTGCGAGGGGGAGAGGTTGGGGAACGCAGGGGAAGCGGAGGTCGAATCAGTACGCGGACTTACCGTAGAAATCCCGTAGTTCATTAATCAAGCAACGCCCGGAGTCGGAATGCCTTCGTATTTCGAGAGTTGCAGTCCATTTATCACAGTGGAAACGTATTTGTAGGCAGTGGCTGCGGCCGCTTCGCTAACAAGTGGATACGCTGTCCCCGCGGATGATGTAGCACCGGCTAGGCTCGGGGCCCCCTACGGCGTCCGACACCTCCAACCTTACAACCTTCGAACCAAACTCTCTCAAGCCCGGTGCACCCTACACGCGTTTAACGAATTTTGTGAGAAACCGCGCACTCCGCCGGGACGCCGCGCCGCGCGCCGTCTTCTGCGACGACGGAGAGTGGAGGAGGAAGGCCTGCTGGACCGGACAGGGGGCCAGAGTTATCGCCGAAGCCGCTATGTCTGCGCGCCCGTGTATTTCCGCGAGTTTCTTCGGCAGCCGCCACTCCGCACGCACCTCCACATGGTTTCCGGTTTCTCGTCTAAGCGACTGAGCGCGTGCGCCGAAGGGACCCCCTTGATTTACTGAGGTCAAGTCGAAAGAAACGAGATAGGCCGTATTCAATCTTCGAAGGGAGTCTAGCAACTCGCCGCGCCTTCAGCGAATTTCCCGGAAAAAGGTGCGATAGCTGTATAATCGTTAGTACCTATCTTCCGCAACCACCTTGCTCGATCTCCGCTGTACTCTGCCTTCGAGTAAAGTCGTGACCGTCAGAAGTGTACCGTGAAATTGGGTGCGATTAGTCGATCGGTAGTAATAAATAATCTAGCCGACACTTTATTATACTGGGATTAAATCGGTCCGATTATTATTTTTCTTCGTCAAGGAGACACGCGACTTCCGACAAGTAGGGAGAGCCTTGGAAGCCGGTTGGCAAATGATACTCTCGCAGCGTAGCCGTCAGCCCGAGGCTACACCGGTCGGCTAATTGAAATGCGATTGATACAATAACGATGTTAAAACTGGCCTGCTAATGCGCGTCGATCAAGGTGTCTGTTTTCGAAATCATCGACCAGTCAGAGCCCGAAGCGGCAAGGTAACCGGATCGAGTGGTATATTTACTTATCTCCCTTTAGCTGAACGATCCATTTTTCCATGGTTGAGTGTGCTCGAGGAGAGTTGAAGAAACCGGGGAAACGTGCTATCGGGAGTTTCGCGCGGTATGCATATATGCAGAATCGTGCAGTCTAACTAAGGCGAGATGCAACGAATTCAGGCCTTCCGCAGTATGCCCTCTCTTTCTGTGCTTCGAGAGAGTTATCATCCCCACCGGGTGTGCGCGATATTCGTACGGAGGAGCATGCCGAGACACTATGCTGAACTGGATCCCCGAGCAAAAGGTTACGCTGTCTAGGATCTATAGCACGGCAGCGCATCGGCAGGCATGCAAAAGGGCACAGTATCCGCCATAATTCGCAGCGAGAGCACGACCGAATTGGAATCTCGAACGCGCTTTTGTGTCCGTGCTTGCCGGCCTCCCCTCTTTTCCTCCTGAGATCCCACCAGCTGGAGAACACGCTCCAGAGATCGAGGTGAGAAACGAGCCTGGTAATAGGCGCCGTTGGCTTCTTCCTAGGAGCGAACCACTTAGATCGCATCGACATCCAAGCCGATAGAATTCTTGATCGGCATCATACCACTAGCAAGAGAATCCTTATACTCTAACCTGTCCCACAATTTACAATAACAATGACAGTGTATTTCTAGAAGTCTTATTGCTCTGGAATTCTATCTTTTAGAAGTAAAAATACTATCTGCGCCGATTGAAACAAGGGTACTATTGAACGGATAGCTTTTGCTCGTAAGTCATGGGAAAAGCGTAAGGAGGCTGTAAGTGGCTTAATGTAGCATGTGCTGTCGGTAGCAAGAGATTCCTTGGATGATCTACGATGAGAGCGGTGCTGGAGGCTTGCAATAATTTTGCCGGCGACTGTATGGAGCACACGTAGAGGTTAGCTCACCGAGGGTACATCAGCGTTGGAGTTCGGCGGGCGGGGGCGTGCTCGTCGGTCTGGTCGGTGCCGGGTGTCTAATGCGCGCTCGATGCAATAATGGCAAGGTGTCCGGGTTTATAACACGCGCTATTCCCATCTGCTCGGTTGGTAACCCTGTCCACAAGAGGCTCGATCGCCTGCGGGCTCATCCCTCGCTCGCTTTCGGTTGGTGCGAGAAATAAATAAGAAGGCGAGCTCAGAGCGCTTATTGAAATCGGCCCTCGTTGCGGAGTTTGACGTGTGAGCGCGCCGATTTCAAGCGAAGCCGCTTGCGAGACTCCTGACACGTCGACCCCTCCCAGCCGCACCGGTGTACCAGGACCACTGGAACACGGATCTCATTCTCGTAGCTCTTGGCTCACCTGCACGTGCGAGCGCACACCGTACTTACACCCGCAAGTCACCTTTCGATATAAGCTGCCCAGTGGTATGCTACACCAACAGAAAGTCAAGAGAATGAGAGAGTATAGGCGATCGGGTTGAATGGGCCCGCACGATTTTTTGATAATTAATAACTGGGACCGCGCACCTCGGGGTGCCGTTCAGACCGAGAGGCATTCACCTGCCCAGCGAAAATAATTGACTCGTCAAGGGCCGACCGATGATCCGTATTAATCGTCCCGAGCTCGCCTTTCTTTCAATCTCGATCCGAGAGCCGCCTGATGAGGATGACGATTTTATTAATGTCCTCCGGTGCGAACATAATGGCAAGCCCGGATCCGGTTTTACTGGGAGCCGGCAACACTTGCACAGAGGTGTGTGCACGAGGCTCGTTTCGGTGAAAGTGTCTCGCCGTCTTGCTTCGTCCTTTTCCGAAGATCGATGAGGACAAGCGCACACACCGCGTACGGAATAACAATACTCGCGCGAGCAAGCATCACAGCTATAACTTGTTTGCACTTTCTTCCCTTCTGACTGATCGCACGCGCCTACCCAAAGATGGATGCTCCAACGATTCTCGGATAATCCTTGAGCTCTGTGAGAGCCGGAAAGTACAAACGGGCCCTCCGGCCATCTTATCAAGGTGGCACGCAATTTTCCGATAATTAACGGCATGTGCAACACTCGCTCCATTCGCACGCACGTTGGAAAAGATCGCGTTGTCGATTACGTCGAATTCCTTAACGCGAGGGGGCGGGGGGCGAGCCGCGAGGCGGTTTTAATCTACATCTTCACACGCACACGTCATAAAGATTCTATTATCATTATCATTCGGATCTGCGTGGGGAAAAAAGTCAGCTGGCAACAGCTCGTAAACCGAATCCATGACGGAGTAACCATTTTACGACTGCAATAACTCCTGCCAGCTCGCCCGATTCCTCGCTCGGGCTGCGAATCTGACTTCGTATTCTAGTAGAATGTTAAATAATGCTAGTCACCGATGCTTCCTGATCTCGCCCGCTCGCTTCTTGATGCATGTGCCAGGGATGCGCGCAGGTAGCATTGGAATTCGATGATGCCTTTGGAATATGTAGAGCCAAACATAGGCATTCTTAGCTGGGCTTTCGCACGTGTGTATCTACGTATACTGGGACACGTGACCGTTCGCTCTTTTAACGATCTTGAAAAGGAGACACGGGTGACGTCCGGGCGAGTGTTGTGTCTTCCACTGACCGTATCGGCGTGATACATTCTGAGAGGGTATAACTCCAGATTCGCATTCTTCGGTCTTGGATATTTCTAGATCTGTTTGAGTTAACAGCGGAGTAGTGCCGCATTCCACAGGTGGCGAGCGCGTGCGATAGCCCGGCTCCAGTATTAATTAACACTTGACTTTTCTTTTCATACCAACCAGTCATTCCGACTGGAGGCACCTCCCGAGTCTTCGGGCCAGGAAGACTGGCCTCGAGCTTAAAGAGAAAAAGAGAAAAAGAGAGTGGGAGAGAGAGAGAGAGAGAAAGAGAGTTTGATGCGAGCTTCGGCGTAAATTGTAATCGAAAAGGGAGTCGTAAAGAGGCCGCAACCCTCCCATTACTCGGATGTATCTTAACCGTGAACAGTCCGCATTGCTGGGATCGTGCCGGTCTACCAGCCGGGGAATTCCCTTCGCCAGCTACTAATACACATACGCGCGCGCGATCTATCCCCTTTCCTATCATTAAGCATCCCTCGCATAATCACCGCGAGTGCACGCCATCACGGAAGCACTGACATACCGACAAGTGTACGTAGTACCTACCAGTATATATACATAGAAAAGACACATGGGAAAGAGAGATGGTGACTTTGCATCTGCGGATTGCAACCGGATTAGTTGCAAGTGCGGGGAATAGAATCGACAACAGTGAACCCCGTGTGACCCCATCGATCGGGCGGTAGATCTTTATCGATGAGAGGGATCGAGAAAAAAGCGTCAGGCTGGCTACATTTGCCGAGCAAAGGATCACCTTCGGGGAAGCCGATGATTCCAGCAGGCGGTGGAGAGTCGGATCCTGGCAGAGCGGAGAAAGGAACGACGTGGGAATACACGTCGCCGCGGATTACGCCCCCTCTTCGGCTCGAGCAGACTCGCACGGCTGGTGGGTGTTACGCGAGCGGCGTTATCCTGCCGGCAGGATCCTCTCTCAGGGTGCTGGAGCGGATCTGTGTGCGATGGTCGAGCGCGGCGGGAGCGCGGGCGGGTAAGTATTCACTTTAGCCCGGTTCGTGACCTCGTATCGCCGGGCATTACAGCCACTTTTTATCGGGGCGCCACGTCAGGGAGGCTGCAATTACTAATTTAGAGGCGAGACCGAGTCGTGCCAAATACCCTCGAGAGGCAAGCAAGCTCGAGGAGAGCAGAGGCGAGCACTGGCGGCTCTCCGAGCCGCCCTCCTTCTCATGTTATTTGTATGAAGCGCCTGGTATGCGCCACGCTGAGAGAGCATCCGAACTCTGGAAGAAGCGCGGATCCGATATACTCACTGCATCTCACGTCGCCACTATGTGTACGTCCATGGATGATGCTCTGGGTAGGTACACCTTCACATACTCGCGTACAGACATACAGACATACATACAACTCGGCGAGATCCAGCCTTCGAAATGCGCGGCGCGCCGCGAGCACTCGCTAATTACATGCCTGTCGCTGCTCTTGAGAGCCATTTCCTAATTGTAAGTGCGAGACTGGCTCGGCCCCTCGCCGATCCCCTTTCAAGCTTTTCATTAAACCGTGTGACGCGTCGATTTAATAGAAACACAAGATTGTAGTAATCGGAGGCTCAAAGAATTTTCGTGTAAAGCCCTGTGTACAGATCAATCATTCCTTTCTTCATTTGACTCTCGCATCAACCAGGTTAAAGGAAGTCCAACGCATCTGGCGCGCCGGGAAGAAGTCGAGGAAGAAGAGAAGCGGCAGTTTGACTTGAGCGGGTAACGCGAGAGGGATAAATCCCCGGCAACCGTGTGCGCTTTTTTACACAGATGTTCCTCGGGTTCTATCGTCGACGATCTGACGCTTAATTTAGAGACTAAGATCGAAGGACCAGAACTCGTGATCGAGGGCGGAACACGTCCGCAGTGCGGGAGGGATTCGGCTTTGGTTCCGAGAGGCGACCGTTCGCTATCGTAGAACAATGAGGGGCTGCTATTAATATTAGCCCACTATCGCTGTGCTATCGCCGGCTTCACACTCCCCACGCACTCGGCTAACACGGCCCGCGTAGGGACATTTTCATTGCATATTAATGGGCCTCATTACTGCCACTCCGCACCGCATTACTCAATGCTACGCCGCCGGGCCGTCTAGTGTTTCAAACGGGATCGAGAGCCGGAAATGCTATTGACCGCGCGGGTTCAAAGTGCGAAAAACTGCCGCACGCCGTCCCTCTCGTCGTAGTATGTATAGTATACCCTCGCGCTAGAGATGTGCGAGGAGGACCGGCGATTAATATTAATTTAGCGTGGCCACTCAATAAATACACCTCAGCTAGTAGACACTCGATACAAGCTGGCGCGGAAATTCAACTCACCGGTTGGCGTCAAGGAATTAATAAGATTATTAATAAGGGAAAGTATGGGAGCTCGTTCGAGGGCGAGTAAGATCGAGCGACGCTTTATTGGCAGTCAGAGCGGAATGCTTTCCTTTTTAATACCTGTCGAGAGGAGAGGCTCTCATCGAAATCTTTGAAAGGGTAATGAGCAGCCTGATTAATCGCTGCCGGGTTCAGGCCGACTCGATTGAATCGATTTGGCATGCTGGGAGTTCAGCGTTGGGGTCGTTCGCGGAGTCATCGTCACCACGTATGCTAGAAAGACGAGGGATACGCGGAGTTAGCTAGCTTCGTCGAACCGAGGACTTTGGTGGACGGTTTCGCGCTACGTTTCAGGACATTAGCTATCGAATCGTTGCCCCGTGTAGGAAATACTTAAATGTCGTGGAGTCTGTGGACTCGGGGGAGAAACCGTTGGCCGGCTGGTGGTTTTATCAGGGCGATATGTCAGTGCGTGACAGCGCGGTGTGTAGACATCGGTCACGGGACGAGCAACATTTCTCACCTCTTAGAGCTTAGGCAGGTAGGGACGTCGGCGCGACGCCGTGTCGAATCGCTCGATTAAATTACACCATTTTTCACGGCCTCGTTCACGTTCCACGAGCGACGCGCGACGTGTCTCTCCCTCTTCCTCTGACATCGCTTCCTCCATTAATCCGCGCCTTCCTGGAGAATACACCCGCCGTCGCCAGGACGAGACTCCCTCGTCGATAACGCTCGTCCTCCTTACCTAATCAGCCCGACACTACTGAGAGAGACACCACGCCATTCTCTTCGCTTCACTTAGCACCAACACTCTTTTTATCTCTAATGAGAGAAAGCTACAAATTCGAGTGATCGCGCCTGACATTTCCCATCTTGATGACAAATCACCGATGTACAGAAGATCCTCCACATGCTAATTCATATTTCTCAGTGAATCCAAGAAGGCTCAGTCAAGAAAGCAGGCATTAGTGGTACTGATTAGAATCAGGAAATATTCAGAAGCGTTTTATTATTAATATTACTTTATTGGGGCTTTCTCGGTTTTCGATAACGATCGTAACCCATATTCGTTTTTGATGAGTGCCGCCCGACGTTTAGTACCAGACTGTGGCGAAGAGGGGATACGACGAGGTGGATGGGCAGGTGGAAAAACAGCGGCGGTAAACGGCGGCCTCACGGCGATTTAATTGCGAGGACATTTCTTATATGGGAGTTATCGGGCGAGCGCACGTGCCGGCAGGACGTACGGCGCGATGGGAGCGACGTGCGAGCGGTGGGCCCGCGGTGCAGGACACAGGCTTAATGGGCCCTGCTTCCCCCACTCCGATCTCGAGTGTCGTCCGATTCGAATATTTTCAATGGTCCTCTTCCGTGCTCCTTATCTAAATGCGATTCCCCGTTATCTAGCCGTTGTCAGGACTCATCACCGGCGCGGCGTCCCTCTTACTTATCCGTGTGTCTGAGAAAGAGGAGGAGAATTGCGGCGAAGCAAGAGTAGCGAAAGAAATCCACATGGAGAGGAGCTCGAGAGAGGACCAAGGATGAAGAAGAAGAAGAAGAAGAAGCGACAAAGAGAAGAGAAACTCCCCGAGCCAAGTTGCAATTTTCTTCGTTCGCCCGGTTGAAGCTGTACCCTACTACGTAGGCATATCCCGGTTCGTTCTCGACTTTAACGTCTGCACTGTCTCGCATCCACAAGAGTGCGCTCTTCTCTCCTCTTGTCTTCTTCATCCTCTTTCTCTTCTTCGTCCCAAGCTGCTGTTTCGTCCTTCTCTGACCAGTTGCTGGCGGGTCCCGGTTTCGCTGCTCCATGCGCTGTATGCACGTTCCAGCGTACACCGGGATAAAGAAAGACAGAAGGAAAAACGTAGAGGCAAAGAGCGAGAAAGAGAGAGAGTAGTCCCCGCGTACGTCCCCGGGACGCCTGTGCCGCGGTGGAGCGGAGAGATCGAGATGCAAAGGAGACCCGCGCCGCTTTTAAGCTCGCCGCCACGAAGCGGATAAATTCGCCCGGGTCCCTCGATCTATTAATTCGAGCCGCCGTTGCATTCCTGCGGGGTCTCGACCGCTGGGCCTCTCTTCGACTCCTCTCGACCTTCCTGCTTTCTCGCGATATTGCCTGCAAGATCCTTGCGTATGTACGCCTATCAGCGTACGTGCGCCTACCTACGTCACCGCCGTAGACGCCGCCGTGTGCCCGACGTGTACCATTCTTTTTTGCCCGTGCTTGTTTACCAGAGACACCGACGACCCCACCGAGTCACTCGGACTCGCATTCCGACCCCAAGAAAATTGGGAGCACCGTACTCGGGTTACTTATGCACGAGGACACCGTTACCATTGGATGAAACCGCTATCGAGTGATAAGGGTTTGCGGTCCCAACGGAGAAGGGTTCGTCGGCAGTGACTATGGACTAGAGAGACAGGATAATACCTGCGAACCAGGAGTAACGGCGAAGTCGAGACACATTGGCGTTTCTCTTGGTTCGACTGCGGTGGGAAGGAAGTTGATAAGGCTTGCCGGGCTATATATAAAATACAATGTTGTAGGATCCCTCGCTATCGCATAATTACTACGCTTTACGGCTGCCTTTACACTTGTTTCTTCACCACTGTATCTCCCGCTCATCTGTGTAACCGGAGATCGCGGGAGAATTCGCCACGTATACGGCTCTCCACCCCGCTTACCGCTGGTATAAATCCGTGCTCACAAGCTTGATTTTTCCGGCCCCCCACCGCTGTGCCAGGCTTGTTCTGCCGCTCTGCCTTTTCTCGCTCGAGCGCGAGAGACAGGCGAAGATAAAGACCTATCGGCAATATAATATCAAGAGCGACGTAAATAAGGATAATGCTACGTAGGAAGGAATATTTCCTGTTAGGCGTGTAGGTGTACCAGTATAAAAGGCAGATTAGATTGGCATTATCGCCAGGAGACCTAGACTTCCTTCCCTCTCGTTGCTTATTAAAAGTTGGCCACTTGCCTTGTCCTATTAGTGATCGGCATTCTTTTTTCACTACATCCGGCCTAGTTTAACCATACGCACTTGTCTCAATTTATTTGATCAACACGACTAACTATCCGTCAAAGTTACGCCTGCGAAAAATTGCTTGGCAGCGTTCTCGCTCGGTGGAGGAGCGGAGAATCACAGGCAATTTGTCACGTCAGAGCGGCTGTGAGGTGAGCGCGCGCTGTCTAGCCGGTGGCAGAGCCATTCCACTGGCCAGTGGCAGCTCCATTCCACTAGCCACCCCATTGACGTCCTCACCGGCGAAGACTTCTCTGATCCGATCGACGCGGGGCTCGCGGAACTTTCGCGTGTTTTCCCTCGAATGGCAAACCGGAAGGGACTTCTTACGATCGACTGATATACTCGCCTCCTTTCCCAGACATTCCGGTAGGTCATGGTCCAGAGGAGAGTAGAAAGCAGGCGGGGAAGTGAGGGAGAAGAAAAAAAATAGTGGGAATTAGAAGGAGATTTTCACGGTAAAGGGATATATAAGATGGATCTAGCTGATCGATCGAAAGATCGGACACAAGGAAGCGGCGGGCGAGCGGTGGATTTTATACGTCAAAGTGCAGAGCGGCCGCACGAATAGTAGGCGATAGAGGCGGAGGAGAGCGTGCTGCCGGGCCCTTTCTCGATTGTGCGTGCCGCGTATGGGGTCGAACCGGATGGCAAAAGGAGCAGCCCGGCAGGAATAGAGCCTCGAGAGCGCGCGCGGTCCCTCTCGCGATGTATGAAGCTATAAATCTCGCGCGACAAATCGCTAGCTCGTTCGTTCGTTCTCAGGCTAATTGTTGGGACGCGCTCGAATACCGCCTGCTATTCCTTTAGATCCACTGGCCGTGTACCTCTGCCGCCTTCTCCCTTGGCTTCCCTGCCGATCGTCGCGTCTCCCTTTCGTCTATCGACATCGATGACCGCGCGATCCATTAATCGATTATTTGTCCTCCTACTCGTTCTCCCGGTGGACTCGAGCGATCGAGAAGGATAGCCTAGCCGATCTAAGCCGCGCGTTCACCATCGTTCCGCGTCACTCGCCGAGGATTATCCTGTCGTCTCACTCATCGCAGGCTGATTTCATCCTTGAAACATCCTATCGCGCAAATCTCTGCGAGCCTTCTTGTATCGCGCGCTCTGGAAGCCCGCGCTTGCGATTGCTCAGTTTCCACGAGTGTTACATCGCCATTCTGAGCGCGTCTCCGCGCGTACATTACGTACCGGGTTGATTTTTACGACTGCAATCCGCTGCCAGATTGAAAGCGGGTAATTGCGATAATTCCTCGTTTTTATTGCGGCACCGGCTGTCTGTCTCACTAACATCGCGACCGTTTGAAATTGTGAACGGGCTGTAATTCACTCATTGACATCATCGACTCTAATAAGCAGCGCCATCGCGCAATTACAGTAGGAGACACGCTGTTCTCCTACTACGTGAATCGGTGACACGATATTGCCTCGGGGGAAAAAGGACTCACTAGTAATAAATAAGTCAAACAGAGCCGGAGTGTACGTATGGTCCACTTGAACTACTGTCAAATATTGGAAGCTACTAATGGAAGTAGAGGAGGGCACTCCTTGCTCTCGCGTTCCATCTCCGCAGTTTAAAAGCCCGTCTTCGTAATGACCACTTGATATACGTAATAGGCCGCTACTCTATTTACCTCGTTTACTCAAGGACTGACCGTAAAAATCGTCAATATTGTCGGCGCGATCAAACGGAAGAAGATTTCGAGGGCAACACTTGTGCCACATATTAATTCTCAGACTAGTCATGCGACTAGCAAAGGGGAGCGAGTACCGTTTTCGCAAGAAATCTTGATTTCTATCATCTTCTGAATCTGTTAAATCTGCAGGTCCGAAGACAGCCAGGTGCAGGTAGGCTAAATTCACTAGGAGTACCGTGTACTCGATCAAACCTGTCACCGAGAGAGGTAAAGGTGGAAGCCGCGGGTTACATTAGCTCGGGGATAATGGAGTTATTGGCTTGTCCCGTGAGAAAATGGAATATTCAGCTATGTTAATACACCTGTAGAAGCCGAGTGATCCACAGATTATTTGCGCTCGAACTGGGGTAACACCGGCAGATGAACGGATTACCCTCCGCCTATCTGGCATTACTCATCTGCCGACCTCTCCAGATGACGGCAAAGCGCGAGCTGCTGGGGAGCAAGAAGAGGTAGCTCCGGGAGAAATCCAAGAGTAGCCGTGTCCATTATGGCCTGCATATAGTTGTAAAGAAACTTTCTCATGCGGCGTAAACAGTGAAGTTGCCAGGTATTGCGGGATAAATCGAATTGCAGGTCACGAACTCGGCACGAGAGGGCGTACAGATGTGTACGTCAATTTTTTTAGGAAAGTCCTTCGAAGCGCTCGTAAACTGGCAAACAGGTGCACGGGATGCTAAATTTTATCGTCAACTCATGCGACAGGGTCTTCATGTCGGAGTCATCTCTCCATTTACGACACTCACCTCACCCAAACTCGGGAAATAAATTATCGGGCGATGGCAATTAAAACTTCCTTCCAGTAAAGGAACGCGGCGCCTGGCTTTATTACCGTGCGTATATCAGGGATCTTGTTGGTGCTTGGATTTTCAAAGCGGATCGATTGGGCGATTAAAGCGAGTGCTTGACTCTGCTGCATTGCCAGGGCGAACGGAAGAAAAGCTGCTGGGGGAGTTCTCCTTAACGGTAACAGCGAGGACACAGTGGCGAGAGAGCGAGGTTCACTTTTCCGAGAAGGGTGGCTGCTGGCAAATCGGCTTGGGGACTCTCTCTATTTCTTCGTGGTCTTATTGCCAACGAAGAGTCGGCCCCTTTACTGTCCGCGGCCTAGACGCCCGTCCGGAAAGTCAAACAATGCGACGTGCAGATTCCGCCTTATTTACTTCGAGCGGGAACCCGAGGAGACCGAAGCACATGCAAAGCACGCCTTGTCATTTGCTCCCATCTGCTCGTGGATCGGTTCGCCTTCGCGGAAATCCCTCCTCACTTCCTTCTCACTCTCTTTCTCTCTCTCTTTCTTTCACTCTTATTCTCGCTCGAACTCTCATCATTGTCCCTTCACGTTGGAGTGCAATCAATCAGCTGACAGAGATTTCAGTCGCCACTGGTGATGGTAAATGCTCTTTCGAGAGTTCGCGAACATCGCATGGTCTAATAGGAATCTTAGCTACTTTGGCATTGCAGCAAACACCTTGACAAATCCAATTGGCTCTCTTGTGTTCGACACGACGACCCTGCGAGCCTGGGATCGCGCTCGGCTTTATTAGCAGCGCGAAGCCTGTGTTTACGGGAAATAGCGCGCGGCAATTTTCATATTCCCTCGAAATCGTCCGCTCCTATCCGCCGACATAACACCTCGCCGCTTATATAATTTTCTCCGACGGCGGCGGGTACCGACGGGTCCGCCACCCCGTTAATCAAATTGAAAACGGCGTTTAAGTCCGGGGCGTGGGATCGGGAGATCACGCTACATTAAATCTCTCGGCCTCGCGCCGCCCGATCTTGGAAACAATCGGATGGCAAAGAGGTCGCACCATCCGGGAGATGCTCGACTCGGCGAATGATCGATCGCTTGCTTCATGCTCGGATAATAGACGCTGTAACAACAGCAGCTTGTAATCCTCGGCTTTTCGCTTCGATCGGACACCACTGGTCCATTTCGTACTCATTTTCCACGTTATCGTCGGCTAGTTAGTTTACGAGAGGAAGATGAGGCTGTGCGTGAAAACAGGGCTGGCAGTGGCGCGCCTTCGAAAAGCTGCAGCGTGCGAAGGGCACTATTAATTCTGATTTAGGGTTCCGTTATGCGCTTTGTGTGGTCCCCATATATCAGGCGGTGCTATCGCTCCCTGCAAAGTACGAGCGCCTTTAAACCGAGTGAGAGCTTCTCCCGTACTCGCGGCGAGCGAGTCTTCTTCCTACCTTGCGCCTACCGGATGAATAATTTGGCTGCAATCTTAATCCAATGACGCATGGGCTCGCTACCTCTTCTACTGTGACTCCTCTTCCCTTCTACACCCGGTGAACCCACCGGAGCCTGCTTTGCCCTGATTAAAGACTGCCTTCTCTTCTCCCTGCTCAGCCGGCAACTCGTAAATCTCCCGCTTTGCTTCCCCACTGATTTGCTCTGCCCGACTTTTCGCTGATTACGAGACTTCACCGCCGACGTCAACTGGGAATTACTTGGCATAGGGCGCTTCCAGGCACGATTCATTTTAATCAAGCACTAAAGAAAAATTCGACAGATCCTTGGCACCCGGTGTGATTTGGCTCCTCCCCGAAGGTCAACACATCGCCGGGAATTCTACCGAATGGTTTGTAAGCGTGCGTGGAATTCGTGCCGTAAATCAGACGTCGGGAAACCAGAGAGAGAGAAAGACGACGGGGCGCGTTCCTGTTGCCGGTCGACGCTGGACGCAGTATAGTATTTCGCGGGTGGCGAATGTTGGCAGTATTTTTCTCGTCGAAGGCTGCCTTCCGTGAGCAGCCTTTACTCCCTTCTTAAGCTTCCCTGAGAGTGCACAGTTAAAGCGTAACACTGGCGAATTGGGCAGTGAGGGTTTCGGAGACCACCGAGCAGCAACAAATTGCATTGTTCGCCGATGTCACTGTCCTTCGCCACCTTACTTAATGGTACTGTTGGTCCCTGTTCTGCCTCCGGAGAACACGCCTTCACTTTGACGCTACTCTACCCCGGACAACCTTCTCCCTTCTTTCTCGAATTCTTCCTGGCATTCTTGGTACTTCTAATAAAGCACTCTTGGTAAGAATGTCTTCTCTCCTTAATAGAGCAGAAGTCGAATATTTATAGAGAGGTCGAACGCCGGTAGAAGAGTGAGAGTGGTAGAGGCTGAGTCATTCGAGAGAATAATTCAGTTCAAACGCCTATCAGGCTAGGGTCAATGGAGAAATCGGGTTGAGCATAGTTGGCGGAGGTTTCCGCGAGGCTCTCTCTTTCTCTCGGGGAGAGTGGAGGTCTTAAGTGCTCTGTGGTCTCAATCGGTGGAGCGGCTCTCGGTGCTTAGGTCGGAGTAGCGATGCAGCTACAGGGTGGAGAAGAGTAGCACGGCCGCGCGGTGCCGAGGTCGGGCAATAAGGAACAGAACGGTTTTGCGGTTCGGCCTGGTGGTTCTCCTTGTCTCGAAGGGACCACTGACTATCCCTCGTGTCCCACCAGTGTGCGTACGTACACCCGGGCACGCCGACCATCATCAAGAAATATGATGATTGCAGGCTGCTACCATTTACAGTAGTGCGGTTTTGTCTCGCAGGCCGGCGGTCCCTCCCGGCAAGCTATGTCTCCTCGCGTGTGCTCGCTGTTCTCTTCACCAGAGAACAACGTCGTCTTCTTGCTCCCAAGACTCACTCTCGAAACTAATGCGGATTCTCTACCCCCACGGTATTTTATCTGGTGAGCGTCGGAGCCGATTACAGAGGACGGCTAATTTCACGATCCTCTCCCACGAACTCTCTCACGCCCTGTCGCCAACTGCGGTTAGCCCTCCTTGGTCCTGCGTAGATTTACCTTAGGCTTTCCCGTGCCCGGACTCTGTCCTTCGCTCCTTTATGAAAGGTGGAGTGCAAGACTACCGCGAGAGAATGTGGTCGCCCGGAGATAGAGAGTGAAGTCGGATGAGTGGCTAGTTGGGTCGACGATCGGTCGCCGGAGGATGAGAGAGTCGCACGGAAGCCAGGATCCATCTCAGGTCGGCGAGAGCGAAGGGTGCGATCATTGGCATCCGCAGGAGCCAGCTCGGTCGAGACGTCGGTTGGTCGGCAGGAGTCACCCTGTGCTCGCGCCTTTTCGTAAGCGATAAATCATCGCGTGGCACCGGCGGCCCTCGCACAATGCCGTACTAATCTTCCATCACGCACGCACGATATAACTACGCCCGCATGGCGTCCCGTGATTTACCATCCTGCGGCTAGCCTCCATTATGTATGGGGCACGGTGGAAACTGTTGAGAATACACGGTGCACCTTGCACTACCGATAGTCGGGTGTACAGTGCCCGAGGAAAGTAGCCAGGCGGACATCGATTTCGTCCTTCCTTCCTTTTCGCTCCTAGTCTCCAGACGATGCCAGAGTGCGGTACGGCTCTTCTCGCATGGGACTTTGCCCGTAAGGATCTGGAGTATCGATCTACCCTAAGGATTTTTCTATCAGCCAGCAAGCTCGGTGGACGTTTCTCTTGCTAATTTAACTCGAATGCCGACCCGTTATCTTTGAGATAGTTGAGGGTAACGCAGTAGAGAGGAGCCGGGCACACACGGAGAAACCCAAGGGAGACGGTTATTAAAGAAGCCAGAATGCGCATGAAGGATCCCGATTCGATCGGTTGTATATCTCTTCTAATTCTCCAATGGCGTTATTACGCACACGCGCGGTCTTGCGCTGATAATCGAAAGAGAGAAAGAGAGAGAGAGAGAGGCCGCGCAGGCTGGCTTCGTCGCTTTTTGTATGGAAAGTAACCCTCCGGCTCGTTACGATGTTCTTGTTCCAATCTTCATTGACATTATAACGACCCGGCTGATTCTTTATCGGCGAGCGGACCTTACTATACGAGCAGGAAAACCGCTGGCAAACGAAGAGCGAAGGAGCCCGAGAGCTCGAGAGATCGAGGGAAGCCGGACTGAAGGAGAGAGAGGCAGAGAGACAGATCGAGTGCCAGTGTATCCGTGGAAATAAGGAGATAACGATATTTGCGTGTACATAACTTCAGCATCCGATAGGAATAGGTCGCGCTCGTTGTCGTCCCCGTTGCCGTCGTTAGTAGCTCCGGGGAAATATCCCCCCGAAGAATGGAGCAATAAAGGACTTCGCCATATATGTCTATTCGCCGGATGGTCTAACAACCTAGCATCAGGGATTACAAGGATTAAATGTACCCGCCGAGATAATAAAGCACCGGGGTCATATGCATTCTGATAAGAAAGAGCAACTGAAACCCACCACCGGTCACCATCAGAACCTTTACTTTCCTTCTTCGACTTCCAAGCTCATTCAGCTAGAATGGCAAGCTTCCCTTACAAGCTTATGTCAGCATTGTTAACCCGACAAACTTTTCCTCCTATCGGAACACGTGTTCTCTCAGTCCTTGAAGTTCTCCGGCCGCCCTCGCGTAAACTCAAGAATGATAAGTACGTGGGTCGAGTGTAATCGGCTTACATTTTCTGTGGAAACTTCACTGTATCAGAGACTTCTCCCAACAGGGTAAACTCGACAGAAGTACAAGGCTGTTTGTAACGTAGAAGATAATGGAAGAATATATGCGCGTTAAAGTTGAGAAATACAGACGATTTTCTTGGAATAACAGCTTCTCGATTGGGAATTCCGGCTATTTGTACTAATAGTGGAATCGACTCGAACAATCAATGTACCCATCATCATCAAAGAGTATCGATATTCTATTGGAGTGTGTTAGTACACATGTTTCGCATCTCGTTGGTAAGGACTACTTGCAAATTGACTTTGTTACCCGCACGCATCGGAGGGCGCAGTAGTTGCCGCTCGCCGCGGACATCATAAATATCGAAAACAATCTTAACGAGTGCCTCGCGCGCTACAGGAAAATTATGGCCGTTTAATCAAAACGGTGCGGCGGAATGGCTCTCAGTGTTGCTGGCCGTCGGGTTTGCAGGTGTAACTCGGCGCCGGGTTGCGCGAATTAATCGGTCCTTGCGTAACGAGCTGTGCGAGAGAAACGCAACGAGGATATCTAAAGTCGCGAACCAATCCTGATCGAGCTAATAATAACAGTATCTCTATTGTAAGCATGGCAGACATGGTAAGGGGAAAAGTCCACTCTCTTCTGATTCAGCACATTTTCTTACTCGCAGAAGAATATTACTGGAAAGAGTAATAGGTTTGAAACAATACGCTTATGAACTAGCGCCTTCCTAGCTAGGATTCTTAAGCTGTCTGCCTTGAGATTAAAGGCCGTCTGGCTGAGAAAGATCAACGTGCCGGCGCCAAGCTGCATGTTGTTTTCTGAAAGGCCTCACACTTCACACCTTGCGGCTTGCTTATCCATAGAATGATGTCAAAAAAGGATTCTATATCCTTGTTGATAATTACGAATAGCCTCGCAACGCGTAGCACTGAATCTTACACTATTTCGAGACTGGTGATGCAAAGTATCGTTGAGAGCGACCCTGGGGTGAAGAGTGTCCTACGAATGAATGTTAGGAACCGATCTGGAAGTACAGGGCATAGGTCAAGCTCGAATGGCGCAATCGAGAGAAAGGAGCAAGCTTCTTCTGCCGGCTTTCGTTTCGATTTCATTAATGGATCGGGTGCGCACTAATGCGACTGTGTTTGCCGAGCACTCGGCTCGCATTAAGAGAAGCTGGGAGCGCGAAGGCCTGGGCACACGCGTCGTTTCGCGCGCTCGAGAACGCCATGGTTCCTCCTTCTCCTCTCTGCTACCGCCTGCTGTCTCCTTGAGAAGAAGACGGAAAGGGTTCGTTCTCAAGCGTGCAGTTCCATTTTCTGCGGTTTGCTTCGTGTGTTTCCTTGTTCCATCCATCCCCTGTCTTTCTCTCTTTCTCCCTTTCTCTCTCCTACTCTCTCAGTCTGTGAGTCGAGCGACGAGCGTACGGACTAGCGAGGAATTAACACTTCTGGCAGCGCGCGCTTAAAGGACTCGAGCGGGTTTGCTTATGCTAATCCGGGCAGGAGCGGTTCCAGTCGCGCTCGTCGCTCGTCGCCGACGCTTCAAATATATTAATTAACATCGTCATTAAGCGAAGCGCGCCTACCTGTTGCCGACACACACGCACACACATACGCTCCTCTCCTCCCTGAAAACCGGTGTACATGTAATTCTAACTGAGCGACTACCGCGACACCCTCCTTCTCTGTCTCTTCTCTCGACTCCTGTCTTCCCGTACTTGTGATCGATAGCCGGGGCATCCTCGCACCCAAGGATTTCGTAAGCGCGCTCTCACTCTGTGTTTGCTAATGCATAATCCGACTAGTCCGACGCAATTGGCGAGTTCTCCACCTGACTTCGCACGTACCTTCGAATTCGCAAGGCGCAGCCGCTCTCGGTAGAGCGACTGGAAATATCTCACGAGGTCGCGTCGCGCCGAATTAACGGTAAGATTATGATAATGGGGGATTAAGTAACGAGTCGACGGGTATTCTTTCCACCCGACAGGAAGACGCATGTTTAATGCCGGATGATCGTGGTCAGAAGCAACTAACCGAGTTACAAAGCAACGAAGGCCACGTGTAAAAATCGTGATGGGATTGAAAAAAATTAAGAACGGTATCATAAGTCGGTGTAACGGTAATTAAGGCTTGGAACGATCGTTCGATATGCTTGGTCGCCAATCATTTTCACCTTGTATCGAGAGTGGTCCGTGGAAGCGAAATATGGCCTATCGCGAACGGCGAGCACACCGGTTCTTAACTCGTTGTTCGATGCAATCGCCCCGACGATACACGATCGTCCTAATTAGGCGGTAATTAGATTCTGTTCGGTGATTCGGGCTCATGCACTCGACAGTCGACGAGGAGAATGCACACTACGGGGACGACCTTCTTGCGGAACTCGCCGGCCCGAACTACTCGCCGAGAATCCCCCTAACTCCTATTCGCAAGCGCGCATTCCACAACTTCCACTCGCACAAAAAGAGTCCACCCATCTAATGTCGAGAATGCACACAGCAATCGGAGGAATAGGTGGTCCAGAACGAAGTGGGATGGAAACTTAAATCTATCTCAAGTGGCAGAAAACGCGGGAGCAAAGTGGCAAAAGGTCAAAGGTGCGTTACGGATTCCGTGGTGCCTGGGCTCTTTCTAAATTCCAAAGGAACTGCAGTATGCTCCTGGGACGCCACCCTCAGGATCCGGCGTCGCTTTGTCCGCGGTTATTTACTGCCACCGTGACAGCGCCCGCGTAAATTATGGCGAACTCGCCTTTCATAAATTCCACCGACGAGATATGGAGCGACAAATTCAACTCCCAGGACCCGGCGCCCTGCTCGTGAGTCGAGTTGGATGTCTACCGGGCAGTATGGTACCACGGTTACACCTACACCTACACTGGCAACTCCAGGATCGGATGAAGAAGAGCAGAGAAACGGTAGCGCGAGAGTAGCCTCGCCTCTCTTCTTAGGGGCGCGCACCGGCCGGATATGTTGGAGAACGCGCGTGGACCACTGCGGGACGCAGAGGCCTTTAGATTATCATTTGTATGGCGACTTCCTGCTGCGATAAACGCACTACTACCGGCACCCTCGGCTTTCTGCTCGATAGCCTGATACCGATCCAGTGTGGAATTCGGCGCACTATGTGGATCACAAGAAGAACGCGTATACCAGCTGGTACACAGAGAACCGGCTGCTGGTGCTGCTGCTGCTGGTGCTGTTGCTGTCGTTGTCGTTGGTGCTACATGTGGAAGAGCAGAATATTTCAGTGAGAGACACGGGGGAGATGCGGGTACGGATTTATAGGGGACACCGGACGATAACAGTAACCCACTGTTCCGCGTGCTAGAGTCTTGAGATCGCGCGCGCTCCTTGTTATTTATCACGCGCGTAATATGCAAACGCTTTCGATTACTTTTTCGCGGCTGCTCTGTCACCGCATACTCTCTCTCTCTCTCTCTTTTTCTCTCCCGGTCTCCTGGACACCATGCTAGCGGCGGGTAATTAATAGGCAACGCGATAGATAAGTGCTGTGGGGAAAGGTCTCAGTTTTACTGCGCGAGAGCTAACGACAAGCCGGCGGAATGGTGCGAGAAGAAACGTCGCATTACTACCGTATACACACAAACATTTCTCGCACACTCTTTCTTTCTTCTTCTTTTTTTTCTCCACGATGGTCGAGAGTGTCTCAGCTTTATCGGCGCGAAGGACATCTAAAGTCTGCTATTACAGAATGATATTGGACCGTTACGATCTCGTGCGGGAACACTAAATAGAGACCTTGTTACCAGGTACCACAGGTAGATACACTTGCTAGTAAATCGGCGGGTAAGGGGAGTCGGAGGTTCAGTGGCGGCCGGTGAAATCCGGCCCAGAGGCGATCTTCAGCGAGTGGTTGCGCGCCTTGGGCTGCAGCGTATGGATTTCAGGTGGCGGTAAAAATGTGTAACATCGGGAAAGAAGAGGCGATGGAGGTGAAGAAGAAGGAAGCAGGCGGGAAGTCGAAGGAGGATAGGCGGGAGGATCGATGGAGGATGCGGGGGATGCTGGCCGAGATCAGGGCGAAGGGAGAAGGGCGGCGGTGGTGGCCGAACGATGCCGAGGAGAGAGCAGCGTGGAGATCCCAATCTTGCGTGGAGGCCTCTCGAGCAGTGAGTAAAAGGTGGCTAACATCTCGAACATCGTCCCTGTAATCTAATGAGCACCTGCTAGGTGCGCCGCCTACACTCTATATATAGGCAGGCGCTTCTATGTGCCGTACAGTGTATGTGCTCTCCAGGGCCGTATTCATCTTCGATCTCATCTTCGACTGCATTTTTCTTATCTTCCTTAACCTCCCTCGCAGTTTATACTCAACGATTAATACCATATACGACACTCATCCCATCCAATCAATACCTGTGCTCTAGTTATGTCAGTATACTCTTCAAGGTACAATATAACATTTCCCTTACATGATGGACGAGAGTGAATAAAATGAAGTATCATCATTGACACCCCAAGGATACATTGAGTGAAGAAGAGAAAGAACGAACTACGGCTAGCAGTGAAGCGGGAGCAATAAGGGGTTGGAAGAAGGAGCTTGGTATATCGGATATCAACGGGAGGGAAGACAAATAGCGAGAGGCAGTGCGCGAACGTTCTCTTTGCGAGGGCATCCACCGCAGGGCCGTATATCCTTTCTCGAGATCTCGAATCCCTGACGGATGGCTCGCACTGGCGTAGACACGCTTCCAAGTTGGTATCAACAGGAGGGGGTGGGTGGAAGAGGGGTCGCGGTCGAGTTGAAGAAAGATAAAAGGAGAAGGGGAGAGAGATCAGGAGAGGGTTCGTGTCGCGCGACGGCCCTGTGCCTCTTCACCGTCAAACAAACGGCGAACGTATAGTCCGACACCCGGGGATACGTATATACGAGGAGACGTACACTCGGATCCCGAGGAGAGGAGCACGGCTATATGTTATGAGGGTACAGGTGCCGGTTTATCCTCCTTCTCTCCGTGTGCGTCCACCTCCACCTTGTCCCTCCGCTTGCTGCAAAGCGTTCGCCAGCGTTGTCTACGCTAACCTCCTCTCGGTTCTCCTTTTTCTCCTTCCTCCTCCTTCTCCTCCATCTCCTCTTTCTCTCTACCACTGTGTATGTAGTCCTCCGCTCTTCGCCAGGCGTTCGTCGCCACTGCTCAGCCTGCTGCTGCTCCTTCGAGACTCTCCTGTTATCTCTCTCTCTCTCTCTCTTTCTGTGAGAGAGGAGGTCTGTCCGATGCGAGAAAGCATCCTCACGTATGCGTGAGGTCGCCGCGAGTGCGGGTGAAAGTTTCGTGCGGGTCACCTGCCGACTGCTACCCTGTACCCCACCTCTAACTCGTTGTCTGGCTACACCTAGATCGCACGATGGTCAACAAGAACGAAATCCGGCTCTCACTCCGTTCGAACACCGCTCCGAATGACCTGGCGTTCCTTCTCTTTCTCTTTTATCAATGAATCTATTCAAAAAGATTGACTTACTCAATTTTAACTTGATCGCGTATACAACTTATACAATGTTTACTGTTAAAGGATTAATTGTAGTCGTGTTTTTGCAGTTCTCTGAATATAAGGCAATTAAGTGAGAGTCGAGAATAGTTGATAGGAAACCCTTATATGGCGGCACCCTCGAATCTTCGGTCTAAAGAAATGTTTACCAGGAACTCGGCTAGTGCCTAGCACGGTTGAAACTCGCCTGATGGCGGCGATCGTTCTATCGGATACACGGCGGTTCGGCGAATCGGTGAAAGCGCGTCGGGTGTAACATTGTCGCGAGGCGTGGGTCGCGGGGTTAGGCGGCATATACGCGATTTCGCTATCGCGAAACTCAAGGAGCCAAGTGGGGACTGCTAGACGCCGTTCGTTAGTTCGATGTATAGTATTCTCTAGCATAAAGCCCGAGCCGAGCATGCACACGTTTCACCGAGGAGAGACAGCGAACCCTCTTTACAGCGGCGCCTATACAATCCCAAAGAGGAAACTCTTGTCATTCTATGAATAAATGAACTGGATTCTGCTTGATACATGGGTTTCTTGTTTTTTAGAACGTCGAGTTGTACTTTAGTACTTCAAATAAGGGGTCGATGAATAGAATGAAGAAAATTACTTGGAGTGGGTTGAAGGGTGAGCATAAGAAAAGATTTAAGTATGGAATATCCAAGAGAATCTCGTAAGTTTGTTTCAAAAACCGCTATTTTGGATCGCAAAACTATCTTAAAAATGGAATTAACACGACGCAACGGATTTGCAGGTGAGCATAGCGGTAATCTGTATAATTGGTAGAGGCGAAGTCCAATAACTTGGAATGAGTTAGTATCGGTGCGTCGTGAGGCGAGCACTAATCGTGTATTGCCAGATCGACATTCTCAGGCGTCTGAATTATTGTTAATTGACTCGTGCTAGTGATTATCATAAATATTACGAAAATATGAAATCTAAATATTCATAGGACCATCGCCAAATTATGGCAAGAGACGTAATCGATGCCGTGCCCATTTCGAGACTGATTTTCTCAAAGAGAACTCATTTACGTTGAACAAACTACGACTGAGAACTAAGACAACGTTTTCTTGCGACAATGAACTTTGGTCGCGTGTAACTCGCTTCATTGTCGAGCAGTCACGCGTGCCGCGTTCCACTGCGAGAGAAAGAGAGCTACGTCTTCGAACCGAGCAATTATTTCAGTTGAGACGCATTGTCACGATATGACACGTGCGAGGTCGCTCGGGAATAACGTTTTTCTTGACCAAGTCAGTGAAAAAGTGCTCGGTTTGCCTGGCGGCGACGGAACGCCCGCTGGGATACGCGTCACGGCTTGGCATGTTCATTAAAAGAAGAAGAAGGTACCACGTGCCTCCTCCACTGTGTTTGCGCATAATTCAATGAGGCGTGCACACTGTACTGGCCGCGTATGATGAGACTCGGTGACCAGGCACACCGAATGCGAGAGGATAATCCTCGAAACGTGGGCATATCCGATTGGTAAGCATGCCGAAGTAATTACTGAAGAGCCTTCCAGAGTGCAAAGTTGAGATCGGTGGAGAGGACGCTCGGCGAAGTAGTATCGGATCGTACGTGGTCGGACAAGAAGGCGAGGGAGAAAGAAGAAGCACGAGAGAGTTGATCGAAGGAGGTTCTAGGTTCTGATTTATGCCGTGTGCTTTATGAGCTGGCTGCCTCTCCCCCAGGAAGTTCGGCGAGTAAGTTTTGTCCTTCCACTTATTATCGAAAGAAACAAGTATTCGCCACAACTTCGAACTTATCCCGTTTGAAGTTGACCCCGGAGTGATCGGCTGGCATTCCTCGCCTTTTCACTCACTCTCGAAATGCGCTTGGTGCATTGAATGCACCAGCAGCACTTGACGGATTTAAAGCCGGCAATGAAAGGGCGATTTGGAATCGCATCGCAAACGGCGCAGTTCCGCGCAAAGGATTCCACGGAGCATTAAGGGCGCTGCTGCGATCTCTTTCGAGTTCGAGCGCGTCAGACGCGCGCGCGCGCACGAGCTCGGCTTGCAAAATAAATCTTATTAGCCCGTAGGAGTATTTTTGCACGAGGAAGGTATGTTGATTGCGAGCAACGATGCGCGTAGAGCCGCATAGATGCCCCGGTCGCATAGCTCGGCCCGCGCTCTGCACTCCAACTATGCGCCATACTATAATGCCGCTCTCGAGAAGGGCTCGCTCTCTCCCCGAGAGCGACATCGGTTAAGCGATGCTCCCGAGCCTCCGGGACGTACGTCCACGGATTAGTTGGCTCTCCTAAGAAGCCCGATAACCCGCGTGGACACGTGGGAAAATTACCACACGGACTCCCCCGGCCGATTCCTCAATCCGGCCTGGTGTCCATTGTGACTTCAAGATTTACATACCACTATTGATTTATCTCGAGCCGCCCGCGGTAATGGTGCTCTCAAGGTACGACTTAGTCCTTACGGTCCATCCAGTCTCCGTCCTTCTCCCTCCAGCCGTCTGGCACGGTCCTTCCTACGGAAAACTTCGGAGAAGCGAAGCGCGCGATGTGATCGACCAGCGGAAAGTCGAGCGACGTGAGTTACGAGCCGGCGGGATCCTTTTATTGTTTCGATGCATTTATCACTTCCGGACACAATTGAATCTAACTGTCCCCCGCTATCCTGCTAAAACCGTACAAGGGCCGCAGCATGCTCTCGGACTTATCGTCGCGCGGATTATATGGCGGCAATCAATTCGAAGGAAATGATTGCACCGACCCGGCACTTACTTTCCACAAGGCGCGCGCGCGCCTATCCCGCATGTCTGGCGGGGAATAATTAAGCGGACGCAATTTAGCCTCTGGCGGGGGGGCTTTACGACGCGGGTTTCACTTTCTTCCTGAGGTAGGTCAGGAAAGCGTCGGCGACGTTTCTAAATCATCCTGGGATGTCCTGCGGCCAGGAAAAAGTCTTCGGGGATACGGGAGAAAATTATTAACTCGAACTGCGTGTGATCCCGCCGAAGTTATGTAAGTCTCTCTCAACATCTTCCAGCAATAAGGACAGCGTATCCGCCCGCAGCTCTTAGCGAACATACGATGACTTTTTCCTGACGTGCGATCGCTCATAAAGCGCACACTGAAATTATTCGGCGTTGTAGATTACAATTTTACGAGCGACACCACCGGCGCAGCTTCCACCCGTGTGTGTTAGGCTGTGTCGGTGTCGCCGTGGCCGGCATCAACGGGCACGACACACTCCGTGAGATCTCCTTCCTCTTTAGTCGAGGCTCTTCCTCCTCCACGAGTCCTTTGCGCCGGCTCGCGATGAATGGTGAACCGTTTTCTGCAGCTGTTTTACGAGCGAATTCCTTCACGGGCTTCACTCACTGGCGCGATACCTAAAAGAAGCCAAGATGGCCTCAAGCTATTTTCGATATTTCTGGGAACGCCGTGTGTCCTCGCAGGTGGAAATAAATCGACAAGGAACATTTGCAAAGAGTACTGACAACCATCTGGTCGCAATAGCTATAGGAATGATACGGGACCAGTCATGGTCAAAGGTCAAACCCCTATAAGTTGAAAGGGTAACCGTGTCTGGTTCTACAGGGTACATATTAGTACATCGATATAATTGCTACTACATAAAGGATCCAAGAGAAATACTAAATGTACAATTGTTCGAAATTTCTTCATTCCACAAATCATTGTTCATCTCGGACAAGGAAGCATATTGGCCGGGGGTCCCCTTAAAGGTGGAGGACAAGGTGAGGAGTTGAGGAGGTAGGATTGGAGGTAGAGCTACTCCTTTGGGAACGTGCTGCAGGGCCACGGCGTACGGGAAGGAGCAGTATCCTGGATACACCGGCATCTAGATACTTCCTTGGCGAGCTTGAGTCCCGTATCTGAGCGTAGATCGGAATTCAGGTACACGGTAGCACTACCTCGAGGCGCACAGCTCGTGAACACCACCTCCGTGGAGACTCCGCCGCGAGAACACACAGAGCCAGCGAGGAACCCGGTGAGGCCAAGAGAGAGGGAGAGAGAGATAGAGAGAAAGGGAAGAAGGGTACCATAAGGGACGAAAAGGAGAAGCAGGAAGAACGCAAGCTTCAGAGAAAGATGCCGGTCCCAGGTGGAAGGAAGAGAGAGGAGTCGGAGTTGGAGAACGGTTGCGGTGACTTCAGCCCCGGCGGCGGCTCTGGCTGCGGCTCCACGAGGTCCACGGTGATCTACCGTCTCGAGCCAAGCCCCTCATTAACGCCTTTGCTAAGAAATTACACGCAGTCGGTGGCAAACAAGAGCAAGAAGGTGTCGGCCGTGCTCGTTCGGATACACGAGACCTTCACTTCACCCTCCTCTCTCTCGGCCGTCCTCCCTCTTTACCGATTCTCCCGTTTCCTCACTATTTCTCTCGCCCCCCGACCTTTTCTCTCTTTCTCTCTCTCCCTCTCTCTTTCCGCCTGCGACCAGCATGTCCTGGTGCCCTCCCTTCGCGTTCGACACCCCCTTTATACCACTTCTACTCAACGGAGCGTGCGAACCTCCGCAACCAATTCGATCGAGATTCTGGGCCAGATAGCCCGACCACTTTCACACCCTTGCTGCCTGCTCACCCTAACCCGAGGTCCATCGTGATCAGGGATTCACACCTTCCACCATGAACTTCCGGCCCTTTACTCCTTCTGGACTTCTCTCGAAATCATGCTAGAGTTCACGCTGAATTTCCAAGCTACCTTTTGCTCGACGAGTAAGTACCTTGGTACTTTGGGATGTAGCGGTGCAATGTCTGTCACACGGAAGGGAAAGATGAAAGTCCTTCTCAGGAGTTCGGCGATAACGGCGACACGTGTTTCAGTGCGGCGAATGTGCGAGGACCGAAACACCCGGCAGATACACGTGGTACTAACAGTACCCGCTGGCAGGATAATTAATTCGTAGACTATCGCAGCGGGCGCGCGCGGCCACTCGGAGCGCCGGTGCACGCTGCGTCGGCTTTCGCGTAAATCTGATATCGCGCGTGCGCGATCGACTTTTCCTTAATTACACGCGGAGAAAATGGCTGCGGGATGGAAAGTCGACGAAACAAGGATTCGCCGGTAGTAAGGTAAATCGGCGGACAGGTAGAAAGAAGCATACATTTATGCGGCGACGACGGTGGCGGTGGCGGCGGCGGCGGCGGCGGCTTGGGTCCGTTCGGCCAGTGACCCGATGATTTTCGGATAAGCGGCGAAACGCACGACCGTCCGCGGTGCTCTATCACGAGGCTACACAGCGGTACCCTAGAGCAGCGTCGTTGTTTTCCTAGACACGCGGCGATACCATATTCCGATATGCCATCTCGGTTCGGCCTCACATCGCGAAGGCGCGCAACCCGTGTTTCTTCCCGCGTGCTCGTGAAACAATCTCAAGTCCGTCCCAACAAGATTGGGCCTCGTTTCTCCCTCTGCGTCCGGCTGTCCCCGTGATCTCGCCTCTCCTTCTCCCCCCGCGATCCGCACGGACGCCAGCCGGCTCCAGATGCTGCTCTCCTCGCTGTCCCGATGAGGCCCCGGGCCCCGGGCCTCCTCCACCTTCAACTTCTTCCGCTCTTGCGCACCGCGCGTCTGCCGCCTCATCGCTCGCTCCGCTCTCGTGTTCTTCTTTCTGCTCTTACTCTCCACTGTCTCGAGAGTAGAACGCGATTCACCCACATCGGTCACTCGCACGATCCGCCCGACGACATTCGACAGCGGGGGGTCGCGATGTTTCCCGTCAGTACGTCAGTCATTTCGATCGTAACACCGAGCACGTCCGGGCAAGTGAGGCCGCGGAAGGGCCGAGCGAGCGAGAGGAAACACAGGGGGGAAAGAGTGAGAGAGGGAGAGGGAACAGCACGCCACGGAAGAAGATCCCGGGGCCCCGACGGGCCCGTAGGAACTCGGGCGATGAGCGTTTCTCTGGATATGAAGATCGAGCTCGAATAACATCGTTGAACCCTGCGCCCGTCGCGCCGGCACGCTGCCGGATGCGAAAGTTAATGCTTTCGTCCGGTGCCCAGCCAACACGGCACAACAATTTACTTACATGGGACTGACAACTCTTTTATAGTATCTATTACGTGGGAACCCAATCCATCTTCCACTCGGCGCGCGAGCACGCGTGCTAACCACTTTAATGATTGAGAAGTCAGCGGTACCTTCCACTACCGATCGATGTCGCCGCTCGCTTGTTAACAATCCGTGGATTAAATCGAGAATGAATTAAAGATCGTTGAAATGGCAGCGGTGCGGCGTCTACCCCTTTATGGGTAACAAGCCGATTGCCGTAAGGAGAGCAGCGCGCCGCTCTCATGAACGTTGAGCGTGGTGCCAGGCGAGTGTAGGCGTGTAGAGAAGTAAGGGAATGTGTTCCCGTGTCTGCCAGATGTCTAAATGTTGACAAGCCTCGGCGAGCAGCTAATAGCCGTTTAATAAGATTACGTCTCCGCCGGATGGTCGGACGGGCGGACTTGACGTGGTTGGAACACATTCACCAAGGTCCGTTTGTGTTCTTACGGCCTCGTTTTATGGCGGGCTCGCTCCGAGCGTACATAGGTTCTGGGTGTACACGAGCACCGACAGTACGTGCCGCAATATACCTACGTGCACCAGCCTCGTCCCGATGCGTTTCAGCTTGAGATTTTTCGCGCTGGATCTCGCCGCTCTTTCACCTGTGTCAACATCCTCTCCAACTAATCGCGTCCCTCGCTCTTCCTCCTCCACCCGAGACAATTTAAATACGCCGGTCTGCCATTCACAATGGATCTGCCAAGTGCGACTATCTTCGTATGCCAGCATGTCGTGAGGATCGGGCGAAATAAATATTCATAGGGCAGGCAAGTCAGATATTCAGAGATTGGTTGAGATGGATAAAATAAAAGGAAGGGCGATGCGAACCCTTTAGAATACTGAGATTCATGTCACCTCCGGCCCCATCACCCGCCGGTTTATCTATCGCGATCGGCTTGGCGATTTCTGGTGCGCTCCCACGTTTCCCGTAACATCGGCGATCTCTCTTTCTCTCTCTTTCTGTCTCGGGGCCCCCGGTGTCCGTGCACGTCGTGGCTGCCGGGGCCCCGGCCATTTGCATTCTTATTTCCACCGGTGAGCGGTTTCACGGGCAATATCGCGAAATTTATCGGGCTGCGCTTTGCGATGATATTTTACGCGGCGTGGTCCGCGTGTGTGCTCGAGCGGAGTGCCGCGGGGCCCACCCATGGCGGGGCCCCAGCGAGCGTCACCCCATACGTTTGGACGTCGTCCACGGTAGAAGGTAGAAGAGGGCCAGCAGGAGCAGGAGCAGCAGCGCCGCACGGGCCGCACTACGGAGGACGGAGGACAGGCAGGAGGACCTCGTGGATGAGATGGGCCAGAAGGGCAGCGCGATATAACCTCGCTATTATTCCGCTATTTATACTGGTGCGCCTGCTGCTCTCGCCCACCTAAATCTTCTTAATACACGCCGGTTAGTGCACTTTATTAAAGGCAGCGCGGGCGCGAGTCCGCTGCTCACGGGTGCTCCGGCTGGCGAGATCGTCCTTTTCTACTTCAACGAGCTGCATGGCCCGTTGGCGAGGGGGCCCGAGTAGAGTGGGCCTGAAGGCCTCACCAGCCAGCTGAGGGCGCGAGGCTCGGCAGGGCGCCGAATCTGATACACGCTCCCCGAAATCCAATAAAACACCCCCGCCGATACGATATATAAAATTAGTCTTTATGAGAATGGCGCGGCCTGAATGGCGGCGCGGCTGTAAGGCCCGTGCGCGTCCATTCAAAGCCGGCATGCAGATGATCATCGAACTGGAAGTACAATTAGTGCGGCGGGTAATATCGCCGGTAACTCGCATTCAGTGGGCCTTAAGTATTGTAGCACGGTACTTGAAGTAGCGATAGATCGACGATAACGGTCCCGGGGAATCTGTGCGCGAACGCGAGCTAAGTTGTCCTGTGGGCTCGCCAGAGCTAAAGAGGTATTCTCCCAGTGGGGATTTCGCGTCCATAGAGGCGTCAGAAGTGCAAGATAGCAAACCGCGGTGGCATTAAAGTCGATAATTTACTGCCTTTTAAGGGGCCCGCTACAGGCCGCGCGGGCTGCTTAGTACGCGCTCGTATTATCTGCTTCCGATCGTCGTCGCGCGGTGGCCGTGTTCTTTTTTTGAAAATAATGAGCTCGCCTCCCTGGCGGAGGCCCCCTGCTTTTATTTCAGATTGGCTGGAATCGCATCCGACAGTCATTACGCTTGTACACTTGTCGCCGTGTAACTACCACGATTTATCAATGTCCGCATTGTACGCTTTTCCCGTGAGGCCGCCGGTGCGAGCGAGATAGAGCCGAAGAGAAACTGTCAGGGTTTACGAACGAATTTACGTTCATCGCCCGAGCATAACAGAGATCGCACTGCCCGGACACAACAGGTATCCCTTACCGACCGGCACAAAGTGCGGATCGAAAATGCTCTCGCGTCCGTTCTCGCATACGTGGAGGCTGGATTTTCGGAGTCACCCGAACGGGGTCGTCTCATTTGCATACGCGGCCTGACCCCAGTCACCCGAGAGCCACGTAGCGAGAGCGGCCTCCGCTTCATAAGGCGCGCTCCTTGCCCAGAGATATGCCCCCTCGGAGCTGGCTTTTTTCCTCTCCGCTCTCTTACCTTCAGCGCGAGCGCGTCACCCCCTTCTCGTGCGTACGCACACACAGCTGATTGCCAGGCCGAAATTTATGCTCCCGCAAATTCCCCGGAGAATCGCCGGTGCTCCTGCCGACGCGGCTGAGCCTTCGACAAAACGGTCGCGTTCGCCAGATTTATATAAAATTGTAATGCCCCGTGCGTGTAACGAGGGCCCGGTGGCCGACGCTGGTTCGGCGAGCAGGGACGCGCGGGGGGCGTCCGAGAAGCGTTAAAGGGGAATTTTTATAGCGGCAACCGGAACGCGCCTTGCCGATCGTTATACTTGCCCGGGGATTTATAGATTTACTTGGCCCGCCTTGGTGGTTTAGGGGCGCTTTTAACCACGGGACGAGTAACGATCCCTTAAAATCCGTCGTTTAACGAGCCTTTTAAATTCGCTCGCGCGCAAAACTCCACGTATGTGTGTACATACGCGCGGGCTATACTTATCGCGCGGGTTCACGGGGGCCCGCGTGAAAAACTGCCTATTCCCCATGGCAGGGCACATCCTACCAGGATTACCAGCCGAGCCCCACTGCCTTTTTCCCTTGTCAGCCTATCCGCGACACTTATCTCAGCCATCTTCCAACTATACCGTACAGGAGACGACTGAACGACGGCATTAATGGCGCGGTCGCGATTTACCGATTAGCCTGTACCTCGTTAATTTACATGATTATAAAGCCCCCCCTCCCTAATAGTAACGCTCGCTTCCACATCCTGGCGAATTCCTTCCCAGGCATCCGACTGCGGTTGTGGACTCCGGCAATTAATCGACAATTTGTCTTCGCGCCGGCATTTCGTTCGCCTGAATTTCCCCGTTACTTCGCGGAAACAACTCGTCGATGCATCGATGAAAGAAGAGACAGGCGAGTCTGAGCGGAGTGAGAGGTGCGCACAAGGGGGTGAGAGTCAGCACGGTTACAGGAAGTGAGTGCTCATCCCTCCACGAGTGGGAGGCGGCACGCACGTATACCTACGAATACGTGGAAGTCGGGGTGAAGCCCGGTTCACTGCGGCGACCCTGCGGGCGAAAGACAGCGCGAGCGCGTCGTAATCACATTACCGGCATTTTTCCGCGGCGGGCGGCTATTAATTCCGCGAGGGTACAGTATAGCGTATCCCCGCAAGGTTAGGTGAAGTCGAGAGGGATGGTTGTGGTGGTGGTAGTGAGGAAGGTGGAGAAGGAAGAGGAAGAGGAGAGAGAGAGAGAGAAAGAGAGAGAAGTGTTGGGTCGGCGGAGGAAGAAACGGAAGACCGGAGGAGGAAGAAGCAGCGCGGAAGAGAAAACAAGAGGAAAGAGCGAGGATATCTGCCGTAGCAAGAAGATAGGTATGTATATACGTGTACGCTCGAGGAAGGAAGAGGAGCGAGTGAAGCCAGGCGGAGCAGAGCAAGTAGAAGAAGACGAGGACGGGCCTGGGACCCCACCTAAGCATCGGAGCGCATGGGCCCTAAGCATCGGTGTGCGGGTGTGGCGAGTACGTGCCGGGGTCGACGGGTCGGACCCCGATGGACCCCTGGACCTCTGGAACCTGGATCTTCGTGCCCGTGAACGCACGCAGCATCGCGTACAAGCGCGCACGCTCACACTGAGAACTCCGTCGTATAGCAGAGTGCACCGATGTGTACCTGCTGCTAACGCGTCTCTGTATCTGTGAGGCAGAGCGGGCACGGATCTTGCGAGCAAGTGAGCGAGCGAGCGCACGCAGCCTGCGAGAGAGGAGCGGGTGGATGAGCGCGAATAGGCATAGGCGTGGGAGAGTTCATTCAGCGAAGATACTATCGCCGATTTTATTTCTCGGCGGATATATCTATGCCCGTTAACCGGAGAGGAGCGACCAACGGGATGTTCCTAAGCGATGCACGGCCGAGCGCATCTTCCCGTGCTGGCAGGCAGTCGGAGCAAGACCGAGCGAGTGAAGCTGGGCTCCTCTATCCAAGGACTTAAATTAGAAAGATAATTTTCTATTAGTCGCGCGTGATAAACGCCCCGTTGTTCGCTGGCCAGTGCGATATCATGAGGATACCACTGCCTACTCGACTCCTCTTATGGAGAGGAACGCGAAATATGCTCATGATAAATGGGAGAGGGAGAAAAAAAGGGTCGTAAATCGATTTTTAATCGGGCCGATTCATTACCACGAGGGATTGTTACGTCACTGGCGGAGCGACAGCGTGGAGAAGGCGGATGTGTGTACCAGGCTGCAACCCGCAATAATGATAGCGTCGAGTGTATATTACGATGCATGGAGTACCGCTATTATAAATATCAGCGGCCATACGAATAGCATGATCCAGCGATAGGGTATATCTGGCCGAGCGGCTGGTGCGATCATGGCGACAGAAACGTGACGAGGAAAAGGAAGCGAGTAAAAAGGCAGAAGCCGGCGGAGGACACGAATTCGCTACCGTGAATTCAGCCGGCACGATTCGTTTGAATTATGCGTAGATACCAGCTGAGCCGGTCATCTATTGTCCATGCAAATCCACCGGTAGCTCGCGAGCTTTTCTCCATGGGACGAAACATTCTCCGCCGAGAAATGCGCTGCGGCACATACACCGCAGGTTCCCTTAGCCGGCGAGAGATTCTCTTCGGCGCCCTTGCGTCTCGGCCTCTTAATACTATTGAAATTGCTAGTTAGACGCATAATCGAGTTACAACTTTTACCGGGGGGATATGATGAAGGCGAATGCCACGGGAAGAGTCCCATTCCGGCGGTAGTGCGATCGAGCTGGGATCGAGTGTGCCTGGCTAATGAAAACGAAACCCTTCGCTATCTTTCTTACGAGGGCAGCCACTCCGGCTACTGTGAGAAGCTATCTGTCTTACCCACAATTTCACCGAGGCTATAACTAACGTACGTCCCAAGCCTTCGTATTCACCCTCATCCCCCTTCCCTTCCTTGATGATCCATGTAATAGTATTCCCATTCCTTTTCTCTGGTACCATCTTTTCGTGATGCGTAATGATGCCTTGGTAATTGAGGATGTGACATACTAGAATTTCGATGTGACTATGATATTGCGGCCTTTGAATTCTCCAGGCGTTGTGTTCAAGAAAGATGATGGGACATCTTTGCACTGCTCTATCAGACTCGTACTCGGCATGTATCGCACGATTCTCCGGAACAGACGATCGCTTTCCGTGTGTCTCTTTCGGCGCGTTCGAAAAAAAGCACACGGCTGGATGACATCGATCGGTGCCGGATCATGGACAATGCTTCATTAGAGCATTGTCGGTGCACAATATCGTACAATTAGCTCGCTCGAGCGTCCCTCGCTTTTGAAAGGTCTCATTCTCTCTTTCTCTCTCGTTCCGTGGTGGTTCTCGCGCCTGCACTGATCTCTCGCCGGCACCACCACTATGATCAAACGATCGCGGCATCGATCGATGATCCCCCGATCGGCCGTTACGTGGCTGCATTATGTGCCGGACATAATGCTCTTCTTTATGCCGTGCCTCGTACCGCTGAAGCCTTTCTGCCACCTTTGCCGCGCTTGGGCCTTCAACGTGAGAGCGGCCGCATTGTCCGATAGGTCTTCACGTATCACTAGAAACTTCCTATCATTGAGAACTGATAGAAAACTTCACATCGCATGAGTTGGCAACATTTAGAAAAGAAGAATATTTCAATAATGTGCGAGCGAGCTCTCGTATGCTAGATTTTTGACTAATTAAAGTAGGACGAGGCATATATACTGGAAAAGATGAAATCCCAAGAAGGAGTTCTCATTGCTGGATTTCGGAGAGATATGTTTCTCCGTAAGGTGGATTCTTGGAGGGCAGAAAGCGAACTGAGGCATGTAAGTCTTGGTATTGTAGCTTTAGACACACCTACTAGCCGATACCTTCCGTCACGACAAAGTCCGGCGTGTTAATGAAAATTCCGGTAAAGCATATACATAGAGGGGAACTCAGGTGGAATGCGGTCCAATTAGAAGAGGCTTGCCCGGCCGGCACACGGGGCCTTCTCGCCAGGTTGCGAGGGAGAGAATTGGTTTATTACATCGAACCCGGAGATACGGTTCTCCCACTAATGGTGACTTCGTTTCACGGTCTCTTCTGTTGCCCCGCTCAGCTGTATATATTGTACGTGCTATCTTCTTTATAAGGTCCACGGCTTCTCTCACCCCGATCGTGTCTGCCTGCTTAACTCCTCGCCGGTACCTCTTGCCCGTTGCTAAAGTTCTCTTTCCTCCTTTCCGTTCTTGGTATACTAACGAATCAATTCGATAGTGATTAATGTGCGCTTCGAGCTATCCTCTAATTACGCCTGGGTTATTACCCGATTGCCTATCGACCTCCGCGTGCGATAGCTCTACACCTACGAGCTCCGAACTAACCGATTCCCTCATGCCCCGGAAATACCTTCGCCGTTTGCCAATGACTAAGTGTATGCCCCATGTGAAGAAACTTGGTGGAGCAATCGTGCCGATTGCCGCGATGAAGTTATCACGAGAAACTTCATCTCACGACCCAGAATCCCGTGCGGCTGCCGGCCAATTACATAGGGAAAGGCTTCGAGGATGCCTGAGATGGATGCGTTGAAGGCAACGTTACCCTCTGGCCGAACACCTCCACTATTAATCCCGATCGGAAGCAACGCCGAGAGAGTTCCCCGAAGCTATTAACGCGAACCATGATTCGAGCGAGCGGGCATCTTCGGGCCAAGGAGAAGAAGGCAAGGCCTGGCGCCCTCGAAAGCTTTTAAGCGATGATCGCGCAGAGGGCAAGAGAGCCTAGCTTGGTGAACCTGTCCGTCACGTCGCGCCGGTGATGAGCAGCACCCACTTCTTCGAGGCCCACTCTTCGGGTCATAGCGCGGGCCCCGGTGGGAGGTGAGAGGTTAGGCAAACATGGCCCTTATCTGATGGACCGTCAGCGGCTCCAGAGCCCTTTTGCCGCAAAGGGTACCGGACCTTCTCGTACCCCACCGTGCTTTGTCTATCTCAAGAGAGTAGACCTAAAGAAGAACCACCCAGCTCCTTCCTCGCTCTACATCCAACCAAGTGGTGGGCGTCCCCTCTCGATAGATTCAATTTCGATTTCTGTCATTCAGCAGCCATATTAGGCTCGAGATCCCGAAGCCCTGATAGCGATGCGGAAGTCTTCAAACGAGACAAGTTACAGCATGTGATTACCCATGGAAACAATCGAGTTTTAAAACTGCAAAGATTCTTGGATAAGAAAGACTAGCAAGAATATTGATTTGCGTAACAGAGAGCTTAAGATGAAGAATGAGCTGAGAGAATCAGTATAAGAATGTTTGAGAAGGATCGGAGAGTGGGAGGATCTAAATCGGTCGAGGTGGAATGTTATGATCGTGAAAGCACTCTTCTCTGATAGGGGGAAGGGTGCATCTCCTTTCGACAGGTACATCTACTCGCTGGCACGCCTCTAGTGATCGAGCTCTAACGCCGGAATCTCCATGTACCCTATTGCCCTGGTTCGACCCCGTTCAATCATACGTCTTCTTCCTAGGCGTTCCCTACCGTGAACTCTGATCGCTCACCTCATTCAGTCAAGAGCGATACGCGTGTAAAATGCGTTGACGGGGTTCCTTCATAAGCTAAAGCTAAAAGGTATATCGGTACTCTTTCCCTCCCTTCACTCACCGTCACTAGAGGAGGGATATGTCGACACGGTTAATTCCACTGACGACTCAATTATTCCTAGACGTATTACCTACTCCTAAAACAGCGTCAGCAATTATTTCGTGCCTTGGTATAGCATCGTAGCGTGCTTTTCCATAAATCTGCCGGTGTGCGGTAATTGAGACGGCTCTATCGGGGCTACACTAAATCCGAGCTCACATCCAGCATCCGCCGGCGGCGAGCTCTGGTAGGCTGGTGTGACTTACTAACGCAGGACGCGTTCCCCGTTGGTACACGGTGCTCGGGCACCGAGCGGAATGCATTAACAAATTAATTCCACTCTCATCTCGCTGGCCCTTCATCACTGTGAGGCAGTACGCAGTGCTCGCTCGCGCTCCCCTACCAGCTCTACCAGGGATGCTGGGCGTCTTCGCGCGAATTCCGGGAAGGGCTCCGCGTGTAGCCGCCACGTAGCCGAGCGCTCTTCTCTCGAGACGACCAAATTTACGCGTACCGCATAAATACGCGATGTGATCATCTCCGGGCGGCTGTGATTCAGGGGGTGTGTTGGCATTCCCCGGCCCTTAAGACAAGCGGCCCCGCGGACCGATTTAGGATCCAATCGGCCGAGTTTATGCGAGCTTCCCAGCTGGATCCGTTCTCGGCCTTATTTCACGGTAACGTTATTACGCCAGCCAGCCGATCCCCACGTACGTGCGCGTGTACGAGCTTGCGTATTGCCAGGATTATCCACGCCACTTTCGCCTTCACAGGGTGTCTTGAAATCACTCGTCCGAATATTTTCATTGCCACATCTTGGAAAAGGAAGAACAGGGAAATAAGCACTTGGAACTTTGAAGCTTGTGCGAAATATATTGTTCCGAGAATTGTGTTTGGAAAATTGAGGTAGAAAGAAGGGATGAATTGATAGATAGATGTAACAGATGGGTACAAATTTACGAATCCGATTTGAACGAGGAGTCGGGCATTGATTTATGGAGAGATTCATTTAAATAGGACCAATCTGTGAGAAATAAGTTTTATGCTAAACAGTTGTACGTCAGCTGAAGACACCCCGTAGATTTCGCCGGGCGTGCTGGCACGGTCCCGCTGGAGGATAGGCTTGTTCGGTAATTAGGCGGTCGGAAAGTGGCGACGGGGGGTCCGTTTTGCCCCCAGGGTGGATCGCGTGGGCGTAGGTGGTGCGCGCGCCTATGCGTTCGAGCGCCTCTTAAAATGTTGCCGGTTGAATTGACGGCGACTCTCTAATTAGGCGAGCGAGAGCGCGCTTCTCCGGATTCTCACTCGATCTGTCACCTTTTTCCACGATCCACTCAGCCAGGACAATGGCATTCCCCGAGAGCGCCTACTTCTCCTTCCATGTCTCAGCAAATTAACAAGATTAGCGTGCCATTCTGACGCTTAATTAAAAGGCGCCGATATCCGCCTTCACCAACGGCCGAGAAATTAACGCGCCAGACCGCTCACCGAAGAATGGAACTCTCTGTTCGAAATGAGCGCGCGACTGACGTAACTTCTTGAAGTGGAACCGGCGGTCTAATAGGACTTTTTACGAGGAGTACTTGTTATTCGAAGGAAAAGTAAAGTGTCCGAAGGAAAGGCATGTAAAAGTATAGAGAAACGAGTGATCGGGCGCGCGTTCTGCCCACGCGTACATCTCGCAAGGATCTTCTACCCTATGAAGACATAAATCACCGGGCATTTTCGAGGACGAGCTGCTCGCAATTACATACGCGTAAGCGTAACGTAATATATAATGACGCACGCACGGCGTGGGGTGCCTACGAGAGAGCTCGTTATAATACTTGCGACCCCGGCAGCTTCGAGCACTTTGCATCGTTTCGTGTAGCATATGATCGCACGCGAGAAGAGATGCGGTGTGGGAGTCCCGCCAATTTGCCTGGTATTTGGACCGTCCTTTTTACATAACAAGGTCCATCCTTTCATCCCTGCCTCGAATGATTCGCCTATATTCAGATCCACCTTTTCGAACTTCGATATAGAGCAATACCGAAGACAGAGCGCGCACTTTAAACTGTTCTAGATGTTGATACTTCGAAGCATGGATTCGATAAATCATTTTTCGATCAGATCGATCTTCATAGTTCGTGTCGACGTACTAGGATCCTAGCGATACTGTCGTATAATTTAACGGAGATCGTTCAAGGAAGCTGAAGGAGTGCGGCCAGTGTCTGGCGATCCCCGGGGCTGTTTGCCCTCCTTTAACGTCCTCACCGAGTCGCCGAAGACAGTCAACGTTTACTCGGCAATTATGTAAGCCCGTCAAACTGTTTCACCAAACAGGCGGAGCAGTGGGTCTGCGTTCACACGGCAATATAGGATCGAGCGGGCCCCGTAACCGGACAAAAGCGGGCCCCGTTACAGATCTCTTTCCGCTTGTTTGACTATCTCACGCACGCCACGATAAAGCCGTCATCGATCGACGGAAGAAGTTCACCTGTCTCAACGCTTTGACCAGCAAGTGCTTTTAACTCTCACGGTAAACTTAGACAGGTACTTGTACTATCTTGGTTGTTTAAAGGATTATTACTTTTCCCACATTTGTACTATGTGACATAATCCGTAACGAGAACCATGACAAATATATGGCGGGCACAAAGTTCGCCCGGCAACTCGAGCAAGATATATTAACCCACTTCCAGCGTGAATCTTCTCTCTCTTTCTCCCTAGTAAGGGCTGTGCCTCGTTTAAGCGTTTCCGGGTTCGCACGAATCTTAACAGTCGACGCCTCCGGCAAGGTGTGAGCAGCCCGTTAACAACAAATTATATCAATTTGTTAGTGCGCTTAGATGTGCGGGGGTGTCTGACGTTTGTGCATGCGTGTTCCCCTGCCATAGATCAGTCCAAGTGCCCAGTCTGCGAAGCTCGGAAAAAGGAACCTACGCGACTGACTGCAATTGCCTGCGGTCTTTAGTGAAAGACCGGAAATGAAACTATTGTAATATGGTGTACCGATGAAAATCCTTTCATGGTTCACTTCCATTTGATAACATTGCTTTTGCACTAGTACAAAAGGGGTGCAATTGGCACAAAGGAATCGATCACCCAGTCGACAATCGGTTTCATTTTCCAATTTACATTGTTTGCCGGGCAAAGAAGGACGGCCGTTTGTTACGCCAGTTAATTCCGAGGACGGACAGTGATCGAGTCGACGAGTGAGGTTGAAACAAGGGGTGCTGGTAAGTCGAGGCTACCGTCAGGGGAAAAAGTAGTGTGAGTCTGACACTGAAAGATAGAAGTCGGGCGCTGGCAGTCTGCGGAAGGTGAGGCCAAGAAATAAGACAGTGAAATAGATCGCAGGTGCGTGGGTGCCGATGCCGAGAGAGGGCGGTGGTGTTGCAAAGTATGAAATTGAGCCCATTTGTTCCAGTTGCCGCTGTCAGGCTGGGACCGCCGTGCCCCGGGGAACCGAAGATAGGGCCCTGTGAGCTCGCCACCCCCGCTTTTACCGACCCCCTCCTGTTGTAGCCGACGCGGTCCAATATCATAAATCCTTCGAGGTGTTAATACGTTCGCACACTCCTCGGCTTTTTCGCGTATAAAGCGGCCAGCACTGTTTCACTGGGACCCGGCCTCACGTGGCGTTGCATTCGCGACTGGCAACATGCCCTTTTGTCCTTGCGATATCCCCTCCTATTTGTCTTCCACGTGTGCGACCGCCCGATTGCTCCGATCTTCACGGCACGTGAGATAAAAATAGAGAGTGCCTGAATGTGGGGTCCCTCAAACAGCAATTTTCAAGATCCGACACTGACTTATGACCAATCGCAAGAATAGAATCTCTCTCCCCTTACTTTTTTGTAAACTTCAAGTATCTAATTAATTTTGCGAATGGTCTCATAACTTCTCAGCTTGGGCTGCGTGTTAAGGAATATAATAATTAGTTGCAATTTGGCGCGGTAATGGGTATGGGGCTCAATTACCGTGCTCATAATTGTAACCGAAGCCCTATTAAAATCGGCCTCATGAGCGCGTGCGCTGGTACCCAGGCCCTGTGTTCTCCCAGGCACTATCTTCCTCGAATCGCGCAGCCTTGCTCGCGCGATGCTCCGCGAATAACACCCTATAATTTCCGACATACTATACCGGCGCGCAGTGTTATCCGGCCGATCCCCGCGGATCTCCTGCCGATCGCCTTGGTTTCGCTCGATTTCGAGATGCTATTCCATTCCCGGGACCAGTTCTCCTGCTACACGAAAGAACTTCACCCGTTTCTTGTTCATTGTGTACCAGAAGTGTACACTGTGTGTTCTTAATGCTTCTACAACTTCTACATCGATTCGTCTAACACTTAGATAGCTATGGTTCTAATATTATTGCTTGTATGAGAATAGAAAAATGTCGAATTTCAATTTTGCAGATAAACAGGGATTCTTCGGTGATTGGAGAACGAAGTCAGGTACAATTATAATTAACAGTGCGGCGCTCGTCATTACAAGTGGCCGTGTTTGCTTTATCGCGATCTTCGGCCGGAGGCAGTGCGGCGGGTCTCGGGAGTGCGTAACGAGCGATCTCTCTCGCGTGCGCCCCCGAGGGCCGGCGTCCGAGTTCCATAATTTATGCGCGGTATCGCGCCGCATAAATTAATACTGCGTTATAGCCGTAGTGTGTAGAGGTTGGCTGTACGGGAAAGGTTCTATGTGCACTGCGAGGCACTCGTCACCCGTGTGTAGTCGCGCGGCGATCGGATCGAAAGCTCGCCGAGAGAAGATCTCGAGGAGCGAAGATATCCATAGGCAGCGCGCAGTCGGCGAAGCTCGCCCGCAAGTGTGCTCGCTCTCGGCTCTCTCGGTGTATTGCCTTTCGTGCTAAGGACTCATCGGCACGCCGCCACTTCCCGACGATTAATTATTGTCCCGATCGCGCCTTAATGTCTTCACTAAGGGGCCAGCGCCTCGTTACAAGAGCTGCGCGTTCATTATGCAAGGTATAATCGGGGCCGGGCTCCTTACACTCGGTATTCTTTTTTCTCGAGGATAGGAGGGCTCTCTATTTCCAGGCGGGCTGGCCCGCCAGCAGTTCGCCAGCGGACAATAGGTTTTCGAGCAGCGAGAGACATGCGATTCACCGGCAATAGGCGACGAGGTGGGTCAAGGGTCATACTCGATCCGGTCGGATAAGAGTCGGCGAGCCGCGCGATTTTACCGCGAGCGGCAGACTTAAAAGCGAGCTCTCTCTAGCGCGCGTGTGCACCGTGTGCGCGCAACCTTCGCGAGAATTTTCGATCCGGATTATATTAAGATAAAGAGCTCGGTGGGCGTGACTGGGCACTCGGGCAACTGCGATCTCGTTACATTTTCGGAAAGAGATCGTTCCTTCCAGTGAGAGATCTCGCCGTGATCTCTCTGTATCGGCCTTCATAAAGATCGCATTGATATCGGACCCCGCCGTTTCTTTGTCCGGCTAAAAGGCCTGCTATCGCTACGAAGCATCGCTAATTTAATCGCCGGCTTTCCCGCCCGAAGACATGCCCATTAAATCGATCCGCGGAGAATGTCTAATCTACACGTGTTCCCTGGCAGCAAAATGGCAAGGAAAGCCCTCACAATTATCCTGTTAACCGCTTATTTCGCGCGCTCGTGCAGTAGGCCGTTCGTTTTCCACGGCAGCGAGGAGGAGGAGGATAAGGAGGATGAGGAGAAGTGGGGGAGCTAAGGCGAAGGAGGCATACGATTAGCGCTGGAGATTAGGAGGCAGCCGTTACTCCACCAGTGTTACGGGAAAGAGGATCTCGGGGCTCGATTCAAAGGGGTCGTTCGTTACTTTGGAGCTGAAGGTGCTCCTGATTGGGGCAGCTCGATCCACTTTACAAGGGAGTCCGCGCGGCGTGCCGAGATAAAAGCCCGATTTTACGGTGCCTCGCGGAACTCAGCGAAGCCGGTGTCGGAGAGCCATCCTGTGGCCTGATCGAGGAAGGCATAAAGGGTGCCGACGGCCATTGTCTGGCGTTTAGTGCTGGCCCGACCTTTGCTACATGTATCGCGGGGCCTCACGGCACATCCCGATGGGCCTGAGGACTCCTTAAACGCTCCCCTTTCTCTCTCCTTCTCTGCTCTATCGCGCGCCGCTTGAAGAGAGCACGTCCCTCGAGGAGCCTACTCGCCTGCTCGCCTGCTCGCCTCCGCGTGTCTCGCACCTCCGCCAGATCGAGATGACTCCTCGCAACCCTTTCATACCGCCTCCGAGGCCAATGGATCTCTCTTAGTGCGCGCACCCAACCGTGCACCCGCCTTTTTTCCTATTTAGCTGGGTAATTGAGATTGCGCTTAAGCACACCGCACTCACTTCATCTCTCTCTCCCTCTCTTTCTCTCTCACTCTTGGAAATGGAGACCGCGCCAACGAAGAGATTGCCGGTGTTCGAAACGAACGCTGAGAATGTTAATGCGATAATAGGAGTTTTATTTAGCGACCGGTGACTCTGGATCGCGCGATATATTTGGAAAGGATGTCAGCGGGAGTCCTTATTGCAGCTTCGCACTTTCGATCTGTCGTCGTCATTGGTTTCCCGCAAAGCTGATAGTGGAGATGTGTGGCTAGCGTTATGTGCTGATTTTTATATCGACGGAGAATCGTGTAGAAAAGCGCATGAGAGTCGGCTGGATTTGACGTTAATGGTTCGATAATGGATGCTGTTTTTTTATCTCGGTAATTCTCTCCGATAAAAGCGTGCGACGCAAGTCGCAGTGCGTAGCCGCCGGATCATTTGAAGCGGACGCAAGCGAGCGCGCGCGCGCGTATCCGGCGAATTCCTGCGGCAGGAAATTAAGCGGACTTTGAGAGAGGCGAGGCGACGCGCACACCTGGGGGGTCGTTCTTGGCAAAGGCAGGACACTCTTTAGCAGCGGAGAATGTTACGCACCGCGCAAATGTAGACGGCCGTTACTCCCTGACCTCGTCGTATCTCCTCCTTTCTCGGTTGACAGCGCGCGCCGCGGCGACCCGTCCTCTCTCGGCGTGCACACACGCGCGTGAACACCTTCGCACTCGGAATAGGATAGAGCCTGACTTTCTGTCCACCGTTTTATGGATTCGCTCGAACAGCCCGGCCGTAAAGGATAACACAGCGCACCGAGAGCACATTACATTTTCGCGGATGTACGTCAGCCATTTAATTGCACGCGCACACTCGTGCTGGTACATCAATTACTAATTGTAAGTTTCTAATTGCAAATGACAAGGTTTTTTTTTTCTAATTCTTACAGGATATATGAATTTTTCGCTTAGTTGTTTCGGAAAGAAGATTTTTTTCGCGCTTGTTCTAAATATCGAAGATTACTTATAGGTCGACGACTTTTTTCTTGGCATATGATCTTGGGTGCGAAGCGGGTGGGCCGCAATGTAAATATTTCGGGCCAGCGGGTCTGATTTGCAAATATCTGAAATCCATGTAGCCAGGACGGGCGGCCGGCCACTTTTGAAATTTAAGTATCGCAAATATATCACGAGAAACTTGTGACAAGCGCGTCGACGATTTCCTGATTACGACACCGGCGTTATTTATGACACGGTCTCGGGAATTGTCGGGAGAGGAGGAGACGGAGTTCGAGCGGAGCGCGTACTCGAGGAGGATGAGGCGAGTGGGGAGACGTAAATTCATATGAGTCGCGGAATTTGCATGGCTATCGACATCATCGGGTGCCCGCATGTCTCTTTTCCCGTGGCCGTTGCGAAAACCATTTCTAAATGCAAATGAAAAAGTGCCGAGAGCGCGCGTCTAGGCTTGGCCTCACGGCGATCATCCTCTGCAGCGCTAAAATGACTAATCGAACGCGATTTATTAGCTAGATAAGACTTTACATAATACGAGCCTGGATTCTGATCTAAAAGTCCCACAGGCTCATCGAGCCTGCGTGTCGTCCTTACGCTTTTCTCTCTACTCGACCGATCGACCTCACCTACAATTCCCCTTCCCCTTACCACCCTCATTGGTCCATTAAAAACTCAATCCGATTGCTCTAAGATATAATACAATTTCTCTGACTCGCATACCAACTTGGCACGACGGTAATTAACGATCTGTAAATGGAGGACGTGCGCGTGCGTGGATCGCTAAAAGCTCGAGGAACTGATCGGCTCGGGTGTGCAGGGCGCCAGAGATGCCCGCACGACCCGTCGCGCCATTCTTCCGCGATGGCCTCGCAATCGCAATTAGCGATTATTAATGATGTCAGTGATTAGCGGTACGTCGCTGCCGGTGTGCGGCCGTGTCGAGACACGCCGGCGCAAAAACGAGTAGGGGCGTCCCGCACGTCAAGTCATTTAACGTTGACATCTAACGAATGCCACTGTTGCAGCCCGGCAACCGTAGCAATGCGTTCATATGGGATCATTGGGTTCACCGTCACCTTTGTGTATCGAATATCCGCCGACTTTGTCAGGGATGCTGCTCACTATGAATATGAATATCATGGCGAGATTCAGCTCGGAGAAGGGAACAGAGCGAAGTGCTGCTGCTCGGCAATGCATGGGGCATGTATTATCCAAAGATTACGATTATTTTATAGCGCCATGCGCGCCGCTCGTAAACTTGCCCGTGCCATTTTAACCACCGGCTTCCTGCTGGTGGCGGATCTCTCGGTGGTCAATCCGGCGACTAGACTCGAATCTACTGTGTCCAGCACGCTGGAGACACTGGATGCCTTTTAATTGATAAATAAATCATAAGGGAAATGAGCGCGCGCCACGCTTGGCTTATTCTCCATTGACGCACTCCGCGATCACTGCCGAGGATCTCCTTTTCCTTGTCTCTCTTGAACGATACACGAGACTGCCTATGATTCCTTGAGCCTTCTTCTGCTTTGTATGCTGCTGCGTCTCTCCTCGAGCGTCAATTTCACGATCCGAGCTTTTCGTAAGAGCGTAGTTTCTACGCTCTAATGGAGAATGTATTTTTCGTGCATAAATGCTTTAGCCGAAGGGGGAGAAAAGTAGGAAGAGGGAGAGAGAGAGAGAGAGAGAGATCTTTTATCACCGCCACTGGAGAGAATGAGAATCCTACTTTACATCTTGTAAATAGCACTTTCACAGGGAAGAAAGGCCAACGAGCTCGCGGCTACCGCCACCACAGTCGCGTATGGATCAGTAGCGACATTGCGTCACGTATCACAATGAAAACGACCCAGGGAATCTCGTATTACTTTCGAAATGCCTAACGTCTCACTAATAATTCTCACAGCCATCTCCGCTGGCATTGCCAGGTAGATGTCTCGGGACAAAAATCTGATAAACGTCGCGAAGGTTTATAGGACTCCTAAATATTCACGCGTATATTCCTCTTATTAATGGGGGACATGATTTTTTGAGAATCTACGATGGCCACAGGCAGTCATCTATTCCGAGTGACGTGTTTCTCTCTCAGTGGGAGCGTTTACACGATTCTACGTTACACTAGCCTATCTCGTTGGGTTTCGTAGTCGCTCGGAGTTCTTCCGTACCACCAAAGACGCTCGAGCCACTTGTTCCCAGTACAGTAGCTACTTAGAGGCATCCACTACTCGGCTGCGTCCAGCGGTAGCCCCGGTATTTACCTACTTACGCGTCCTAGCCACACACGCCGTGCCAGAGATATGTGTGTGCATGCGCGCTGCTGTCGGGACATAATGCTCGAGAAATATGGGCTCACGACCCCTGACTACACGGATTCCGATGATGAGAAGGAAACGAGGCTGCGAGGGTCTGGTAGCGGCCGCGAAGGAGTTCAGTATATACAAGTGATTCATTGGCAAACGGAGGGATTAAAAAATCGTTGTGAGTCAAAGGTGCCACCAAGTACATACTTTCGGCATTCAAGCATCACCGTCCCTTCAATCCAACAGACACTTAGTACCCAAAAAAAAAAGTCACAGCCAACGAGAAATCGATTGAACCGTCGTCGATTGATTTGCGAGCGGCTTGCAAGGTGTACTGTCAAGTGTGAGTCAAATCTGCGTTGAAGTTGCACTCCGGTGCGGACGGGGAGTGAAGCCTCTCCCGCAATCTCCGTCCACTTTATCTTTTGTGTGCAAGAACACCGTTATCCCGCCCGGCGACGGCTTTCTCTTTGCCGATCAATAACCAAAGAGTGACGGAAGTGAAGGAAAGCACCTCTCGACCCGCTCCTGCTCTCCGACTGCTTCTCTCCAGTAGTATGGAGCACCAGCGGGAGGAGAAAGAGATGCCGATGGCAGTCATAGAATTATTCTATGCTGGTTACCATACAATGCTTACTTAAAGTCAGAGATTCCGTCGCGCGATTCCTAAGAGGCGGCGGCGCAAGTGCGAGCGCGAAATGACTTAATCAACGAGACACTTTGCATGCGAGCGATTGTTTAACCCCGTTCCGGCAGTGCGCGCTGCTGGCTCATCGGCCAAGCGAAATCTATGTACCATACGCATATATGTACCTATCCCACGAGGGGAACGCGCTAGAAGATTTTCTCTCCTGAAATTGAGAACTCGCCATTCTACGAGGGATCGGAGAAACGCCCGATAGTAACTTGCCTAGCACCGAACTAACCACTCTTCGACTCTTCCTCCAGCATAGAGCCAAGAAGAATTTACGAGTGGAGGTAACGCACACCCAAGAAAAGCCGTACACGGCTTTCTGGGAAGGTTGCGCGAACTATTGAACCTCATTGTTCGGCCGTAATTATCGTTACCTTCGGCTCCATTACCAGCTGCCGCGGCGTTCAATATTATCAACGACCATCCGGCGGACTATCCGTGGCGTGGCCGTGTCGGGTTTACACGGAGCCTCGCCTTTGTCCACGAATTGCCGCGGCGGACCGGGGAGGGCTGGAAAACACGGCTCTCTAGTCGGCACGGCGCGCGGTATCGTCGTCGTCGTCGTCGTCGCGGACATCACAGGTGCACAATGCACGTTCCCAAAGGAGTGAGAGAGAAGAATAGAGATAGAGAACCTAGTCGATGGAGAGTCGTACCGTATAGTAGACTACTTAAAATGCATTGGCAATAAGCCACGTCGCGTTACGTCGTCCAGCATGAACCGGCGAACTTGTCTATGCCGCGGCGGAGCCACTGCGATCCCAACAGTACCACCGGGTCGTTCTCGGGCGTTTAAGTTCTACCGTCTAAACAGTCGTATAAGTTGAGCCGAGTACGCTCATGTAGCGGCTCCTGGCATAGGAGAGTTCAAAGCAGCGCTATTAAGCTGCCGAGCAATGAGCTGATAGTAACTGTGAACTTTAGGGTCGAGTAAATGGCAGATTAAGGACCCGTGTCTTTTCTCTCCTGTTCTTTGTTACAGAGCACAAGTAAAGGCTTCGGTATATTAGAGTAAAATAAAGGGCTGACCATATCAGAGGTGTTACCACTTAACGTTACTTCCGCGTAGGCAAGAAGATTGTAAAGGTTGCGTTGTTTGCACGAGGATTTGAGGATAGTTAAAGAGAGAGAGAAAGAGAGAGAGAAGGTTTGCGAGTCTCAAGCTTGGAAAAGGGTGTCCACGCGATCATAAAGGGGATGCATTTGAATATGAATAAATCGTACGGTGCCCATTCGATTTGGTCCTTTCTTCAGGAAGACAGAGAGGAAGAGAGAGTATTCGTTGGACGCGCGTGCGCGCGCGCGCCCGAACCCTTTCTGAATTGGCATGCCGAACTCCTCCTCTTCAGCGGCAGAGTGTTTTACGCGTAAGCATTTATGGATTGTTTAACGGCGCGGCCGCCTACAAATTAGACGAGCGGTAAATCAGGCATCGAAGAGGACCACACCGCGCACAATGCTCCGCGCGGCTGTACAGTGGGCATTGTGTGCTACGGTCGAGCGTTATGCGGCCTGACCAATAAAATATTGGGTGCACGCGTCGAAGATCCTAAAGACAAGAATCCAAAAGGAGGACAGGGAAAAGGGGAGAGACAGAGAGACGGGGCAGGGACCGCGCCGGTCCATTTCGCGAGGGAGCACAGAGAAAGAACTGAAGTTAGGTCGTATATCACAAAGCGGATAAAGCACTGCCGGCTAGAAATAATGAGCTGTCGCGTGGAAACACGTGAGAAAACTCGACGACCATTGTCCCCGGGCGAGCGCGCACTCGAGAAACCGAGAGAAAGAACGAGGCGGGTGATGAGAGTGAGATGCTGTACAGGAGGGGAAAAAATTGCCATCACGCCGGTTGCGGCGCATTGGCGATTGCCGCGGCGACGAGCGACGGTGTTATAATGGCAGAGTGGATTTTCCCATAATGTCAGTGGGTTAGCCGATGTACTGCGAAGGATCGCCGTTGTTTCCGAGTGCATCGAGGAGCGCGTAACCTGCCGCGGAAATCGTGATTGGCGCGCTCGTAACAGGTGCCCGATTATTGGGTGTACCTGCCCCTTGTAACAGTGGATACGTCCATCTATTTAGTCAGGCGCGCGGCCAGACTTTCTCACGGCCGAGCATTGTTCTAATAATGCTGTAAGCTCTCGTGTCGCCTATCACTTATCTCTTATTTATCCTGGCGAGACAAAGCTGCCTCCTCAAATACACACACAGACACACACACACAGAGAGTCTCCCCGGTACTATCGGGTAATACCGCTCTCTCGTGGCATCGCCAATTTATGCTACTCGTTAAATGCATCATAGGGATATTTGCATTTGACGCTACCGGAGATATCGTGTCAACGTGAGATGGAGCACGCTGACGCCTCCGGGGAGTCGAACACTCTCCCATAAACCAGATTTCCCGCGGAACTGTGTCGTGTTATTCAATACGGTTTGCAAGAGCCAATTGTCATTCCACCCAGTTTATCCTCGGGGATACATGAATTTCTCAACACTTACGAACAGTCCTATTGGGAGAAGCTGAAGCTGTATTGACTAAGCGCCAGGGAGAAAAATAGTGTTTAGTGGTAGGTGCGTATTGGAAAGGGCAGTGCGGTCGGAGGAGCACACCTCTCTTACGTGAACAGGTACGAGGAGAACCGCATATGTATACTGCTAGCCGGCGTGCGAGGAATCGGTGCAGGAGTCCAAGACTCGGCCCGCTTGCCAAGGAAAACCGCAAAGAGATCTCGGCAGTCGAAGGCTGCGCGTTACAAGGAAACTTTCGAACGCGCAGTGAGCCAGCCAGGAGGAGGCCGAGTCATACGAGGCATTGAAAGACACACACAGCGTGCGCGCGCGAATAGTGATTACTACGAGGGCCGCTCGCAGCTATGGCCGCGGTGGAGGCTTGATTATCTCACCTGTCCGGACTCTTTTACTCTCGCTCCTGCTATAATAGGTTCTTCGTCCCCCAGTGGTCCATCGCTGTTGCTCCTGCTGGCGTACTCGTACTGCGATTACGCTTCTTGCTACCCTATATCTTTAGCTACGTTCTCTCGCTGCCTCCCACATGTCAGCGTGCTCTCCTGCGAAGCCAATCACCTCTCTGCTCCCCGCGAGATTTCCACATTTTTCACGCGGGCCTTCGCAGATAAGTAGCATTAGCAGATCCGTTTTCCCTCGAGATTGATCTGCGGGAATTCAGCAAGGCGTAAGTAGGAGAGACGCGCCGATCATGCGAAGAAAGAAGTGCGCGCGCGGCCTCAACAGAAGCAATCACCGAGTGCCGGGTAGCACAAGAAGAGTCGGCTTTTTTGTACCAGCCAATATATCAACGCGGGGGCCATGTCTAACGGGTAATGCACCGCTCGGATCCCTTCTGTTGTGTATGGGTGGAAGCCGCTGCCCGCTGCTGGTGCACCGCCGTCCATTTCTACTGCGACCATCCCGCTCGTCCAGTACCGCGTGTCTGCCCTCCGGCTACATTCTCCTTGTCAGATAGGAAATCTACTCCATTTTTCAATATCTCCCAGAATTGATTGACCGTTCATTTTAATTCTTATTACACCCTGGTAGCAGGCAGAATTGTATAAATATTGGGATAATAATAATTTACGGCAACGAATCCCAATGACACCACTTGTCGCATGCATAATCAATGACAGTTTCACTTCGTTCGAAGGACTTCTTGATATAAAGGACAGGGGCCATCGTTAAACGCGTGTGACTTTATCGCGAAGTCTACAATCGATCACTAATTAAATTGATATTCTTCGTCAAGCTGCGAAGTTAGTATTTCAAGAGGAACGCAAACCGACCAGCATCTTGTCAGTCGAGAATTATAGAAATTTCATGAAGACCGTGTATTATAAGTGGAATATGTCCCCTTTGACCAAAGAACCTTCCAAGCGAAACTCGTTAGGGGCACCGCCTTAGAAATGTAATTATTACCATCGTTACTATCGTTATTGTCATTATTATGGTGAATAAGTAAAGCGCACAGGGCGGATCGGCGTAGTCATCATCGCCCCAAAGGATATGAAGAACTATATCCTGGGAAAGAGGGAGACGGAAGATGGCGGAGGTGGAAGCAGAGTTACGATCAGGCTCTCGGAAGAATGGAGCGAGATAGCTCGGCAGGCCTTCGCGCCTTCTCATCTCGCTCTCGAAGCCTCGTTCTCTATGTCTCGTTCGTATAGGCGGCTCTCTCTGTACAAGCGAGCGAGCGGCGCACACAGAGAGAGCGTGTATTCGCCAATTAAGCTCTATTGAAGCGGCCTGGACCGCAAGGTGGCCTCACGCCGGAGACCTCGCCGTTAAATCCAGATTAAGAGCGGCCCATGACACGTTGAATCCGCGGCTCGTCGATCCAGAAACATTTAATTTAGACGTTACCGCCTGTTGCCAGGAGGAGAGATATCTCTCTATTCAGAGCTCGCCGTCTCGTCGCCTCCTGCTCCAGGGGCGGATTAACCATCGGCTTCTCGCCGCTATTTATGCCACCTCGTCAGCTCATCTCGCCGTTACATTAGAAAAAAGGAAGGAACGAACGAACGAACGAGCGAAAAGGAAGGAGCGAACCCGATGATAATAGATTACATGCTGTCGGACAAGCCGTTATACACTCGCGCCGAGAACGAGCATTACAGTCGTATTATTATACATGCATCTGCATACTGATACGCGTAAGGAGAGGCAAAATATCGATTCTTAATGGTGGCCGATCGTTATCTCTCGCTCGGTACATTATGTACATATTGCACAACCATCACAGCTTCACCGTTCGATCTCAAGTACGGGCTATGCGGAATCCGATAATCGCCCGTGTTTCTCGCGAATGTCAAGAGCGAGTGCGAGCCTGGCTGCCGTGGGAGAAGAGGATAAAAGAGGATCCTTAGATCATCCGGTATAAATACCGCGCTCTGCATACGTCGGTGAGGATGTCCTCACGCTGTAATGAATAAAGCTAACAACCAGTCGGGCTCGGTAGTACACTAGAATCGGGATGAAACCCTCTCCCTCGAACTTCTCCGCCCGCTCGGACAGCATTTCCCTCTCTCTTTCGTCGGACGTGTTTATTCAATGATAACAAATTACCGAACGAATCTGTGCAGTCATACTCTATAATTGCGACTACCGGCGGCGGTAGCGGCGGCGGTGCCGAGTGACCGCCGATGAATCGTTCCCCGAGGGGGCTAGGAGAGGATCTGCGAGAAAGTCGAAGGTGAAAAAGACGTGCCGCGCGGCCGGCGTGTAAGCGACTTAAGGAGCCACCGAGAATCAACCTGTCGGCGCAAAGAATTCATTCTCTACCTGCGGCTGAATCCGTGCGAGCGCGGCTAAACCCACTGAATCCTCCTCGATCTTCTTTGGATTAGAGCGCCGCGTTCCGATTCATTACGTCGATTTATTACGTCGCCGCGTCGTCGATCGAGGGGGGTCATGACCCTTAGCGAGGACATTTTTCGCGGGGCCGACTTTCGGTAAGAGCGCGATTAATGCTCGACGGAATGCGCGAACACGCTTAAGCGATTGCGCAGTCATAAGTCAGGAGGCAGTGGCTCCAACGATGGAAAGAAGCTCGTTTGAAGGAAATCATACATTGGCCGATACAAATTGCGGAAGCACCGTTCTATTATGCCCTGGTGAAGCGCTGCTGTTCGCACGAATCAGCCGTGATCGTGTCAAGTCCCTCGGCAACTTGGTAGCCTGTCTTTCTCGCACGGTTAAGAAGAGTGTGCAATCGGTTGGCAGTCGTGAAGGATCAAATGTCAATCAAAGGAATAGTGCCGGCGGGGATGTTGGAAAGGACGTAATAAGTGTGAAGGAGGTGTTGCGCGGGAAAAGTCGTCGAGGAGAAAGAGGTAGTACGTGGAAGTGTAGCGCTCACTGTGGAAGCTAGCACGACCACATGTAGCATAGGTAGGCACGTAGATGCTCCAGACTGGAGGAGAGGCCCCGGTCTCTCTCCCTCGAGGAGCCGGCAAACTCTCACGGCCTCTGAACTCGCACTCGTCATAACTGCAAATGGAATGAATACCTGGCTAGCCGCCTATAGTGGTAGCCACCGAGTGGCCATTGCCTCTGGATGCTTACCGGCATTTACGGCACTAACCCACTGAATGCAAGCTCTAAGATTGGCTCGAGATATTAAGCGTGCGCGCACCGCAGCACACACCACACGCTCCCACCGATATGCGACACACTTACTCTCCCGTGTACTACCATCCACGCTGCTTATACACTCTCGGCTATCGTTCAGGTGAGAATATTGAGAGAAGGTTTCTTGCAATTAAAGTCGCGAAAACTCGTGAATCCGGCCGCGCAAGTTTTACCCTCCTGTTACACAAGCTCCTCTAAGTAATTTATTACATACTTTCAATATTTATTCGTTCCTTTTCGCGAGGAGAGTTGTGGGAAATTGTATGAGCGCTCGAACGTGAATGTTAGCCGCGTACCACGGTAGGAGGAGAGAACAAGCCTTGGGGCGACCGAACGGAACGAATTACTGGATGACCCTAAGAGAACGGAGAGCGCGACAAACATGACGAGCGCGACGACCACAAGGAAGCTAGCAGATATCTCTCTGTAGCGTAGCTAGGGATACTAGCGACATGTGCCGAGTAAGAGGAGGTCGGCGGCATAGTGCGAAGGTGGCATCAACTCGAGCACCTGCTACCGTCATTATCATCAGGCCGCCGCCACTCCAGAAACTCGGTTCAGCCAAGAAAGAGAGGCCGGGGGGCTTGAGTCTAATTTCTGCCTACGGCTGGGCAATCATCAGGCCAGATCCGATTTACTTTGTACCGCGTCGGCTTGTCTGACCATTAACCTGGTGTTACTACTGCCGCGCTACCACCTCTCTGACTTACGTCAGCCTATTTCGGCATATATCTTCGTTCGCGTTTTACTATCACCGACAAGACAGTACAGATGTACTATACCGAGTGTCAATTTGAATTGAGTGGATATTCTTCGACATTGGTTCACTAACACTGCCATTGGAAGAAGACGTCTCATTAGAGGGTTGAATGGCAGTAAGAGTGGTGATGGACGAAGAAAAAAATCTCGGATACAACTACGTATTAGGATAGCTGTTTGTGTTGCGCGAGGAGAAATCGGTGGCTCGTTTTATCGCAGGAAGAGCGGCAGGAGAATCGGGGGAATTCGAGCGGAAGGAGAATTACGAGGTGCAGAGCGTAAGTGCCGCGCGATCCTTTCTTTCGCCAATAAAACAGGCTTGCAGTGGTAGTAAGGGGATCGATCGATCTATCGGCGCGCCGATCGAATTCAAATTATTCGATGCTCGCCCGAGGCACTGAATCCAATGGCTCGATTCTAATCCATGAAACTGGTTGCCGATCGCTTGTTTGTACTACGAGGAGGACGGGATGTCTCTATTACAAAGAGACTTCCATTTGCATAGGTCTTGCTCGGCGTCTCTCAAGATATCTGAAGCCGATTTCGAAGTACCAAGGATCGAGTGTACCAGCACTGGATAAACAAATCATTCCTTCGAGTTGCGAAACAACGCTCGAAGACTGAATGAACACCTGTCCTTTACAAGAACGCGCCTGGTGCCCTTTTACCTTTGAGCGGAGGTTCGAGCCTCGGGGAAGAGATGGCACTGGCTGCTCTTCCAACGCGTGATCCAAGGACCTTCACCTTCACCGCCGTCCTTTCTCCAGGGCCCATTCAACACCGCTGAATTTGACCCCCACAGGGACGACCGGCGCACTCCAATCTCGCAGTTGGATCACCGGATCACCAGCCAACCCGAGTTCCCATCGAAAGAATCCTCCGCTCAACGACTTCTAATACTAGTAAATAAAGCATACGTGGCCGAAGATAGGCCGCGAGTATCCAATAATCAGCTGGTAAAGGAGAGGAAGGCAGGACATAAAGAAGACGGAAGGAAGTGAGGAAGAAAAGAAGGCGCGTGGATAGAAGGAGTCCGTAGCGAGAGAGCGAGGCTGGCGAAGGTGGAGGATGGGCAACGGTTCGAATGCGCGGACCATAGGGAACACGTACCACCCAGCGAAAAATTAATGAATCCAGCTCTTAAACAAACAAACTCCACCCACCCGCGGATCGGATAAGGCCGTGGCTATTGATTTATTAATTTAGAGCTGCCCATTCTAAGACACGGTGCGCGCCCGTGGAGAAGAGCACGTTGGAGCGTATATGTATGTATGCTTCGACCACTCGCTCGCTTGCTCGCGCCTGTCTCTTCACCCCCGGCCTCGCGCGCTTCCCTCCGGGACCCCAAGTTAAGGGATCCGCTATCCGACTTGGTATCGGTAATTATAGCCCTGAACGCGGCCGCGCGTTGCTTATGTTCATTACTGAATTATCGGCTCCGCTCGGCAAACAATGTGCCCTCATGGAATCCCCTCTTCTCTCCCGCTTTCACTCCCTCTTTGTCTTCCTCAAGGATCGCCTAGCGCACAACCCTTCTTTCAGTGCACACTCCCTTGCTCTCCACTCGTACGCTTCGATCCAGATGGTTATTCTCCTTTTTTCCAATGTACCTTCCCTTTCTCCCTCGCGCTTCGCCCGGTGTGTCTTCGTCTACCTGGAATCGTTCTACCGATACATCTTCTACGAGGGAGAGCGCACCTCTCTCTGCTATCTGATGGGCCACGGGCTGAACTACGACCGGGTCTCTCTACTGGCTCTACCTCCTCCGGACTCTTCTTCCTGTCTACATACTCTCGCTCGCAAACTATCCGAAGCCTCCTTCACCCTGGGCCACAAGGGTATCGCGCGCACGCCATAGGATCGTCCTTTAAGATCCTTCGGCAAATTGCTCGTGGAATATTCCACGATTTCGGCGACTCTTCCCTGTCCAACGAGTAGTCGACCTCGGGGAACGATGTCTGAGTATATTATATTGGAAAGTCAGCGTGAATATGACGGAAAAGATAGAAGAGAAATTAGACAAGGTGGCAGGGAATATCCGCGAGCAAATGTTTGGATGATTAATGATCTCATCCGGACCGTCACAATTTCACGTAAGACCAGGAGGAAGTCGGGATCAAGAGTGCAATATCACGAAGGGAGTCCTCTGATTTCTACTGCATTCTCTTACACGATCCTTTTATGGATTTCCCAAGATTCGGTCGAGATTTTAATTCTCCCAGGAATACCGTTGAGTGTGAAACAAGCTTAATAGTTGTGGCAGGGTACAGCCAGGCATGGACGTGCACTTATGTTGCGCCCCGTGTATGACTACACGAGACATAGTCCTGGGCCGTGCGCGGCGTGCACCTTTGCTTCGTCATCGACGATGAGGAGCGTAAGAACGCACATTACCCGCGGGATCACGCCGGCTCCTCTGGCGCATCATCGTGCGACCACTTGAACCACCACCATCACTCTACTCTGCTACCAGGACTCTTCGGCTCTGATCCTTCTACATGTCTGCCGAACCTCATTTGCGCCCTCTATCTTGGCTCTCATTTAATGCAGTCCTCTCGAACAATATCATCCCAGGATTCTTTCCTAACGTGATATATATGGCTTGTGCTCCCGATAGCCCAGTTTTCTCAGACCAATAACTTAACTGTTTCGAGAGTAGGCGTCGCGCACAATGCGCCATTGAAACCGGCGGGTCTCGCAAGACAAGCGCCGATGATTCACGACGACGGGCTCTGATAGTTGTAGGTTCTCTTATCCCTTCGAGCTAGTTTCACCGCGAGATTTTATAGAGCAACACGGTTAGGTTGTTCTCGAAGTCTAAGGCGAAGGGAAGACCTCTCTCTCTTTTTCTCTCTGTCTTCGTTCTATTTCTCTCTCGATTCCAGCCAGTCTTGGAGAGGTAGCTTCAGTGCACTTTACGGTCTCACGAGAGCGAAGAGAAAAAGAAGTGACTCGTAGTAAATGTAACAGTGGACGGCGCGTAACAGACTATATGTATAGAGTGGAATGTGCAGCAGCCTCCGCTTTGCGTTGCTCCGCTTGGAGCTCTCCGCGTCGGCGGATAATTTATGCGGCGGCGGTTCCGCGCGCTTCACCGCCCAGTTCGCCCTAAAAATTATTTATTTGATTGAACGCTCCTTCGAGGAAGGCTATTCTCGGCGGTGCTTGGGGGATCCCCTCGCAACGAACCCGTTCCCACTCGGCGCGCGGACACTCTCGAGAACGGCACTTTGCACTTGCTAGTGTTATTAATGCTTAAGTGCGCGCGGAGCAAAGCACCCGGGATATAATGGAGTGCGGGAAATCGGATCAATTTCGTAGCGGCGCGCTTGATAGCGGCGCGGGTAATGTAGGAGGAAGAATCCGCCGGCGGTAATGAATGATACGAATCTCGTATAATTAGCTGCACCTGCGAGGCAATCGCGAACAATGTCGAAAGTGGCGGGATTCGCGCATGAATCATATGTCCCGGCGAGCGACCGGTGTGCATCCACCTTCGAGGACGAATTACGTTAATCACGAGTGTGTGCACTGAGATCGATGCAGATGCGCGCCGAGTATTATATGAGGAGCTGGGCTATCATTGCCCGGACTACGTAGATCGTGCGGCCACCGCAAAAAACCTGATTGCAAACCTCCCTTTCTCTCTCTCTCCCTCTCTCTCCCTTTCTCGCTCGTTCTAGTGCTCGGGCTCTGGAACTTTCTATGTTACACGACCCATTAGAGCTTCCCACACTTGACTCATGCGACTGCGCCGCGCAACACAATGCCGAGCATTGTTTCGCCGCGACCATAATTCGTAATTAGCCTCCTGATTAATTATCGATTTATCGGGCCAATTATAATAATTATCCCTGACTGGAGTCCGCGGATCTCGTGCACCGGACACTCCACCGCACTGGCCCTTATGCTTTATCAGATAGCCCGAAAGGTCTTCGCTCCCTCGCTCGGTCTAGCCGAGACGCAACATTCTCCGAGACTCATTTGCTATAGCTAGCCTAGTGGATACTGACCAGAACGCCTCTTTATACTTCGCATGCTTCGCTGTACTTTATGAACTGAGTCGAAGAGGCCAGATGAGTTCACTTCGAATTAGCGTGATTGCTAATGGATCTCGGCGGGCTCTAGCGGGCAAATGCGCTGGCCACCTTGTGCGCGCGCGCTGTCGGCGGTAACTTACGAAAGAGAGTAAAAAGTAGTTCAAGAAGAATAGATACTTGTATTATAAGAAGAAACAACTATGGATTACGATCGTCAAAGAAATCGAGAAGCTTCCTTGAATATTCGCGGATTTGGGGCGGTGGAATAGATGAAAAAAATCGCTGGATTATGAGGGAGTGTTTAACGACTTAGTCTCTTCCCGGTATTCCGGGAGTTGTGAGAGAGCGCATCCGGACCGAGGATGGCTCGACGCGCTCTCTCGTTGGACTCGCCCCGATAGGAGGAGTGGCCGATGCCAGATACGAGGGTCGACCTAACTTTATTGTATTTAATTAATTACTCCGTCCGATAGCCGATCCTGCAATTTGTACCTCCTCCCCGTGCGCCAACGATCCTCTCTTTCTCTCTACGGCGCTCTTCTTCATTCCCCGTCGCCGCCTCCACCTCTTTCCATCTTTGTGGGGACTACATTATCCCCCTATGAAGATTTCGACCCCTCGATGACAAACTTTACAACCGGTCTCAAGCGCCGCTAACCTATCAATTAGTTAGATTCGATCGATGCGAGCCTGATTATGAACGAATGAGCAAAGACGGTCTGAAGATTTTCGGCTAGCACATGGCACAGACATGAATTCGATCAAAAAATAGGAGAAGAGACAAGAGGCAATGATACGGTGCTATGCTGACACCATAAATACTGCGTAACTCACAGTCTCCTCGCTGCTAGGGCTAGTATACGGGGGTATAAACTTGCGATGCAAGTTCCAAGGTGCTTGCCGCATAAATCAGAGTTAGAGAGAGTTGATCCTGCGTACAGTCGATCCGCGCTCATGTAAGGTAGCGTCACAACATCGGTAATGCGAGCGTAATGCTAATTTACCGTTCAAAACCGAGGGAACCTTTTTCCTTCGGTCCAACCGACATGTCATACACTCAACTCGTCTATCGTGCTAGCGGGCTATTACGAATTAACGTGATTTCCCTTGAGAAAAGAAGATGAGTGGGAATGTTTCGTAGAGTGTGAATGTAAAGTGGTCTCACGCTAAAGTCAGAAGGGACGAGAGATCGATCTTGGCTTTCGGGTGCTCCGAGAGAGTGCGGCCGAATTAATTCCCGTGACATGACTAATTAGTACGGGTACCGATTGATCAAGGTGCGCGATGATCGCGCAGCGTGACGCGAAGCTAAGCAAATAGAGATTCCAAAGGTAGTGCTCGTCTTAGGAGGGATATACGATTCGTGTCAGTTTTGCTGACACAGCGGGAGGTCGCACATCGCCGCCCACCTTATCCCTGGACTATTGGCTCAAATTTGGAGCTCTCCATCCATCCATCCATTCATTCGTCCATGTATATATCCGAGGTCGATTCCTCTCGGTCTGTGGCTCCTCTATTCTTCGGTAGGCAGAGTACACGCTCAAGTGTGCCGAGGAGTGCAGGTCCGGCCGAGAAGCGTTTTCAGCTCGACTGAACACGCGGATAAACATTCGCCTGGCCCCCGGGCAGGTCGACTCTGTCAAGGTGTTATACTATCGAGGCTCCGAGCCACCGAGAGACGAGTGCACTCGGCAAGAGCAACGCGCCACGTACCTGCAAGTCACCTCGTGACCGAATCGTGAGAAACACAAATATCTCCTCGGCAGACAGTCACCTTCGCCGCCGCTACACTTACACTACTCGCGGAACAAAAAATGCATCGAATTTATCGAACCCCTTGCCGAGAATCGGTTGGAAAGACGGTGTACTTCCCATCGTAAATCTCGCGTACATTTTAATTGGCCGATCTCGAATATCGTCGAGCCAAATAAAGGCGATTCTTATTATCCGAAAATTATTCGTGGTACACGAGTGGATAAGACTGTCCCGCTCTCGCGCCTCTTCTCTCTTTCTTCTTCGATTCGTATATATTCCGGAGTCTGCGGAGTTGGAGGAAGACGAGGGGGTAAAAAGAGGGTCGATCGCCAGGAAGAGGATCGGTAGGAAGACAAAGGAGCGGGAGCAAGGGCGAGGGAGAGGTAGACTGGCAAGAAGAAGAAGAAGAAGAAGAAGAGGCGAGCTGTGGAGAGGAAAACGTGGATCTCGTGAGTCTGGCCGCGGGATATTAACATTATAAATCGTCCAGGCCGGCGACACGCCCGGGGCGGAGCTGATCGTATCGAGTCGATACCCACCTCCCCGGTCTCTCGATATCGATTACACTCCCGTGATTGGCAGGATTCGTAACACGCCACGGGGATCCCCTGGCGCGAGTGTGCGTCCACCAGAGGGAGAAAGGGAGAGGGCAAGTGAGAGAGAGAGAGAGAGAGTCAGAGAGAATGAAAGAGAAGCGATCGATCGGAAAGGTGCGCGTATCAATTCGCAGGAGAAGACAGTGCGCTGGATAGGCCGCATGCGAGACGCTCGATCTTCCGTCGATGTTTCTCTGGAGTGGGACGCGCGACGAGCAAGCAAGCGGGCGAGCGCGGAATTCTCGCCGGATACTTGGACACGCAACTCGCCTGGTCGAGGGGACTAGGGCTACCGGTAGCCCTGACTCCCTGACGAGTCGGCTTTCCAGCGAATCGCGCGAGATATCGGCGACGATAGCGATAGGAACGCTTTCGAGATGAATGCCGCGGAAATTGTACGCGGCGCGACGTCGTTAGCAGGCTGCGCAGGAATCCATCCGATCAGGCGCGCGCGCTCTCTCTCTCTCTCTCTCTCTCTCTCTCGCGCTGGTAGGCTCGTGAACCCGTGGGAGAGCGATCGTGGACCAATGTGACCGAGGAGATGACTCCAGCCTCTTGGTTCTGTACCAGGAGATTCCGAGAGAATGGGATCTCGCGTTATTAGAGGCAATTTCTTCCGCGTGATTTAATCGCTCCTCGAATCTGAGGAAGCAACGGTGCTCGTCGCGCGGTGTCTTGAGTCGAGCCGAGTCGAGTCAAGTCAAGTCAAGTCAAGTCGAGGATCCATCGACGGGCATTCGAGGAGTGCGAGAGAGCGATCGACGTGAAGCGCGAGCGAGCGAGGCTCTCTCGCTTGATTTGTTCCGCGATGCTCTCTCGCTTGACGGGATAATTTATCGCCGCGCGGCACGGCGCGGCGCGGTGCGGACTGCCGCGTCTCAAGGACGACGCGGCGCGCGGATCCAGAAATACAGAGAGGTACATTCCGCGTGCGAGAGCTATTCTCGCGATGACGTATTCGACGCTGCTGGCTGCCGCTGCGGATCCTAGCTGGTGCGGATGCTGCCGTGCTCGGCCGGCCTGTTATCGCTGCTTGAAAAGCTCGCGACGCCGTAAACGGCCGCGTCGCGATCAATGTCAGGCTAATTTATTGGGAAGTCGGAAAAGGCGCTTATCGGTTCCCGGTTCACCGTGCCCGAACACCGGCCGATTCCACGCGTCCGTCACCTTTCACCATTTTTATTGATACTAAAGGTGAAACACTCGTCAAGCTACGGTGGAAGGCGCTGCCTGCCTCTGCCACCTCAGCCACGCTGTCGATCCTGCTCCAAGTGCGAAAGGGATACACCTGGTCAGTCGAGACCAAGTGAAATCGCTCGTTCGCGCGGCCGTCTACTCAGAATCGCCACGAGGACTCGGCTTTCGCGTCAATAATCCTGACGTTAACTGTCGAGACGTCATCGATGTCGCCCGGGATGCACTCGCTGCTCCTCGTTCTGACGACGATTTTACGGCTGCGAGAAGGACTGTCATGCATATCGACCTGGTGCACCTTCCAGCATCTGTACATATACTGATCGCCCTTCGCTTGCAATCTCATCACGATATAATAAATGTTCGATTCCTCTTCATTAGAGCAAAATCTACATCTCAAAATCACACGTCACTCCTTCTACCAAGCTAGACACGAATGTTCCCGTCAAGATTGTATCAGGGATGAAAGTTTCAGGGTCAAATCGGGATTCCTCGGACGCGCTCAAGGGCAAGGTTTCACGAAGGAAGAAGCTAAGCGCGCGTGCGAAACGTATGAGAACGCGAGTGTGGGCACGTCGCATCATAACTTCCTCGGGCACTGTAAATCACCAGGCGGATGCCTGGTGCACCCATAGAAACGGTTATATTCGTCCATAACGGCGCATACCCACCGCGACGACGAGCAGGCTATATTTTAATAGTAACAATAAATTACTTACGAGAAGAGAATCGCATCCGAGTGGACTGGCGGCGATGAAACCTTCACGCGGCGAGGCCGCGATCTTCTTGTCGAGGATGCTTCGCGTTCCCTTGGATCACTCTTTCTTCTGGCGCTAGAACCTGCCTGCAAATTCAATGTCCACTCGGTCAGACACATGTGTGACATGTCGCAAGAATGATTGCGGAGAAAGTAGATTATTATTGGTATCAGTGGGAGAAAAGCGGGAATTGTATCGAAAACAGACGGAAAGGACCTCCTGAATAATCAACACTTTCTGATTTGGACGTGTTTTCCCCACATTTTTCAATCTTCCTGACCTTTTCGGGAGCTGAAATTTGAGGGAGAATGTTTTCTTGTATCAAGGAAGAAGTGATATAAATTCCAAAGCCCTAGCTCAAAATTCATTTTTTCGCAAATTTCTGAAGGGGTAGCCCTTAAAAAAATATCGATTTTTCGAAGGTTTTCGAACTTCGCTGAACGGTTCATAAATCGATTGTTTAACTATGAGAACGGATAAAGAACATAGAAGCAGTGGCAGAAAAGCTAGAATTGTACCGAAAAGACACGGAAAGGCCTTGGAAGAAAGGTTGTTGTTTGAACAGAGCGCCTCTACTTCCAGGATTCTAATGTATGTACATGGACAGTAATCACTGGTTTATCTGTACCACCAGGTCTGCGGGATTCCCATACTCACCTGGTCTCACCTGGGTGGTGGACGGAGCCAAGTGGCATTACGAATCCCCCGGGTAAGATTAATGCCCGCTCTCTCGTCGCTATTCATTAATACCCCCGGAGAATCATACGTAAGCGCGTGGCCACTTGCGCGCACGATAGTTCGCCCCGTACGTTTAGGATTACATCCCGATAACAGAATGGACTTCACGGAGTAACATTATGTTGCCGGATGATTCTCGCCCAGGGCCGGAGTATATACCAGCCATTTGCCATTTGCAGGAAATAAATGAAATTCCTCTCCGGCCGGCGATTTATTAGGCTCGAGTCCGGCGGACAGTGCCATTACTCGCGTTATCCTTTTGAAAGGATAAGCCTGTAAGACTGGAATATACGAGCGAAGCGGAGTTTTCGATGTTTCGTTAGGGCGTAGTGTTCTTTTTGCTCTCGTTCGCAGGTCTATTGTCTTGGGATCCCTCATACTTGTGCTTTTGCAGCGTGAAAGATACCGAGAGCTTGCGCAAGCCTCGCTAACTGCTGGACGATCGCCCACGCGGCGTGCAAGGTGGTCCAGCCACTTGAGATCTTCGGGTCTCGGTCACCGGACACTTTTATGCCCCCGACGACGAGCGACGACGACATCGGCGAGCACCTTCCTCGCGGCCGGCTCTCTCTCTTCCTGGCGGGCCGCGTGGGCGAGTCATGGGAACCTGCAGCCTGTCGTCCCGCTCCAGGCCTTATTCCCTCCTTGTTTTCTCTGCCTGACCATTTGTACGTAGCGTTAGTGAGCGCGCTCGCACGCAACCACGCTGCAAATGCTACACATACGTGCGGTACTCTCCGGCCATTGTATTTTAAGTAGTACGAGACACTCGCCGACGGACACGGGGGAACTAGAGGAGAGCAGAAGACTGTGCGAACGCGCGCGCGACCTTCCCATTGCATTTAAACGATCGGCCACGAAATTACATACACGCGCGCACTGATACTCGCTCTCTAACTGTTCACGCGCGCCACGTGAATAGCCGCGGAAATGGGTGAAACAGCTCTGGTTGCCTCGTTCATCACAGAGGATTATGGGTAGGCCGGCGGCTCGTTACTCCAAATCGATTTGGTATCACCACCGAGCTATCCTTAAATCGAGAAAGGCAGTCTCTCTTGCTTCAACCTAGAGTATTTATTGCTCGTATATCACTCTTAGGATCACCGGGATCGCTCCACTGTGAATCTCGAATACACGCACCCGAAGGGATCGTTACCACACGAGCAACGTGCCCATTTTGTGCACCTATCCGCGCGCAGCGTTACCCGCCTCGGACCCCGTATACATTCTAATTTGTTTCTCCGCCCGAGATTAGTTTCCACCCGGAATACATTATCGTCCATTTTCGATGCCGCGGCAACCGGTAAGAGAGCAATGGAAAGCGGTCGCCGCTCTAATAGCGTCAGGTGGCTTTCCACGGTGCTCTTAACGCAACACCAAGTATTTTATGGGTTCCGCTCTCCACAAAGGGCAGGGCGACCTTAAATGGTAAAATTTCGTGAGTGATATGCTTACCCCATTCTACTCATTAGCAGACAGGGGACTTTTAATCCTGAGGTACTAAAGGGAAATCAGGAATTCCTTATACTCGATACTTCTTGGGAGTGGTATACTGCAGTGATTCGAGTAAGGCGATGGAGGCACGTCCGGTTGGAGAAGAAAGATACAAAACGCGTCTTTGTAGGCTTGGGTCAGCTGTTTGTCTAACACCTCCTACCTGTCTGGGGTCAGTAGCGAGTCTGTTACGTGTCCCAGCATCGCCATCCGCTTGTTCGATCTATGCTTTAGGGTCAACAGCATGATCCTGGAAGATCAACAGTCTTCTTCGAACGTGCGAGTAACAGCTCGAACATATGACCTGACTCCACTTGCCCGGGAAAATAGTTTCCAAGATTTACACAGGTTGGGTATAATTCGATTCTATGGGGTACTAAAAAAACATCAGCAGGAAACCTCGAACCGAGAAATTTGAAAGAGAACGATGCAGGGGTTGAGCATTTATCGAAAAGGAGCGGGTTGGGAGAACAGCGCGGCGCCGGATAGAGGCAATAAACGCGACCACGATCTTTCAGTCTTGACTGGCTGGGAAAAAGTTGATCGAAGGTAATAAATACATCGCGGGACGAGGGAGGTCCGGTGGCTATTGATATTCGCGTAGCTTCCTTCCCAGCAGCACTAATAACTTATCCGGTAGACGGTCGCTTCTTGCGCGTCTATCGAGAGAGCATCTCCACCAAGAGCTGGAGATCGGCACCGGAGCAACTCGCCTCCGGGCCGGGTCTGCGATTGATGTTTTCTGGTGCGGCCGGGGCCGCTCTGTGTGGTCCTCGTGTCAAAATGTGTCAAAACTCGAGTTCGCAGTCTCGCCGCGACCGAGAAAAAGCGGTTGGACGGCTCTACAAATTAACGGGGCCGTCGGTTCCCGGTGAGATGCGCGGTGCACACACATCGACATATATCCTGTAGGACTCCCTCTTGCCAGGATTGCACGTGTAAGGGTGACCTTTTACTTGGCTAATCGAAATAAACCACTGCTTGAAACTACAACTCCTCGCTCATCCTACACATCTCTCAACTCCGTTGCACACTGCTTTACTATACATGCGTGCGCGCATATGGCAATGGGCTGCTGCCTGGAAAGTGGGAAAACATCGGCCGCGGAAAGTGGATTCCTTATGACTCGCATGCAGCACTTTCCATTTATATTGGATAATTCACCGACGTTGTAGACGTTGGCTGCGAACGGCTGCGTACCAGTGGAACAAGTCGAATTTCGAAAGACGATAGACTGTGCGCAAGAGAAACATTGCGGCGTTCCACGAAAAGCCGCTGGTTTCCTTGAGCAATTATCGCAGGTGTTAAGGCGATCATTGGCGATGTACGCGTCGCCCATCTTCACGGGGATATGTTTTCCCTGGGATATCTGGCGAGCCTCTCACAGGGAGCAATGTGTACATACATACGTGGATATCGCGCGAACGATGCATACAAGGCTCGAGTCGACACCCAATGAATCGATCGGCTACGGGAATTGCTCAAGAGGATCGTCATTCCAGCGGTTGATTCGTCGAAGCCGACACGACCAGTACTCTTCTCCAAAGAGGAGAAAAGTGCAGCTTTGCCTCGAGGCACCCTGTTCTGAACATAGATGGAATTTTACGACGACCTTCGCGCGAAGGGAGTCGCGCGAGCGACTCAAGAGAAGCTCGTTGTCCGCTTCCTGCTCACGATCCGCTCACCCTCGCGGCGCGCCAGATAAAATCGCTGTGTTAAACGGCGGCAAATGGTGGGGCATTGTTCGACAGTGCATTGTGCGAACGCGCAACCGTACGCTCTCTGTTATACGCGCGCATCTCCGGATCCCAGCCGGTCCTGTTTGTCGCTTCTCGATTTTCTACTGATAAAATTATTCCCCGCCTGTTACGGGATACCAACCCCTGCCCTGAGAATAATACCGCTCGCACGCTGCTTGGATACATTATTGTACACAAAGATGGCAAATACTTTGACGTGCCAGATGATGGTAGCTTGTGTGGAAAAACTTCGTACTCGGCACAATTTTCTCTGGCTATTAACAACGTTGCCATTGCGAGCACGACCTAGCCTACCCGTTGGGAATAACGAGAGCGACAAGTGCGACTCTTCATGTCGCAGTTCGATATCGAAGTCACGTAACGTCCAGTATTGTTCTTCGAACCCAAGAAACCAATTAAATTAGCCTCTCTAATGCAAGGGACATCGACTGAAACACTCCACCGCGGATCCCGCAGTTCGAGCGCAAAAAGTCTCGGTTCCTCGTGCAATTCAATGCCCAATAAATCCGCACTCTCCATACTCTGTGTCTCATCTGTCGCGCGGACGATTTGTTAAATTAATCAACGATCCATAGATCAATTAAGCTAATTGAGCCCTGCGTTGCCGCGCGACGTATATTATCATCCGGCGTGATTATAATCGCGTGGAAAAATGCTTGGTGGAATGTTAATTGAAAATTAACCAGTAGAATGAGGGAGAGGGTGAATGAAAGGAGGAGGCAGACAGTCTGTAGCAGGGTCATCGAGGAGACTACTAAATCCTGCGCGTGTATTCCGTACAAGACACAATAGAGAGTCGGTGTCCGAGAGAGGCAGTAATCCTTCGCGAGGTAGATGCAGCTTCCGTGGACGGCGAGATCCCGTGTTGCAAGGGCCCCGGAGCATCGAGCCTCGTTATTACGACGGAGAATGGCTCGACCGCACGCACGCCCGCAAAAGCCCCCATTGCAAAAAGTCGTTTTCGCGTAAAACGATCTCGCCCGTTTGCCCGGCTTTCCGTCGTAAAGTAGCGCGCCCACACGCGCCGATCCGCACACGCTCCACCACGTCCGCTCTGGTCCGGTCCAACCAAGCCAGCAACAACGTGAGAATGTCGACAGAACGATAAAAGTTAGGCTCGTGAATTTCACTGCCTTGCTTGGTCGCACTGGTTCCCGGTTGCTGCGATGCCACCTTGGAAAAAAGGACGACACCTCTCTCGGTAGCAGCCGTGATTATGTTCGAGGACACGCGACTATGTTGAGCCGGTCGCTCCCGAGGTTACATACTACTGTCTACCCCCGCAAGTTCCTACCTTCGATGATTCGGTGACAGCTGTTTGGCTACCTCGGCAGCCAAACTACTTCTAAGCTAATCGCGATGAGATTTAAGACCGGTGAGTTGGAATTTCACGGCAGAGGATTGTTATTGATCGTTGGATGCCTCCGATGGTGTTCTATTCTTCGGGCTACTTCAATCAGGTCATTAAAGGACTCTGGCCTGAACCGCCGGTCGTGTAAATGCCCATTTGAAGTTCGTTTAACCGAGTCCGAGACAATGAGACAAATTCTCGCGACAATGCCGCAGCCCGAATCGTGATCGAGCAATTATTGTCCTTCGGTCCGATCAGCTACCAATGGAAGAGCATTCTTAATCAGCTGGTCAATTGTTTCTCTCGCGCGGCAGTACCGGAGGGCCCCTTTACCAGAGAGCGACTAGAATCCCCTGTGCTCCGAGAGCACGGCGCGCGCGTTCTTACCGTGAATTGTTTATATCGCGTGGAATTCCAGCTCGATAAATTCGATTTTTTGCCAACGAACGAATATAGTACCGCCCATTCACTGGGATCGCGCGAGCGAGTCTCCAACTGCTACCGTAGTCTCCGCCGGCGGAGTATCTTCAGCGTGTCCTTCTCGTGTAAGCTTTTACAAGTAGCTCGCTCCATTCAAGAGTCAGACTTACTGAATTATAAGCCAACCATTTCCTACCATGCGAATTCGCGCGTGTCCCGCCTGAATACTGAACTCTGCTCCGACCTCCTAAGGGCAAGAATGCTTGCAGGAAGGCCGCCAGCCGGCGCAGGAACTCCCGCCGAAGTTCCTCACCCGGCAAATTATCGCGTGGCGCTTTAATAGACCATTACGCAACTCTCGATTTTCTGGCACGGCGATCTCATATGCCGAGGCAATCAGGCGCTCTATTCAGAAAATTATCCCACCATTTTTCCCCGAAGTGAATTAGGAGGCCACTTCCACGCGGTCTATTATCGGCCTTTTCAACATTGCGAGTAATTGGAATTACCGCGGTGTGTCGAGTCGTTATTAGTACACGACAGATAATTGTAAGGACTGACTACTGACTCACTAGTGACTCGGTATAGTTATTCGAATCTCAGACTCGATGTATGAAATAACATTCTCACTGGTTTATACTGCGGGGGGCGTCGGTTTCTTGCGGGCGCCCAGATTCTTTGTGGAGTTGCGAGTGTCCATGTAGCTGTCAGTCACTTTGAACGCAGGAGGTCACTACCACGGGCATGCAGGGGCCCGATAGACTCATTCGCATAATTTATAGTCGCGTTAACCATAATAGGCAGGAGTGCGCCTATCCATCGAACGTCAATGACAAGTATCGCCGGGGCACATCGTGCCCGTCTTTCCTCCTGCTTTTCTTTGCTCCAGCGAGAGAAGAGCTATGCCGAGAAGATGCCAGCTGGCAAAGACGAGCAGTGAGCTCGAGCATATCCTAGATGATACATCCGAGGATAGCGAGTGTGACTGGAAGGAGCGAGTGAGAAAAGGCGAGAAAACTTGATGGAAGATCGAGGGAGAAAGAAACGAGAGGACGGAGGTTAGCGCGCTTCTGCTGCTGCGGGAGACGTGCTGCTCTCCTCACTGCGAGGAGCAGCGATTACCGATGACTTACGTATGCAGGCAATCTCGTGGTGTTTGCGCAATTATTGGAACACCTCATGTCCGTAATAAATGGCGGAATATGCCCTGAAAGGTGTTAGTTCAAGATCATCCGGTGATACAAGACTACTTCTCCAGGGGTTTCATCATCGAGCTCTCTGCCGAGCTCATCCACGAGTGGCTGTGTATCCAGCGGCTTTATGTAACTACTCGGGACATTAAGGTTACCCTCGATCGTGGAAAGTAGCGCCTACCACCACCGGACCTCCTCTCTCCCCGCCGCAATCGAGCTACTTCATTTTCATTGCACTTTTACATACGCACGCGAACGTCGACGCCTTTTTTGCCACGTACCGAGACTCTCTCAGTTAAAAGGTCGCCAATGGATGCTGGAGCGCGATCTGCCTCGATAGCCTCCAGCCAGGAGAGATATCATCGGCGAAAGATCGTTGTGCACGCTTCAAGATTAATTTCGTAATAGGACAACGGATTATGCTCACTGGAGCTTAGCGATAATTAGAGTATCGACTGCTGAGGCTTCGTAATTGGAATGCGTCGGCTTATACAAGCGTGCTCGTTGTAATGGGTAACATATGCCACGTTCCTTGAATGCCTCGACAATTTTAGAGATTACTAATGCTTGCTCGATGCATATGTGCGCGTCTATCTGTGTTCGAGAAAACAATTCTGCAATACGAGCGAGTGTCTTTTCCTCGGTGCAGGTGATCGCGTTAGAGCCAGAGGAGTCGAGTGCGTCACGATGTGGGAGTATGTAATTGCGGCAACGACACGCTGCTGCCCGGTGATTGTATGGAGGCGCACACACCGCCGGCGACCTTGCGCTCGTCTTCCCTGTACGGTGCAATCCTGTCCGCTTTATTTCTACGATCAATCGTGCGCGCGCGATACCCACTTTTGTCGCTCTCCTTGCTTAACGACCTGGCCCCAATTAAGTCAGACTTAATCTTTCTCACTTGATTTTCTAAGCCGTGACCGTCAGCCTTACGAAAAAGCAAAGAGACCTCGCTCACCAAGCAGAGTTCCCTAAGTGGAAGCCGATAAACGGTCCACCATTTTTGTGTCGTGACGATAAATCCGTGCAGGAATACCGATTCATTCGATTTGATGCGAGCCGAATGCAAAGATAATTCGTGGCGCAGTGCACTCGCGGCTAGATTTATTAGCGGAGTTAATCGTTCGAGGAGCCAGCAATCTAATGTTGCAATGACCCGTTCGGCGGTCACTCGGCTATATCTGCGTGAAAATGATGCATCGGAATAATGAGCTGGTCACTAGCACCTGTGCCTTGCGATACGCGTACACGTATAGGAGAAGGATCTATCCCGAGTCGGAGAGGATGATCTTTCGAGTGAGAGGAGGACTCGTCCTTGTCTTGCTACAGAGGGTGGCGTGGTACCGAGGATATACATCATGCTCGAGTCCGAGCTGGGCTGGCCGGCTTGGCTCTCAAGATCAGGCATTCGCGTGTGACCACACATGTGTAATTCCAATTAACATCAGTGCCTGCTCTGTGTGCGCGCGCGTATGTGTGGCGCTGGTAAGACTCACACACAAGAGAGCCTGTATGCATTACTCGCCACGGCAGGCCAGTTATTTCGCGCTAAGGTTAACGCGTACAGAACGTCCGACTGACTGACTGACTTTTATTCCGTTTCTTCGTTTAACCGTTCCCTCTCTTTTTCTTGCCCTCTCAGCTTCGCCGCCTTCCTCTCTTCTCTTCCTTCTAAGAGCTGACCGGCAATCAAGCCGAGATTTCACGCGGTGTCGACATAAGCGGCATAAGCGAGGAATTTGCTACGATTTCGAGGGAAGGCGCGTACTCGGACTTGCCTACCTGTTAATCGTAAACCGGCCAGTATGCGATGATTCCTGCGTGTGAAATCGCCGCCCGGTAAAACCGCACAACTTTCCGTAACCGCAATGCTTACTCGTTGAAATCGGCGAGAGAACGATCCACGTATTGCACTGTGAGCGTGTGCACGTTTCGGAGGACTTGGTGTTTCCATGGATTTCTAAATCGAGAGCGCACGCTCAAGTTGTTCGTGCTTGTACTTGAAGAAGAAGACTGAGGGAATAATACGAGGGAGCAAAAATGATTTGGCCGTCGGCGGTCGTACGATCGCTTCGCTCGATAAAATGTATTCATCCGCGATCTCCTCGTGCTATTTGCCTCCCCCTCCAGCCCTCTCGCGCACCGCTTTTATGTACAGGGAGCTCTCGTGTCCAGGATGCAGACCACACACGTCGCGGCAAGTGCATCGTAAGTAGCTGCTATTTCGAGAGAAAATATTATCGCAACACAGCGCGAGCGGAGTCTGCGAATACAGTCGCCGCTTCTGTGTGTGCTTCCAATGCTGATGTTCCTGCTTCTAGCTGCTAGACTCTCGAGAGTAGAGTACCCGTGTGTTCAGGAATAATATTTTGCCCGTGATCGCCGATCGTAGTAGCTACTCTCGTCCAAGAACCCAGTGGACTCAGGTGTGGAAACGGATCACTAGGAATCTCCGAACCCCTCCTCCTCTCACTCTCCATTCGTTCGTCGTTTATCTCGCCGCCAGAATCCCCATGAAATATTGTCCGGGGAACGCGACAATTACCAGGATAAAGGCCCACTCTCTATGAGTATTGTGCTCATCTCCAAGGAGAAAAATCAACTGGGCCGATTTCGGATCCACCTCCTTTTCCCTCACAGAGCACAAGTTGCGCGCGGTCGCCCTTCACCGATTTCTTACAAATGCGAAATTTATCTGCGATCTGCACCATGGGTCACTCTCTACGACCAATGCGTGTCTCTCCTTCTCTCCCCTTCACTGTTCTCTGCTCTTTCAGTGGCACTCTACTGACTCTCCATTGTCGGCTCTCGCCCTGAACAAAACGGGGTCGTCATTGTGCTGACCGCTCGAAAATGGATGTTTTGGTTTTCGTGAATGCGTCGAGTGACACCTTCAAGTGGCCCTGCCCTGCTGGACCGTCCTTTACATTTTTCTCTTCTCCACCTCTGCTGCCCTTTTCTTCTGGCTAGCCACTTCTTCTCACTGTCTTCTCTCTTTGTTACTCTTGCACTCTTTGCTTCTTCGGCCCTATTGGCGAGGTCGGTCGAACCGATTGTCGGCGGCTTTAAGACGAATCGGACGAGCCACGTTCGACGTCGCCGATAAATTACCACCCTCCTCGTCTTCGGCAACATGCCAACTACGAGAAATCGGTGACTCGACCAATTTATCTAGTTCTCTCTTTCGAGGACCCATCCGAAATCTCTTATGCACCGATGCCCTACCCATATCGAGATTCCTCGAAAATTTCTTTTATAAAGAACGATCTATTTTTTCCGCTTTTCATTCTTTACATTTACAGCCTCGAAATCCAGCTTCTACAAAGTAACATTGAAGTCGTGCTGGCGGCACAGCTGGAAAAGAGACCGCGGAAAAACACGCGTGCTCACATTTAGCAGCGTGTAAGGTCGGCTCGGCGAGTCACGCTCTGATTACGTCAGTTCACTTAACGTCGCAATGAGAGACAAGTAATTACGAAGCTGTCCGGCGCCGTATCCACCGGCGAAAACAGATGTTTCCCGATAACACGACAATATATCACGTTGCGAGCGGTCTTGCAAGAAAATTATGCGTTTGTCGAGAAACCACGCTTAGTCGCCGAGTCCAACGGAATCTTAAGTAGTTCCACGAAGGAGTAATCTTTTTTCGTCGCTAACTTCTATGCTGCTCGTAAATCCAGCGTTTAGCTGTGAACTTCTTGTCCTACTTGGTTCTCACTAAGAATTAATCGAAGCAATGAATTCGTGTGGTCATGAAAATTAGATCCGAAACCGTGACCGTAGGGAGGGATCGATCGATCTTATTATCCGTTTGACAAACTTTTTAGTAGAATTGTCGAGGGAAGAACATCTGTCGTGCACGGTGCTCGGGATGAATCCTAGTCATTAATAGAAAATAGCGACACGTCGTAGAGTTCGAGGCTCCGTGAAATCCTGAGGATCTCGTTATGCGTAACCGAGTACACGGAAGCGGGACACAATGGCGTTGTCGGCCCTTGCCAGGCAAAAGGGCAGGGAGAAGAGAGCGAAGCATCCCTTAATCTGACGGCGCACATAAATTCGCGGCAACGAGTCAGTTTTCGTCGCCACTAATCCTGCCGCCGAGTCTAAAAGGGTTTCGACAGATGTTCGATCGGCCTGCATCCGTTTCTACATCCAATTTAACTCGCATCGAATAGAACTCCATCACATAATCTCTCACGATTCAATGTGGTAATTCTTCTTCAAATGGAATTATCAGACTGGCCGTGTACTTTCGACTTCCGCGTTGCTTTGTTAAAAAGTGAGAGGTCAATTAGGGCTATTAATTTTGAGATTAAATCGAGGGTGAGCTCTCGGTCACGCGGAGACCGCGATGTCGAGCAGTGTGCGGGCTAGCGCGCGCGCTTAAAGGACACGTCGGTCGGTCGCTCTTCTCCAAGCGGCCCTGAATTAAAATGGTAATAGAAATGTAGCATTTGAATTGCGAATGTCATAGCGTGCAGTGCGCTACCGGGGCCCGGCGTATGTATATGCTAAGCAGCGTCTTGTTTTGAATTTAGAACAGGCGCCATTTTGCCGGCGCGCGGTTTGCTCTTTGGCCCCTTCCAGCGGGTAATTCGTGCCGAAGAACGCCGCGGCCAATGGGGGGATGAGCATTCAGGAAACCGCTGCATCTCACGAGCCAGGTAGATATATGTCTGTAGCTAGCTATTTCGCTACAGCGAGCCGCTACGGTGCATCCTTCGCTGTTGTAGCTCTATTCGTGACAGGCAGTAGCAAACTCATTAACCCCGGCGTTCTCTCTTCTAGGACCCTCTTCGCGTGCTTCGCGTACGATGCGAACCTACACCACAACTACCACCCTCCTTTGCTCTCCCTTCGAGTACCAGTTACCTTTTTCTAGTACGCCTGCACCTTGCCTGCCTTACACCTTGCTAGGACACACCTCGTGCTGCCACACTGGCATTCAACTCTCCCGAAAATCTACCTTTGTATACCTCCGCCTTGGGACCAACATACCTGACCCACTTACGCCCTGGTCTATACTCACCATTCCGTATCGTCGAGTTTTACAACCGGCCTGCAGAAGGGAGGGATACAACAATTCTAAAAATAGAATTAACCTCAGCACTACCGAGCGCACTTAAGGAAAAGGAAAACTCGAAGATTAATTTTCACGATGAGGCGGTAATAAAGGTGGGGTCGGTATTGTGGAATAGTAAAACAAACTGCAGGTATTCCGCGACATTCCGGAGCGCGGGGAGGCGCGGTCGGGTGAGATTTGGTTAGGGAACCCAGCTTGAAAATCGGGTGCAATTAGAGGTGGCAGCGGGAACGACCGTCGTCCCGTTGACCGTCCTTTGGTGTTCAGGCTTTGTTTATTCGGAGCAAACAGAAGAGCAGCCGAGCGCATTTTCGTGAGGACGAAAAAAAGGCACTGGTGAAAGAAAAGGCGGCGGCAGAGAGGGTGAGCGGAGAAAGGGAAGAAAGGAAGAAAGATTCCGAAGACGATTCCCGCAGGCACGAATCACCACCGTAGCTTTTGTTCGAGCCTTTCTCCGCGTAGTATTATCCGCTCACCTAAGTCAACAGGTCCTCCATCGAACAGCCGAATATTTCGGCCATACTTCCATCATCGAATATCCCTTTTTCTCGTCGACATCCGAAATTGGCACTCTGCCGCGCCTTTCACAATAGCCAGTGCACTTCTCGTCTAATCGGCACAGCGAGAAATCGAGCTGGCCTACGAGTGTCGACGCATTCGGCCCATGATTCAATTACCACGAGCACTATGAATCTAATTATGCGAATGGCTGGCCGGATCCTAATCTCCAGGCCGCGCCGGTGTTTCTGTAAGCCGGCGCGGCGCGGCTCGATCGAGATTGAGCCTTGTGGCGCAATGCGATCGCCACTCCCCGTGTTCGCCAATTTTAATTATGCCCCGGCAGTTTCAGTTTCAGGCATTACGTAAAGTTAATGAAGCGAGGACCGAGTTTGCCAGATCCGACAAGGATAATGGGAAAAAATTGAATTTGCCTTCGAGAGGGAAACTCGACTAGATTTCTCGAAACAAAACGCTTGCCTCTCTGGCTGCTTAAATTCGCATCGACAGTGGTACTCAGTACTCTCTCGGTCGGTTAGCTCGGCCGGCACTCGCCTAATGGCCGCCATTAATTCGTCTGATTTATCGTCGCAGTTGCATTCGATATGGGCTTTATAGTGTGGCACTGTAGGGGCGATTGCCGATTGTGAGCCGGGATTTCCGCGTGTCGGAGTTGGCCGGAGCGGAGCGCCGGGGCTTTTCCAGCTGAATTTCATGCGATCCACCATATCGCACCGGGCGCTGCTCCTCGTTAGGAGGCGATCTCGCTGCGATAGCCAGCGATCCCAGCGGAGAATGCCAATTACGATTCTTTCATCTAGAGGAGAGCGAGTGAGCGCGCGCGCGCGCGAGTGGTGCATTCGCATCGGATCGCATCCCATCGGATATCGCATCGCACTGGCACTATGCCGGCCGGGGCCAACACCGCGTGGATAGCCTGTGCGTTTTCGACGTTACTTCCGCATCGATGGAAACGTAGTCATATCGATGCGGCCGCAGATACCGGCGGCGTGCCCCGTGTGTGGAGCGTTGTTCGCGATCAATAGATCGCTGTACCGGCGGATCGGCGATCTGGCGATCTAGCAGCGGGAGATCGTGTAGCGATCGTTCGTTCCGCGATCGCGCACAATACGAATCGTACGTTCCGGGGTCGTACCGGGGGCGACTGTCTACGTATACTACACTTCGAATCCGTGAGAAGTCCGCTGCCTCTCGCTCCCTCGCCTTTCCACTGGCTAACACCGACTCTCCCCTTCCACCCCGCTCCCCCCCCACAACCCTGTAACAGATACTTACTTTCCACCCGGTGCGATACATACACGCGCGCATCGCTTACTGTTATTGGCAGTTAAAGTGCAATCCCACGTAAATATGAGCGGGCACTGGCGACCTTAAATGCCGCGCTATCTCCAACCGCCTGTATTTACTCTCCTACGGTCTCTCGCATACACGCGCATGGCTGGCTACCACTCGGAAATCCATCGGATCCAATTTGTCCGGATTGCTCGCGGCGGCTGCCGGCGAGCACATGCGATCACCGCCAGATCGAATAAATCTGTTGCAGCGTACTATTCCAGCAATCTGGAGTATGCGCTGAGTGAAATGTAACTGTGTTGCCGGCATTCCAACTGCATCGTGTTACGAAAATCGGGATTGGAAGTACGCGCGGCTATTAAGTTGCTCCCGATGAGGTCGATCTTTTGCCTCCTCCCCGCCGCTTCTCCCTAACCACTCCTGTCCGAGAGGGTGAATAAGGTTTTCGCGGTGCGCGCATCGATATGCGTGTTTTTACCTCGCCGCGGAATCTCGGGAATTCATAGCTCGCGAAAGGTATGCGCCGTCAAGTTATCCTCGGCGCGGAGAGTTATATTATAGCGAGAGAACGTATCTGATGTCTACACGCATGCTGCTCATATAATACCTGCATATCCACGCCGTGCTGCTCTCGAGCGCGCACCAACGAATGCAAGAATCGGACACGGCAGCTGCCGCGCCAGCGTGCAAGGATATCAAAGGATTTGCTGATTCAGAGGCTCGACTCTAGACCGGCTGGCTTCCTTGGCGAAGGATCGAAACGTCGATCGATCATCGAGGGCGTAACGTCTTGAACCACATATCCATTGGGTAGAGAGCATTGGGATCGTCCTCTGACACTCCGATTACGCCCGGAGATTTATTTCATCCTAAACATACTGTATCGATCGTGGGAGACGGCAAAGATTTCTTGCCGAATGCAGGACGATTCAGTTCGTAGATCCTTTCTTATACTTTTACCTATTTCGCTTCGACTATTTCTCTCTACCTGTTTTCTCCTATCGAAATCTCGAGGTTCGCCGCATGTTTTTTCTTTTTCAATGCTAGGAAATGTGGAAAGTGTTTCTCGCGAAATGAGAGATTCTGTGGATTCTCTAAGCCGGATGACAATTCATTTCCTGTGGGTAGGAGCGAGTGTAGAGGACGTGAATGCGCTTGTTTCCCGGGCGATGCAATCTACGGGGTGTCGCCGCGACGTTTCGCAACTGCTTGCGGCGATTTATCGGGCGCTTATTTATTTTCGCCCGATCCTGTCAGGCCGCGTAGTCGACGATACACCGGGGGTGTCGATCGCTATCTTAATTTCGTATTGTGATCGGTCAAACGGCCCTGCTGTACGGCCCGCTCCGTTCTGACACCGGATCCCTCTGTATACACGGTACACGGGACACTCGGCCTCCGTACTCTTTGCACGCCTAACACATCATAAAGGGAAACCTTGTACGATGACATAGTGTCGGCGAAACCCGCGCCGCGCCGCTTACGAAAGCGAGCGTGCAACTATGTTCGAAGCGTACGCGCCGCGCACACGTCTCTGGCGTTGTCAGTGCCGGGGATCAAGCAATCAGTGTTCCTTGTGTCAGTTGCACGGGGATCAAAGGAATTTTTGGCCCGTGTTTCCTCGCACTGGGCCGCTGTCCTGGCATTTAAGTACCCTAGCTCGTCGCGGCGCTCGTTGCTCTAACAGCGTGAACCTACAAATATCATTTGGGGCCTGAAAATGCGCGCGGCATTAGGCGCCGCGTCGCCGCAGAGCGCCGAGAGCGGGCGAGTACAAGCCGCCACTATTCTATCCGATAAGCCGAAAGAATCCATCGCACGCTTCGGCTTGGATATTGACATCCAACAGATGTCCGCGCACAATGGGCTCCTTTAATGGCTAATTTATTCCACTTGTACTTCGCGGGAGACAACGGTCGTGTATCCATTGAGAGAGAAAGACATACCTTCGACGGAGAACGGCTAACAGTAAAACTGCACTCCTTCCTCGAAAGGGGCTGTGAACGAGAGAAAGGAAGGGAGTGCGCACGGTAGGACCGTAAAGCGGATAATTTACGTATCCAGAGGTGTTATCTCGTTCGGAATCTGCAGCGTTTCCGAGCCGAAAATTCCCGAGATGACAGGTAGGCCAGGTATAGGGAAGCAGGAGAAGAAGCAGAAGAAGAAGAAGGAGGAGAAGAAGAAGGCATGGGTCGTGCGAGCAAGCGCGCGCTGCTAGTGTCCACCGGTTCTCAGATGTATCACGATTAAGTCCGTGGGCGGATCCCGCGATCAGATTAATGACGTCATAAACCCAATAAAATATCACCGAGCCAGTCCTAACAATGCGGGCGAATCCCCCGGGGAATCGGGAGCGAACGGTGCACACCACGGGCGAACACTGCTCTCGTATCGTTCATCTTCCACTCGCTCCTCTTATTCTCTCTCCGTGAAGGAAACGCTTACGCCTTTTCTATCTCGCTCGCCACCCTCTGCTCCACCGAGAGAGCACAGCCTCCCTGCTCTCCAGGCTGATGGATGATGCAAATAACTGTGCCCCGTCCTGACGCAACCGTCGAACGGTCACGGAGCACTTTTCTCAGCAGGTGGCTGGTGCTTCGGTGGCAGGTTCGAAAAGGTAAGAAAACCAAGAGGGAGATTTGCTCTAGCAGTGAGAGCTCAGCGGCAGAGAAAGAGGGAGAGAGAGAGAGAGATAAACAGAGGGATGAGGGGGCGAGCGTAGGAAGAATGCAGCACTATGCACAGGTCGTAAGAAAGTCAAGCTCGACCTCGGGGATCTTCGATCCTGCTCTTTTTTCTACGGATCGCACGTCGCTCAATAAAAACGAAAGTCGTCCGTCGAGGGTTGCGCACCGCCCGTCCCACGCCTGGGACCTGATTTTTTGACCTACCTTCTCCACCCCTCCGTTCCCAACAATTCTTGGGACCTCACGTTTTACCCCCGAGAACAATCACTGTTACGGTACATTAAGGACGAAGAAAGTCCCGGACAGCAGACATTTCATCTAAAGCCTATTCACATCCGACAATCATCTAGCCTGGCGTTATTTAGAAACAATCTGACAGTACTTTCACGCGCATGTCACTGCTAGCGTCTAGTCAGCAAGATTTTCGTGAATTATTGATTGCGCGAGAGGTTACGGAGATGGAAGGATTAGATGGCCGTGACAGAAAGTCGCGATTCGCGAGCAGAAAGTGGTAGAGGTTGGTTAGGTTGTCGGGTGCGGTGGAGATCGAATCGGCATGATCGATCTCGAAGTTGCTGGGCGAGCGAGCAAATGAGTCGATCGGCCCCGATGCTTGATCAACATCCGGCGATCCTGTCGATGATACTGCGCCCGATCAACGGGCATCCTCTCTGACCTTCTCGAGGCTATATATCGACAAATTCGTGTCCCGCGGCGAAGGAGGCAGATATGTCACATCCGTGGTGGGTAATCAGAACCTGCTGCATGTATATCGCGCGTTCCGCTCGTGTAGATCCACGGAACCCGGGGGTCACCTTGGGGTCGGGGTATCGATATTTCCAATCGATGGACGATGTCTCTCGTCGTCCTCATCAGAGAAACGACAGCACGGACGTTGCTTGCTGCGTCATCCCCACCGAGACAGACTGGACAAGTCCGATCCTCTAATGACCGCTGCCCTCTCTGTTTCTCCATTTTTTCATACTAATCCCACCAACATTCCCCGCAATGCACTCCCCATTTACATTGCCAATTGACCAAAGCATTGCTTCCGCATGCAGAAGATTGACTGTAATTCTAAGTTTCGTGTTGGGTTCCGGGGAAAGAAAACATATGATTTGCTGGCGATGAGTGTGGTCACCGTGTATAATCCAGGTCAAGGTTAGACCTGTTTTATAGTGGGTACCATTTCCACGGATTCCTCATGGACGAGACAGATTATGGCCGAAGGGTGAGTGTAAAAAAATAAAATGCTTTAGAAAAAATGTGTTACAATTTACGAGAGCTGGGCAGGGATTTGGGATAGTCCGGTCCGATGCCTAATAGCGTCAAAAAATCCGAGCGGTCTTATGGGGGTTACGGTTCCAGGTATTATAACGAAGGGCCTCCGAAAACCAGCCCGAACCCTCGCGACAATCGAATCGATTATGACCCATTCACGGCGGCCATTGTTCCCAATTGTCCCGAGGTATTACTAATAACTTTATGACGGTCCCGATAGCACCGTCCGATTGTATGGAAAGTGCAAACCGACGCTGGCCGAAGTGGACGGCAAATAAAAAAGGTACACTTGGGTTGAAGAACGTCCGGCCGAGGGTTTATTACACTGCTACCCAAAGCTGGCGAGCGCGCGGGGATTAAGAGGGGTTGACTTAATCAGGTCTTCCACTTTGGGGATTTTCAAGACCACACCCTGTACCAGCCGGTACCGATTATTGCTCCTTTTACTTCAAGGCATAAAAGACTAAACTGGGTCAAGGCAAATATGCCACGCGAAATGAAAGTCAAGGGTTGTTCAATGTGTGTTGGGGTAACCTTGGATTATCTCGGTGCTACGACCTGTGTTCTATAGCGCGTGAACTCTTTTCCAGGTCGGGTCACTTTATGACCGCCTCTGCTAATTACTACCACGGCAAATGGCCTCGAATCTTAGCCGCAGTAATCCCGTGCAAACGCATTCACAAGCGGACCGGATCCTTTTTTACGATGGCACCCCAATCGCCCCGGATTATCTGCTCGAGATTATTTTGTGTTCGAGCGAAGAGACTGTCGTAAAAGCGAATTTCCCTTACGGACACAGTGTGCTTGCCCTGCTTGGACAGCCCTCGTGGCATAAAAATGTCTCCGGGGGTAGCTATCGTCTCCTAAGGCCTAACGGTGCCCCTGACTTTTTGGCAACGGTACCAAAGTCCGCTTTCTTTCTCCGCCTTTCTTTTCTCCGCTTTTACAGTGAAATCGTACGGTTCTTGCATTTTTATGGGAAGCACAGCAGGCGAGGAAAGTCGACCTGCACCGACTGCGCCCTTGAAAATGTGGGTCAAGTCGTAAAAATTGTTAGGGTCCTCAGAAGGGTTCCGTGAGGGTAGTTGCAATGTCTCACCGTTACTTCAGGACTTCTGACTTTTCCACAATACAATGCGACCCATGGAAAATACGAAATGAGCTTTCCAATTTCCTGACTCTAAGATGTATGTATACTGTTTTAGGAATATTTTGAACTGACTGATTAAAGATAGCGTTGGAAATCAAGAAGTTAATGCTTCATCTTTTCAACGTGAGTCAATTTATTATTATAGCAGACGAATAGCTGGTCAGGTCAATCTCCGTGAGTTCATATGAATTCAGCTGTTCAGGGACCTTGAAAGGCTACAAAGTGGATCGAGAACAGAGCGTGGTAGAGTTTTCTCGGGGTGTATCGTTGCGTGAAACCGACTCATCTCGGTACAACGAGAGCCTAACGACGGGCATTCAGTGTGCGCCCGTTTGCCCACGTGACATGCAAAAATCACCCTCTGCTTGGCATGTTCAGGAGGGGCAGCCTCTTCTGAAAAAGTGACTGGCCCAGTGATTGGGCCCGAAAACGTCAGAAGAGCACACGGGGTTAGCTACGGTGCTCCCCTTAGCCATCGGAAAGGCCGACGTCGGGCTAATTCAACCAACAAAACGAAACGTTTACGTGCGTTTTGCATAAGTGCTTAGTCACGCCGTTCCCTCCTCTGCTTCCCTTTCATGCGTCTATCTCTTTCTCCCAGTGTTCCGGGGTAACGACAACCTCCAGTCAATCCAGGACGCCCCTCTGATGCCCGAACTTCAAGGAATGCTAGAAACGAATGTTTACAGAATGCCGACTCTTATTTGATCAACTGGAAATGCTCTCACTGTGCCATGAAAAAAAGGCCGAAGTCTGAACCAGATGACGGTTTAGTTTGTGCAGGTACACGATCGACCTTAAATTAAGGATGGACTGAAATGGGAGGGGCATGCTATGATGAACACACTTATGCCAAGACAGAAGAGACACATATACACTATCATAACGTTGGAGAAGTCGAGATCTGCCACGCTTCGCCGGATTGCATTGCAACCTTGTCCATGGTTATGTTGCTATCCCATACTGACGGCGACCTAGCAGAGGAACCGAAGCAGAGAGCGAATCTTTCTCTCCTCCGTCTCGCTTCAGCGTTGGCAATCGCTCATTCGGGATCACGGTATATCACGCTTCATATAGAAAGGTAGACGAGGCCCGATGAATTATTGACCGGACAGTGCCACCCGGCAGTCCGTGGCTCAGGGAGGGACGATCGACCATAGCAATCCTGTTCGCGGCAATGATGAATCCAATCATAATTTAGTTACATCTTATTAGACTCCTACCGCGCCGGCTCACCGTGAGATCGCCAGGTATATAACCTTCTTAATCCACGAAATGCATCTCGCAGCTACCCCTTCAACTCTCGAGCATGCTCCTGCAACCCTCCTCTCCTCGCAGCGCCCTCTCTATCTTCCTTCCTCCACATACCTCCCTCAAAGAGATCGAGGAGAACAGGGACCAGAATGAGGGACAAGGAACGAGAGAAAGAGAGAAAGAGAGAGAGAGTGAGAAACCCAGCCTACAATCTGTTCCTCGCATATGAGACTTCCAGGCTTCGATTCCTCGTTCCCGCGTTTGCCCTCGGCTCATCTAGACCCGATCATCCTTCGAGCATGATTTCATCTTCCCCGTGGGAGTCCAGGTACAGACGATTCGCGAGGAAGAAGAGCCGTTGATCTCGGAGGACGCTAATCTACGCGGATTACTGTCACTCTATTTAGACAGCCACTTCATTTAGGCTTCATCAAGGATTAATACGCGTCGGATAACTTCGATTCGAAGCGGACTTGTGGCATGAAGGACAGTGCTCGATCATAATTTCCAGGTGCGAAGAGGACAACTGGAGGAGGAACCAGCTGAGTGTTCCGACTAGTCTGCAGCACCTCATAATTGCCGCCTGTGCTGGGATCACACATTATGTCTTACGTTTGAATTGCTTTACTTGATAGCTCGGTGTTTCTACATGTCAAATTAAACTTCCTTCCACTTGAATCTTTGGTTGCCGATGGGTTCGACTTGAAGGACGTGATCCAATGACTCTCTAATGCTTGAGTATAATACTCAAAAGTATTCAAGTATTATCAATTCTTATGAGTGAATCTTTCATCCAAATAGTTGAAGAACAAAGGATTGGTTAATGTTGATACAGCGGTGATTATTCGATCCCTTATAATCGTGTGGAATCGGTAATGCGTGGTGGCAGCAATCTGACTCACAGGTTTTATGGTCGATGCGTAGTCACACAATTCGCGGTTCTCACGCTGCTCGAACTTCGGAATGCTAAAAAGTGCCTGCGCTCATTAAACGAACTGGAACGGAATTCCGGAACGGTACTGGAAATACCGAACACAACGGCGTGGTTTCTCGAATGAGAGAGGTCAATATGGATTGTAGCTTGAAGATCGCGCGGTGTTTTCACCAGGGTTCACCTTATCTCGGAGCATGCGATCCATGAAATAGAGATGCCGCTCTCAGCGAGCGATCACGCATAGGTTGATGCGTTCGGCAAATAGAGTTCGAAAGATCGATTAGCACAAAAGTTTATTCGACTCGACCTTCTACCTCTTTAAAATCGAAATCATCGATAAGAAGATTTCTCTGGCAGTTCGATGCCGCCGGAAGAGTTGGCAAGGAAACACCACGGGAAAAGTGGCAGCAGGCATGCAAAGCTGCCGCGTGTTAGGAAACAATGCGCGCAAGGAGAGCAATGTATGCGCACGCACGTACGCGTAATCAGGCATGTCCAAAGACGTAACGAGTGTCTGGCTCATTCGTTGAAAATGTTTCGACGAGTGCCGCTTAAATGGGAGGCCGATTAACGTCGCTTTCATCGGGGCTCTCTCCATTCCAGCGCGAAGTACGTAAGTATGTACTCCGGCGCTCCGGAAAGGTATAGGCCTTCATTTCCAGCCGGATAGCTTTACGAAGAGTGAATGCTTTTTCCTACGTCTTGCTTCGCCTAGAGGAAAATATGTGAAGCGGGTGGTGGTGGAGGCTTCCTCCTCGTCGGTTATTAGCAACGACAAGAAGTAGGAAGCTCGAGCGCGCAAGTGACACGTTAAGGAGCGGCAGTCTGCTTGCGGGCGCGTTCCCTCTCGAGTATGTGGGTAACAAGTAAAAACGCTGACCGGCTGAATATCACGTTCGTGCACGAGCGGAGCGACATTCATGTCAACACGCCTCGCCGCTTGTTCAGCCACTGATCCATCTTGGGATGGAGCGCGAAACGAGGCGGGCGAGCGCGCGCCAGCGCGATTAAACGTTTCGTTGTAAGCGGTTACAGGTGTGCCAGATCGCACTCGCGCTCCCAGCACTGGCAACGTGACATTCGTATATAATGCGACAGCCTCCTGTCATCGAGCACGACGATCTACCAGCGGAGACACGCTTTAGCCGGAGCTGCGAGCAACGTGTTACGAAAGTCAGCCAACACTTTACCCAGAGCAGGTGGATGTAACGCGATCTGGATCCACACAACGGTTCGTCAGGCGTTCCTAGTGCCGCCAAAGGGAAAGCGGCAAGAACGAATCGGCGAGCGTAGGCGAGTCTGACTCCAAGACAGTGGAAAACTCAAATAGACTCTTCCAGTTTTTGCTTCGCTCTCTGGCAAGTTTTTCCCGTAATGGAGCGATCTAGCTTGGAGAGGGTCAGAGAGCGCGTAACAGTTGTAGGTACGCGAGAGAGTGGCGCACGGTTAAGTCGTGTCGTGGCACGACATCGTTTAGGAGAAGCCGAGGAGACCGATCCAATTCCTCGAGCAGCAAGCCGGCCTTGTCGTTGATTTACGGTTTCAGCGGTTCCTCGCCGATAGCGGCAGGATAGAAGAAGAGGAACCCTCCAGTCTGAGCTTCCCAACCTGCCGCGGGATATAGGAGGTATTAGTCTGGCCGATGGGAGAGAGCAAGATAGAGAGGGGATCTCCCGAGAGAACGATGTCGAAACGAAAGCCGCTCCAGAATCGTGGTAGTCGTGCATCCGATAATGAGGCTCGCACGGCATTTTCGATCCCGTGTGCCGCAAATAATCCCCTTTTCTACATGGGAGGCTCTCATTATCGTGCTGAGGAGGAAGAAAAAGGCGGAGGATGAGAAGGAGGAAGCCGAGGAGGAGCTGGCCGAGCCACTCGGTTCGGAAAAAGATAGAGTAAATACATAGGGAAGCTGAGACCTCTCGATAATGCAGCCGCTTTATTTTTTTCGGAAGCTGATTGAGATGGCTCGAGATCATTTACCGGTCGACCTGCTCTCCGAGAGTACGGACTAATCAGATCAATCAGAGGGAATGATCGCGAAATGAGTTCGGGATTATTATCCTTTCGAATCGCGTACTCGGGGCCCTTGATGGGTCCACCGGGTCCTCGTGACCGCAAATCGAATGATGGAATCGATTTCAGCTACACAGTATCTTCCTGCCATTCCCCACCGCCGCAAGCTCCTCTACCCGATCGGTACACGGGGTCAGTAGTTCGCCGCTGTATCTAACTTGCTCTTGATTACTTCTCCAGACAATGTACCTGCTCGTGTAACGTCCCGGTGAGCACCGCGTTAACCGGCAATTAAGTTTTTCTCCCGAGCGCGGCAAAAAAGTGCAATTTATCGTCTTGGACTACTTAGGCTCTCGTAGCGGGCTTGTAATTGAAACCGGGTATAATAAATGGACTGTACTGAAGCCTAATGACTTATTTATTGTACTGCCTATCTTGATCCTTCCTTATCCGATTAATTAATCAACGGTAGCCACGAAATGCATCCTGGTAACCGAAGCCTCTTCCTTCTGAGAGTTAAGTGTCACTGTAAAGGGAGGTTGGCGATCTTGGATATGCCCAATTAGGCACGACTGACCCCTCATTTTCCAGCCTTTCCGAACATCCGTGCGCCTGGCTGGCTGACCGCTCGTTACACGAATCGCGTGATTTCACGTGCACGCCCCTCACACTTTGGCGTGTCTTGTTTTGCTATGGGAAGGACGCGTGTACACGCCTAGAAAATCAGCGGCGTGCTTCTTCACTGCCGTTAACCTTCACGGCGTCTTGAAGGAAGACATCAAGCCATTACCGCAGCTGCAACGCTCGTAACGATCCGAATAATTCTTAATGACCCGAATGCCTGAACGACCGAGAGTCCAGTAGTTCACCGTCTCTAACGTGAGAACTTTTTGGCCGAGCAACCTGTCGGGCTAATGTGGTTGCCGGTTGGATTTCGTCGGTTTCGATTAAGCCGAGATGAAATCCCCTAGAATCCCGAGGAGGAATCCTATCATCCTTATTCAATTAAAACTTGCACAATGATGTTGATCAAGTTTGCATACTGCTGGAGAGCATGCGGCGATAATGATAATTGTCGAATAGCTCCACTTGGTTCAGCTAGCTACATACGCTTCACATCATCCTCAAAGCAAATCAGTGCCGAGTCGGTAATAATTAGCTGGCTCATTAAGATGAAGGAGGGCGGTGCTGTTGGAGTTTTCTGTCGTGTAAATTAGTTTGTTTCGTACATCGAGACGCCTTTCTATCGGATCTGTCTTCACGTAGAAGAACTCCATCAGTGATCGGATAATCGTGTTGGTTTCATGTGTTCGTGACTTGTTTTTCTGTTATGCTAAAACGTAATTTGGATGACGACACGGTGTACCTTTCTTCCCGCCGCTAAAAAGTATCTTGTCGGATCATTGATTTAATGATAATTAAATGTCCTATAAAAATATCGGAGGACCTTGTATATCGGATTTCTAAATCTGTGATAGATAAAACTTCGAGGTCGAGCTATTGACCGTGTGTGTAGAAGCGAGAGACGCTCGAGTATTTATGTGCTTCGGGAACGACTGAAGAACATCCGGTAAAATGTAGCGTAACCGGCTGGCACCAAAACGAGAAATGGACTTTTAAGACGAGCACCTTGCTAGGACGATCGAAAACTAGAGGCTAAGTCCCAAAGTGGAACCTGTAATTACCTGAGGCCACGTGGCCCTTCAAACCCCAACTCCTAAGTATCTTTGTCGTGGGTAAACAATCTCGTCTATATGGGTCACCATATGTCGTTCCAAAAAACGATCCCATCTATTCTTTCTGGAGGATCAACTTGATTTTAACTGATTTGCCGATATTACCCTATTTTTAGGTTTCCGTTTGCCGCTTCCGGCACGGCTGCACTTTTACGACAGCCTGACATGTTCGGGTGACATTCGAGCATCAAAAAATTCCGACCTTGGCGTCGGCGAAGAAAGCTTCTACTTTCGAATCGACAAACGTTTTGACTCGAGCACAATGGGAGCATTTCGCTAGGACTTTCACACGCGGCCCTTTGTCGCACTGGCGGGCGTGGCTGTTGCTCACAGGTAGAAAAATCCAGTCGGATCCAACACCCTTCTGGAATCCGTATTAATGATCCTAGACAGTCATCCTCCAATCGTACTTTTTACCGGTATTCTTTCCTTCCATTTCTTTGCCCGAACGCTTCTCACCAAGACTCGCTTACCGAGTGGCAAAAGCGAGCCAGGCGATTCTCGATTTCTCGTCAACCATATGCAAAACGGAAGATCGACGTCGATAAAGGTACAATTTACAAATCTGTCGGACGATATATCAAGCAGTGAAATAAAGTCAGGCTTATCGTCGCTCTCATTGTCAGCTTGAAATTTACGAGCTAACTCATTACAGCAGACCAATGAGGCATGTGGTGTTCGCCGGTATAATCTCGCGTGACAAGTATCCTATTCCAATGGTAACTGCAAATCCTACTGGCCGTTTCCAGGCGCTAGGAAAATGGAGTGGAGATCGCGTTACCAATAGTAAAATCACATCGGCCCGGCTAACAATAAATGTCGCAATGATATTTATCACTGTGGGCACGCGCTCGCACTTTAACGATTGCCGGCTGTTCCCCGGTACGATTAAACGATATCGGGCTGCCAGTTCACTCTGGCAGTGAGTCTGCCCCCGTCCTTCTTCGCGCCATGGGTTTCACTTCGTGGCAAGAGCGGCCTTGATCCTCGAAGGACATGGATCACGGTCGAGGATTTTCAGCACTTAGCTTGCGAGCTCACACCGTCATACACATTGAGCCGGCCAAGCATACGTATATCGCTTGGGAAAAGGCTTTCGAATATACGAAGCGCCGCACCGGAGACGGCAGTTGCCAGTCCGGGCTCATTTTGATTGATCGGGCAATATAGCCTGCTCGCCCCCCGCGGTTTGTGCATTACCCGACGCGACGTGGAAAAATTGCCGGATTGAGATGCACTCATTAATAATCCTCACCTATGTATACCTTATACCGATCGCTTTCGTCGGCGTGCCAGTATAGACTACACACGCGGCCGGAAACCGAAACGGCCCAGCTTGCCCGTCCATTCCTTTTGCTCCTAATGCCCCTGATCAGTGAATTAGAACGAATTCCCGAGCCTATTTATAGTCTGGATGTTCCACTAACGAAAGGCTCCGATCTTCGCTTCAAGGGATAATAATTTCTGAGACGGGAGAGAAGTATCGGGTGTATCGAGAGTGGGAATATCCAATTGGAAGAGAGAGGGAGTGAGTGAGGGAAGGGGGGATGAGAAGGGTCAGCTGGTAGAGAGGTACGATTCTGAAGGCTCAAGTTATGCGGAGGTAGCAGTGGGCGTTAAACGCGAATTACGCTTTAAATCGACGATTAAGGGTCCTTCGCCACCCCGAATAAAGTGCGTCCTGCCGCATTGAATTAGAAAGGAGGCGATGCCACCGCGATATTCCCCCGTGAAACTCGATATCCGTTTATCAAGGATCCACTTTGCGAGAGAGAGCGAGAGACGTTCACTGAATTGCTCCCGGTTTCTTGTCGCCGATCAGAACGTAAAGCAAGCCTGGGATGGCGGACTGGGAGTATCGGTGCATGGACACGGATAGTTTTATGGCGGCCCTCAGCCTCCTCGCAATGTATATTCGGCTAAGAACTGCTGAGCGAGAGCGAACGAAGCGAACAAAAATCATCGGCTTAGGGAGAGTGGACGCGGACGCGGACGCGCGCGAGTGCACGTTCACCTGAGAAGGAGGGCGAAAGGTGCGCTCGAGAGGTAAAGGTGGACAGAACGGTCTTAATATCCTTTGATTTATCTCGGCTCGGGTCACGGCATCCCCGGTGCCCTTTCGTGCCAGCGAGCCAGCCACCCCCATGTAAAGCGCAGCGCATGGGCGGGCCAATAAGTTTTTAAATAACCATAACTCCTGATTTTATGGCCGAAAAAGGCCCACGACCGCCAACTCACCGTGTTGCCCCCACGGCCGGCCGCAATCGGCTGTGCTAAAGTGTAGCGAACAACTTGTTTGCTTTGTAGGCCTCGGCATTGCGCGCGACTTATCTCCCCGGACACCCGTTTGAACCCACTCTGCTCGATACAGATCGCTACCGTGAATCATCGCGATGTATCGTGAACACGCTCTTCAATCTCTCTGACGTTTCCTGCCTAATTTGGTGCGTCGAACTTTCTAAGACTCGGTGGGGTGGTGTGTGGCGGCGGTGTCCCTAAGAACCGATGAGAAAAAGAGTCGTACTGTACGAAGCGTCTAACGTACGAGATTCGTGTAGATCGTTATGGAATGGAAGCTATAACAGCGAGGTTCTCTTCTGGTAGGCTGTGTACGGACCGGCTCGAGGTACACAGGGACTAGCCATGTTGCGGAGGCGATCCTACTATGCCATTGTTCCAGTCATCGTTTGATAGACGACACTCGTTCGCTACATGACTGCTCGGGAGCACATGCGTCATAGAATAGGTGAGGGATCCATATCGTGCGCCCTTTCCACCTTCCCTCACCACACTTACGACATTCTATTATAACTATTAACCCCATCGATTACTCCTCCGCCAGACAAGTGTCCCGATTCGTAACGCTCTCTTCATCATCACAATATGATTAAGAGTCAGAAATTTTCCAAAGATGTCCAAACATCCTGTCTTACATCATAAAAAATCGGCCATTGCCTTACAGAGCGGAGTATCATCAGAAAAAGTTACAAGTCCAAGAACAAAGAGTGCCGCTCTGACCTGCTACCAGATGAGTGGGTGGTGGGCGCGCAGGGGCAAACAACAGGTTGCATGGGAAGTAAAGGGTTAGTGGTTCGACTGGGGAAGGTAACACTGCCAACTGGGAGCAGAGTGGATCCCGGCGGCGGTTCGATCTCGCCTCTCGGAGGATCCTGGTATATGCGTGAAGAACGCGCTGCTGGTGCGAGCGCGCGCGCGCGCGTGTCGGGCCTGGAGCGCGCGCACGGACGTGGCACCCAATGAGTTTAAATCATGCCGAGTGGCGAGGAGGCGCAGCAGTAACACAGCGCGATCCTTCGATGTACACGGGTTAAATCATAGTAGTAGGAAGGAAGGCGCGCAGACACATTTGGAACGTTGCAGGAGGCGAGGTGGATGGGCGATCTTGAGGGAGCAAGTAAAACAGAGAGAAGGAAAGAGAGGAACAGAGAGAAAGAGAGAGAGAGTGAGCATCGAATTCCGTGCTTGTAATTCGTTTGGAACGATCGGGATAAGAAGCGAGGAGCCCACTCGAAGGCGCCCGCGGTTTCAGATCATCGCGCGCGCGAGAAGAAGCTCGCTACCACGACTTTCCTCTCCTCCTCCTCCTCCTCATCGCCCCATCCCTCTATCATTCGCTCTCGTCGCATCTCCCTCGCCCGGCACAGCTAACACCGAAAGGTGGATGCCGGTAAATCTCCAGGCGATTTATAATCGAGCGTAAAGGTATCGTTAGTGTACAATGAGCGGGGTTAACGCGCGCGCGCGCGCGGTCGAACGCCCTGCAAAGAATATAGCTCCGGACACATAATATATGTTGCTTACGAAACCGTAACGACCGCGGCTTCATACAGGTATTGTCGGCAGCGGCGCGCGCGCGCTTATGCCGTACTGCTCGCGTGCTAGCTGCTCCGCCAGTAACTCATTGGCCTTTAATGATTAAGACGTCGACTTTTAACTACACGTATTTACGTAGCCGCGGCTTCTCACGTGAGTCTGACAGTTGCCCGACAGTCATCCCTCAAAGTCGCTGTCATGACAAATTTTTTGGCATAGGACACCTTAATTGCCTTCGCTCACCGATTTATGGTACATTGATCTGATGTATGAGTCGATCAATTTTCCGCGATATGAAAGTCAATCTCAATCATAGCTCTCGTTCAATCCGGGTGGCAACGGGAACAATGGAGCAACTCGTGTTGCGCCTACGCAAAAGACTGCATCATGCATTCCTGACTCGGAAACCAATACTAACGAATGTTAGCTACACGTAACACTAGGTGAAACAAAAGAACATGTATCTTTCAGGGGTTTTAGTTTAACGCTGGAAAGAAGTAAAGTTGCTTCCGGTGGACAAGGAGAGAGGATCCTGGCGATTCTTTCGAGGGACGTTGGTGGTGGGCTTCTTAATCCTAACAAATCGAATCCAACGGTCGCAACGAGCACGAGTGTGTCACGGAAGGATGCTGAGGATGATAGTGGAAAAGGGCAGGAGAGGAAGGAAGCGACAGGATCCACACGCATACAGGACTCGTAAAAGTATACGCTCGTAACGAAGATCCTCGTGGAAGTTGTCCGAGAGAAAGAGAGACAGAGAGGAAAGAAGGAGGAGAGCCTGCTGAGCAGAAGGGAGAGGAGATGAGACGCGGAAAAGAAGAATAATAAAGGCAAACTCGGAGAGTCAGTCAGCCAGGTGCCCGGTGGTGGTATAAGAAGGCGTCCAAAAGCAGTGCGTGTCATTAGAGACCGTGAAAGACGTGACAAATGACAGTCTGTCTCGTCTTGAATGAGCGCAGGCGCCCCCTATCGCCTGCCATTCGTTTGTTTGCGGTCACACATTGTCGTCCTTGGCGAGAGGAGGACGCCACGCCGAGGATCTCCACCGTTTTATCCTGGAACCACCACCGTTGCCCGTTCCAACTCGCACACTCCTCACACTACGGTCGCACTCTGCTCCTGTGAGAATCTGATTCGCCATGGATCCTTGGGGATGTTTTGACGGCCGCTTGACGAGCGATTGTCCTTTCGGCTTCCGCGGACGCCCTTCGAGTGCCTCTCTCTTTCCATCGTTTTTTTTTTATTATAAGTCACTCTCTTTCTCCCCCTCTACGGATTCTCCCTACGCGGTCCCTTGAATATTCCGGATGGAGTAGAGATAATCAATTGATGGCCTCCGAAAGTAACGGTGATACGGAAGACTAGCCGCAAGACGGATGTCAAGGGGGGACGCGCCCCCCCTTCCTAACTTTCTCGCAGCACGCCGCCGTTCTTATCTAGCGAATCCGTTAGAATACGCAAGAATGGAGAGCCACGCCAACGATTTGCGAGCCGGCAGTTCGCTTTAAGTATGTATACCGCTCGAACAAAGCAGCAGCGGGACGATGTCGGCTAGATAAGGAGTAGCGATTAACTAGCGATGTCCCTGCCCGATGATAGTCTCACGCGAGAGAACTTCATCGGGGGCTAATCGACAATCTACGAGGGACACTAACGCACCCATCGGCAGCATGGAGCACAGCCTAGGAGACTAGCTAGCTGTACAAGCATGGAATGCTCTTAAATCGAATAATGTCGAGGAGAACATTGGCATCGTCGGTGGCCGCTGGTCATCATCGGGTGTGTACGCGCGTCACGGCGCAGCACATGCCTCGGAAAAGTTGCTTGGACCACCCTGGTGGATGCTGGATCGAAGTTCCATCTCACGTAATCCGCGCGTCGATTTCACGATTACAGGGCTACGGAAGGGTGATCCTGTGTGGACGCAGGGAGCCAGGGAATCCCGGAGTGGATGGAAGTAGCGGTCAAGTGGGATCGGTGTCTCTCAGATTCATGTTAACACGGCCGGTCACTAATCGTTCACGTTTTCGCCATAAGGTCTGATTCAGTGGCCAAGCCGCATCTTTACGGCATTGTTCGGCTCTCCAGTCGGATCGCTATCTTAACTAGGCTCGTGTGCTCGCCCGCAGGAACTGCCTGGCTACCGAGCGAGCGCGATACCTGGTAGCTCCCAAGCCTCCTCGTAGACATGATCGTTCCTGCGCCGTGTGTGTTGTACTGTGTTCTATGGCCCGGCCTATACGTGACGGCCGTAAAGTAAACGTTCCTCTCGGTGAACTGCTGGGCCGCGCGCGCAACTAGCGAACAACCAGCGCAGAGAGACAAGAGGGCTGGGGAGAAGCCGCGCGGAAAACGTTCGAGATCGAGGGAAGATAGGTGAGAGACCGTTCTTTCTCTCTTAACCGAGGTGCGAAGAGATGGGATTGGCTTCGATACCGGTGCCGCTGTTCCCGCTGCTGATGCTGCGCCATACCGTCGACCTCCAGCCAGCCCCTCGTGAGGATCCAGAGGTCAAGTTACGTCAGGTCCTCCTTGGACCCTTCCTACCCCTCAGACATACCCCACGAGCCACCATTTCCTCGAGGTCACGTCCTTCCCGCGATTTGCAGTTATACTACCCACGAATCGTGATTTTCCCTTATAGTAAGTGCACGCCTAATCCTTGTATCGTCGATTTTATCGCTCGATAAACGAATTTCACTCTTAAGAAGATTACTGGAACGCATTTCATCTTTCACCCCTGCACAAAGTGGCCCAGTATTATCGGTGTATTCACCGGCTTAAAATCGAACCAGTTGTCCTTTAAATTCCTGACGACCGCTTTTTCACAGTGGGGCGCGTACATGCGGGATAAACAGACTGACGTGTGAAGGGCGTATCGATCTCAATTGATTGTCCATCAGGTGCAATCGATCATCGTGGGGCTGGGATTAAAAGAGGCAACGCGTGGCGTTCCCTCGCATCGATAATTTTCAGTTGAAACGTCGCACTATGCCCACTGCAGCTATTCTGTCGAAAAGTAGGTATGCTAACAGTCTTGAATGTCTGCCAGTGCCAACATGGGTTCGTCGGTGATCCATCTATTGCTAAAGAATTCGGGACAATCTGTAGACAGGGTCATACAAGAGTATGCTTTAAATCTATGATAAAATTCTGTTATGCTGAGAAGGTCTTGCAAGTCTACGTTAGTTTCGAACAGCATAGAGTGGAATTTACTTTGGATATTGGTATGATACAAGCTTGAACACGTAGTACGATTGGAGTCCAATTACGTGAATAGTTGGACGTCAAAACATGTAATTACACGAAGCCGAAGAATGCGGGCGAACACAGAGTCGAAAACACAACGGCACTTTCATTAGCTCGCGGTCACTCACTTAGGAAAGTGAAATCAAATTGGAAGTGAGACGCTGCCGCTTCGAAAGCGGCCAGCCTAATGGAATTGTGAGAGGAGTAGTTGGACTTATCTGCCTAAGATCGATTATTATTCATTAGACGAGGCGTCGACATCTCGGACCCAGTAATGGGAAAAGTGGATTTCTTCACGCTCGACCGATTGTTTGTGCGTCCGGGAAAAGCTAATCTATGCTGCAGCAAAAACTTTAAGTGCCGCAATCACGCATATCTTTCACCCGCAGTGGTAAAAGGGGGCAGGGCAGAAAATTCTATTAAGTCGTATTTCCGTTAATGGGAGCGTTAATCATTATTATAAATCAGGAATAAAACTGTCCAGCGTAAATCTGCCAATGTGTAAGAACCCTCTTTGAAATCGATTAAGGAAAATTCGGAAGGTTTGTCTCTCTCTCTCTCTTTCTCTCCGCATGGGTTGTAAGCTTTTCGGAAGCAACGGAAGTCTCCGGAACCTTTCTGTAACAAGAACTGGAGGGAAGAGATGGAGAGGGCGAGGGTGGACAGCGTGATTCGCAAGTGTCGTAAATAAATTCGTGACGGAGATTAGCGGGGCAAAACCGCGAAAGTTACGGTCCACCATTCGAGGAGCAGAGGTTTTCTGCTCTGCCTCTCATCCCGACAAAGGGTTGGCCCTTGGTCGTGGTCAGGCGGCCTCTATCTTCGCCCTTTGTTCCCATTATGTCCTCTTGCTTCTGCAAGGGCGGCCCTAAATAAAATTTGACCGGCATGCGCCGGCATAATGGACTCTCCAGCAGACTGCTGCCGGCAGATTTACGAGTAGCCATGATTTCGCGAGCGCTCCTCGACTTTCCTTTCAAACCCAATTCCTATCAAACCGCAAAATAAATCGGTTTGGTAACGCAATAATAAAAACGAGAAAAAATCCTAAGGACAAACATATTCTTGGCTGTCATTTGCAATGCTTCTAATCCGAATGTTTTTCTGCCACAAGAAAATGGTTAATGAACGGCCTGCAAGGTGTGGTAACAAAGTAAAGCTTGGGACTCCTGGTGACTTGCACGGTCGATTTGTTGCATTGCCGAACGCTTGGGTAGTCAGGGGCCGGCCGACGAGTCGGGGTCCCAGCGATTTCTCGGCGTATTTACCAGTATTAGGATAATCCCATTTGTCGAGATGTGGCTCCTTATGTCAGTGACAAGCGGAGGCACGCCCTGCTGCTACGATTCCAAGACCAAAATCTCCACGGGCGGAAGGGTGGAAAAGGGGAGAAACGGGTCCAGCCGGTACGTCTGCGTCCCCGGGGGCACGGTACTTAAAGGTGCGTTTGTTCTTCCACCATGGTGGCATTGTGCCCGGCAACGGAAGCGGCCCGCATTGCAAAAGCCAATCCGTAGACTTAAACCATGTACCGTTACAGATGCTAGGTCACAAGAGAAAGAGCGACGGTAGTCTCCGCACCCTGCTGGAGGAGGTGGAAACCTCTGCCCTTAATGCCGGAAAATTTAAGGCAGGCAATCACCAAACTGCTCCCGAGGGGATACTTCGTTTATCCGAGTAATTTGTCATTGTCTAATTTGTCCTGCCAGTTTTCTGCATTCTACCTCATGCGCCTCCTCCGCCCTGACCATTATTCTCAAGATTCTCTAAACGATCACTCGGTTTTTGACAGATGGGACTCTAAGTGAGGAAGGACTTCTCTAGAGGGATTCAAGAATCGAGCGGAATTCTTTCTAATCAGGAATATCGCAAAAAAATTGTTATGCCTAGACTGGTATCTGGCGGACATGTTATGACACACGTCTCTTTCCTATTAAACCGCTTAAAGTACCAGAAGTAAAGAGGGTTATTACAATGGGAGCTGTCGCTCGCGGCGGTTCATCCCTTTGGAGCAGCGAGAGGCGCGTCCTGCAGCGGAAAGATGCCGATCTCAAGAGCATTTTAACTAAGGCACTTAATCCGCCCGGAGTGATATTATCCTTTTAGGCGGAGAGGAGAGGCGCGCGCGGTATCGCACGGCTAAATCTTATCTCACGGACTTTAACCAGCAATCTGGTTAGCCACGACACGCTCGTCGTCGCTTAATCCACGGATTGACCGACTAGAAGCCGAGTAATCCCTTTTGCGCCCTGCAGCCGGGATCAACCCCACCACTTAATCTTTCCAATCTTAAAGCAAATATCGCAAATTGGCAGATCCCGAGCAACCTGCCCTATCCTGTGGTTCTACGCTCCAGGGTGGTGGTGCTTGAGCACGCTGGCATCGTCAGAGCAGCAGTCAGACAGAAAGGGGCACCGAGAGCTCTAATCCCAATTTAAATGGGATCCATTCGCTCGGACAAAAGTCTTTAAGGGCAGAAAGTGGGCGGTGCAGCGCGCGCTCCTGGATTAGAGCGAAAATCCGTCGGTGGGACAGAATTCTCGTGGTCGCATGGACCTCACCGTGAAATTGTCAACAAGCCATCCCTGTCCAAGACACCGGGGATCCTCGGGCTACACTTCAACCGACCAGTCACCTCTTACTCTTTCTTTTTGTTTCTCTTCTCACATGATACTTTTGCAGCGATTTATGGAGACGCGTCCCGACAGCGGAGTAATTACCTTTTTATAAAGGCTATTAAAAGCGAGTACAGTGATAGTACCGGTGATCGTTGGTGAAAATGCTTGCGCGGTCTTTAAGAGTGCGTGGAGCTGCGGTCGTCCCGCGGGCTCGTCAAAGCCTGGAGGCGGAAAAAGTCCCGGGAGAAAATAACAGGCGAGAGATATCAGCGGTCATTATGTGTAAGCGAAGCTGAAATCCTGAACGGAAACGCTTTAACGGTCACGATAGGCGCGAGTGCTCGGACGATCGTAATTGCACGATTGCCAACTGGCAGTTCTGGACGAGGCTGCTGATGGCAGAGTAGAGAATCATGTTGCTGTCGATATCGCAATCGCCTTGGCGAAACTGGCACGCTCGTGCTACGCAAAGTGAAGTGACATAAAGAGCGCTTCTTTCGGCGCTGTTCTAAGAACACTCGCTCGAAGAGCCGGATGACCAATATCATTGCTGAGTCATTGGTCATCATCGTGTCGGGAGACTGATTCTATGAATTTCGCGGAAGCTGTCGTGCATGTACTCTCGGTACTCTCTAGTACTCGCGGTTAGACGCGTGTGACCTTCGACCCCGCGGGTGATCTTCAGTACTCAGAACGTTCGTGCACCTTTCTCTCAGTAGTACGAACGGTGCATACCGATTTTATGAATGCTTGCGGTCGGGTTATCGTTCGTCGCGGTACTCACACTGGTACAAAAGGCCGTCGCCGCCAGGGAAATGGGACAGGTAGTGGCGATGCCGGACATTGCGGTCATGTCGAAACGTACACGGAAATGTCTAATCTGAGAGCTCCAACACGAGTATGACGAAGCCAAAAGTGAGCGTGAACTCCAGGCGAGAGTTGGTTCGCAGAAGCCAACTCTCCATCGCCACAAACCTTTCGATTACAAATGGAGCGACTCCACCCACGACAGGAGTCCTGTGGGAGAAGCAGGGATTCAAAACATTTGTGCCACCTACGGCGCACAGTTCGCCCTCTTCATTCCCCGTTTCAACCCTTTCCCCGAGCAAGACCGAGACGGATGAAGGGAAGATCGAGAGGAGCGAATGAGAGGGTGTATGCCGGTGCCTTCGGCATCGTTTCGCTAATTTACGATACGGCATAACACTTGGATGCATTGTGGGTGACCGCATCCTACTGGGAACACCACGAAATCTACTAAGAATCCCTCGTAAATCTTGCGAGGCGTCGCAGTACCGTAACGAAAGCCGACCGACCAGATTTCGTAGTCGCTGCAGTAGCAACACAGATTTTCCATGTTTCCTTCGAAAGCGTTGTAATGGACATTCCGAGTTCATACTGCATACTTGGGATGCGACGATTTGATAGATGGACCAATACGATTGACTACCGATACGATCACTCGTATGACTATCATTATGAAATACAAGGAAGCGAGGCTTCGTGCAATTCAAGAGGTGACACGGCTTCCTTTTCGCGATGCTACTGCGGCAGCTGTTTGCCAAGTATGCGGATGTATTGCGTGTGTAAGTAAGACGATACAAGTTAATTAGGAGAAGAGTGTGTCACAATGTCGGTAGATCAATATGTGTCAGAGGGGAAGATTGGGTGGGAGTAGGTGTCGCTTCCTAGAACTGGGAGGGAGCACCGATTTGACCGGGATTAGCTCTCGGACTTAGAGGAAAATCGCAAATAACTGGATTTTCCGATTCAATGACACACTAATCCGATTACACGATACCGGCGGGCTTTAGGACTGACGTTTTGACGTCCAACCGGATCGATCTGATCGGCAGATACATTATTTGGGTACCGAGTGGGACCTGACCCAGTCCGCGGTTAATCCGATTAACCGATCTCAGGTTAAATGAACATGTTTACTAACAGACGTGACACGGAATACGTTGGCCCATTTTGCGTCAGTTTGAAGTAATCCCTGGCAGCTATCGGGAAAATCTACCAGTCTTTCCCGCTCTTAGACAATAGCAATGAGTCTCGAGAAAGAGGAGTCCATACGAACAAACTGACATCTCGTGGAAATAACTTGACTCCGAGTAAAATCGAACAATGATCCTCAGGACCTTTGAAGTAAGAGGTGATCTTAGCTCGCCCACGATTCTAGTCGTTTGTCTACCGCTCTGAATCTGTTACCATTTTTGGTATGGAATTCGTTGTATTCCAGAGACTCTAACCGGATGCGAGGCAGGTTTAAATAGAGGCGAAGATGTGGCACTTTCATAAAGCAAGCAGCATTGCGAGAGAACTCCGCTCCATTTCTCTTGCGCAGTACATGCCGGGCACTCGATACGATCTCGGGATCGATCAAGTCCGAGAATTGCTGTTCTCCAAGGCGAAAATAAGATACAGGAATTAAAAGTAAGATCGGTGCTTGAGCAATTTACGTTCACAGGTGTGTCTCCTGGATGGCACGTCGTGGCTCTTCTTGTCGTTCGGTCCTCTTCTCTTCTCTTCTCATGGAGTCTACCTTCGAGCGACACGGTGTCTTCCTCCGCTCTGTCGTAAGCTGGCCCAATTTCTATGGCGACTCGCCTTATAAATCGCCCTGCCTTTTTTACGGCCCTCGCATAAAGCGCCTGGACGAGTCCTCTTCAGAGTAACGAGCCATCTCCCCTCTCCTCTCAACCTCTCTTCATCGTCACATCATTCCTCTTGCTCGTGCTTGCCGCACCGCTACACGCCGAATTCTCCTCTGTCTCTGTCCCGTTCACGATATCCAGCAGTGTGTCCACCGCTGGGCCTAACTTTACAATCTGACTGGCCGCTCGTTAAAGCGCCACTGCGCCGCGACACAATGCGAATCGCACTTAAAACCACCTCGGCTCGTCTCCACGATATACCTACATCCTGAACCATTTTTTCTCTCTCATTGCTCAGTCGTATCTCCTCAAAATGAAAACAAGTTCCAGAGCGACTATTAAGTCTGGATGATGCAGGTGTATACAAGCTCTCAGAAGAGTAGCCACGATGACTGGATATCAGAACGGTCCTCCACTTGTCGAGTAGCGCGTATATTACGCGCCAGTTGAATACGACTAAACACAGAGAAGGGATTCTCAGCTGGCGACTTTCCCGAGTGGCAGGGGCGAGAGAGCGCTATTGTCGGCATTGTCATCGGCGAGATATTTCCAAGTGGCGCGCGTGAGTCCGCGTGATTCCTCGGAACACATCCCTGTCGTATGTGAAATGTGTGTGGAGCGAGTGAACGCGCTTGTTGTCGTTCATCGGATAATGTCTGTTGAGTCGGGCGGGAAGCGAGAGAGAAGAGAGAGGAAAAAAGGAAGTGGATGCTGTGTGGAAGAGTCGCAGCATCCAACGGGTCCTGGCACTCCCCCAATATTTTGACTACCGTGTCAACGAGCTGGCGTTGCCGCATTCAGCATGCTCGCCGGCCCGTAACGCCATTCATTCGCTCGCTGCGCATCCGACGAGCAGCGCAGATATATCGACGGCGAACAACGTGTCGCCGGTATGGCACTCAGCGCTCCGCGGCTCCTGCGGTTAGATTTGTGGCTCTCTTGCGGTTTTGTCCCGCGGGATCCTGAAAGGGACCTCGCCAAAAGCCACGGCAATTGCACCCGAGCGCGGCCGGCCCACCGTCTGCCTGCCAGACACTCGCCCTTATCCCATCCTGCTGTTTCAAACTCTCAAACTGGCTCTCTCGAAAGGTTCTCTTCGGCAGTCAGATATCTACCGACTTTCTATTTCAGGAATGAATTTTTCTGAATCCATCTGTTTTGTAAGTTTTTAGACGACTCTGATTGAAAACTATAAGCATTCTTGTAAAACTTGGCGTACAACATTGGTTCACCCTTAAGTAGAATAGGGTTGAATTTTGCAAGTCATGGAATTTTCTTCTTGATTCTTAAGGATACGAAGACAACTATTTTTATAGAAATTCGGATTACATTGACACTTATGCATTCCTAGGTCGCAAGAAACAATGCTGTTCTCAAATCGTATAAACGGGAGAACAAGGGAAACGGCAGGATCTTTCGTGCTCGAATGTGAACGAGTCCCTTGGGTCGAGAGCGGTTTAATCGTGCGGAACGATATTCGCCGTGTGGTTCCGTGTTATGCACTGGCGCGGTAGTTTATAGTTGTCATCCATTAAGTCCGTTTAAACCGAGGGGATACTCGTCACCGAGGAAACGGGTCGTTGCCTCCTGTCGTCGATTCGGACGTTGCATTTCTAATCATGAGAAGTCAAGAATGCTCTTCTCCACCGATCGGACGAACAATCATTCTAGCATTTCCACTTCGAGCGAAAGCAGATCCCTTCGATTTATCTGGTACGATTCCATCGATATTTTAAAAGGCGTACTTGAAGTCTGGATGTTCCTTTGTTCGAGTGGAATCCTGGGGATAACAGATCTCTCTCTCTCTCGAAGCGGGCAAAGCTAAGTATAGACGCGTGGGGTGGTGGTTCGCTCGAAGGTCGGGCGATTTTCTGTAATTAAATATGCTGCTTTACCGAGTGGGCGGATGGTCGGGTGGGCAGTCGATTTATCGCGAAAATCGTAAGGACGAGATATTAAATTTCAGATAGGGTCTGGTAGTCCCTATGCACCAAGGGGATTACGTTTCAAGAATCACGACGTTACCCGCTCTTGCCTCGATCTCCGATTTATTCTTACAAGTGAAATTCGTCTGAAAGTAACAGGGGATGTGTCTCGCCAGTAGCTCAACAGGGTGCCTCGAACAATGATAAATATTATTCTCACGGTGAAGAGTGTGTTACATATCGGCAAGCTCATTCGATTAGACACGCACAAGAGTATACGTCGAACCACCACTAGAGTCTCATTAGCAGTATTCAGCAATTATTCACAGAGAGAGTGAGAGAGGACTGAAAGAGTGGCGGCTGCGGTGCGAAACTGGCTGAAATATCGTCCGGAAAAGCGCGCCGTGACAAATCGGACAGATGTCGAAGTCTAGTTAGAGTGGCTGGCGAAGCTGGCACGGCGTTTGTCACTCGAGTGTCACGATCGATGTTAATCATATTGCCGGGCGAGAGATCATTGCCGATCATTGTTGATTCGTCATCCCCGATGCCCCCACGTAGTTAAGCGTAGAGGACTACCCTGCCACGCGAGTCACGCACTCCCAATGAGATCCCTTTCTCCGCTGCCTGCTGCCTGCTTCTTCCTTTATCAAGGGATGATTCTCTAAAATGCAACGCTCGCACTCACCGTAGGTTATATTTTCTATCGCTTCTAATGAACCATTTTCACACCGTTTCAAGCATGCCTGGCCTTTAACGATCATTGCTCATCGAGGAAAACAGCTGACCTCGAAGTAAACCAAACATTTACTCTCCTGTCTGCCGAGTGTTTTTAGCATACAAGAGTTAAACCTTAATGTGTCTGTCTGTGAGTCTACAAGAATTTCGTCGAAGTTTCGATCGCAACGAGCCATAGATCATTGAAACTTATATCCCTGGGGTTCACAGGGTAAATGCAAAGGGCGAGAGTGCTAGCGAGGTCATTGGAAGGATACGAAGTAGATTCGAGATAGCTCGATGCGCTCCCAGTTCCCGTGGGGCCGTGTGCCGCCCGTTTCTACATCACAAGTTGACTTCCAGTTGCTTTCGAGATCGAAGATTCGCCTACGCCCTTTCCTTCCTCCCGCAGCTCTCCGCGAAGGGCACATGCGTCCGCACCCTCTCACGCCAGATCCTCTTTCCCGACTTTCAATCGAAATAATTCCTGTGAACTTGCAGTGAAACCGATACTACACTCGACCTGCTGTTAACGCTCGGTCGATCGGCAGTTGAATAATTTTCAGACTACGCTCGGTGAACACTGATCGATAACTCTGACGATTGGTCGCGTAGCTGAGTGATATCGTGGCTTATAATATAAGAAAAGGAACTATAGGATCACGGCTGAGTTTGTGTATTAACTATAAGTTCTCTACATCACATCCGGCGTATTATTAAATCTGTAGGTTTTATACATTGATTTTGCTGGCCGTTCACTAGATCTCATCCTGTCACTTCCTGGCTTATGGACGAAAGGATGTCAGTAAGGATGTTTGTAAGGAAGATTAAGAGATTAGCGCACAAAAAGTAAATCAGGAATCAGTCTGCTTAAAGCTGTTTCTCATATTGTTAGAGTCGTGGCAGTTTCCGGGTGCAGTCGGTAAGCCAAAGTATCCCTTGCACCGGGCGAAGTAGCGATTTGCTAGGTTGGAAGAAAATTCACGCAGAGAGCTTGTTCGACTAACTGCGTGCATTGGCGAAAATCGCAAAGGACGCTTTAACGAGTCCTAATAGGATTCGCATTGGCGCGGATTCCACTAGGAACCAAGTGGATTTCGGTCAAACGATCGTTAAGAGTCCGAGGTGGACAACTGCTGGAGTGCGGTGCTCGTAGCACGATGGGGCATAGGACCCTTTGGCAGAGGACCATCGTTTTCGGTAGGTGTCCTGCATAAATGGCCACTCCAGAGCCCTTTGCCAATGCTTGTTTGCCCACAAAGCGATCGACGCTTTAGATCCTGCCACAACTATTCATCTCGAACGAGCACGTTCCTTCCGATCATTTTTCACGAAGTAAGATTTTATCCTGATCTCGGAAAAGCCTCGATGCAAAGGCGAGTTCATCGCAACAGATCTCCCGTTGCCGGTTGGTACTAGTAGAGGAAAGCTTGGTGGTTCGAAGCGACGCGCGCATCTGCCAATTCCGGTTCTCGTAATTTAGTGCGCAGCCGGGGTAATTAATAAGGCTTTACCTTCGCCTCTTTCGGGCTTTTTTTCGCCAAGGAAGACCAGCGAGCGAGTAAACGATTGGTTCGCTGGTCAGCGTAGCAGCGTGGAGAGTGAGAAAGACTGGACTCGTGAGATTCTCTCGAGTTTTCGCAGCGAGAAGCCGTGCGGCGCGTGTCCCTTTGACCTCCTCGGGCGCGCGCCCGATGCGTTTTCTTCACTCGCGGGGACCGGGACGTTTAATAATCCGCATGTGGTAATCGATTACAGCGACGACGAACCAGCCAACATCCCTGCCCGACAACGATTCGCACGTCATTCCCGGTGCCGATGCTGCGCTGCGCGGGCGCGCGCGGAGAGGAACCACACCGCGCACCGTGCGATCTTACGACATTCCAGCGCGCTTTCGATTAATGAGATTGAGTGTCCTGGCACTGCCAGTTTTCAGCGCTCCTTACGGACTGGGCCGTGGAATTCAATTAATCGTGACTGCGTGCCTGAAATCTCGCGAATACCGCGCCGATCTTTCTTACCCGGTATACCTGGCCGAACGTCATAATTCAGTCTGTCGGATAATCTGAATTTCAACGGTTTGTAAACTCCCGATTCAGAATTAAAACTTCTACCGATTAGCTCTATGAGAACATCTTTGAGACTTAAGAGCTTGTATTAGTACCTTTAGGTTCTTTTACTCTCCTAAGTATTAGAACAGTGTGAACAAGAAACATATCCTAAAAAAAGTGTCGCAAGAATCCGCTCTTAGTTCCTGGGGTGACACAATCGTGGCGTACGAGTGGAACGATAAATCTCGTTTCTTTCCATGTCGATGGGCAGACGCAACACCTTCGTGAGCCCTTGCGAGAATGAGTTCATATCTTCGGGGGCAAAATCGAGTCCATATTAGACCCATCTGCCATCATGAGCGGGGCTTCTACATGAACGAGCATGCACATTGGGCCCACTGTCTGCGACAGACAAAACCCAGCAGACGGACCGAGCGAGCGACGGACACGCGGAGATATACATCCGTATTACATACGGCCAATTGATCACGAATCTTATGCTGTCTGACGCGCCTCTCATGTTTTCCTACACGTCCAGTTACACATGTCGAGCTCTTTCATACCTAAACCCTGCTACCGATTTCCAAAAGTCAGCGAAATTATTTATGATCCGGGAACACAGTGTTGTGTCATAAGAATCGCTGCTAAGGAGACCCCATAAAGATATTCACTCATCTTTTCATGTGTGTGAATACTACAAATTTTTGCACTAGCGAGTCTTCTCACTAGGCGAACGGAAGGAAATAAATAAAAGAAAGTTTTCATAGTCGACGAGGTTAACTTCAAAGAATCTCTCGAGTCTCTCGTTCACGCTGGCCGCTACCAAAAGAACGACCTCGCTATCGGGCTCGTAAAAAACGGATGACCTAGCCGAGAGCACGGTGGACTTCCCCATATTTGTATTCGGGCATTAGTTCACGGGACGACGGAATCGGTCGTTAAACGAGTGTGCGAGCGAGACGGAGGAAGGGAGGCCGTCCACAAAAAGCAGTGAGTAAAGAGGGACTCGTAGGGTAGAGGTGCTCCAAAAGAGAGTGACCACGAGAAAGGAGGTTCGAGAGGCCTCGTGGCAAGAGAGGAGGAACGAAGAGTTTTACGTCCGAAACCAGTTTCCATGGTTTAATTTCTACCAGTGGACATCTTCTTTAATTTATGGCGCCGTCCTACCACATCTCGTCCGCTCTCGTCCTCCTACTCTTTGCGGTTTGAACGCCTTTCGACATTTTATTGGATCGACCAATTTCTAGGAGATGATCGCCGCGCGGCCACAATGATACTCACAAGCGAAGGAGGATGCGATCATCGGGCGATGATCACATCGAGGAGCCTGGTACGTGTTAGATCTCGACCTCAAGCGATTGGTACCGTCTAATTGCCGGCGGGGTTTCGCAAGGACTATTCATCCGCGTGATTCGAGTACACTCGTGTAGGCATGTACCTACTAGCGACAAGAGAGACATTAGAGTATATCCAGCGTCAGGTATCTTACCTAAACACCTCCAGTCTCATTTGGAGCTGGCTCGCTATTTATCGGGCTTGTACCTTAATTGAAGCGGCGAGAGGATAATACCTATCATTACAAGCGCTTACGCTTAAGAATCGGTAACTAAATTATACGGGCAAGCAGCTTGGTGTCTCGGTAAATCGCGGTCCTACTCTAACTGCAATGCTCTAACCTACTATTCCATCAACATCACCTTACAGTCTTGTCGTGCATTTGAAAATGGCACGCGTGGATGATAACAGTATTAGTCGTCCGCGGTGATTACGCAAGGATCTCCTAAAAATGCGAGGGGCGTCGCATTCTTAAAATCCCTCGACCATAAATCGGTGAGCTGGAACAAGCGGAACTTCTCTGATCGGCCTGAGAGATCGTAAACCTGCTTTATAATCATGTGAAGATTAAAGAATAGTATATTGTGTAAGAAATAAGTGGCAGCTCACAAAATTAAGAGTATACGGACCAATTTAAATGCAGTGAGTCGAAGCCGCTGAATAGGTTGGATATCAATTAACGAACGTAGAGGAAGAACATTGATCGTATTCGTAAAAAGAAATTGGTAGGCGAGAGACAAAGAAATGGTTGATTAAGAGACCACTTAGTTATCAGGTAGTACGGAATGCGACAGGGCAAAGTGGAGACAGAGTTGAAGAAGCAGGATCGGTTGATAGCGGTGCCCATGCACGCCGGTACGGAGCACGCGGTAACCTGGGCCCAGGAGTGGAGGCTCGAGCACACCTGACGGTGGGGGCCTTATGGGAGGCACCTGGGCCAGCCGGTCACCTGGGACCGGCAGCGCGACGATTGGTCGGGCGATCAGGAGTGAGGCTCACCGATTGGTCGAGAAGGAGACAGGCGTGAACCTGGGGGCAGGTTTAGCTGACCCCTGCCACGGGGGAAAATCGGTTCCCGTCGCTTCACCGGCGGTGTTCTCTCCTTAAGCGCCTCCGATGCAGTCGAACAGGTCGCAGTGATCGCGAAGCGCCAGTCCTCTCCCGTCCATCGACGTGGCCGCACCGTGACTCGTGGATGTTCGAGAGAGACAGACACAGGGAAGCTAGGAAAAAATCGCGGCGAGACTACGGAGGGAGAAGGAGAAGAGCGGAGCTCGCGATCGGATCTGTTCTCGCCCCGTCGTCCAGATCGGTATCCAGACCAACGCACTCACTCGTCGGATTCCGCACTGGGGAAACTACCTCACTCCAATTCCAAGTTGCTCTCGTGCTGCAGCCAAAGGGGGTGGATTCAATCAGTCTCATTGGACTTGAACGCTTTGAAGAAACTCCACTGAAGTTCAACTATTCCAGTACGGAGGCGTGAAACTCTCGGTGTACTCGCCACGTGACTCCGAGTACACCTGACCACTAGTGTGTGATATCATTTGGACTGATCGAAGGGTCGAACCAACGTTCTCTCTCTCACTGAGAATTAGGTGCGAGGGTTATGGTGTGTAACGTGTGATAAACAGACTCGGACGGTCGATTGAGGATCGACGGAAACGTCAGTTAGAATAATTAGTGATCGCAAGATCGTCACTGGTTGGCCCGGCTCCTGTGGATACCCGCGTCGCAGAGGTGAGTGATCTTACTACTGTTGGACCAATCTACGGGACTACTACTTGCTGTCGCACCCGCTTGCTCGCACGTTGATATCTCCGCGCACCGCTTGAGCGGGCATTCATATCTTCGCCCTGTCTTATCAATAACATCGTGAAAACACTTTTTTCCACTGTGCTTAGATTGTTTGCGCGAAATCTTTCGATTGCAATAGCCATTCACGCAATTTTTTACAGCACGCGTTATTACCAATTTAAACAACTGTGCTCAGTAAATGGCGCGCAGTTCATAACCACCGATTTTCCCATCAGAAAATAGTTCCGGTACTAACATAACGTATCCCACTCTAGCACCCGGTAAACGGTTCTAAATAATCCCACCTAATTACGGCAATAAAAAGAATTGGCGAGTCCGAGAGAGAGAGAGAGAGAGAGAGAGGGAGAATAAATCACGCGTGTGTTCGCTCGGTAATCACCGGTGTTTCGTCAATCCTTACAATCCGTTCGCCGCTCCATTTATCCCTGGTAAATTAACGTCTACGTACTCGTATGGGTGAGCAGTGCGCAGCTACTCGCGATTATACCGCGCCGTGAAATTGATAATGCAAGCTAATAGCCTGGCGAGCGGCCCGCGAAAAAAGCTTTCTGCGAGAGTTCAACGAATAAGTTTTGATTGGGATATAATTACGAAATCACGATAGCACAGGCAGGTCAGGAGAGTGAAAAAACTATCGCGAAAATCATACCACCGCCTTTCTCTCTCGGTGGCATGGGACTTCAATACAAACTGACCACCGAGTAGAGAAAGCTTCATTAATTCCGAAGGTTACGGCGTTAGGGATACTTTATTTTGCGCGGCCTGACTTCATTTTCTGCGTGCTTCATCGCGCTTCTACGTGACGGGAGCGGACCGCAGACTTCGCGTACGTTCCCTTTGTTGGCCGAAAGTACCTTTATGCCAGTCTCTGACTGGAGTGCAGAGAGGAGGAGCTCTCGTGAACTCTTCTGGCTGGAACGAGTCCTGCGGTTAGTCTGGGTTACTCGCAAATGAAAACATTATCGTGTCACCCCTCGCGACCGCCTGTTGCTATAATATTTGCCTACCGCTAGACACTCCGCTGTAATTCGGACGGCACAAAGGAGCGAAGGGCGAGACTCCTGTGACCCGAAGGAAGGGCCAGAAGAACTGTACGACTTTTCGTGCCGGCACACGCACGTGTATGCATACACTTCTTTTTCTTTCTCTCTTTCTTTCTAGAGAGAGAGAGAAGGAGAAAGAGAGGGGAACACAGAGAGAAAAGGCGAGTGTGGCACTGCCGAGCGTTACAATTATTATGCATAGCACCTTGGCCAGTTTCTCCCATGTCAAAATATATTTATTGCCTCCCTCGGAGTCCCTTCTCCCGGAGACCTTTTTTCTGCTAGTTGCGGTGTGTCAGGCACCATTGTTACCCTTTCATACGGTTATTACCCACTTGTACGACCAAAGAATACTTCTATACCCGAGCAAAGCAAGCCTCGAAAGAGCTGTGACGCGTTGTGTTCTCTTCTTCGCAACTTCTTTCTTTCACCCTGCTTTTACTTAACTCTTTACGACCGAGGAGTACTTCGCGCAGCTGATGATCCTTGTAAAATCACCGCGCAACGGACGCGCGCGCGCGCCGCTAAAGCAAGCGATGGCCTAGTAAAGCGAAGTAATGTGGAGTACAATATTGAGGATGTTACCGTTATTGAATTAGCCTGGTTTGATCGTAAATGTGGAGAGTAATTGCCGTATTACAGATCAGATAGTCGAGAGCCGAAGCTTGCCTCTTTCTTTGGCCAGTAATCGTTATAAAACTTATATTCGTATGTCACTGATGTCTGGTCAACGGCTGAGATTCTTCCGGTAGGATAGCGGGCCTGCATAAGTTGTCTAAAGCGTCCTACCGATTCTCATTTCCATATTAACCCCTCACCTCGTGGCTTGACGACGTCACGGGGTCATGATTTTGACTTAACGCCTTTTTGCCACCGCCCGGGGTTCACCCTTGCCGGGCTTTCACCCTTCGTTTGAAAAAAAATCGCAAGTCTCCTGACAAATACGCGTATTATCTCCCTTTTTTTTTATTTCGCTCGGGAATTAGAATGGAAAGCCGGTAGAGAGATGCACACTTCTAAATCCGAATCTACCTCGCAGCAGTCACGTATTTGCCACTGGCTTGAATTGGCGAGAATCGCTTAGCCAACGGGGGCAACGTCGAGAAAGGAGAAATTAACGGATGAAATGTTTACGCAAATGTCCCCGGGGGAAGAGCGAGGTTACCACAGATAGTATTTTACAGTGCAGCCTTATCTCGAGAGCGTGTCCCCTTAAACATATGTTTAACGGTACACAACTGCACACATTCCGAGTTGCACACCCGTTACTTTTCTAATCTAATCCGATGCTCTTTGTCCACCCTGCGATAATTCGCCAATTACAGCGAACAACCCACTCTTCCACGCCCGGCTTCCTCGACACGCTCTCGACTGGCAGGCATTTCTGCACCGGCTCTTCTTTCCCGCAGGAAATCGTGGAAAGTGGCTGTGAGTGCAGTGTTCCGTCATTAAAAGTGCGATAAATCACACGCATGCGAGCCGGTATGAGTGATCCTCGTGAAAGGAGGAAACAAGCGAAACTTATCTTCTTCTTGTCCAACCAGCCGACAGAGTCCTCCGCTTGACGACGAAATTATCGCCAGGTGGATGCTGTTGGTATTTTTATTTCTATCGGTACTTTAACTCCCACTTGATCGATGTATTGTCTCGGTTTCTCATCGAACACGAATCTTCTACGAAGCTGGACTATTTGCATTGGCTGTTCCTGGAAGCGGTAGCCGCTAGTCCCAGGAAGATGCGGGTGACCGGATGGCGCGCGTGTTATCTTGAGATCTCCTCTCCGGTTTTTCCGAATCGCGGGTATCCCGTGCGCGCGCGCGCTCGCTGCATGGCGCATTCGCATTCAGAGAATGCGTCAGGCCTGACACATCTCCGGATACGTGAGCAGCTGTTCTTTCCTCGGTGGTACTGGCGAACGGGTTCGGGTCGGCAGAGCTATCCATACTGATGCGCGTGTATCCTGGCGTATATAGTAAGAGCATGTAAACTCTCAGCTATAACGAATCGCAAGGAACATACGGGAGAGCGTGCGATTCCCACAAGTGGCAAGGGTTGCGTCGCCGGTCGCCCTCGATTAACTTGGAGTGCCTGAGGAAAATCGCTGGAGAGCGAAGCAGAGTGTCGGTCCTGTTAAAAATCGGATCGGTCACGGCCCGAGGAGACGAACAATGCACGGTCCTAGCATCGCTGCATGTTTCTTCCGCAGGACCTCTCGGCAGAAGAGTATCTATGCCGGAGAGAGAAAGAGAGTGAAAGAGGAGGGGGGCCACTTAGAAGCGAAGAAGGCGAGCGGGTTCGCCTCCGTGGGGCTAAACTGTCGCGATAAATGATCCTACGGAAGGTTATTAATTGTCTTTGACTCCCGACCGGGCGCTTTGTGGATCGCGAAAACATATTAACCGAAAAGGAGCTGCCGTCTCTCCCCTGGCATGTGCTCGCTCATGCCACGACCAACAGAGAAATATACACGTCTCACTGGCGTGCGTATTCGGGACCCTGGCATATGCCTGTGTATGCATGCATGCTCGAGTGAGAGAAGAGGAGAGAAGACTGAACGATCTGGAGCATCATTTTTCAAGGACTCGATCGACGTGCCAGCGAGGCGCGGCCACCATCCATCAAAGTGATCGTTAAAAACGCATCTCTACCAATACAAATTGCGCGACCTCGCTCCTGCCGCAACCCTGGACCCACTCCGGGACTTTTCCTCTCGAGCGTTTCCGAGATTTGTCCTGGGTCAGGGCTTCTCTTCTTGCGGACGACCCACGGTGACTGGCAATAAGTGGACCTCCTCTGTCCTGCTGTCGCTCATTCCGACTTCGCCGCGGGCCCGCACAAAGAAATGGAGCACGCAGGGGAGCGATGAAAGGGACGAGTTTTCCCCCCGTCAACAAAATAGTTCTCTCGTTTTCCTCCCATCATTCTGCATTTCTGAATTCATGAGCGTTCGGTCCCAGCATCCCGGCGAGTCTGCACGACGTCGGCATCGGGAAACACCGGCAATTATAACCAAATCGAGATATCCTTCTAACCGGGCAATGTTTATTCCGTGCAATTAGCGATAAACGAATGCATATCTTGGTCATATTTATCTCAGCGGCATCTTCGCCATCCATACGGGGCACGCGGTCCATAAGTGTCCGCGGCACAAGTCGACGATAATATCGGTACAGAACGTCTGGTAACTTTGGCGCAACGAGAAGTTCCCATGAGGCAACGGCCTCTACCATCCGGTGATATATCGAGTCACTCTTTCGAGCAGATTCATTAACTCATTAACCCACACGAGAAAAATCGTCGACCGTACATCACCGGTGAGCCAGTAATCAAGTGCTCATTCTTAATGCGATAATAAATTTGCGAATTAATATACCACCGATTAATTATATCGTTCGCTGCGTGTTGTTGCGGTGAGTGTGCACACATGTTACCGGGACGATCTGTAACAATCAGACCATTTCCGCGAGTCATAACGTTCTCATGAATCTACTGGATGTTACCGGTAGACTCGTTACTTCTCCATAGAGCTCGTCTGAATTACTGGAAATTAACGTTGACGTACCTACGATTTCACTAGGTGCCTCACGTACCATACTCCGCCACTCTTTTTTCGCGCTCTTTCACTCGTCTTTATCGTTACATCTGACAGATTGCATGTGTTTTCCCTAGGTTTTATCGGTGAATTACCAGCACTCTCATTAGAGCGCCCGCAACTAGAAGATTAAAGTTCGATGTTGAGCGGTACCGGTGAACGTTGAATTTCCATAATAATTAATGGTACTATGCCGAGAGTGAGAGGAACAGGGGAGCAGGAGTTTTATGAGCGCCGTGTTACGCTACTAACGAGTGACCACGCTCTCCTTTACATCATTGATGCGACTGCCGCTTTGTCCGGATACGCGTTCATGGTGGTGGTGGCCGGCTTGCGAGAGACGAGAGGAGTGCAAGGACCCGGGCGCAAAGAAGTCGACGAAGAAAAGGGTTGGCCGCCGCCGCTGGCTCGTTCGCCCGCCGGGGTAAAACGACAAAGGCAAAGTTCCGAGGGGCCAAGCGAAAAAAGTCTCATAAAGGGATAAACGTCACACGGGACTCGAGTTTAATGGCGCGTAAACTTCGACGTGCCCCTTCGTACGCACCGATACAGGGAGATGCACGCGCGGGCTCCCCCGGACGCCAGGACGAGTTACAGGAAGGAGGGCTCCTGCAAAATGCGATGACAAGGATGTGCGAAGGGCCCCAATACTAACCCTTCTTCCTTCCGTGCGATGATCCTGTTCTGACTTGGGTGGCGATGATCTAGCCCAGTGTACTGGGTAACCCGATAGGTATCTGGAGCAGGTACTACTCGACCGAGAGAGACTCGATCGACTTCATTAACGAGCGAGTGCCGAGCAAATATTGACTCTGCCCGTGGAAACTAGGGTACGAAGAGGCCGTGTCTATATGCACAGGCTTCCCCATCCATTTGCTCTCTATGCAGCACAGTTCTAAACGATGCCAAACCAGCCGCGTCGATGAAGAGATTACAGACTCGCCTTTTCAGAAGGGTAGCCGCGCGTTTGCATATCAAAGCCTACTGTCTCTTGCCGGGACTTGACCGATCTGTCAAGTTAATCCTTCGAAGTATGCAGAAAAAGCATGATTGGCATCGCTTCTAAATGAGGCGCAGCCTTTTCGGAGACGGTGTTTTTAGGGCAGAAATGGTGGCGGTGTCGACTGTAAACCTTGGCCCGAATGAAACTCTGTGGCCGGGCGATATCAGTACGGCTCTCGTGAGCTTTTGTAAAATCAATCGAGACTCTTGCTCTAAATGGTAGCAGGCTACTTGAACGCGGAGCACGGACACGCTCGCGAAGGCTGAACTAATGCACTCCCCGTGATTTATTGTTAAATCGCAACAGGCCGTGCTCTTGATCAACGCGCGGCCTCACGCTCCACTCGAATATGCCTGGCCTGGTACGTTCCTTATGGAAATAACATCTTGATATCGGCTATGTGTACCGCGTTTGCTCTACTTAACCTTTAATTCGCCCCCTTTCGCTCCTGGCTCCTTAATCGAGTCGCGATCTTCTCATATCTGCCGCGTCGGGAGACTGATATTCAGCCGTTCTCACGCAGCCCTGCCTCCTTGCTGCCCGCCCAGTTGCCGTGAGTTTCACCCATGAAAAGTTTCTATACCCGAGCGCTGTTCCGTGTCATAATTATTAATAATGCAGCGCCAAGATAAGACAGCCGAACTAGAGTATACTCGAGAACTCTCTCTTTCTCTTCAGCGCTGCTTAGATTTGGTGCACGAAAGTTGAGCGGTACCGGCATTAAAAAGCATCGAACAATCGGCTGTTAGGTCATTGTTACACAGAGAATCGCGGCTCACAGTGTAGCGTAGAGACTCGGTGAGCAGGCGAAGGGGGAGCGAGAAGAATGGAGCGATGCGTTGATCTCGCTTCTTGCCGGTTGAAGACCGAACGGGCGTCAAGCAACTGTGTGTGTCGGGAAAAAAGTTGGAAACCTTAACGAACCTGCAGGTCGGGCGCTGTTTTTCTCCGAGCCTCTTTGTCCTTCCTCGGGTCTATCTTCTTCCGTACGACAGGCTTCGCCGATACTCGAGCATCCTGGCGAGGTTCGGCTTCCTTTAACAGAACAATTACAAAGACGTGATTAGAAGCAGGCCGCACTAGCGCGTCTCACCAGGCTTCTAATTACTGTCACCTTGAACTGCCGTCAAAGTAACCGAGTCATTTGTAAAAGAGGAGTATTCCTTGAAAGTACGTCGGCCATATTGTCAAAGTAGTATACCAAAGACATCCGGGATAAAAGAGAACTTGGAACGTCCGAGATTTAATTTATTAGAGTCCAGATGATCGGACAAAGTAAGTGCAGCGAGATGAGTGAAGAGGTGGACAAAGCTCGAAAAGGGGAGAAATGGATGGGGAGATGTCCCAGTGTTTCGGTTGCTCGTAAAATTCTTTTGGTTATCAGACGATCGCTGGTCTAATTTTATTCGAGTTTAGCCGAAAAGTGTGTTCCCAGTGTATGCTCAGCCTGGGCAGCGCCGATCCACGGCAGATGGTACCGTTCGCTGAGATAGCGCTGATTTATGGTACTCACTCGAGCTCGGAGCGAGCTCTAGGTCCCGTCCGATCGTTAGCCCGGAGAAACACTTACATTCGATGGGAAAAAATCTAATGGTCCTGTAGGAACCTCTTTCGTGTCCCAATGCGATGGCGAGAAATCTAATGACTCCCTTTCTGCCCGCCGAGAGACTCAATGTAGAAAGTCCATTAAAGGCATTTAAGAGATCGGGTCGGAAAGGATGCGCCGCCACCACCGTCGACGTCGACGCTCGCATCTGCTCTCGATCGTAGATATGCGCTACGCAGATGAAAATAAGCTTTCGATGCAATACATCAATTCGAGTGGCATTCAATGCAGAGTTGTATTAGTATTCGCGTGGCTTCGTTACTCCGTCGGCGCGTAAGTACCGGCTGCCGTTCCTACCTTCGAGGATAATTCTTCAAAGCGTTTTCCTGGTTGTACTCTAAATAGCGAGTGTTCGAACATCCGTAAGATATCGTGGGAGGAATAAAAATTGACGACGCGAAGTGTATAAAACCGGTTGGTCATATTCCCGCCTCCACTTCCTCGATGTATCCTTTCTCAAGGATGAACCGGACCGAGTGACGTATCACCTCTATCCTTCGAATAACAGAAATCTCTATAATTGCAGATGAACCAGCAGTGCAAGGTGTGCGGCGAGCCGGCGGCAGGATTTCATTTCGGAGCGTTCACGTGCGAAGGCTGCAAGGTAAGGCATCTCAGCATTGCTCCATATCTCGAAATCCAGAATCTTACGAGGGGGACCGATAGAGAAAGACCTCGGCGCGATTGTGTACCAGATACGTTGGCGCGAGGACGGACGATTATTCGTTAATTAAGGCCAGCCGGCAGATGAATGAATATGCATAATTGCCACGTTCTCATTGAGATTGGTATCTGTACTTCGAGAGTCGAGAGCCGAACGATAAGGATCGACTGGTGCGCGCCTTTCGAGACTTTCGTGTGTCTCGGTGGCAGGCTCCTTTTGAAACCTCGCGTCCATCGGGGACGTCTGAGGCTCGCGAGAAAAATTACTCGACTTTACGTGCGGTTTCTTGCTGCGTAAGGATAAAGCAGTCGACAGTACTTCCAAGCTGAAGTTTCTCGTCTCGAAATCGCACTAGAACAACCAGCCAGCAACGCGGCAGGCGGTCCGACGTGCCGCAAGGACGATTCACCGCGCACCCATTTTGCACTCCAGTTTAAAGAAGAGAGAAGTTAATAAGCCGCGACTAATCGTAAGGCGAAAAGAAATCCCGGTGCTTTGCGGACGGTACACGCTCGCGAGCGCGTACACGGAGGTGAGAAAGTCCGATCCTCCTGCAGGAAGTAAAGGGGACGACGAGGGAACGGACGAAAAAACGTCGCTCCGGCTCGAATCCGTAAGTGGACGGGAGAATCGAGCGTGACCCATTGATTATATCTCTCAGATCGTCCTCTTTCGTCCGAGGCTTGCGTGGGCAACGCGCGCGGCGATCGTCTTAGAAATCATAATGCACCGAACCCTCGATAACTCTCGCGAGCACGCTGTGTGGCATCATTGATAGACGTGCCTCTCCTCGCCTCTCAGCCCCCAAGCATCTGCCGTCTCTTCTTCTCAAAGTGATCGCCAGATGCTAATCTACCTTTATTACGCGAGCATCTTTTCCGCGGAGGCCGGCCAACACACGCGCGCACCTTTCTACCACTCGTCGCCGCCACTGCCACCATCCTCTTCTTTTCTGCGCCAAAGCAGAAACCTGATCAACGTTGATCGTTTGACTCAACACGCACATTCGCGGATTCCTTCGATCTTCATGACTCTGACGATTTTTCGAAGACAATCAATCCGATATCCATTTATACATCACGGTTTAATAAAGCCAAGTGGAAGCTGAGAAACAGTCAAACTCTCGTATCGCGTTCTTTTTACGTTCTCCAATAATCGATAAGGGAAATAATATTCGAATTCCGCGGTATGCGTGATGCGAGAAGGGGGGGAGGGGGAAGAGGAAGATAGGAGAGAAACTGGAGAGAAGAGCGGATCGTCTCGTTAGGCCAGGCTGAAGCCTCTTGCAAGGGTGTTGACCCCTTGCTCTCGTCGCTCGTCCCACTAATGTGGTGCACCGTGGAATATCGGTGCCGCATACTAAGTGACCCATCCGATAGTAATTGGACCTCATTAAGGCAACAACGGGCAATGGCTGTGTCTACCTGGCGCACCGCGATGCGTTCGGTCTCCAGTAAGACCGAGCCACCAGATAACGCGTTTTAGGTAAATTAGACTCTCCCGTGTTTTGTCGACTTCGATGAGAACAGACAGTCGCATGCCGCGCGCACTCTCTCTGGCGCAATTCCATACAGTGGAGTGAGAGAAAGAGAGAGAGAGAGAAAGGGAGGAGCGAGACCTCTTACGAACCGGACTCCGAGAACGAGAGGGCTGGCTCTCTTTTAAATCTCACCGGCATGGATTCATCGGCGCCGATCCGAGTACTTAGGTACCGCGCGGCTCTTTCAATGCCTAGTCTATGACAGTGCAACAATGTGTCTTGCACGAGCGAGCTCGTTTTCGTGCGAATACCAGCGTTCGCTCTCCCCGGGCGACGAGCATACAACAGCGCGGGATTTTTCGCGCGCCACGTTACCGTTACTACGGTAACACTATTCTTCCCTATTCAGCGGCATTTTTTGACAGCGAACATTCCGCCGCCATAGGGCTTTGATCGTGGCCCGGTCCCGCCGCCATTAATCACATGAATTTCTCGTGGAAATTGAATGTCTAATTAATGAGCACCGATCGCCCGCTACGATCGGATGAAAGAGGATCGCGCGCCTCGGGCGGAGGAAATTAATATCGGCATAGCAAGGAGAGTACGTCGGTACGTGGCGCGAGTGTTGTAGGAAGGAGGAATGAGGAGATGGTGAGTGCTGCTCTCACGAGAGACGGCTCCTCTCGATTTTATCGGGGAATATATAACGGCGCCATCGAGCTCTGATATCCCAAGAGCCTCGCCAAAGTTGAGAGGTGAGAATTAAAGACGCTCGTTGGAGAGGAGCGCGGTCCGATTTCACGCGGCACACGAGTGCCGTGTGGTCCAGGAGGTCGGAAATAATCGGCTAAGCGGTCTAGGATGTGTTTCTAGCGATCTTGGTTGGAGGACTCAGATTAGCGGGGTTTCGGGAATACTTGAAATAATTCAGCGTTCACAGGAGCGAGCAATGAAACGAGGCGAGGGGCGCTCATTAGCATACTAACGACTGCCTCGAATTCCCGGCGTAACATCGAAAGCCATGGCGACCCCCTTCCCGCCAGCCCCGCTGGCCCCTTTGCACCGAATCTTTTCCACGGGCTTCTTCCATTTTTGGTGGGCCGCTCGGAGCGCGCGCGCGTTTCTCTCCTTCTCCAAATGTACGAAACACTGAAAATATGATCCTGCCTTCGCGCCCGGCAGGGGCGGATTCATCAACGTCTTCTTCGTTCAAAAAAGTACTTTATACTTGACGTAACTTCCACAAACTCATCTGCGGTCTGATGAGTTATACGCCGATAGTCTACACGCTTACAACTATTTAAAAAGTAAAAATAGCTGGGAAGTTGATGTCTGTAATCCTACCCGGTGGTCATGGTTTATTCGATTTGAATAAAGAGGAATGTGTCTACTACTCTAGTATAGAATACGTCCCTGCTTGGAATGGTGTATCGCATTCGGGTGGCGTCCGAATTCCACGTCCGTCCGTCGTCCGGGCCGTGCTAAAATAAACGAAAGTCCGGCACGGTCATTTGAAGGCCGGGTCTCGAAGAGGTCCCAAAGCTAAAGCCAAAGCCAGAGGACGAGTGGAGTCGCGTTCTTCGTCGCGTCGCATATGAATATTAACGCGAGCGACCTGGCTCCGCTTGTCCGCCCCTTCCTGTTCTTTTTCTCTGCTCTCTCTTCCTTTTTTTGCGGGGACCCACTGCACCAATTTGCAAAGGCCCCCGCACGCTTGTTAAGGTCCTGAAAGGGAGGCGCGGAATCGCGCCGTGTCTCGCTTATCATGCTAATGCCCGCGGGCCATTGTTTTCCGCGCGCGATTATGCGCGCGGCCGATATTGTGAAAATTTTTTCGGCACCTCTCCGCCTCCACCCCGCGCCTTCCTCTTCCGCTGTTTTAACCAAGGAGGATCGCGAAACCGAGCCACTGGAGCGAAGAAAAGGCGAGTGTGTGATTCAGAGAGGCACCGGTGTTATTCATCGGTTAACAATGAAGGTCCTGCTTCGACTTTAAGCGGCCGATCGAGGCCGTGCGGCTACATAAAGGAACCCCGAAATAGCGTGGGTCTACTTTTCACGCGGTGATGCATCTGCCGGTGGTGTTGCGCGGGTGTATCGCTCTCCGGCTCGTTTCTTTAACGGCTTCCTCGACCTGGAATCGGACGGACTTCCGGCGGCTAGGATCTGAAAAGGCACTTAGCCGACACGAGCCAACTTTTCCGGCTCGGCATTGATTATAAAACCAGGGATTGCAGTGCGATTCCCGATAGCTAGTGAACACCATTCCTGTTAAGAGAGTAGTCGCTTCTCTCTTCGAAGATAGCAAATTGCTTGTATATGCTTCTAAGGAAGAGACGAAGGGAGGGGAAGGAAAGAATGAATAGAGTGGCCGAGGGAATCGTGCGAATTCGTTGACGGCAAGTAAGAGGTATACACGCGAACAGTCGGAAGAAAGGCAGTCGAGTCAGTCGGCTGAAATCATCGATTACCTTTCCATGAGGCGAAAAAGGCATTTAAGGAAAGAGAACGCACCTGTTCCGGGCTGTTAGCGGTGACATGGACAAATGGCACGAAACTGGTAGCGCTCGCACGGTGGTACGCGATAGTATGCCGCTGGTTGGCGCAGAACCGTGCCAGGAGAGCTGTTTAGGTGCTCGATTTCCTCAAGAGCCCGGCCGATTTCGCGACAACGTTGCGATTAGTGTCTCACGTCACGATCGACAGATTAGACGACCGGTTCTTTTTTCTTGCCCTCGGCGCACTCACTTAGTTCGGGGCGACGCCGGCTCCACTCGCCCCGCGAATCCATCTCTCGCTCGCGCGCGCGCGCGCTCACCGCTCCAAACTGTCCCTTACGCAGAAAACTGACAAGCAGCTCCATATCTTATCTGTCTCTCGGATAGTTGCACCGGTGAGAATCGTTCGCCATCACCTTTCGTTCGGCTACGCCAAACTCGTCGCCAATCTCACGCGTTCGCGTCTATTACGCAAACTTGGCACGCCAGCACTTTCGACGAACGAACCTGCCGCATTCGAGAGCCTCTGCAATTGTATCCGACGTGGTCCATGCTGGGGCGTCGTTGTCCTTTTACTAAGTCTTTGCGAAACCAGTAAAGCGCGCACACGCCCCTTCAGCCAAATGTATGTAGGTGGATTATCATTTCTTCGTAGTACGAATGGGCAATTCACACTCGAAGCTAGAACCTCGATGACACCGAGACACGGGCGCCTTTGTTTCCCGCGACTGAAATATCGCTCTTACCGGGAAAGTCTATTATAACGCGTTAAAACAACAGGAACGTCTGGTTAGGACGATAAATCAGCTGGAGCGGCGCGGTATGTAGGAGTGTCTGCTCGCTAAGGGGAGTTCTAATGCGCGAATATCGCTGGGAGGACGAGGACGAGGACGAGGACGAAGAGGAGGACGGCGACGACACCGTGCGCACTACTCGGCGTAGATCTAATCTGGTTGTGACCCCGTAATAGCGAAGGGAGAACAAATGGATCGCTCATGATAGGGCAGAGAACCGGGCCGGCCACGGTCTCGCTGCACTGCGAAACGGCCGCGCGCGCCTCTAGCTCTAAAAGCCCCGTAAATCCGATTACACTGCTGTGCGATCTCTCGCCGCGATATCTCCTCCGGTACAATTAGCGCGCTCATAAAGCGACATTAAGTTCGAGCTATAAGGTGGCGCGCATGTTAACACACGCCGAGAATCCAAGAACAGTTCCTCGCTCTGTTGCTCCTGGCTTAGTTGGCTGCATCTCTACGCAGTCGGAGTGCAAATTCGCACTGTTAGCTCTCCCGCGCTTGCTTCCACTTGTCTATATCCATCTATACGCGTATTTCTCTCTCTCTCTCTTTCTCTCTGATTCTGTCGATGCGTATACTCCTTTCTGTATGGAGTGAAGAGCGAGTGCACGCGGTTACCGACTTCGCGCGGCGCGACTCGCTTCTTAACTGCCGCTATTACGTCGCCTAATTGCCGGCCATTTAAATACCGGCGCTCGCTCGCTCGGCAAATAGATCCCCGCGATAGGAAGCCCACGTAACGTCCTGTACCCGCTCGCGCCTCACTCTACCCTCCTCCCAACCCTCCCTGTCCACCTTCTCTTCGCCAATTCGAGCTAAGACAAGCTAAGAGCGACTTTCCGTCGAGCGCTAATCGATCTTGCAACTGAGTCGTTGCACTCGTTAATTACGCTTGTCACAGATGAAATCGTACCCGGTAAAAATAGGATTGGGATAACACACGGCGACTTACTTGCGCTCCTGTACAAACTAAACTCTCGCGCGTATGCGCTCTGCTTTCTTGTCTGGTTCCCTCGGGGCATTACGATTCGACCGAAAGAATGAAGGATGACATCGGAAAGAGGTCATCTCGAGCGGGGAATACCAGTTGAAGACATACAGTATAACTGGAGTGGAAACCGCAAACCGCAGGTTAACAATAATGTAGAATACGAATTTACGAGTGAGTGGAAGTCATGGTTCGGAGCGTGTTCGAGCGATTCGCTCCGTGTTTGGAGCGGCAAAAGGCAGAGGTGTAAAATCAGTAGCAAGTTAGAAGGTGCCGCGTAAGATGGCCCAGTTCACGCCCACAACGATCGTATCATCCTGTTGGCACAATGCGCCCTTGAGTGATCGGACTTAACATTCAGCTCACGATAGGCGAGTGACGGGTCACCCTGCGCAACCAATGTACAACGACAATGTCGGCGAAGCACTTTTCAGAAGGGATTGCCAGCTTACGCAAACCCGTCTCTACTCTCTCTCTCTCTCTTTCTCTCTTTCTTGAACGAACGATTGACGCAACGTTCGAATTCGCGCGTTGAAATTGCCGTGCACTTGGTCAAGTCGGAGCGAAACTAATTCTACTGGAGAGCTCATGTCCCGAATGCATAGATAGAACCAGCCACTCAAAAGAAGGAACGAGAAGACACGCGGGAAGGCACACGCGGTGGCAACGGGAGTGCGTACAAGTTGCTCAATTCCGTCAGGCGTGTCTTACGGCGTGTAATGAGTTGCGCGTGAAATTGGCCTACCGCGAGTGGTTTCGGTGACGGTCGGGTTTCAAGAGCCGATGAATATGCGCTAAGAAAACATCAGTCCGCGAGGTCTCATTAGCATCGAGGCATACACAGCGGCGTGCTCCGAAAACAGCAATAAGCTTTCCCATGAAAAGTTGGCGGCGACGGATGCTGGTAACGACAATAGTGACCAGATATTATCGGGGCTTTCTCCGCTCGGCGTAAAGACAGTTCTATGCGCGATATCGTGGTAAGTCAAGGGAGAGCTCATGGGTATGCTGCAAAGTTTCTACGTTGGCGGTGGGGCTCTCCCGTTGTCTGGTAAATCTGTCGGTCTGCCGGGCGAGAGACAATCGTCTCCGGGGGATCGCAAGCGAAGCGAGTGCGCCTCTCTCGGTCACGCAAAGCGAGGCGCAGCAGCGCACCGGAGAAACGACTGCCGGATGAAATATCGAACTAGCTGAGTCGGCCGTGGAAAGCTCTCCCTCGTTGAACGATTATCACGCTGCAATCGGAGTCACGGGACTCTCTTCTTTCGACGTGGAGAGCTCTCCCGCGGTGGCACCACGAAACGGTGGCGTGCAGCGAGGATGATCTTTCAGATTGAGTAAGGTCGCCCGTTTCTCGTGCGCTCGCTCACTCGCTCGCTCGCTTGCTCTGCCACCGTAATTTAGGACAGCTCGTGTTACCCCGCCAAGGAGTATTCGCACGTTTAGCCGCATTTACCTTCCCCCCGACTTCGCTCCTCATCTAACTGGCCGCCCCCTTTCCACACTTAACGCTCTCCGGACGCAAGGTGGACCGGCGAGAATCGTCTTCTTGGAACTCGTACTATTTGCTCATGCTAATCCTTCGACTCTTCCACGAGGCACGCGTTTGTCTTCGCGCTCTACCCCGGTGGACTTGAACTATGCGCTGGGCTCAACACATTTTTCTCCATGATCGAATCAGGCAAGATCGAAGGACAGTAGATTGATCGGACGTCTTTCAGTAGCAATTCGAGAAAATAATCATTCGTCGCGCAGTGGCATCGGTCCTGGCAATAGCCCGGCAGAGGAATATGTTCGCATGCACAGATGAGATTTATTTACTACGACGTTAAAGTTCCCGATGGGATCCCCGATTGTTATTGATTATCCGAGATTTCCTAACTATCCTCTCTCGCGACCGGTTCTCCCCGTGCAAACTGAATATGATAGGGCAATTAAATCCGCCTCCGGCTACGGTGGGAGGTAATTATATGCGCGATCGTACCACCTCGCCGATACACACGGGTACACTTTGCGCCGGGATGATATTTTCCCGCTGGCCGATTCGCTGTAAGAAATCATTCTCGGATCTCCCGCAATCGATCACCGCGCCGTGTCTCTCTCCTCTCCATTTGTCGTGGCCGCTGCTCTTTTCTCACGCACTCCTCTGGAAAAGGCCTTACCCTTTGCGGCTCCGCATTTACACACTGATCCCGCCACTAGTCAAAGAGCTCTTTCACCCAATCCTATAGCAATGCTAGCCCAAGTTTCCGACTAGCCTGTGTATAATGGAGCAATGAAGCGTACACCGTGTCCCCGGGAAAATTTGAATATCGCCATCGACGATCAGATGCGATCGAGCAATTGAATCGGTCTCGATAAGCCTGTGCAAGATGGATTCCCCGGGGGTCTTCGATCGAGCCAGGAGAGATAAGGTTGCGTTAAATCTATTGCGGACTCATCCCGTAGTCCGCAATAGATTTCGCATTAGCCAAGGAAGTGGCTAGCTGTTTGCAGGGTGTACTTGAATCGCTAGTGAAATATTTTGCCAGGGGTCGGTAACACTTGGGAGGAATAAGTCTTCGGTATCCTACGATCGCCCGGCCGTATCCCGTTCTCTCTTTTCAAGTAGCCTGCGCCGTCCGATCGCCGCTTTTCTCACATATGTCTGGCCGCGTGGCCTTACTCTTTCGCGGAGGATCCCAGTGGAGCCAGTGCTGAATGGCTCGTATATACTATTGGCAAACGACGCGCCCGCATCGAGTGCGGCCTCCTCTATCTGGGATGCCAGTACCAGTCGTTCTCATGCATCAATCCGCGCTCGGGCTCCTATCCGACGCGGCATCCGGCGAACACGTACTCACCGCGCTTTGCACCAACAGTCCACCGTCCTACTCGAGATCGAGCGCGCAAGTAAGCCGCTCTCTCCCTTCTACGTGGACATCGCAAGATCGGACTAATGTAAGCAAATAGCTCCTCCGGACAAATCCTTCGGCGACCATATCGGCCTAGTGGAAAAAAGGTGACGGACGAGCCTGCTACCCGGTATCCATGACCATAAAGCGCCCCCGGAGACGCGTACTTCCAAGACAGTACCCTCGATATAAGCACTACTACCTCACATACCCGACTTCCTACTTCCAACCCTGGAACTCATAAAATTCGACATACTTGACGTATTCAGAAATCGCACGTGCTTCCGCGACGACTGTAAAATGACTGCAAAAAACCGCTAGTCTGGATGAGGATCGATGAGCTCCTCGGAACGCGTATGTACCACTTTCCCTAAGGTGAAAATCAAAGCGACCACAAGACGAAGAGAGAAAGAGAAGGAGAGAAAGAAAGAGACACGATGTGGGGCGACTATTGGTTTGTTAGAGTTTATTACTGCGTGTACAAGTTGGTAGAAAGGGTACTTTCAAAATCGCGATACAAAATCAGCATACAATGAGGCTGGGCTCATTGTTTCAGCCGGTTTAGAGCTACGGCGACTCGCCGCAACTCAGGCGCGAGCGCGCGCGCGCGCTCACGTCCAATCTGCAATTCAATCGCTCGGCGCGATACCGTAGGACGTGGAAGCATCTCTCTTTCTCGTGTCATAAGTGCGTTAAACTGAGCGAGGACAAATGACAAAGCGCGCGCGCGCGCGCGCAAGTGCCACTCTCGGCCGACTTGCAATTCCCGCAACCGGATTTTCCCGGCCAACAACTTGCGTACCGGTATTACCCGTGTGAAATAAAAATCCGATCAGCTGGGCGCGTCATTTGCTCGTTAATTCCTCGCGCCGCTTGAAAGCCGATCTCGATGAAGACTTGCTCGGCCAAGCCTGGCAAGTAGGCGCACTAACTTACAAGCGAAATGAAAACGAGAGTACTCTCTATACGCCTCTCGCTTCTCGCGCATTTCGCATGCAGAACGCACCTAAACCAAGGACCTCGTGGCAACGTGACGCCAGGCTGTCCGTCCAGTCGCTCTCAATGCCCCCCATTCGATTCCCTTGGACGTCAGCCAAAATTCTCAGAGTCCATACCAAAAAATAGAAGTCTTACGAACGCACCGATCTCTTCAGAGTTACGTAGAATCGATGAGAACTTCTACATTAATCACGCTAGCAAATACAGTACGATGCAATTCTAATCAAGAACCAGGTAAAAGAGCCAAGTCTTCAATGTCATACGCGTCCGGGAACCGCGAGAATCCAGTTACGACCTTCCACGAAATGCCTTATTGACTATTCCTCTCTAATTGTGAGACCAAGTTTTATTAAGGATAATCGTCACATCTATATCGGAGCGATTTCCTCGAGGAATAATCCTACGAATATTCATTATTAGCTATTCTTAGGAATTAGTAACTCGACTGAGGTTAGAATCCTAGGAAATACACTGATATTGCATACACTCGGGAAATGAAATCTAGATCACACGTATATGATTCATCCGTCGAGGAATCAGGCAGGAAGTGGAGATGACTAAAAGATGATCGAGCGGAAGCAGGTCCTTATAACGCGACTCCCAATTATGCCTACATGACTCGCAACCGATTGTCCCTGTCATGGTCAGACGTAGTCATTCGTTCCAAATGCCAACGGGTTTCTTCATTCACTCGGGAGAAATCGGTTGCACCGATGACCTGTGCTTGTAGCCACGGGTTAACAGCACTCACTAGCGTTCTAATTTCAAAGGGAAAAAACACCTTCGAATTACAAATCATTGCATATCCCTGAGAACTTTTGTGTCAAGTGGCGTATATTAAATGTCGAATAGGAATGACAGAATAAAGAAACGGATGGATTGGTATAATCAAGAGGAAATTACCATCGGGAAAATGAATAAGCCGGCAGTTTCAAGGAAGATTCGAAGGTACGCGGTCCATCATGGGTACGTGAGTCGGCGGTGCAAGGTACAAGGCGCGTGTGACACGAAGAAAGGTGGTCTCTCTCTCGTGGGTCGCGAGACAGCCGACACGACCACACCGAGACTCCTATGGCACCGTTGGCATAGCTGGACAGGCCATTGCACATTCCCACGTCCTTAATATAGATTGTTGATACGCGCTCCGGCCGTAAAGAGAGTACGAACGAGACAGGCCGACGCAAATGAGAAGGACGGCGAGTACTGCCGAGATCGTAATAGAGAAGGAGGGTGAATGCGATCCTCGCAACAGAAGTGGACCGAGGGAGGCTGCGTTTCGCGGATGCACTCACTGGACTCCAAGAGAGTGAGAGAGATGGAACTGAGTTTGCGTGGGTGGAAGGAAGAGGGGACTCCTCTCATGGCACAGGTGTCTCGGTCAGACCGAGCGAGGCAAGTGGACCACGATGAAAGGAGTCAGCGAATCTCAGACTAAATAAGACCAGGTTTGCCCGAGGTCGAAATTTATTGCCAAGCGAATCGAGTTAGTGACTCTGTCTAAAAATGGCCTGCCGAAAAACTTAAAATATAACGATCAAAATGCACGTCTACACATGCTGAGTGCAGTTTTACCAGGAAATATTATTGATACTAATGACTGACAGACACTATTTAGAGGGAACTCCACGCAGCCCAATTTGCATTCTGCATCTAAGTAAGTTTCAATGTGGCGTAGCTATGTAGTGCTCGAACACGCCGTGGGAGCGAAGCTCTTCGCTTATCCAATTGGAATAATTTCCCGTCCTGGCGAGCCGTAAAATCAGACCGGACTATTTCGCTTACGGGTGATAATTTTACGATTGTCACGAGTGAAAATTGCTTCAGCCTCGTGGTCGGTGATCTCCGTGCGCATCATAACTCGCACTCGAATGTTCTGCCGAGCTACTCATTCTCAGACTCATATTTGCAAGCTCACTTAGCTCGCCGCAAATTCGCCACGACATTGCGCGGTATAAAGGTCGCGTTAATGTGAACAAGCGCTTCGCGGAATCCCCGACGGAAAGTCTGGGCAATCGTGGAATCATCCAAGTCTATACCAGTGATTCCCAAACTGGATAATGAAATTTTCGATTTTATTATTTTTACCAACTTCTTTTTAAGCGATTTAATGCACTGATGAAACACGCATTCTAAAAGTGATCGGAAAAGTTTCGGAAATCTCAGTCTAGGCAAAACGATCCTGATGGAGATTTATGCGCTGCCGCGAAAAGAAATCGAATTCCCTGAACGTAGAGAGCGTAAGGCTAAATCGCGTTACACCGATAATGTCCCGTAGATTCGCATCACGCGCACGGCCTACTGTCGGATGTTGGAACTGCCGTTTTTTTACCGCGAGCGCGAGGAAATTGTCGCAGCCGCACGACGATCGGAGTGATCGACTTACCAAACGTCATACCAATCGCATTCTCGACTGGCGCGACCGAAAAAATGTTGTCCGGCTTGTCAGCGAGATCTCTGGTACTGCTGGGTTCGCTTTAAAATCGCCAACGCAACTCAGCTCGTTAAATAATTAAGCTCGAAGGCACCTTTGGATTCTGACCGATGCAGCTGCTCCAGATTTAATTGGCAAGCGCGCGTAACCGAGGTATTAAGCATCGTAAACAATGCCGCCACGCTCCTTTTCACGATCACGGACAACGTTTTCTCCGTCGGTCGGTATATGGCGTTACAAATCGCTCCGGGATTCCGGGCGCGCCGCTTGATTTGTGATAATCCCGGTGGTGCTCGACGGATTTGTCGCACGCGCCCCTAAATGGCCGCGTTCCACTCGGGAACGGAGATTTTCCGCCGGAGTGGACAGCGGGCTGCCGCCACTGGCTTTGCAGCCGTGCTGGCGTAGCCGAGTCTGCGATTGCCGTTGCCGGTTACTCAGTGATCCCAGTTGGCAGGCCGCCGGTTCGCCACCGGACAAGGAACTGCAAAAACTTGCAAAACTGCGCGAACACGCGCTCGCACGCTCTTACGCAATCCCGCGAATCCCGTTGTCCCCCTTGTTCGTCGTAGCCGCTCGCTACGGCCGTCGCGTCGGGACATAACACACAGCTGACCGAGTGCCGAGGTGCGCTCGATGACTGCCAGCCACGCAATCGCCACTCATGATGGATGTAAACACTGCCTGCAATTGAAAAACTAGCGCATTTCCCCTGCCCTCGCGCGCACACACACGAGGAGTCGAGAGTACAACGTTGCAAAAGGTGCGCGCCAAGTCAATGCACGCGTTATTGCTCGCATTTCTTCGTAACCCCAAGAAACCCATTCTGCTTCTTGCCATATTCGATGCACTTCTAGCCGGACTTTTTTCCAAGAAGATTTCGTAGCAACTTCTATCCTTGATATGAGTATTCGGATAAGTGAGCGCTAGTGGGAGAGTACTTTCTCACGGACTGCGTGACTATCGAGTGAGTCAGGGTGGTTGGAATGTACCAAAATAATGTTGGAGTCACATAATCCTGTGTTATTATCCTACTAAAATGTGGGTCGCGGATCGGTGCGGCGTAGACACTTGATCGAACAATTCGTTAGTCGCAATTGGGCCGGGTACCGCTATGTGCTCGAGCTTTTAGGTTTTGAACCGTTAGTGGGCCGCCCACGCGGCCCGGCGGGATAAAGCGGAGAGTCCACATGTGTACAGGCTCGCAGCCGGAATGGCATTACATCTTGAAATATGGCCACTTGATTCTTGGCCCTCCGCTTTAATTCGATGAGAGGTGTGACCCGCCGGTGTTGGAGCGTCGGCATTCCGCTGGCGCCCTCTCCTTCAACAGGAAGAAATCCCCATTTTCGCAGGGCAGTAACGTGTCGAGTTGCCGAGGCGATTTGCTTGATCGCCTCCGGTTTTACTCAGCAGCGGATTTTCGAGGCTTTCTCGCAGGGTGAACTGGAGGCGAAAGACTGTGGGCTCGTGTCGTAAATTAGTGCTGGATGACCAGGCGGGAGTGAGAGTGCGAGAGCGAGAGCGAGTCTCGGTGGAGAGAGGCTCTTCCCGGCCAGTTTTATCGCCGGCCGACAGGCGTTTAACTTTACGAGCGGCCGCGCCACGTACATATACTCTATCCACTTCGCCACCCTCTTCGCCCTTTTCTTTTCCCCACGCGCGATGCCGCCGCCGCCGCCGCCACCGCCGATGCCGCTCTCTTCTCTTCTAGGCAGAGGCATGCTAATTCTCCTGACGCGCGTAACATTAAACTCTGACGTTTAATCCGGTAGAAACGCGCGTGGCTTATAGAAGCAGCAGGGTAACGCGAGCGACGAACCCTTTATATGGTCCGCTCGTATAGATGCCACCTCCTCCTTCTCCTCCCTCTCTTTTACTAAGAACACTCTGAACGTATCTGGTAAAATCCTCGGGCGCGAAAAGAACGAAGGATCTCAACGATAAATAAGGCACTATTTGTTTCAAGCGCGTTCGACCCGTAAGGAAGTCACCCGCGAGTGGCTTGCCTTTTCAGCTGGCTCCAACAAAAATTCAATGATCTCGATGTTGCAATCTAGACTTACACATACACCCCGTGTGTATTCTCCTCGAGAGAGAGAGCATAATTTATGATCATTCTGTTTGCACCATAAGTGCAATCCAATCCGTCTCTATTATGCCGTTGGAATGACCCACGATTTTTGTTTTCTCTGTTACAGTCCTTCTTCGGGCGCACGTACAACAACCTCAGCAGCATATCCGAGTGCAAGAACGGCGGGGTCTGCGTGATCAATAAGAAAAATCGCACGGCCTGCAAGGCATGCCGCTTGAGAAAGTGCCTGATGGTTGGAATGTCGAAGTCCGGATCCCGATATGGGCGGCGCTCCAATTGGTTCAAGATCCATTGTCTACTGCAGGAGCAGACCAACGGTAACCAGAATGTCAATGTGCCGCCTGGTGCAGCCTCGCCCTTTGGACCCGCTTACCTTCCTGGATTCTTACCGCAAGCCCAAGGACAACAGGGTGCCGGTGTCTATGGAAAAGATGGGAAAGATCGCGCCTCACCTAGTCAGGAAGACCTAGCACTTCAATCGCATCTTCTCCACGTCGCTATGCTGAAGCAAGAACGTGAGAGGGGAAGCAAGTCACCTCATCCGGACGATGTCGCATTGCAAAATCAATTGCGCTTACTAGCTTGGCAAAAGGAACGCGAGAGGATCAACGGTAATCCCCAACAGCCACCGGGTACACCCCCGCGGGATACTACGCCACCTCCATTCGGCTATAAACCACAACATCCGGCATCGCCTATGTTCCCGATGAACTTCGCGCAGAAGGATATGGTCTGCGTGCCAACTAGTCCGTCGGACGTGTTCAGACCGTTCTTACCGACGTACAAAAGAACCGCCGATACTCCAAGTGACAGTGGAGCGTCTTCGGTGGACGGTGGAGATGCTCATGATGCTGAATCAAGGAGTAATTCGGCGCTGAGCTATTTTAAAACTAGCACGGCATCGCCAACGTTATCCGATCGAGATTTCCCACCGAGAAAGATCAATGCCACCGTTACATTAACCACAGGATACCACCCGCACCAAGGATTAGGCTTGGTTTATCCACCACCAGGTTTGGTGACACCCGCAGCCTCCCAGCATTCTCCAAGGGGTGGTGATTTGCTGCTGGTCAGTCCGAGTCCCGGTGGTCTCGCGGTTGAACAGGACGAACCGATTGACCTGAGTGTAAGGTCGAGTAGGAGCTCGCCACGACCGAGCCAATCGGCCGAAGAGGACAATAGATCGAACGTGGACGAATGCGAGCGTGGTAGCCCGGCGAAAGAAGAATCCACGACGAAGAGTAAGCCCTTGGATCTGACACTTGGTGTCAAAAGGCCGGCAGAGTTGCCGCTCTCCTTGTGAGCCCACTAAGAAAAGCAAGCCCAGGAAGGGCTAGACTCAAATCGTCACGATGCCCTTGCGACCCTTTTGGTCTTGGCATCGCTCGAGCGAATGATCACGTGTCAACCGCTTGGGAAGCTTCCTCTCAAATGGAAGCGTCTCGCAGACATGCTGGACGAGTCCACTGTTTTTGCGGTAGAGAAGAAGCGTGACGCGAGAGAACAGATCGCGAGCAAGACCATCACGAAAATGTGTTCACACCTGTACATACGTATCGAGCCCGATCGAACCGACCGCGGAGACGAGATTAATTTATTGCGATGTAGTAGCTAGCCGAAGGATCGACATTATCGAAATACTAGGACTCTCAATGCTCGTTTTGGTATGTAGTATAGATAGATATGTTATATCGATCTTATCGTACCTCTGATGCACAAGATTGTGTAGTACCCCCAACCTTGTATAAAGAAGAAGAATCGCGGATACATCGGCCAGTAGTGGAGTGCCTTAATATAATATATATTTATATAAATGCTCTATATGTGTAATTATACCTTTCGACCCCCTTAGGATCTTATTGTCACTGTATGTATCGCACCTATAATAAGTATCGCAATTCTGTATAGTGAAGGATTCTTGAGATTTGCGTGCTAATGTAAAGTCGAGATTTTAGGGCTCACGAGCCGGCGAGATGGGAGGCCAGTAAAATGTATTGTAATACATGAATACATACATACATACTATACATATATATATGAAGACAGAGTTACACTTTGTAAATAGGCGAAAAGGGGGAAACACGTATGCCAATTGGTACGTCGCTTCTATGTATGCTTCCGTTTGGTGTACTATCTCTGAAATCGGGTGTAATGGACGGATGCCTTACTCTCTGCTTCTCCTCTGCCTTTCCACATGTAAATATTAGGATTTAAGTGGTGAAAATATGAGCGGCCAGTACCTAAACGAATCGCGAAATAAATATTTTTTGTTTCATTGAATTCAAGCTTGTATCTGTTTTTATCCTTGTCATTCGCCACGATAATTTCCCCCTTCGCTGGTTCCACTTGATCTTAATTGTTGGAACTAGTCCCACGTGCTGTCGCGAATGAATTCAGCATAAAACGGGACAATTTCTGTCATTAAAAGATCGAGAGTGGATCGCCCGGTTTCTCGATGTTCACGATGGTATCTGGGTATAAAATGACTGGCAAGCAATCGGCGATCAGCCGTATTTACATTCCAGAGGAATCGGAGACACTCGTTGCACGGATGCTGCGCCACCGGGACAACTCGATCCAGCTGGGAAATCACTCGCGGTGTCGCAAATCACTCGATCTCTCGCTCGTCGAAGATCAGTAGGCGCGCGCGCGCGCTCCAATGCGGCGGCGTTTGATGCGACTCGAAGCTCCATTTACCGTGGACCGTGTCCCGGCAACCTTGGTAGGCTTCTGGTGCGCGGCACTCTCATTGCGTTTGTCGGTGCACAGGTACACGCAAACGTAAGCACGCCGAGAGATGCTGTACCTGTAACGTCGTCGAGAGGGATACCTGGCACAGGTGCCATTAATCAATTGCAGCAGGAAGCGTTGCGAGCATTGCAAAATCATCGGGTTACGGATAGCAGCCCACGTCGGTTGGTTCGACCTTGGCAGCTCGGACGTTCCTTCTGCGTCCGGATCGCTCATACCACTCTGTATCTTCCTCTCTTCTTCAATCTTTTATTATACTCGCTCGCCCAATGACGAGCGATACAAATCGATGCATTCTTTATGCCACCATTAAACAGCGATAAGTAACACGCACATAACGTATGGAGGCACACACGTGGCTACCGACGAAAATCGCCAATTAAAAACTCGTAAAAAGAGGGACACACCGGGCGGGTGTGCTGGCGGTCGCTGCCAGTTTGATTACAGCCTATAAACACAGCGGATGTTAAGGCCCCTCGTCATTGTATAATGTATACAGCTGGTCGTCGATAACTAATCGCGGCCACTTTGACGTTCGCCACTGAAAAACTAGTTCGACTTGAAAAATCGGCTTGTGCGGGATGCAGCACCGCACCGGGCGCTCGATCTAGTCGGGAGATCAGCGAGCCGCGATTTGTCGACGGGAGTTACGGAGGATGAATGCCGTGAGGAGGAGAGTAGGTACAGCGCACGCCGGTCGGCCGGCCGGCCGCGGCCGGTCGCTCGGTCGGCGGGGTATGTGTATCGCAGGTGTATCTGATATACGCGAGACTTATGATAGGTGTACGCGCACGTTTGCAAACCTATATGTACAGCGCGCGATCACGGTGGATAACAAACGGGAGAGAGCCAAGGCAGTGCGTCAGTCCATCGCGACTGGTTACACCAGCCAGGGCAATAAGCAATCGCTTAAGCCCCGTCATGACTCTATGCATGAGTTGGGCAACCCTAGCGCGCTCGCGCGCACACACATCGGGACGATTTGAGCCCGTATCAACTGCCGCGTTGCTCTCTTGGCCGCTTGAAATATCGAAGACTGTCGGGATTACCGGTTAAGCGTTGGCCGCCTTCTTACTCGAGCGAGCGAGAGCGCGCGCGCGTCCGTTGAAATCACCGCTGCTACTCTGCCTGATCTGGGCCGATCCCATTCTACTGAACGACTCTGCTCGCCGCCGCTGACGACTACCGCGAGCGCCACTAAACCTTCAATTCCCTATTGACTCGAGGCTAATTCTCCATAGAGATCACGGAAATATTTATTGCTATTGCCGTGCCGTCCGTTCTCGGGGCGGAACTTATTAAGCGGACTGACAAATAAACCGTTCGGTTTATCGCGCCGGAGTAAATTAGTTCCGCGAGACCGCCAGCGGTAAGGAGACTCTCGGGCTATATCATTGGCCCGACGTACTCGGGCTACATGGTTCCGGATGCCTGCTGAAATGTACGAGCAACGCCGAGTGAAATTCTCAGGGGTACACTGGCGGCAGGGCAGCCTCTTTTCTCTCTTGCTCTCTCTTCCTCTCTCTTCCACTCCGATGTATCTCTGTCCCGTGGAGACAGTCCTCGTGCCGGAGGATGTAAACGCGTCCTCCCGGAGAAAGAGAGATCTCTTTCCACGGCACAGTGCACCGTATAAAATACGATAAGAAACCGGGCATAATGCACGCGCACCGATGTCAACAGCTCTCGTGGGACCTAGTAGTCCATCGGACTTGCCTGGCGAACGCGGACATGCGAGCCACTACTGCTCTGCTACTTACTTACGCCCGACGCGCTGCGAATAAGAACTCCAGATAGCCTCGCATATACTCTCTTACTCCACAAACACGCACACACACACATAACCATCTCAGGTATCGACCTCCCCCGTCATCCATTTTTTCGCACTTTCTTTTCACCTGGCTTCGAGCGACCGGCCATTAATCAAGCGAAAGACAACTGTAATCAAGAGAGATTCGGTACCAGGAAGACGCGTGAATAAGTGGCTCATAACGATGATAGCAGTGACGAATAGCCGTATCAATTAAATGATGCGGCACTTGATGATTTTGCCAGGTGCCACCAAGGTATTGCAATCGTTGAGATCAGTGTGCAATGGTAAAGTAGCATTAAATCGGGAGTACCGTTTGTCCGTAACACCCTGCCCCTATCTAAATACAACAAGGATATTGGCGTGAAAATGGTGTCACCATGAGGATAACGGCGTCGTAAGCCAGGCTGCAAATTGACTTGGCTTTCTCAATAAAAATTTTGATAGTCGGAAGCTCGATGGAGGTGGAGGATGGGTTGGTGGAAACTGGTTCGGCACGTGGTGGTACTTCCTGCATGACCATATAGGTCGTCGTCGCGCGTTCCGCAGCTGGAGGACGTACCAGGGAAGAGAAACGTTGGGCGCAACCGGGACGCAAAGGCTATCATCGGTATCGAGAGGGCCGAGTAGGAGAGTACCTACCAGCGGAATGGAACGGAAAGGAACGGAACGTCCTGGCGTGCACGAGGAGCGTTAGGGGTTAACGAGGGCCGATCGTGCGATCGCTCGATCTTTCCCAAGAGCCAAGGCGGCCCAATTAGAAGGCACGTAAAAGCGCCGGGCGCATAATCAGCAATTTGTATTGTCGAAGGATAAGGGAGCGGGCGCGCGAGCGCGCTCTCGCTCAAGTGGAGAACATCATCTCCTTTATTCTCTGTCTATTTCTATCTCTCCTTGCCGCTCTTCCTTACCCTCTCCTTCCTCCTCTCTCTCCCTCTGTCTCACTGGCCACTCAGCTGAATAACTTCATATTCGAGAGAGTGGAGTCGAGCACGGCACAAGGCGAGCGGTGGTAGAACTACGTGGCACCGCTCACCGGCCCGGGGGGGTGGCACCCGATTGAGCTATGCGATCGCCAATTATCGGCAATTCGATCCGGTTATAACTCAATTTAAAGTAATTGGGCCGCGCGCTCTGAACGCCAGCCGCTCAGGGTAGGCGCGCGTGTGTTGGACCAAGCCTCTATCAGCATGTACACACTCATACTATTCGGGGGAGGTATTTGGGGAGGCAGAGGAGGACATCGCAAGGGCTGCACCAAACTGTTGTGGCTCGCGCTTAAGAGGAGTCTGGCCCTCGTCGGTTTTAGCGCCGCACGGTGATCGTAAATTGGCCGATCGAGCAGCGTGAACGTGCACGCCGACGTAAAGCGGCCGTTCTCAAATTCTTTGTGGGGAGGGGAATCGAGCGACGTCCGGCTGAAGAATAAGCGAGAGAGTCTGCGACGGGAGAAGAAGGTGCTCGATGTTCGGAGATCATCGCTGATACCGGCTGATATCTTTGATCTTTCTTCGGAAACGTGATGCACATCTCGCAATCTCTCTATCCAGCGGCGTGAAATGCGGCATCGTTCTCTCCTTAATCAAGTGAACTTTTAATGCACGTACACGAGCCGGGAGGCTCTCCTCTAGGATCTCTTTTCCGACTCTTTGCCTCTCTTATTCACTCATTCGTTCATTCTCTGCCCGCCTATATCATGCGCGATTCGTTATGCCGCGAGGCATAACACCGGTGCGCTCCGCGTGAAATATGAGCACGGCGTTTTTGGAAAGGCTAATTAGAACTGTGATGACAAGGTGCAAGAGCAATGTTTTTCGAGCTGCTAGAGGCATCCATCAATTAACCGGTTCCGCGATACCGGCGTACCATTTATCTTCGCACGCGCGCTCGCGTCTGCTCTTGGCCAGAGCGGCGGGTGTATTCGGGAAGAACACGCTCACGGCCGCTTCTCGCCACGCGAGATCTCCACTTGGTCCGGGCAGACACACATTTTGTCAGAGTGGCTTTTTGTTCGCGCGGACGTTTCGGCACGCGCCCGTGTCCCGGCTTCGCTGACTCGAGTTTCGTGCTCCTCCGAGCAGCAGCAGCAGCAGCATCCCTGCTTTCGGCGACGGTCTGAATCTCCGATGTGCGCGCCAAGTGGGAACAAGCCGCGAGATTCTGTCCTCTCTTTCTCGCGTGTGTTCGCCTCGACTTTCGCAAGAGAGTTCCGCGGCCGGCTCGAGGCCTGTACCAGTCGGCCGGTGGGATCGTTATGTCTGCGGCCGGTTCGCACCCGTTGACAAATTTGACAAGACACGCAATCGATCGCTCTTAACCGGCGCTAATCGATACAGCGATCGGTTCATTAGGTCTTGGCGGGCCTCTCGTTTCTCCGCGGAGGTGCGCTCGCATTGCTGCCCGCTGACGCTGAGTACTCGGGCGAGCGCGCAACTGATATTGGCTTTTCGATCACGTCGAGTCTCACGGAAATCTCGGGCGATTGCGAGTGCTGCCCCGCAGCCGAAGTCTCTCTCCCTTGCCGGTCTGCGGCACACGGCTACCGATCCGATCGGGATCCATCGCTACTGGAGCTACTTCACTCTCTATCTTCGATCTCGGAACAAGGCCGGACCAGCAGTCCACTGGGCGATCGGTAAAAAGCGGGCTACCTCTTTCTAGATTACAAGCGACACTGTTATACAGCCTTGCGCAGCGTCGAACATTTTTTCTCCGTGTCGCCCTGCTTTAAAGGGAGTTCTCCGATTTCGCAACTCGGCGTACGCCAGCGAGTCGCCCCAGTGCGCTTGTAAGCCTGTGTACTTACACGTTCTCAGCGTGGTCGCGCAGTCTGATGGACGTGCTTGAATCCCCGGCTCTCTGTAAGACTAAGATGGGACGAGTGCTCGTTCAGAAGATGGAAATTTAGTATTTCACTGTGCACGGAGGCAATCTTCCCTTTAAACTGAAGGAGCCGGCGTGTGAATTCATTAGGAAAGTAATCGCGTGCGTATGTCTCGGGAGAGGACGCGGTACATGCCGTTAACGACTTTATCATCGAGGAGGGTTTGCATTCGGCAGCAAGAGCATCCGGTTACTTTCCGATCGAGGAGAGCACGAGAAACGCGACCACCGCGGGCGGACCTGCAAGCTGGGAGAAACTTGATCCTCCGAGAGGAGAGTAATTATTAATGAAGATCCAGGGGAGCTCGGGATTCGCCAGGACATTCCTCATCCCAGCCTCCCTTACTCCTAAAGGTGTACGCGTGTGCGTGCCTTCGGGGATCTCACGGAAATCGAAGACGCCGCTTTATCACCGAGGAGGAAACGCTGCACTCGTGCGACTGCGTGGCCGAGTCCGGCGCGTACGTTAACTAGGCTTGATTTTCCTGGACCAGTACATACTGCCGGAGGGATGCTGGCGCGCGCCCGCGACGTAACTCGAGAGGCCGATCTAAGGATAACGATCACTATCTCCGGGCTAGCACTAACGAACCAGGACGTTTTAATTCCTTGCTGCTACGTATTTCGAATATTATTCAAGTATTCTCCTCATTAACTTCCACGCCAGCTTGATACCATTCTCTCCTTCCTGATAATAGGATATGGCGTGTTCTGTTATGAAACATTTTACCCTCGGGTAAAAATGTTACTTGCCCAAGGGGATCGGACACTAGCGTATCGCCATGGAACTTTGGAAGTATAGTGGCGAGTGAGGCGCGAGGCAATTTCCCTGAAACCCCATTAACCCTGAGCGGAGATGAACGACGGCGAGTGAAGCGGAGGTGGTGTGGAAGGGCTCGACGGGCGGATAAGAAGGCTCGCTTAGAGAGAAGGGAATGGCTAAGAGGAGGACGCGGAAGATCGCACTTGTCGCTTGCCAGGCGGCCGGCTCTACGACCTGTACGATCCACAGAGAGTGGTGTATCTATGCTTCCCGGCGAAGCAACGAGAGTAAAGGAAGAACGGGCGGAAGAACAGGAAGAAAGGAGCTGGGAGAGGAAAGCGGCGGGAGGGGGAGGGGTCCTCGCGAGGCGAGGGGTCACAGCGCTTATGTAAACCATATAGAAGCGCGGACTATCTGGCGGAGTGCCGTTTATCTAATAATATTATGGTGCAACGCCAGCGCATCCCATAACAGGCGCTCGAGATGCACTGAGGCCCGATGCATGCGAGTACCACTGCACGTACACATGAGGTTGCATGTACGCGCACCTTAATATTCTCGCGCGGCCAAGAACCAAGCCGGCAAGAGGCCGACAGGACTCGCAAGGTGTGTGCGTCTCGGACGCGCGGGGGTGTGCGAGCACTTGTTCAGATACTATCGGAAGATATTCACTGAGATAGGGCTTTATTGCCGCGCGCGCGCGCAGGCGATATTATCGCAGCGAAACGAAAATCTTTTTTTCCATCCTGCGTTGCGACCTCTCGGAAGACTCTCGCGCTCTCTGTGCGGTGTACCGCTCATTCATCCTCCTCATTTTTTCGCAAATCCTGTTTCATCTCTTATATAGAACGCACAATGTCTGTCTGTCTGTTCTCTATACAATATCAAACGCTTTGGGAGATCAATACGACTTGCGAAAAAAGGTAAGTGGTACGTCTTCGCGCGAGAAATGATTTCAGTATGAACGGCACGTGAAACAAGAAATGGATATTGCGCCGAGCTATCGTAATCGTTAACGTCAGGAATTACGAGCGGTTCTATTAGGAGCGAGCGTGCGAGCTAGCGGATATCACTGATGTAACTTTGTAAGGAAACCGTTGTAACTCAGAACGCGCGATCGCAGAAACGCGCGACTTATGAGTCTCGTAAATTAGAGATGCGGGAGAGCGAGCGCGCGCGCAAGTTCTTCTGGAAGACCTGTAAGTCATTACGAGCTAGGAGTTACGAGCATCAAAACTTCGGCGGATAGGACTTAACGCACGGACTCCTCGCTAAGGTCACTCTCATTCAGGCGAAAAGGGAGAAGCGAAATGCAAGGCCTCTTATTACACCTTACGCGCTGCGAATCTCCTCTGGCTGCATTGGCTTGGTCGCATCGAAAGTCGATATACTTGCGCATACGAATAGGTCGCGGATAGGGATAATTTATGATTGCAGAATTTATGAACTATTAACAGCAAAGTACATACATGTCGGAGATTGTCCCGTTCGGGCGAGCTTGCGAGCGCAACTATTAATGTTACCAAGGGGCTTCCCTTATCGACTCCCCTGAATACGGTGTGCATACATCAAGCCTCTGTCGGGACGAGCTCTTTCTCTCGTACATGCGAGTACACGCTTATTGAAAATCGGGGCTAGTTCGCTTCTATCGTCGATCTTAATATCACCCGAAAGGAAGTTCCAGTTTCAGACACTTCCCGATACATATCTCTCAAGCAGCGAGCGCCGATTTCTCTCGACGCGTGTTTACGCGGATCCTTGGTTGGCGTGCGGTCGCTTTTTTCCCCGTGGAGCCGCCGGCTATGGTCATTGAGCACGCAACCAGTAGCCACCGTACGCGACGCATTAATCCCAACATTTTTCTCGGGTCTCGGCATTAACCTTTAAAGTAGACATCGCTGCTCGCTCGCAATCACGCGCTTCCACTTCGAAAAAGCGGGCCACGAACTCTCGGCATGTTTGTATGTGGCTCGCGATGAATTCGCTGACTCTCGCCAATCGGAATATTCTAATTTACATCGAAGCACTAGCACGTTCCTCCGACTCGCTCTCGCAAAGGGTGACGATCTCGATCGACGTTTCTCGGATGAGAGACGAGCCTCTCTCTCATCAGCCGCTTTGTTTACTAACGAGCGACATTAACCTTTACGGCAGCCGCGTAATTGCGCCCGATCACGCGTCCGCCTCCTCCTTCTTAAATTGTCTACCTCCAACACCGCCTTGCTCCGATGGGACAACCGCCCGCATCCCGGCTTAACTCGCAACCTCATCCCATTGAATTTGCATAATACGCGTATATCGACTGTTTTAATGAATTACGGATTTAACGAACGAGACTAATTGGAGTGGCCGTCGGGCTCGTTGTACGCATTAGCGAATTTCTTCTTGGCCCGGCTATTGCGAGATTACCCTGTTATGAGTTGACGTGCGCTTGGTCAACGCCCCACTTCCTTAATGATGGTCCGGGATACTTGGGTGGTTTCTTGTTTTTCGGTTATTAATGATCGGCTCATTCAGGAAAAAAATCACTCGATTACCACCTTATCCCCAGGTGGACTCGACTCGCTCTTCGGACTAGAAATGCGTTTTAATGCAATCGATTCTGGACATCATCGGTTTAACGGTGTTCCCTTAGTTGCATAACGGCTTACATAATGCCGAGGCCGGTGCTGCTTTAATTCCTGTTGTTCTCTGATAACCATGCTATCCTCAAGTTACACTTCCTCCAGGCGGCCAAGGAGCGGGAGTAAAAAAAGGTGAGTTGCAAATTGCCGGGGCAGATGAGGTTGGGACAAGGTGCACCGGCTTTTTCGATGCGCTTTTTGTACGAGGAACGCATCAATCTATGCTGAGAGCGGTGTTGAGTGTTATGAGGAGACAAACGGGTTCCACGATTTCCGACACACCTATGGAAAGAAGCCCCAGCACTGGAGTTACGAGTGGGTCGAAAACTGTGGCTAAAGAATAAGTAAGAATCCTGATGCGTGTGGCAAGCAATACAAAGGAGAGAACGAGGAAAAGCAAAAGTGCGGAGAAGAAAGAGAGAGGGAGAAGGAGAAGCAGCTTAGCAGTGGAGGACGTCGGGCTCACTCCTGTAATTCGAGCCGGCAAACTTAATTACGACACGAGTCGTCGGACGAGTGCTCGTGATTAGTCGGCCGCGGGGCTTCGTTAGTTAATTAATTAACGGCTCGCTTGAAATCGGGAACGATTGGGAATCAAAGTCAAGATCTAATGAAGCGATGCTCGCTCGCGAACCCGCTGTCGCCGCTGCGCGCTTCCTTTCGCAACTGCTAATTAGTATTATGACAACTGCTAGTTACTTTTACCTTCGCCGGTCGAGTTCTTTGAACCTAAGAGGTGGTATGGAACACGAAATGCCATAGGAAGGGTAGTACTCTCCGGCGAAAGGAAATACTCTCGGCGAAGTACAGGGGACATTTCGTATAGATCGTATCGGGAGAGGATACAAAGAGTCGAGTGGTCTCGAATGGTAGCGAATCTCCGGTAGTAACAAACGTGACGTTCCTTACGGTGACCACCGGCTGTCCGGGATAGGACAGGAGTTACCGGTGGATGAGGAGGACGCGGACCTCTCTCTACGGAGAGTGAGCTGCCCCATGAATATTTAGGGCCCGGTACTCCCGCAATGGAGTATTTATTCGCGAATGCCGGTTTTATATCACTCAAGAGGCGAGTGGAGCCTGAGCCCGAGCCAGAGCCCGCTCTCAGTTCACCTATGTACTGCCTAGAGAGCTGCCGGCTTCTCAAAGAGGCTTTCCCGATGGGGGATCCTCCATGTGGACGATCCGCACGGATCGGATTTCACCGTTGAGTATATCTCGATCGCTGAAAATATCGCGGTGGATCCAGCACTCGGCGGATCGATGATGCCGACTCGTAGTACCGCCTATCCCAGCCGCTAATCACCGATTTGCCTTCCTTTTCATCCCGATCGCAACCTTGTCGGTTATTATTGCTAGGCGCAACAGGTTCCCTCTGATGGCACGGCTATTTCAGCCTCATTATCGGAGCATCTATTCTTATCGCGATAGTCGCGGGTGGCAAATTACGATCGACGGATCGAAGCTAGCGATTCCTTTCATAAACGGTCGCATTATGGATCCGTACGATGAACGAAGGACACGCTCTTCGACTTCAAAGGCGAAAGTAGTCAGCGATTATGAATACGTATCGCACGTAATACCTGCATCGCTGTTTACCATCGAAACGATTGTTATCTGTCAAGGAAAGAAACAGTTTCCATGTCCTTACTGCCTTTCACTATTGTCAGTACCAGTCCGGAGTATTTCAGTACGGGAAAGCTAGAATTCAAATTCGCAAGGCATTGAGCCGGTAAAGACATGCTATGATAAAAGTCTACGATTAACACGAGCGCGTGCGATGCTCGCGCCAGTTCGAATTAACACACGAGAGCGCGCTGAAGCGGGGAGGGATGGCTTCGCCGATGGCACGAAATGTCGCTGGCCTGACCTTTCGAATCGGCATGGTTTCCGCGATTTCTCAACGTACAGCGCGTTCGCCAGTCCGACTCGGCGAGGAATCGCATCGCATCGCAACACACACCACCTCACCACACCACAGAGTACCTTCCCGGCGATCGAGAGGGTCGCCACTTTTTTCCTTTGCATTGTACATTACACTTCCCAGCGCTCCGAATCGATGGTAGTCTGCCCTGGTAATACGACGTGTATCTGACAGGCAAGTTCTGTGCCAATTGCATTGGCAGCGACAACGCTCGATGACTCGGGCGCAATTTCTCCTCTCGCGAAGCTCCAGATCTGAATGGTGTGCGGAGCCTGGCTAGGACACCGCTTTAGAGGAGTATCTCGGTCGAGCTGACTAAATAAGGCCTCCCCCAGCCGTAAGGAAATAATCAGCGACGGCCCTCTGTGTGATTTATTTCGTTGCTACGAACGCAAATGACTTGCGGCCGTTGGAAAAGTCTCTCTTCGCTGCGTCCGCCTCACTTTCGCGACATAAGGGGACAGTTAATTTCGCCTGATTAAACATGCACCTTCGACAACTGGCTTGGCCAGCCGACGCGACGCGAGCATAATGGTGCCTGCTCGCTCGCTAAGGATGCCAGGGTAATTGAAATAATAATCGGAACGATTGGAAGTGCACGGGGTCGTCGTGCTGCTTTGCAGAGTTGACAGCGAGGTGGAGAGGACAGCTCTCAAGGAGGATGTATCAGCGGGAGTGAGCGAGTAAGCGCACATCGGTACCCCATCGATATAAATCCTGAGTCGTTTTATCGAGTTAATAAACTCCGTACATGGCCGCGATCTTAAACTCGGCTATTAGCCGCACCACAGGCATTTTCCGAGCCTATTTTCTCGCCGGTGCGCTTGTGTGGGTACATATTAATGATCCCGCGCGGACGGTGCGCCCGTCATTTCGTCATCTTCGATCCGGCAAAGGTGGTGCGGTGATCCAGACTGAGAGATATATCTTTAATCCATTGCGCAAAGGTGAACGCGGCTCTTGAGACGTTAAAAGTTATGAACTCTCCAGGAGCAGTAAAAAAGAGGAACGAGAACTTTTATCTGCCGTAGTGATGAATTCGAAACGGCCAAAGTACCAATCACAACTGGACGTTGCAAATGAGTCTTCATCATCGAAGATGAATTTCTTGGCTTGAAAAGAGAGTGAGATGTAGCTGGAATATGCCAGTGACTGTCGCTGCAAAGCGAGAGAAACCTCTCCCTTTCATCCTCCTCTCGAACCACCCTCTTTGCCGAGTGGAGTAATAACACGTTGCCGACGCGGTCCAGCCAATATATTAATTACCGCTCAATATATTAATTACTGACCCTGTAATCTCGCCGGGACTCGCCGTGGGATCTCAGCGGGTAGAGCGCTGGCTGCACGCGGTCACGCCGCGTCCTACGGTCATCCGCATCGCAATGTCCTCCTCCCTTTCTCACGAACCATCGTCCCGTACGAGAGCCACCTCTCGCTTTTGCACACCGGTGCCTCCTCTCTTACTTGCATATCGATGCCACAATTCTATCTTATGGGAACTACTGAACATTGCGCTCGACACATAAAAATTATTCGACCCTTGGCTCACTTCATTGGGGTTAACACTAGTAGGAATGAAAGATTAGCATTCCACGTGCCAGAGTACTCGGATACCATAGGGAACGATTTGACACACTCGGCACAGCTGACAAAAGAGATGGCAATCGTGGCTGTAATACCAGGAGAAATTATGCGTGCACATACACTTATGTATGTATCTGGAAGTCTGCCGGAGGAATATAGCAACTGGGAGTGCGGCGCGGCGGCATGGCACGGGTCTCACTGTGTTCCGATGGTGAGATACGTCTTAACGAGAGACTTATTCACATCGGCGAAGCTTATTACACGCTCGTAAGGATCCCGGACGTAGGATGAAGTTGGGCTATCCCGGAGCGCCACCGTGCGCCGTCCTCGCGCCTTTTTCCTCATTAGTCAGAGTGGACGGCCGACGACAGCCGGATAATGCATGCCCCGAACCGCGACACCCACGTGCACGTATGATCACCGAAGAGAGAAGTGGCCAGCGTGCACGTACCTACCATGTGTGTACGGCGAACGAGTGGCACATGTGCGAGAGCAAGGTAACGATTTCATACGTGCTGCTATCGCGTGTCTCATCGTACCACTGCACGCCCGGCAATTTAGCCTTAGCCAGTTGCTCAGTGCGCGCAAGGTCATCGAAGAAATGGTACCAGTAACTGGGAGCATTTGCTGCTACGACCTGCCGCAATGTTCGCCTAGTTAGTCAGCCGGTGGTTCAGTTAGTCCGGTGCAATGTCAAGATTCGCCGGAGATGGCGAACTGACCAGGCGAACTAGCAGGAACACAGAATCCGAGAAGGTTTCCGCGAGCCGGTAGAAAGAAACGGCGAGATCGGGGAGGGCTTACTCGCATACCGAGGGGCGAAAGAGAGAGAAAGAGAGAGAGCAAGAGCGAAAGAGGGGAGGGGAGAAAGGAGAGGGAAAAGAGCGGGTCCTTCGATCGAGCGAATGATACTCGGACGGAATTCAAATGAGACGCGCCGTGGATCCCGATGCCCGCGTCCGTCTGATGCGCTGTACATTCCAGGAGCGATAGGGAGTCACGAGGCCTGGCATAAAACGGCCCTGGTTGGGCGCGCAGCCCCGAACAGAGAGCAAGGAAACGAGGAGAGGGGAGTTTGGAGCGAAAAGACGTCGTGTCGCCCCAGTGGATGTCAAGATCCCATCATCGCGCGGAGGTCTTATTAAATCAAAGCGACCGATTTGACCGGTACGATAAGGGCCTTTACCAGTCGACAGGTGGATCCGTCTAGAGTCGGGGCCGAACGAACATACGGGAGCGCGCGCGATCGTACCGATAAGTCGGCTTAAAAAGCACGAGGAGCGTCACGAGTGTCACGCACTCGGCGCAGCCCGCGTGTAGCCACCGGTGATCAACACGAACGATACCGACACGGATGATATGATTAACAAGCGTCCAGCAAAATTATGCCTCTGGATGGTGTTGTCGATAGTTGGAGGGCAGTGCTCCCGCCGCTTCAGCCGCTTCAGTCGCTCGCCGCCCTTCCATTACACATGATCTATGGATGCGCCAGTCGGTAAGAATAATCGAGTGGCCGACTGGCGCCGCCGTCGATCCGAGGTGTTAATTAGTCATTCTTGCCGTAAAATGTTATATCCTTCGCTTTACATGGAACAAGCATTCTGAAGGCGCGATTACCCATTTACCTTTAAGCCAGCACGAACAAGTGAGCGCCGCTACTGATAACCTTCTACGAGGAGAGGCGCACCGGCGCGCCCGCCTCTTGGAGATTGATTTGCATTTAATGGAATTTAAAGCGATCCCCTTTACGTTTTATATGTCGGGCCTGTCGCCGCGACAAAGGATTGGCCGCGCGACACACCGCTGCGAGAGATCGGAATGCAGGTGGAGGCGTCATGACCGATTGCGATCGCCTCACGCACCTCGCAGATCCTCGATACATTTAAATCGCCTCGTTTGCCGACTGATACATCTGCCTCTTGGCGGGATCTCCCGCTCCTTGAATTTATTGCATCTTTTCTTCCAGAGAACTCTCTCGAAGTAGATGATTTCCGGCCTGATTCGATTTCAGGGACCACCGGTGTCGCCGGATATAGCTGACAGGCCAACATCATTCTTCGAGTGCGTAGATAAGATGAAACATGTGGGCTACACTAGTCACTTTTATATCCCAGATTTCTCTTTGATTTGTATACGTCGTGTTGAAGTTAAAGCTCCCTTCATCCACACAGCAGAGTGAAGCGAATCGATTGAATCGATCAACTAATTACACGAAAAATCAATCGGCACGCCCAAGGATAAACATCGCGTGGCTTAGTAATAACCATTATTCAACGATAATTACTGCTATGAATAATTTGAAGTCAGGTTCTATGATAGGATAGCAGCAACACCTAATGGTAGGCTCAACCGAGAGAAAGAAAGAGAGAGATATAGATGTGTGTAGGAAGAGGCCAGGATAATAGGATGAGCGGTGGGCCACGGAATGGGGGTACCGTTTTCCTCGCTTTGTTCTCCGTGAGAACAGCCTTCGGAAGCAACTCGAAAATTAGGGCCGTAATACGTCGTGTACGATCTGTGAAGAGGGGCGAAAGAGGCAAGAGCGCGCTCTGGCCAGTCTTTATAATTCGGCCGGTCCTGCGAACCATCAATTATACCGGATGATTCTCGCGTCTGGTAATCCTCAGTAGCTGCCTCCAATTGAACGGCCGGCACCTGCACCTGCAGCTTCCCTGTGCGTAAAGATTCGCGAGCGGCGAGCAAACCGAGACAGGCGGATTACAGTGTAACGAGTTGATTGTAAATGATTGCGGACGCGAGGACGGATGACCTGGACTCTGAATCGACGGAGACAGTGGGAGCGGCGAGGTCGGCTCTGGCTTTAATGGTACCTTCGCTCCAAAGAAGAGTGGATCGCCCTAGAGCAGCTATTCCCAAACTTTGTCATTGTCACTTCACAAAGGTGACTCTTCAAATTAATTCGACCTCTGGCTTAGCTAGCGCCTTGCGGCCATTGTACCCCATTCGAGGAATCAGCGTCGTCTGCAGAGGCAATTTGCGACGGGGGTGTGAGGAGGGGGAGGACGGTGAGTTAATGTTCGAGCAACGTTCACACGCGATTCGAGAAGCTCTGGCCCAGATATCCCGGCGGCGTAACGGCGTTAGAAGTCCTGCGAGCGAGAATCCGAGAGGTTGCAGGAGCGAGGACGAGTCGTGATCGGCGGCGCAGCGTCGGCGGACGGTGGGATCTTTTGCTTTCTAATCATCCTCAAGGTTAAACCCCGGTGAACCTGCTGGCTCCCGCACGACGTTGGGTTAAAGCCCCGTCGCCGTCGTCGTCGTCCTCGTCGTCCGGCACAAGCTCCTTTCGCCCTCTCCCTGCTCTCTACCGTCTCTGTGTATTATATACAATCTCATATAAGGGTACGACCTCAACCGCTTGCCGGCTCGCTCGCTCGCGCGCGCGCACGGGAATAAGACGTCGTCGACCTGCTCGACGCCGACGGCGCGCCGCCATGCGATTGTCTCTGTCTCTCGAGCATTAGCGGCAGCTTGCGCACGGATATTTCTATACCGTTAGCGATCGGAGAACGCCTTGCTCTCTCGCCATTGTCCCGACGAGCACGTACACGTCCACATAGATGCACACGCGTACAACTCTCGGCCATGTACACTGCGCCCGAGAGCCATATGCGCCGGCGATCGAGAGGACTCTCCTCTCTTTATGGGTTAATTACCTTCGACCGATGGTCTCCGTGCATGCACCGTCGGACGCCGCGCGCTCCTGCCAACGGGGATCGATCTACGAGAGAATCTTGAGAACCGAGCACTCGATCTGCCAACGTACCACCACTGCCAGCCTATCGCAGATACAATTCCGACCCGACGATCGACTTCCCCGATAACGTGCTTAATTGAACGCTCTGATTAATTGCCTGTACTCGGAGTGGGACTTGTACGCTCTCTGCAGCTAGCTTGCAGCTCCTTCGCGAAAAGTCGCGCGTGCGTTTCCCAGGTATTCAGGAGGTTCCTTTAACCAGCAGTTGACGCGCGGTACCACCCAAGAAGCACGGTGTAACCAATGCCCGGTGCGACGCATAGGCGAGACCGAAAGGGACGGATGCATCCCCCCGTGCGGCGACAAAGAGCGCGCTCGCCGCTGCTATCAGTGGAGCGCGCTCGCCCGCCAGATAAGTAAGTGCTTTAATTTATTCGAAGCACCGCGGTTATTAATCGTCCCGGCGCGACCGGAGCGGTGGCCGGGGCCGAGGGGGTGACCACTGCTATCCACCAGGTACCGTGGAGAAATGGGGAGAGCAGGGGTTAAGAGGTTGCCCCGTACGTGTGGATCCTCGGCGCGAATCGCGATATTGTGTGTACGCGAGGATGCATTCTGTACGTAGAAGGCAGGCGTGTATAGGTTGGTAGTTATATATGCATATAAATACGTGGGTACAAATAACGAACACGTGGTCGTGTCCCGGGCCCGGGGAGGCTCGTTCGAAGCGCGCACAAGCCCCAGCTGAACCAGAGAAATGTTTTAAGCGAGCCACTCACGGCGCCCACGCTCCTCAGCGGCAACAGACGCGCCGACACGCGCGAGCACACCGGCCAGGCCCCTTATTTCAACCATAAATTAATGTTCTGTCTTCCGCGGATGCATAATTGTGCGAGCGAAGCGTCCGCGAGAACAGCGCTCCACTGTAGCTCTCGTGTCCGCTGGTGGACGAGCCGACGACAAGTTCGCACGAGCAGCCAGACTGCACACCTTCGGAGACCTGCACCATCCTCCGTCAAGGGATGTGCCATGGTGTCCCTTGCAGTGGCACGTAACGAGGGCGCTAATGGATCTACCAAGATGTATTGTACTCGACGAACCCTGTCTGACGGAGACTGGGGACACGCTACTGCCAGTAGTTACAGGAGTCGGTAGTGCACACGATTTGCCAATGATCTTGACACTTATGAGTGATTATCGACAGCTTCCATCTGAGTGTGGAGCCTCCTCATTGTGCGCGAGTGGCGCGCGGTTAATTAGCAATGACAATTGATTATGGGGAACGACGGGATACGTCAGTAGTAGGGATTGTTGGCCGGTGAGCGCTGGATAAATCCCGATGCAGAATGGAGGATCACTTTCCGCTCCTTCGTCGAACCAGCCAAGACAATCGGTATGGGACTCACGTTCTCACATTTACATTCGACCAATTGTCCTCTCCTCTTCATTTATCGCTTGTACTCCCTCTCTTTCTTCCTTACTCCCATCGTCCAATAAGCCGGGGGCCTTCGCTCTTGAACTCGTCTCGATTCGCTTTCAATGCTATTTTTACAAGCACCGTCGCCAGCCAGCCACATCCGCGGCTGGCCCGATTTAAACGACGTTACTTAATGCCACTTATCCTCGGTGACCAGTGCTCGCGAGCGTGTATGCAAAGTAACAGAGTAATTCCCAATGACGCAGAGGAACGGGCGAGTGCTCCTTTTCAAGATGCCCCGCGTAGTTCTCTCTCACGATCCAGCGCCGATTACCAAACGGCACCGATACATTATGTCATATTTTCAGTTTACCGGTGACGCAAGTCCACTCGTGGGTAACGAGCTGTCAATAAAACTGTTTTCAAATTTATCTAGTCGGCCACTTTAGCATGCAAATGCCACTCGATCTCGGAATTATTCGACTGGTCTTTATGCTCTTCGACATCGTGTCCATATTGGCAAGAGTGCGATTGGCCACTCGAGTCTCCAATCCGTCAGAGCTCGAAACGACAGTCTGTTCGCATGGGATAATTGTATCGCACTTGCGCCTCGGATAGCCCGGTCAGACAGACAAAGCCGGATACAGCGGCGAGCGTACGTGCACACGTAGCGCGCCTGGAAGCGTAAGCTATAGTTTCGCAGGCACCTTGTTACGTGTGTGCCTGGAGCTTTTATCTCGCGCGTCCCGCGGTGACGAAGCCGACCTGTCACTCACGTACCTTAGGACACCGGCTTTGATTTTATCGTCCAACCGCTTTCGCGTGCACTCCGCTCGCTCCGTAGCTGCGATCTCGCCTACCAGAACAATTATCGTACGACTCTCCTTCAACGATCCCTTTCCTGCACCACTTTCGAACGATGCGTACTCCGCTGGCATTTTAAAGCTAACTTCAAGCAGTATCTCATATTGCTGCCCGACTAAATGAGATAAATCTATGTCCGTCCAATGTACGAACGGGCCAGAGGACTTTGAGTAAGAGTTGAATGCAGATCACGAGGATTGCAGTTGTCATGAAAAGAGGTTTGTCTTTCGGAGGATTGAAGAGCCGAGGAGAAAGAGGGAGCAACCTTCGCCCCGAAATATATTTTGAAGATGCAAGTATGTCGTGTACACCGTAGGAATTCTCAGTCGGAGCAAAGGGGAGAGCGCAGAGCGCAGGGAATCCGCTTGGATTCCCCGAGCGAAGATCAGAAGATCCAGGTGACTTGAATAGGCAGCGCACGTCGGATGTCACCATCGGGGAGGCGACCTCCGTGTGGTGGTATCAGGGCCGCGCACGAACAAGCCACATATTGCCCCGTGTGTGGCTCGCTTTTAAAGCGGCGAATTAGTCGGCCAGTTTGCCTTAATATTGGGCCCCCTCGCCGTTTTCGGATGTACCTGTGCCTCGATCACCAAGGTCACCCTGGGACCCAAGTGAATAGGAATTGCTCGGTGATCGTCGATCACGATCATCAAAACATTACCTAACCCTGGCACCCTAATAGGAAATCGATAACTATAAAAGATCGGGCAAGTTACATTGCCAGCTTCGCAAGTACGAGGACGAAATCGCCGATTAATGCTGGGCGTGATCGAGATAAGAATGAGTGAACATAACAACAGCGCAAGGAGTATAGACTGTATACTCAAGAAGTCTGAAAACTCAAAGTGAGGCGCTCTCCTTTGTATTCGCCAGAGATACATATAATATTATGCAAATGCACTTCCGCCGCGAATGGTACCCACGAGGATCTCGTGTCCTGACCTTACCACTGGCCAGATCTTCGGGGGTACTACTCCGAGTGCGAGGACCCCGTGATCTCCTTCCTGTTCCCACTTCCCACTACTACTGTATCAGAGAGTGACTAAACAGCACTCGAGCGAAAGGTACTTGCAGGACATGAACTTTGAACCGAGTTGGCCTGCCATTCTATTTTCATTCGGTGGTTTCTCAATTTATTTCAATTACCAGTCGTTGGTGAAATACGAGACGAGAACAGACGTCCCAGTTTGGAAGCGAAAGAGTTCAGTAACAATGTCTAATGACAAGAAAATAGTTGGTTGCGCGTACGGCATTTATTGGAGCATGAGAGTAAAGGCTGTGACTCGGGTTGCTCGAGGCATTCTCTTCCCCTCGCCATTCAATAGCACAATCTCGTTGAAAGTCGATGGCCATTTGCCTATGAGAAGGATCGTCATTTCGTGGGATAATTACGGCCGACTCGACCGCCGCGCCGGCAGGATAATTTGCGCGCTCGCTCGCTCGCAAGCGCGATCTTCTCCATTCTTCGCGCTTCGGTCCCGTCCGCGATTCGCATTGTTTTCCAACTCGGTCAATCGAGATGTCCTTCGATCGAGGATCGGTTCGCGATAGGATCGAAATCTCAGGGTCGCTCCGCGAGAGAGTCGGGACTCGCGCGCGCGCGCGAGCGCGCTAAACGAGTGGAGCAAGCACTCGGGTTTCGAAGCCTTTACCAATATCTTTGTGCGAGCACCTGTCAGCAGGTAAAGGCCGTCTCTTTTTATTCCAGCCTGGCAGATACATTCGTGTTGGGACTTGTGTTTACGGGCCGAGCGTGTCACCGTGGCACGCCGGAGAAGATTTAAAGGCGTCACGGACGCCCCGATACCTTCTGACATAACCGGGATGCTTTTTATTAGACTCGTCGGGAAAAGTCCTGTTCGCTCGACCTTTCAGAAACAACGCGTTCACTCTTAACGAGCAATATCGGACCAGCGGAATCACCCCTCGCTCCAGCCAGGTGGTAATAACAGAATGTTCCCTCAAATGATGTTCCGCGCGCGCGAAACAATTACCGTGATTTATCGCCGCGATGATAGATATTCATTTTACGCGACAGAACCGCGCGTTCTCACAACTAGCACGCGTTCGATGATTATCTCGTATCCCCTGGTATCGCACTTTTCATCCCGCCAGCGATCCGTTACACGACATTTCGTTACACGCGAGATAAGGAGGTGCGGACACTCATAACTCATGCCGCGTCCACCGTCTTCACCTATGGGATCGACGCCTCATCATCGGCGACACCGATCTTCCCGTCATTATCCGCTCGAGATGATTACAATTATTGTTTCGATCATCGGCCAATAATCATGTGCCGTACCGTTGGTAAGTACGTTCGCGGGCAATTGCGATCGGCGATCACGTACGCTCACGTCCGCCGCGCCGCGCGCTAGCTACGCCAACGGATCAGCCTGGGATATCTCTCTAGCCAACGAATGCATCCACGTTTCTGGTGTCATCCGAGTCACTCGTATGTTTCTTCCTTATTTGAATCAAGATCTCATAAAATCCGCTTGATATTTACAAGCCGGTGCGACACTCAATGTCATTCCTAGAGGCGAGCATACCTTCGACAGACCTCCCGGACGAAATCCTGGTCCCAGGCTTACGTGGGGGCGCACCTGTGTCCTTTGAGACATCGGGACAAAAGTCAAGTGCACCCGAGAGAGTGGAGAGTGGCATAAGAGTGGCCGGGATCGCCAAGAAAGGAGGTCCAATTTCGCGTGGAGCTAGGTAGGTCCAGGTTCAAGTCGAGAATACGCGGGATGCTACGATACAGTAGAATAGGATGGCGGAGCGCGTCATGAGTCAGACATCCTCGAGGTTTCAGCGTGCCGGGTCAGGGGTCGGCTGCATTTGCTTCCACTGCCTCTCTACCCCTTCCTCTCTGTCAGCGCATCCATCGCAGCCGGTGCGCCTTCGGAGTCCTTGATATTAGAATGGTCCAGCAAGGGAAGGCACATCCAGTGACCGTTACACGCTCCATCGGAGGAGGAGAGTAGTCCGCGCGACCCCCTCAATCGCTTCATGACGACATCCTTTCATTATGATTTTTCTCCATTCCAGAAATATCAGTTCGTTACTTGTCAGACCCCGCTTATGCTCTTTCTACTTTCCTCTCTGTCGCTCTATCGTTATAATTCCTTATAATTCATCTCGTCGATCTTCGCACTTTGACCCCGGCTAAGTGCAGAGGGATCCAGCGAGTCCTCTCTGGTGAATCGTCCGATACTATCTTTCCTGCGGTTTCGCGTAGTTGCATTGTCATTAGAACAGCGTAGTTAGCGCTCCAGATCGCTCGGCCATTTCCCGATCCTATCGTTCGAACTCTTTCACCTTGCACTCTCGTGATCGAAGACCGTGAACGCGCTCTACAAGGGGATCTATCCTTAGGTGCGATCTTATCGCCAGAACTTTTTGCTCTCTTCTCCGGTAGCTGCATCGACAGCGTTCTCCTCTCTTTCCTTGTGTTCGCCCGGTTGAGTTTCGCCCCCAGATACTAATCGTGCCGAATGCACCTGAGCCAAAATTATGCAAATGTAAGCCGGTGGCGTATCGCGTCCTTGGCTCCGGGCGATTCTCCTTTTGCTAGGATCACCTTCTGCCCGGGCTCGGTCAAGGTCTCCTAATTGCGTGCTAGTAACGATTCATTCCAAGTGATCGGCTAGCAACTATAGCCAACGAAATCTATGGTGAACCGTGTTCCTGGACGAATCTCCTTCAGTGACTGAGTAATACGAGACAAAAAAACAGACTGGGAACGCATGCGTCATACAGTACGAATGGTGTGCGTTGTGCCGATTCCCAATCGATTAGTTCATAAGGGAAAGTGTTTATTACTCATTAGCGGAGCGTCGAGAACGATGCTTGGTACATCTCGTTACGAGCTCAGGCTGACTGATCGCCGGTAATGCGAGCGAACGTTAAAAATACCCGCATTCTTGTCGGAGGCGATGAGCAATTATTGTGTGGCATGGCCTTTTGCATGCTCGGCCTGTGTAGGCAGCCAGTCAGTCGGCAAGCCTTCCAGCTATTGCTTTATCAATAAAAATAAGAGAAGGCTACATCAATCAAGATGTTCTTGTTCGAGTTCCACACTGCGTTCCCGTACACCACATGATACTGGATCTCCCCACAAATTGGCCTCGTCAATTAAACGCAAACGTCAGACTTTGGTTTGCCGTTCCGCCTACTACCGGCTACCTGTGTGAATCAACTTGGCCGGAATACTTCGTTTTTGGCTACTGCTCGAAGTACGAATGCCTTCGCCTAACAGGAAGAATCAATATAATGATAGAGCCGTACGTCAATCAGACTAAAGCGAATCACTTAATTATAGGAAACGCCTGGAGTTTGGATTTCGCTCAGCAAACTGACGAGCGACAACGAAGGTCTGCGTGAGAAATCTGGAACCGCATGAGGCGAGAATGCAACCTGTCGCGATTCCTGGGGGTTTGAATGACGAGCTGACAGTTTTGAAAGTAACACGTGAGGTCCGAAGTGGCAGCCACCGATTGGGAACTCACTTCTACACAAACTACGCGCATCACCACCCAGAATGGGAAGAAGGATTGCACAAAGAGTCAATCCCATTAAGGTGATAATTTCTTAGAGAGACATGCGGGAACAATCAGTGTTACCTAGATTTCGAGGTAGCGAGCTTGGCGGGAAACGCAGAAAGGGGTAAACGGTACACGGGTAGACATCTCGCGTGAAGATAGCTTAAAAAAACGCATAATGCACGGTCTTCTTAGGAGGAATGGAGCGATGATGGGACGTTCGGAAAGGCCCGCAGCGTTCTCGTTGTGCGGGGAGCGTGGAACCTGCGAATACGGGAAAGGTGCAGCTAACGTAAGTAGGAGTTGGTAGGAACGGTGGCGGCGGGGCGTTGCGGTGGCGCGGCGCGGCGCGTCCGATATTTCGACCGGGCACGACCGAGCGGCTAGGTTGCGCAAGGTGAAGGCGGGTTAGGAGACCGTCGTAGCCCTGCAGCCCCGGGAGACCCAGTTCTCATCTATTAATGCGCAATTACCCGGCAAACAATGTGATTACCGGCGCGTTTAAGTCGTTACGCGAGAACGCTTACGAGCCGCCTCCTCCGACTAGCCGGCTCTTTACCTTGCGCGAGCGCACGCTCGATAACGCTTCCTCTTTTCTCATTTCGCCATCGGCGATCTCCTCGGTTTCACGGCCGATCCGTGCAAGAGAAGCCCTCGATCTACCCTTCGGCCACCGTGCTGCAACATTCACACAGATCCGACAACCGCATTTCTTCGGCTAGTTCTCATCCTATCTTGTCTTGTCTCATCCAGGTATCCCTTCTACCATTAGAGAGGCAATACCACCGTAATTCCAAGGGATCGACGATTGATCTAACATTTAATAAATATCACCGGCCGATTTCCTTCTTGGTAATCGATCTTGGGAGGGGGGGACTCGGGAATCGATCGACCGCGAGCAATAGTCCGCGCCAGAGCTGAATTACTTCACCGTGCATTCTGTATTAACGAAGGCAAGGTTCAAGGATACCCTCGGCCTCGTTGGTTTCGCTAAGTTCCGGCATCGCTTTGCCGCTTACTCACTGCATCCATAACGAAACACGTGGGTGATCGCCGATACACAGATCGAGCTTACACCACAACTACAAAATAATGGGGCATTCTTTTTCTAACTTAAAGAAGACTAATTCTACTTGGGACATCCCGAAGTTCATTAGAAAGTCGTTCCACTTTTTCCAGCCAAGAACTTGGCCGATTATCTCGAGTGCCGGCAAGTTGGTCCAGGGCTATCATTGCGCTTAGGAAACTACGGATACCGCTTGATCGTAATACGCGTGCTGCCGACTATGCATAAGGTCACAGTTATTAATGATTCTTCTAGGAAGCGCTAATGAGTCGTCGAGTGGGAGAAAACATTGTGAAAGGTGCAAAAAACGTAATCGGCATTGGGATAATCAATCTCCCGAATGCCTGAACACCACCTGATTGTGAGAGAGACGCCAGATCTCAGAGAAGTATTCACGGTCAACGGATTGCCGTTGCGGACAATGGGAGCATCGAAAATTATAACGTCCTGATTTGCAGCTACCAGGAGAGTAAAGGAGCGCGCTTGACAAATGGAAAAAGGGGGATTACCGATGCCGCACAAATTGCTAGGCTCGCTCGACATCATTAATTAGAGAGCATGACTCATGCTATCGCGGGCGAATGGCGCCTGTTATTTCTGATACACGCTAGTCGCGCGCGCTCGCACTGTAATATATATAATATGGTTCAAAGCCAACTAGCTGCCCGCTACAGTTGCATAATCGAAAACCCACTTCTCTTCTCTTCTCTCGCTCATTCCTAAGGGACGATGTGTTCAACAGTAAAGTATGCGTGGAAATTAATTAAAGAGATGAGAGGATTTTCTGTCTATTCCCTTTGAGTCATGACACTTATCTAATTAATACATCCTCCCAACCGTCAGTTACATTAGCTGTTCCAGTATGCCTGTGCAAACTACTAACCTCTCAAATCGAACCTCACGAATCCAACGTGTGTGGGATAGTTGGCGGTATGATCTAATCATCTAACGGGATACACCAACTTTCCCAGATCTCGATGTGACACTGCGAACACGCTGAGTATGCACGAACTACACAGCGCGAAGTAATGAGAAAATCTTAATCACAAGCCTGACGCGCACGTTGCCAGAAGTGTTCGAGTGTTATTCACGAGGGCAACAATCCCAAGATGACTTCTAGACTCGGACGAGCGCATCGTGAAGTGGCATCCCTGAGCATCGACGCGTAGAACGAATTGCTATCGTCCTCACTGTGAGAAAGGCCACGCCGGGAGCATGCGATTAGGCGCTCGAATGAGAACGCAGAATCGTTGGGAACCCGGGAAACCGGGTGTTGCTATTGCGATTTAGTGATCGCGCAAATTGGAAACGACCACTTTCTACTAATTTGGTCATTGGAAAAAAACAAGTGTGACGTAGTCCGAAAGCGGAGCGACTTCATTGGTAAACGGTCTCGAAAGGTTAAGGACTTTCTTGAGCAAAACAACTCGGATAATGTTGCGGGAGAGCACAGCTTGATGAATGACACCGGAGTGAGAAAGTGATACATACTTCGTAGCTTGTTAAGCCGCGGGAGTAGCCGGTGTCGTACTAATGCGCGGTGTGTACCCGTCTCTAATATACACGATCTCTAATTACGGCAGCGGGCGAGTAAGTAAGAGAGCGAGAAAAAGCGATCCCATTACCAGGGGTAATTTCACGCAGTGCGTAAATGACAGGTAGCGCGGGCGCGATAGAGTGTAACACAAGCCACGGCGAGTAAGAGGAGGAGAAGGAGGAGGAGGAGGAGGAGGAGGTGGTAGGTAAGAGCGGTTAAATCGAGCGGATCTATCGCGTTAATCATAGCGGAAAAGGCGTCGCCGTGCTCGATCGCAGCAGGCGATCGTGCAAGCGGCCCGAGCGAGCAACCGACCGGCCGATCGCACGTTCCAGTGCGCGCCAACGCCGATGAATTAATTAGTGTAATTAGTACATAAATCCGCCAGGAATTTCTAGCCGTCGCGCTTAATTACCGGTAATGGGTTCGATGCCGATCGCACTCACTCCAGTAAGGCGAACATGCTCTACACCGAGGATAGGTGTCCACGTGTCGGTCTCTCTGTCGGTCTGTCTGCCCGGCTGTCTGTCACGCAGTACGCGTGTCACTTTGTTAGTACGTGCTCGAGCGAATGTGTCACGCGTGATTTCCCCGGGAATAGAGAGACAGGATCACGATCCTCGCACTCTGGTACCTCCAGCAGATCGAGCACTCGGGAGCCACCGACTCGTGAAGAGTTGGTTGGTTGAGAGTATGCCGGGGAGTTGCACCTCGTGACCCATCGTTCGAGGAATTTAATGGAGCTCCTCTGGGTAGAGCTACACCTGAAAGTAGCTCACCTGCCAGCTGGTCCACCAGGCTCCGTGGAATTTCGTACGCGCCGACCGGCCTCTCTCGCTCGGCCGTACTCCCACGGAATCGAGAAATTCCGGGAAGAAGCCTCTCGGCGCGCTACGAGGGAATACGGCCGAATGCCTGCGGCGACAAATGGTCGGGGTGTCCCTCTAATGCTTCACCGCTACCGCGCCGACCGGCCGTAACGAATAAAAGAAAGCGTCGATAATTGATTGTTCGGATTATCAGCGCTAAAAATGAGGATGCCGCGCACGAGGCATGGGGGTGCGCAAAAAGCAACCAAGGTAATTGGCTAGTCGTGTGACTATTACGATACCAAGGGGAATATCACTGGATCACCAGCGCAGCGATTTCTGACCCAATTTCCGTGCGCTAGTGCGCGAAGGCGAGCGCGCTCGTTATTTGTCACTGTCAGAAATACTCCTGATAAATCGCCGTTTAATCGCGACAGAATCCGACCGCGACTGACATGTTGGGAGAAATATACAGCTGACGTACACAGACACACACACACACACACATAGAGAGATGGAGGAGCGCTTGAGAGTAAAAGAGAGAAAAATCACTCTCGCTCTCGGTGGAACGGCGGAGTGGATCGGTAGGAGCGGTGCTTCGGCGTAAAAGGCCTCCGCAGAACTTTCCTTCGCGGCGACAAAAAGCTACTCCAGTTTGCGGCCTGCCGGCACGCACTCCAGAGAGAACAGAGCCCAACAGGGCAGACGAGCAGATTGTGGAACAAACGAACGCCCGGGCCGGCGTTCCACACCAAGGTACGTACAAATCTCTTTGGAAAAAAGGAGCGGCACCGCCAGTTTAGCCGCACCGCGGAAATAAATCAGCGCGGCGCTTCTGCGAGTACTTTCCCGTTGTGCGGTCGACAGAATGTGCGGGCGCAGACCACAGGTAAACACGCACATGTGCGCACACATGCAGAGGCGTGGATCGGGTCTGAAAGCCTCGGGGATACAAAACGAGCCGCGCGCGTGGTTCGCGCCAAACAAGGCTTAATTGCCTGGCGCATTGACATGCGTGCGCGCAACCGCGCCTTTTGTCTCCGGCTTCGTGGAAATTCTTTCGCCGGCTGCGGAAAAATCGCGGGGGCCACGCAACTCGCTATGGAGTTGCGGCCAGCACCGCATAAACACACATACAGACACACACACACATTGTGTTCTCTTCTGGGCCGTTTGTAAAAAAACGCATCGGAATTTTTGCCCGGCGAATCTATTCGATCTCGATGAATCTGACGACTGGTAATCCCGATCCAACTGATTCATTAAGCCTGGGAAGAGTTAGGGTGGATCAGCTCAGTCAGCATACTTGGAAGTACTTAAGCAGGTGTTTAGAGAATGTAAAGACTTATCGGTTGCGAGGCTCGCGATTCCGATAGGCCCGCTTTGGTGACTTTCGGGGTTTGTTAGCGAGCGAATCACGGATGAAGATCAAGGGATAAGGCCATCCCTGACCCTTACTCAATCTCTCTTTCTCCATACTTGAGAAGGTGCCCGGGACTTATAAGATTCCTAGCGTTTCCCAGTCTCAGGGATTGCGTTGTACCTGCCTCCCGGAGCGGCTTATCGATTCCCGGCAATCGACCGGCACGATGTTCGGATAAATTAATCAACTGTGATCCAGAAGTTGCCTGAATCGTACGCATTCCCTTCCGAGCTAGACACCTCTGACTTCGCAGATAGCAGAAAGTGTGGCAGCGGAGTGTCTGGCCGTCAACGACAAGATACAATCTAGCGACCAGTATGATTGCCCAGGGTGGGGTCGGTTGGTAAGAAGAGTTTCGGGACGTGGGAAGTATCAGCTTTTCTCTCGCTCTCCTACAATCCTGCTCTATCCTGCTAGATTCACGCGCCGTCTGTGAATATCGAGTGAGTGGTGAATGAGTCACCCGGGCGAGGAGTGGTGACTCGCCCTGGCGATCAGCCATGATCAACGGGGAACACTGCTCTCTCGTCGACCATGCTCTTCGTGTTCTCGTTGCGCGAATGCCGTACATACTGGACGAACGTAGAACGCGGGCGCTCTTGCTCACCGATGAACTCTCCTAACCAGCGGGTCTTGTAAGCGTCAAAAGGCATGACGTCCAATCCGACGTCTTACACGACGCGAGGCTCGACGAGAGCTTCGTCGTCCCGGCGCGCTCGGCTTTCGATCTCGAAGAAGGAAGTCCGATCGCACGACCTTAGAAAATGTAGCGAACCGGGGGCACGAGAGAAATTCGAGATACCACTTTGATGCCAGGATCACTCACTCTCGTGTCCCGTTCCCGCGCTCTTCGCCCCGTTGTTAACAAACCTCAAAGCTCCTTCATACTACACGACGACCATGCCAGACATGCGCCAGGATACATCGCCGAGATAATTATCCGGATGATACGGCGGACACGAGTTGATCGGTGCAAAAAATGCAAACGATATTTGAGACATACTCGCAGGGAGTCACCTTATTTCTTGGGCAAGACACACCAACTCCTAACTGGGTCGCACCCTGGCTGTTGGGCGTCAATTGGAATCGCGTGACGGTAATGGCTTCTAAACCAGTTAGTCGATCGGTGAAACGAAACGGGATGAAACGTGTGAACCAGTGCTTGGATTAAGCAAAGCCCAGTGTGACATTTAGCTAGGCTCTGTCACAAGGTTCCTGCACGAAAGGCTTGAACCTTGGAAAGGAATCCAGCGGAAAGGATCCCTTAGGATTGCGTCGGATGACAATGGGTGGAAGGTGCGATCGAGGACGATAGGTTCGAGGCGTGGACCGGTAGTGGGTGCAAATGGGTGGACAGAGTGGAGAGTGCGATTAGCGAAGCGCGATAGGCGTATCTTGGTACAAGGGCGTGCGACGCCTCCTTAAGTTTCGCAGGAGCGTACATGCGCTTCGGTGGCGACTGCATCTTTCTCTGGTTCGGTGCGAGCGTGTCCTCTGTGCTTTCGCGAAAACGAGTAGGGAGAGAAGTTCGATTCCAAGCGGCAGATAGGAGCAGGCGGTGGCGGCGGCGGCGGCGGCGTTCCCCAGAAAAACTTGGATCTCCCGTAAAAATCGTGCGGATCGCTTGGTACACTCGGCCTCGAAACGCGGCTGGCTCTAGAGTATATGTATATACGCGTTCTCTCTAGCGATGGCGTCGCTTAATTAACGGCGGTCAGCGGGCGCGAGGAGTCAGCGTATGCACGCCTAGCGCCCTTATAACACCGTCGAAGGGAGATCGCGAGATCCGATAGGGCTTGCACCAGCCCGCGAAAGAGCCGCTTCTGCCTTGACTCGCTCGCTCGCTCGCTCGCTTGCCTTTACCTTTGCCTCTGCCTCTGCTTCACTCGAGTTGCCTCTTGGCTTCCTTGGCTCGCTCAGCAGACTCCCTCGCCTTTTTCTCCGCGCTCCACGCGCTTCTTTTTCCTCGGCTGGTCCTCGCCGATCTCCCGGCGATCGCGGCACCGCTCCGTGCTGCGCATCGATAAATTTCGGAATTGGCGCCTCCGTCGACCCGGGTCCACCTAATTAAGCGGTTCGCCCCGTAATTACAGCCAATTAACGTCAAACTCGGCCGAGACCGCTATCGGCTTGAGATTGCGCGCTTTTACGGCTACATACACACGAGAGCCGCTGCGACCAACTGGCAAACTCGGCGTGCCGCGCGAAAGCACGCGACTCTTCATCATTTTTTCCGCCTACTCGCACACACCAGGAATCTCCACTCTCTGTTTCGCTTCTTCTGTCTTACCAAGTATGAACAAGAAGGACATAAAGTCGCATACATTACAGAAGAATGAATTCCACTGTTGATTCAGAAATACCTCTCCCTTTAAGGAAGAACAGGTATCAAGCTCAAAAGTCTTACCGCCCACCCAAATTCCGGGTATTATCGCTTGCCCCCATTAATCGGGCAATCAACGCTAAATCATTAAGAGATGTATCACGTTCGCATCAATCATCCGCTTAGCCGTACGTACTAATCAATTATGAAAATTCAAGCGAGCGATCGTAACCGATACTGCCGGCACACGTTCATTGCAAGAGGGGAAAGAAGAAGAAGGCCGATAGTTTATGATGTACACAGAGAGGCTTGGCGACTCTCACCTCGTTCAATTATTCGGATATTTTAATGAGGAGGGAGAGGACGCGGAGAGGATTTCGTCCGGGCGTTCTCTCTCCCCGGTGACCTTAATATCGGGCGACAAGAAGTTACATAAGAGGTGGGGGTACGTAGGTACATAGGATCGGGGCTGATTGGGCTGGCGGCGCGGGGCCGACGGGACCGATGCGCTGGGGCCGCGCGCGCGATCGCGAGACGTGACCACGATGCATGCCTCGTGAGCCATGGGCCCCGCGCTCCAGCTCGAGAAAAATCTCATTAATTGCTTCTATGGTGATAAATTTCCCCCTGGCGGTGCACGATTCCTCTCTCTATCTGTGGGCCCGGCGCGCTGTGACCGCGCGCCAACCAGCCAACCAGCCAGATGCACAGCCCGAGAGCGAGCTCCTTTAGACCATATCGGCTGCTATGTTAATTTTCAGTTTAATAAGGTGTACCAGGAAGTGATACGACCTAGCTGCCTGCCAGGCTGCCTCCTAGAGAGTCCTATGTGCCCGTTAACAACCACGTGAAAAAGACCGACAGAACGAGAGGGCCAGATGAAGAGCCTAAGAGTAAGAGAGAGAGAGAGAGAAAGAGGGGGTGGAGGGGTTATGGTACATCAGGTGAAAATGTCGTGGCAGGAGTGACATTTCAATTAATGTTTACCACTCTTGCGTGGGAAGAGTGGCGCATATAGGCCGGGGACTGGCTCTCGTTCCTTCGCACCCATGCCACCGCTCGACAGGTGCAAAAAAGGGGGATAAAAGATGGTGAGCGTGGCCAGAGATTGCCGCCGATGAACAAAGAAAAGTGAAGTACACGGCCGATAGTAATAATAATCAGCGGCGATCGCAGCCTGAGATGGGGATTGGAGCCCACTGGGGGGAAAAAAGAGGGAATCACGCGCGTGATCGAAGACGGCCTTCTTTTTACAAGAGAGGCTTCGATATAAACGAGGATGCGTAATCGCGAGAAAGGAGAATCGACGTAATGAAGCCGATAATTAGTAAACGACTTGCTCCTCGCGTAGGAACGAGAGTGAGAGGGAGCGCGCGCAAGTGGGTACTCTTGCAAGAGGCCTGCAAGGTGCTTTCGTTCACCAAGGACGTCCGTCGAGGATTGTCCCGTACTGGTGTGACTGGGAAATAGCCTTTAGTACTTAACGATGGGAAAACACCTTAGAAATATGCAAGGAACACTTTGAAACACTGATTTATACGCTTTGATGGGGCATCGCACCTGACGCGCCACGGTACATTTTAACACACTGACAAGCATGCCTGCTACCGGTTCAGAGAGAAGGAGACCAATCCAATTTCGGCGCGGGGCAATTACAGGCGTCGAGAGAGCTGCTCCCTTTTTCCCCCCACGTTATCGTTATTATTATCGTGATCATCGACGCTCGACTCGGCCGCATTATATGTATACGGACTTTCGTGTGACGCAAGAAGGCTCTCGAGAGTAGGTACGACGGAAAGAGCGAGGCACACTCCTCGCTTTCCTCGGAGGCATCTTCCTCCCGAAGGCGTTCTAGTGTCCGTCACGGTTCTCACGATCCCGATCAGCCGTTTCGACCGAAAATGGCGAGGATGCGGGCCAACCACATATTCCGGTGAGAGTGTGCTCGGTCGAGCAGCGAAAAAATCAATTAATCTCAATCGCGGTGACCGAGCGCGGGGGGGTAATTTCCAATTTGTCGCGGCACCGAAAAACGGACGAGCAGCACTGGAGACTGCTGCGAGAGAGAGGGAAGGCTAGTGCATGCAATTCGTGCGAGTGAGAGAAAGAGACGTCGAGGAAGAGTCAGGGATCGAGCGGTTCCTGTGAGATATGCGCCCCGGGCGATTCCCGAATGGCGAAAGTATTTTTCGGATAAGGGCATCGCGCGATGCGCCGCAGGTGGCGAACGCGTTCGGCTAACTGGATACATACACCGTGCGCGTTATTGCACCCGACAATCCAAAATGAGACCACCTTCCTCCTCCCCAGCCCCCGCGCGCGCGCGCGTTCGGAGGGCCGTGCAGGCCATAAGAAAATTTGATACGAGCGGATGTATTCACTTTGCTATAGAATTGTAAGCCGGTCCTGGCCGAGCTGGTTTTTGCCCCCTACTTGTACCCACCTCGTTGAAAAGTCAGGTCGTTTCGTTGTAACGATGTCAAAGATGTGACATTCTGCCTGCACGCCTGGCGCGTGAAACGGGAACCGAGCTGTCCAAGAGGCGAACAAAAGGACGCCCATGCGATCCGCAAATCAATGTCCCGGTTATCGATGGCTGTGCTATAAAACCGACGGAACCGTTCGACATTGTTCAAGGAAATTTGCATCGAGAAGTCACTGGCTAACGTGTTAAGTACATTCGAACGATATATGGGGGAGCCCGACACTACGGTGGACAATCACCTGCTTTCTTTTTGGCACGAACCCGAGCCGGTTTGCAAACTACTTTGAATCCAAACAGCTATGAGTCATGATGTTGCGAAAATAAAGACTACGCGTTAAAAATAATGTGCTTGGCATTCGATAAGTGTCGAAATCGAGTACTAATGAATCCTAATTCAATTGGAATCTACCTTGATGCTCGTCAAACGACTGACTGACGATCATGATAAATTAGGTTAACTAGCACTAATTCGCGGCACAGCAGTAACTGCTCAATTCATTCGCGTCTCCGTAAATGCGATGAAGAGTGCCCGATACCTTAGAGCATGATCTAGTTACGCGATCGGAAAGCAATGAGAAGTAAATGCCCCATACCCGAGCCAAGAGTCATTCCAATCACCGGAGCTGTGTACCGAGAGCAAACGTGACTGTACTTACAGGCATGTGTGAGTGCGCATCCGTGCAAGTGCAGCGCAAGTGGTGCATGTAGCGCAATATGCGATGAAGCACAAGCTTCATTAATGACTCATCGACTCGACTCGACCACTGCTCGATACACACAGGCTGCCATTAAACGACGCTCTCCGCCAAGGTTTCTTTATACCCGGTCCAAAGGGTACACTCAAAGGGTACACGCTTCCAATACAACAGATCGGACAATAACAAAGGCCGCAAATCTATAGAACATCCTCTCTACTCTGTCACTAGCCATTTTTCAAAAACAGTATAAGCAAATACCAACAAAAGCCTGCTTCTATGTATCGCACATCAGATGTTCTGATGCCACTACCAAATACGTAGCTATTCATTCATCCGGATGCGGTTAGCTCGTAAGCCAAGTATAGGACTCGCCAAACCGAGCCAAATGGAAAAGCAGCAGCTGGAAATAAATCCCAGCTGAAACCACGCGACATTCATGTGTGCACATGCGATGAGGACGACCGAATATATTAGATTCTTCATGCTCTTTGCAGGTGGAACCGACCGAAAAGTCTCGAGAGCGAGCAAGTTACATGGCGGTAGCACGGTGAAAAGGGCAGCGACGTTTTCCGCCATGGGAAGAAGTGAAAGCAGATAAGACGTTCGTGATTCCTATCTAAGGATCCCTTATAAGAATCGACGAGCCAGATTATATCGCACGGATATAAAGTATATTTCGATGTTCACCGGGTACGCGATACCCAACCAGAAGGCATCCTCCTCAACAGTAGCGAGTCTCTCGTCTGCCATATACGGCTCACCGAAGAAGCGGGCACTCGTGTGTGTCGGTATCCAACAGCGATTCAATGAAAAATGTGTATGCAAATTAATAAGCACTCCCGGCCCGTAACAGTCCAGCGACACCTTCGCTGGAATTTTGCGCTCGGTGCACTTTCGATGCACCGATACATCTCAGCTCGAATCGAGCCAAAGCAAGCACCGGTCCATGTATCAAGGAGCTCTAGCACGCTGGATTCCTCGTACTGCTCTCGTTCCTCGCTCGACCTCGGCTCTGGTGCGTTCAAATGGGTCTGGCGCAAGAAGGAGACAACACCCGCTCTCCCGTATCGATTAACATAAATCTGAATAATAGGGCGGCCGCGCGTAGGACAATGCTAAATCAATTGTAATTGTTAATAAACGCAATAGGGTCGCGGCGTGTACCGGGCGCGCAAGCGGGTGCCGGGCGCGGGTGTAGCATCCTCTTATTTCGTTATCTCTGTCGGGCGAACCAGGAGAGAAGGAGAGGAGAGTGGCTCGTCGTGATCTGGTTACATTGCTACCCGTTATGTCGAGAGTTCGGAGTACATTCTTACCCGTGGCTCTCTCTCTCTCACTCTCTCTCTCTCTCACTCTCTTTCTCTCGCTCGCCAGGACTCTTCTCTCTTCGTCTCCCTTCCTGATTCACCGTGTGTTCACGGCTCTCCTCGCGTTCGAGCGATCTCGTTCTCTCCCGCTCGCGCTACCGCCGCGCCACAAGTCCACCCCTTTCCCTCCTCTGGTGCCGGCGTTCACGACACGGAGTACGGGCGCAGGTACTTACTGTACGTACGTACATCACCCCGAGCCGGCTTCCTGCTCTCCCTCTCTGCGCCAGCACTGCGCTAGTACGGATCGGTGAGGTCTTGACTCCTTTGCATGAAATTACATCTCTACCTTTGGACTTTACGTACCGAGAGAAAATATGCCCGATCCTCCCCACCCTTCTACTACGGCAAATCCCGATCGCTAGGTAATCCAGCGTCACCGCAGACGCGCCGCGCACGTTCCGCACGCTCTCCCACTGTCTTCTCTTCCCTCTGTGTGACTCGAGCCGACCGCGCTCTATTTTCACATCAGCCTTTATCTACCTGCGCTGTCTTTCTATGTTGGCGCGCCCGTTTCACTTGCCATACCAACTGCATATATTATCCAGCGCTGCTTGGCTCTATCTATGTATGTATATGCGGCTCTTGTCAAGCCTGCTACTTGTCGGGCTGACATATCGTCGACCGATACTACTGAGCACTCTAATGCTGGTCAGACTTTTACTACTGAATTCGGTGACAACTGACTATCTCTCGTGTGGGTAAATTTAAAAGGACAATGATAGAGAGATACTAATTACGAGGTACTAATTACGACGTCTGGAGTTAACGAGACGTCGTGAGTGAATATGGAAGTGTGAGACCGATCGCGTCAAAGAGAGAGCGAGCGACCACCGATTCCAAGTAAGATCATTATGCCGGCGATTGGAAAGAGGCGGAAGAGGCGCGCGCGAATTTTTTGCGCTTTCCGCGCGCGGAAGAAGGCGGCGGGCTCGCGGCAAAGTGGGATCAAAGCGCTGCCCGATCTGTACCGCTCAAGGGCGCCGATCTTCTGCGTGCCCTTTTCCAGCCTCGCCGTACGGGATTGTCCAGTTGGCGCACAGGGTTCTGCCTCGAATCATAATCGATGTGCGATCGTATCTTCGTCTTACTAAACTCAGGCTACTCTCTCGCTCTGCCTTGATTTGTCCTATCTGCTACGCAGCGAGTGGTCAACGCATCTCAGGGTCGCGTAATTGCCTCCAATTAATTCCTGCTCGCGATCACCCATTTTTCTCAAGCTTAGCGAGCACGGCGTGCCCTTAAAATTCTCGTCAGAACGTTCATTAAACAGCCGGAGACTTGCGTATGCAGATTGAACCCCATGAAGCGACGCGTTGTTTTAGTAAGTCCAACTGAATCCTTGGATATTAAATATACCGAAGTGCCAATCAAACCAGATGCCCGTAGCTAGTGCGAGCGCTCGCGCGCGCGCGCACTCGGGGTATGCAAAATTAAATGGCGATTCTTGTAACGATATTTACGGAGGTGGATATCATATGGAGATGTGTGCCGAGCGTAAAGCCAGTGGGGAGTCCTCGGCATGCCCGCCGCTCCGGGTTTTCAAGCGGCCACCACCGACATCATTGTAAATATCAGCCGCTATATGGCCTCATAAACAACCCCCTTACTAGGTCGAGTGAGTCGTCTCAATCCAGGATGTCGGGAATACACCGGGCACGGCTCTCTTTCCACTCTGGAACTCTACCATGCTCTATCTTTTCTACCAAGATCTCACTCTATCTCACTCTCTTTCTCTCTCTCCCTCCTTTCCACTTCCACTTCCTCTCCCCTTGCACCCCACGGTTCAAAAAGTGGTACCCCTTCGTTCACGAGCAACCGACGACGATCCTTTTTTAATAGCACTCATAAAAGCCATACTCTCGCCTCCCCTCTAGAATTCACATACTATATTCGCTCATCTTTAGAAATCGACCCGATCTTTCCTTAACGATTAGAGTTTACGCTCGTCGAATCCCACTAAGGATGGCAGTATTCTGGCTGGTATTTCTTAAGGAATACTTCCTTAAAGGTGCTTCCCTAGGAGATACATTAGAATAGGAATCTCGGTGTAACAGCGCAGTAACGGACAGGAATTTCGTGGGATACGATAAGAAGATTGTGAGGGCCTCCCAGCTAGTACAATTCGTAAATGCGGCACCATTCGATACGATTAATTGGGCAAGGTTTGCTCGGCAAAAGGTGTAATAAACGATCGAGCATTGGCAAGAGCGGCGGCGGCGGCGGTCGCTCGGTCAGGGCACTTTGACATTCCGCGAATTAAAATGAACGTTGACTTGCAAATGGGCATTAAGAGGCGGCTCGAATAAATAAACCTTTTAATAGGCAAGATCAACGACCCTCACACACTTCGAGTGCGTATAAGTCTTTTCGCGTATAAGTCCAGCGGCCACCGCGCGCGGGGGACATAATCGCGACCGGTATTCGAGGCATTCAGCCAGCACCGCGTGCGCTTCCTCCGGACGCGCACGAGAAGAAGAACAAGAAGAAGAGGTGGCTCTCTCTCTCTCTCTCTCTCTCTCTCTCCGGAGAGGGAAAAAACCTCGAAGGAAAGATAAAAAGACGATATATCTCGAGGAAGGCATGGTTGCGCAATACGGCTTAATTCGAGGCCGCGATCGACTATAAATTTAATCGGAAAGATAATCGGTACCGGAGCGCCGCTCATCCTGCCGCTCCTTCCTACTCCTCTCCCTCGGAGCCGGAGTCCCTGCGTTTCTCTCGATGAGACTTCGACGAACACGCGGGCAAGAACTCCGACGAAGAAGCGACGTTTCTATTTGTCGTTGATTTATTGACAGCGATACGCTGGAATTTCAGATTTGGTCGAGTATACATACGCGTTCTTTTCCCCTCCACTCTCCACCACCGCCCTTCCCCTCATTCCTGTAACTCCATGGCCTCTCACCGACTTCCACGCAACTCTCTTCTTCTCCGAACGAGAGCTTACGTTGATTCACCTACACAGATTGGGCCTTCATCAAGAGCATGTTGCAGGTGAGACATCGAACGAAAAGAGAGAACTCGTTTGTCTGCCTCCCTCTTTCCTTCCCAAATGATACCGAACGCCTGAGTCCATGGGTAGGTGATGGCAGTCGTAACTTTGTCACTAATTAAAAAATATGAATTCGCTGCGGTGGATATTGCAACACAGGGGCTGATTTGCGCCCAATGACCGCGGGCCAGTGGTATTTTTCGCAGGGATTCCCGAGCACGACGCCACTGGGGCAAACCGAGAAACTTTCTACATGTAGACTACGCGTGGGTGGGCGAAATCAGGTCTCCCGTTTTCTCTCGAAAGCTTGTCTTAATTGACAACGAGTAGGAAATCGTGAATGGACGGTGGTCGCCCTCTTGCTAAATGCAGTTCTAATCACGATCCTAAGAGAAAGTCAGAGAGGAGCGTGATTGATCAGTCGAGCCAAGGGCGAGATTTTTCTTAAAAGGTCTCGATGTCACGATTACAAAGGGGACCAATGAAAAAGCATCGAGGACAAGCTCGCTGAAGTATCACATCCATCTGCACCAACTTTTACAAGGTGTGACTAAGAGAGGACGCATATTTTACATTTCCTGTTTTCGGTGCCAGTCCCACCCACACGTACCCACGTCTGCTGTGCCCTCGAAAGCGGCAATGAGAATAGCTATGAATTATTCTCTCAAATGTGACCCGAGCAGTCGGCCGCCGTAGCGGACTGTGAGAACTACGGTCGTCTGGACCCGCACACATGAGATACGTTGCGGATAAGCTCGAACGACTTCATTCGAGCGTGTCAGTGGGCGATCGCGAGAAAATCGCCGCGAAAAGTCGAGACCGCCGTGAGAGAGCCATGCGCGCGCGCGAACGCCTGTATATGTGTGTCCGGAAAGAAGCCAGAGATACATCGAGGGCGATCGAGAACACGTTCCATTTCAAGCGATCTATTGTGCGGGGAGAGTACGGCTTTGCGATCGGCCACCTCAAAGAACAAGCGGCGCTGGCATAAAGCTCTCGGCAGCTCGGCGGCAACGACGAGCGGTGAAATGCGATTGTGAGCCGTAGTTCTGCCAGTAAAAAGGCCAGAAATCACGCTGGAAGTTCCGAGGGGGGAGGTTGCGGAAGGGGAGGCGGTGGGGTTAGGTGGGGGTTCGACTAGCGCAGCAGCGATGCGAATGAACGGTAAGTTACACCGCGATGCCAACGGCGGTTCGCTTTCTCGTGCGCCTACCGCGTTCGCCCGGTAGTAAGGTGCACGCAGTGAGCGAACAAGCGAGCGTCCGAGTGTCCCTTGATTAATGTAACGCGCTGGACCGTATTGCCTTCATTATTTACGCGCGAGCCCAGCGCTGGTACCGCGGTACCAGCTTGCGTGGGACGAGGGCTCGCCTATGAGAAACCGTCTCGTAATCAGTTTTAACGAGCCCCTTAAATAATACACCCGCGAACTTAGACAATCTAAACACTTGTCACGCGCGCGCGCGCACCCCTCTCTCCCTCCTTCCGTCTGGCGTGCATGCCTTCCTCTCGTCTCCGGCACAGAGAAATGCCGGGCTTATCGCTGGACAATGATGTACAACCGCTATGAAAGAAGCGCAAGCCGGCCCGAGGGGAGACTACGAGGGTGATTGATGTTACACTTTTGCTAGATGATCCTCTGCCGGGGAATGCGATCGGAGGCCGTTAATTATCGGCAGCCCTTATAATCTCCTTTTACGTCCATTAGCGGTACACGTGCTTTCACGCGCGTCTTCGCCGGTGCCGTGCATATTTCATCACCTGTATCGGCTCGATCGCGCGCTCGCCCGGCCGGCCGGCCAGCCCGGCCACCATCGCCACTCCAAGCTTCAACCGTGAATGTAGTAATATCGATATTATCGTCAGCCGTCATTATCTCCAGCGGCCGTGCGCTTCCCGTTAGATTCGAATCTCCTCCAAGCAGGGCCACCCCCTCGGCACTCCCCCTCCGAACACATGTGTTGCTCGTCGGGCGTATGGGCCACGCGAGCCCGAGAGAGATAGGAGAGGAACACGTGGCGACGATCCAATATCACGCCGCACATCGTATAATTGCGTTATCGGCCGGACGTCGTGAAATGTAATTACAGCCCCGCGCGATTACAACGTAATTAGCGATTACAAACATTCGGCCGGTATCGACCGAACCGTGTACCATGGTGGAGTATAATTAATGCGCCGAGATTAATCCTCCAGAAATTTTGCGTCTTATAACCGCGCGCGATTCGCGGATTACTAACGTCATTAAGCACTTCTTCATAGGTATACTCGATTAAGAGCGAACTCCCATGCAAAATCAACGGACTAGATTCGACCAGATTATTATGGCTCGTGTGGGAAAAAGGCCGCCTTTTTCGACGCGATCGTAATTGTACCGCTGATTAGAGCGATAGTCGTAAATCATCGGGAGATTATGAAATATTGGAGTAGAATTGTGTGAATGCGACCGCCGGATTAATTGGTTCTTGTAGGGAGAAGCAAGAAATTTCAGAAATGTCGAAAGATCGACGAACATCAGGCATGCCCAGCGGGTATCCGAGAAATCTGGCAGATTTCATGTCGTAATAAGGATTCACCCTGCCGAGACAGGTGTTAACAGTTTTTTTCTCGAAATTAGGTCTTGATGGGGTAGATTAATTCGATCAAGTCTGCTGGAAGATCTGCGCCGAGGGACAGGGTGCTCCCAATGTTTTGTACCACCTGTGCCGCGTAGAAGGGATCCTATTTCGCCTCGAATTTCACCGGAAGATCTCAAGCAACCTCGCCACGTGCTAACTCCACGCACGTATTATCGTCGTATTAGCAGACCATCACTTTACTCCGTCGTCCCTTAATTGATATCGTCTGCATGCAGTTCTCTCGGATCTATCTATTCCGAGTGAACACAACTAACTGAGAACCTTAACCAGGAAGCATACAATTGATAGAAATATGGTCGGTTTGTCAGTGCGTTTGTTTCTCTCAGCAGAGGCTAATTATCTCGGATCGATACGTATCCCCGATTCTGCTGGTGGGAGCGTGCTCTCCTGAACGGATGGAGGTCACCGGGGTCGCCGGTGGAGAAAGGTGGCACACGGTAGCCGGATCGGATGAGAGAGGGAGAGAGACAAAAAAAGAGTAGACAAAGATTACGAGCACATGCCACCTGCGGCATCGCGCCGCGAGAGATATACCCAGTGAACCGAGACCTCTCTTCGACCGAGTGTACGTTCTAATTACCAGCACGTTCACCAGGATCAACCCGGTAACGAAGTGTATCCCGCTCGTTTGTGGTAACTTAGCTCTCGATTTGCTGGGAGAGAGAAAAAAAATCAGGATTAAGCGTGGCCGATTAATGCCGAATGAATGCGAGCCCGAGCTCTTGTAAAGGGGTATTCGGCCAGGCCAGTGGTGTTGTGCAATCGCACTGCCGTCAATGACCTGGAAAGAGCAAGAGCACTCTGTGCGCTCCAAGGAGATGCGAGGTGAACTACTTGTTTTTATACCCGAGCGTGTCTTCTGCCGCGCGCGCGAGCTCGCGCGGGCACCTGTGAGTGTCTCGCAGGAGAGCGCCGTTACTGGTGCCGAGCGAGCCGGCACAATTAGCTGGCTCTCGTTTGCTTAATTAATCACTGAATTCCGGTTAACGACGATGATTTTTTCGATAGTGAAATCGAAATTGCGAAAGCCGTTCCTGGGCCTCCTTTATTTATGAACGGCATTATACTGCTCGTCCGCAGCACCGAGCGATCTACTTGCCGATGTTAAAGCGCCTGGCATTTTTGCCAGAACTGGCCAACGATTAACTTCCTCGTTGGAAGAGCTATTGCGTTTATATTGCTCGTAACTAGGATTACGTCTCGATACATAAAAGAAACGATCGTTCGGAGGATGTACGTGATGGAGATTCCACTTTTCGGATTCAGACTCATGAGGGTACCCCTGATCAAAGGAAACTTCACTTTCTCCCAGAGCAGAGGAAACAAAGTGGTGTTGCCGTGCTATCGAAAGGAGGCTTCTCACCGAATTTAACGTCCATTAGGTCTTAGGCCATTAAAGTTCGACTGGCGAGAAAGGTGAATTCGCTCCAGGATACCCCCCGAAGGCATTTCACTCTGGGTTCCGTGTCCCGCGTGTATAGATCTTCCGTGGAGCCCTCCGTAATAAAAAGATACGAGACGATAAACCGTGATCGCTCCTGTATCGACTGGAGCTCGTGACAGTCACTACTCTCGTGCCATTACCATTTTTTAAATATCAAAGGCACAAGAAATCAGCGACTCGCCATTCCCCATAATACATCGTTAACACTCGCAATCGAGAACCACTTTAATTCGACCGGTACCTTAATCCACATCAACTTCCCCATCCCCAGGACAGCCAAGTTCAGCGGTGAGGTTTTTGATATTAGTTACAACCAAGCCTCGCATTAGTAGACGAAAGTGTTTGCCTGGATGATCGGTGCGATATTTGAGAGTAAAGTCGTTGAAAGGAAGACGTTAGAGAGAGTTGATCCGGTGTGTCCCGGAAAGTGTGACTCGCGGGTGTTCGAGATAGGTTGGCGAAGCTCGGGCGGCGATCGATGGCAAAAGGAGGATGGTTGTATGTATACGGGGTTGGCTCTCACAGGTCACGAGCATCACGAGTCGCCGGTAGAAGCGAACGTGGTGGTGAAGAGCCTGGGCTGAATCATGCCTCCGCAGCGATATATACACAGGAGTCAATTGGACGCTTACGTACACCGGGCGAACGCGAAGGGGGCCAGCCACGAGTGGAGGCGCCTTTAACTTTACGACGAGGTGTCCTCGTAATTCCCTGTGTCCTCCTACTTCTTTCCTCTTGCTCTTTCGAGCGGAGACAACAGTCTACCCAGATATATATCCCGCGGCCACCTCCGCTTCGTTCACTTCATCTCGCTCGCTCCCCGAGATGCAAGGCTACCACAGAGCTAATCGCTACCGCCTTCACTACCAAGAAACTTCGGCAACCCTCTCACGTGCCACCCGCTACTCCTCAACATGCAAATCCCTGAGAGACTTCTACTTTCTCGCACATAACTCCTGCTCAATATATTTATCATCGGATCTGAGTATTCTCGATCAAGCTGCAGTCACGCAAAGGAGCGTATCGCGACAAACGAGCGGCTACGATGATGGGGAGCGCGGGAATGTCTGGGTTTCCACGATCTTATTTTATAGGCGGCACGTATCGCTAATAAACATTGTGGCCGGCTGAGCGCGCGCGAGCAATGTTACGCAGGGTTTCTAATAATAGAGTAGCCAGCGTTGCAGGATCGCACGCGGACACGTTGGATTACGGTATGAGCGTATCGGCACGCTGCCGCCGCGCTCCAAAGCCGCGTATAATGAGTCTCGATGTGCTCGCTCTCCGTCGAGGAAGAGAGAAGAGGGATCTCGAGAGAGTCGCCGCGGCCACGCTCGTGATCCTGCCGTGCGAAAACAAGTGCCGATCGCTCCAATTACACCGAGTGCCGATAGCACGCCGAGAAGGTCTGCTTCGAGAGCTACCCGGAGCTACATAAATACCCGGTATCCTCTGCACATGTTATTCGTACACGCGTTCTACCACTCCTTCTATCCGATTTTTCCTATCCAGACAATCTCTCGAACGATACAAAGAACTTCTTAAAAGCTGTTACAACCTGATATAATTACATCTTAAAAAAGTAACGATTCCAGATGAGAATTGTTCATTTCAAGTAGCATTAACAATAGTCGAGAGCATAATTCTGATAACTGACAAATTGAAGTGCGCGCCAAATGAAAGTGGGGATCAGGGTGGACTAGTGGCGCCGACTTGCACTGCCCCCTACCACTAACTGCCTGCGTAGCATTGGTGCGCGTGGCCTTGTTCCTCGTCCTTGATTGGAATTTGCCCTAGGTCGTGGGCGAAAGGGTAAACTAGATCACTAGGCCAAAGTTATTGTAGTGTGTTTGATAAACTTAGCTGAAAGATATTTGAATAAATTCTGCATTTGGATTGCTCGCGTGTTCGGAAGCTTGTAACACGACTTGGAACACGCATCTAATTATATTTCAACAATTTCTGTAGAATTGTCTATCTTGTATACGGTCATCTATTATTCCAATTAAACCAGCTGTCAAACAAAAGAATCTTCGAAAATGCATCGTGGATCGGGAAACGTGGGATATCGCGGGTTTTATCGAAAGGGACGAAAGTCAACCAATGACCTACATTAATCTTGTTGGTCGTGTCGTTAGGCGAGATCGACGATTTCCCGATAACAGAGCGGAACCCATTCTAGGCGGTGGCTTCTCCGAAAGAAGGAAAGACGGGATAGGAAGGAGAGAGCCGGGCAACAAGAGCAGTTTGGTGGAGGAGAAGTCAGCGAGGGTGGTGGGTTCGGGCGCTGACATCTCATTTGACTCTGGCGAGTAGGCTATTTTATTTAATCCGTGATTTACGGCTGCGAACGGCTCGGACGTAAAGCATTCCCTTGAGAGAGCACCGCGGCACCGAGGCCCGTTCCCGGCGTATATAAGTGTATAAGGAGAAGATGCCCCGAAGATAAGTCCCGAAGAGAGGGAGGGACCGACCGAGATGCATAACTTAACCCTGCGCTCTCGCAGTATGTAGGGAGAATTTAATCTCAGCTTTAGCCCGGCGCATCCCATTCTCTCCTTCTTGCTCCTCGCTCCTCGCTCCTTTCCCTCTTGGCGTTCCGCTCCGTTTCGCTTGGTTCGCCTCGAGTGTCGCGCGGGATAAAATAAATAAATAGGACGCGTTCGAAATATGTCCCCCGTCCAGCTGATATATATATAGAGCGGACTACCTTCCCGAAGGAATTCCCGTATGCTGACCATACGGATCCTCGGTCAAGCCTTTGTTGCTCGCACTGTCTTTCCATACGTAGCTGCTCAACCCGTGATCCCTCTCTCGTGTTTCCCCTTCTTCCTCTTTTACTCCTGCACTCTCACCTCACTCACTCTTCTCTTTCCTTCCTCTTTATTTCTCACAGTAAGATCGAGGATTCCTGGCTAGGTGCGCGGGTATTCCTCACGGCTTCTTCTCTTGGCTCTCGTATGCACACATCGGGCGGGCGGGTGATATGCGCATACGTGTAGGTACACGCACCTTATGCGAATCGTGGATAGTCATGCTGCTCGTACGGAGACTGCACGCGGCGAGGGAGCGGATGGCCCCGGTCGTCCGGAGCCCCGCCGCGGAATTCTGGGCCCCCGTCTCCCGCTACCGCTACCCTGGGCGACTTATCGGAAGAGATTCCAGCGCGATTCACCCGCTGAGAAGATGTTGACATAGCGCACAGCTGCGCGAGGGCGCAAAATCTACGCGGCGAAGATTTGCCCGTACCAAGTGCACGCCGGCAGCGGTGGAGATTCAGGTAATTGATCTCGGTGATTTAGTAGCGCGGCTGGCCGCGCGCACTCGGCATGATGCCTCGGTATCAGCCAGCAATTAGATGTTTCGCTTGATCTATCATTTCCTAGGCAATCCGCTCCAGACTCCCACTACCACTCTCCATGTTTACCTGGAGCGTGCGCTCTCGTTGAATTTCGAAGTTCGCCCGTGTCCCGATCGAGACTCAATTAAAGTCAGTCAGTCAAGCCTGTCGAGTAGATGTACCACGTCGATCGGCTAGTTGGGAACAAGAGGGCTGTAAGGAGGCTGAAGAACGGCGCCGCTTGCGCCGCGCGAGAAATACGGCGACAGGGAGTAACGGGCTCTCGAGCAATAAAGTTAAACGGTGCTGAAACGTTCTCCCCGCGCGGAGTAATTGAGTCGTGGACCGCTAGTCTAAGGGCAGGTTAACCGCGCTCTCGAGGGTCGCGTGATCTGGATTGAGGGGGAGAATAGGCACGCATCCCGGACACCTTTCATCATAGTGATCATCGCCGAGCGTATCTCTTCGGGTTATCATCGGGGCGAGCAACGATACCGCAACATCGAGCAACTACACCGGCATAGCTCGCGATAGATCGACCTATACGTGCCCCCTTCTGCCTCTCCCTAGCCCTCCCTCTCTCGCACACACCCTTCTCACACGTATATATGTGCAGCGATCGGCAAGCGGGTGTGATGACCGAGCCACGATCGGGCCATCACGTTCGTGGCGTGCTCTGGCCATCCGTCGACTCGCTCCATATAATTTGGAGCGCTCACGGGACCCTCGAACGAGCCGGGGTCAACGCCACATTTGTAATCATCGAGTCGCCGGCGCGACCTGTTCGCACGTTGTTCTCCCGCCGGTTAACCGTGCGGCCAGGTAAGACGACAATGGCCGGACGACAATGACGATGGCGAGAGAGCCTGGGGAGAGGCCGGCCAGTGTCCCGTGTTCGAGAAACGAGCGGAATGATCGATTGGATGTATCGCGGTACGATCGGGGCTCGCGCCGCGCTCGGGTGTACGTGCTTGTTACCGTTCATAAACCAAATTTTGGCCATATATAACGCGAGAGTGAGAGCAGGGTGGGGGCAGCCGTGGTGAATGTAATTTCACCTTTCAACAGATGAGCTTCGGCTAGAGGGCACAACTTGAAGAAGATGTTGACACGGGTAGACGGATCAGCGCGTTATCCACGAATGAAATTACAGTGTGAGTAGGGAATCAGAATGATGTATCGCTCGGAGTGTGCACTGAGCGCGCAGAGTGCACCCTTCCTGTTTAGCATACGCATAACGCTGCTCCCGGGTTATACTTTACGAGGGCGAATTCGTGGACGATGATTTACTCGGAGGCAACGAGTGAATTAGAACTCATCGAGCAGTGATAGGGAAGGTCTATGGCAGGCGATATCGATCTCACAAAATAACGTCATTGGGGAGATAGAATTTCCTGGTCCAGGCGGACACGCCGCACAATACGCGCCCGGCACGTAGCTATTAAACGTAAACATCTGGTGGCTCGAAATGTTCGGTCATTTGCGTAAATCACGATGATAAATAATAATCTACGCTCTTTAAGTAAGTTCTAGGCAATAATTTAGATCCGCGGGCGCGAGCCCGCCGCTCTTCGAAGAAAGAACCTGTACAATGGATGAACCGTTGTGAGGAAGATCAAAGGTTATATAATCCCTCTACGTGTCTTGTGGGAACACGATTCATCTCCGCGCTCACTCGCTCGCGCACGCTCTCCCTCTGCAATCGTAATGCGCGCTAGAGCTCTCGCGAGCTTTCTGCCGCCTCCCCCGTACCCGCCCCGCCCCTTCCTCTCCCTGAAAATTCGTAATAAACTGCACGCCCATCAGACATAAAATACTTTAAATTAATTGCACCTGACGCCGCTATTACCGGAGGCTGTGCGCCGCGAGACAGCGCCGAGATATCGTTGACATAGAAACTCTGGCGTCTGAGCATGAAGTCGGGCTATTCTACTGATACCACCGATCCGTCAGTCCCATGCACCACCCATTCAGCCAACTCATAAGCAAACCATGTGCTTCCAAGCTTTCCCTCCTACCAAAGAAGGCTGCTTTCCATTACGACAGAAACATGACTATTTTTTCCCATAAATGTTTGTAAAACAGCCTGATGGTTGAGGAGAAAGAGTTTGGAGAAAAGTGTATGGCGCAAAGAGGTGGTCGGCTTTTCCACGTCGTCACGTGCCCGCTCGCAGGACCTCGCGGTGTGTCGTAACTTACGTGGCAGATGGCAATCCGGCTAGCAGCGCGGGTTGAAGGCACCCAGCGGAGATTAGATCGATTTTTCATGCCCGCAAGAAAATCGCTCTCGCCGCCAGCTAACAAGCGCCAGATGCAAATCGCACTTGGGCACTCCGTGTTAACGGGTGGGCAGAGAGATAATAGCGCGCGGCGTCGGCGCAGCCCGACGCCGCCGAGAGGATGAAAGGTTGGGACCGTAGGCCTCAACTAGATCCGCGGAGACTATCTACGCGAGAAATAAAGCCAGGCTTAATCAGGCACCAGGTCGAGCAAGGGCTCCGCCGCTGGTGTGTGTCAGGTACACTTTACCCGTAGGGCTAACAGAGCGCGCTAATACGTTAACGCAATTAATTATCCGGAATTTATGAGTGCGCTTACGAGGCGACTAGCTAGCACGCGGCTTAGATAACCGGCAACTAACACAGACACGCGCGCACAACCGCGCAATACTTCATGATGTGCATAAGTACGCCCGAGAGAGCTTTGCCCCGGTTGTGTTCTTGGCTACGCTCTGAGGCGTTGCGCTCAGGTTGAAAGCTCTCGGTAACTCGTTAAGTTCTATTTGGTTGGGTGCGCGAAGGAAAAGATGATGGGGAAAGGTTCGTGCGGGTAAAAAACTGCGTATTTGGAAAAAAGTGACTGTTGTAATGAGTTGGCGCGCTCTCGTCGAAAGTAAGGTAAGCGAACCCTTCCAAGGATCGATAAATCAATAGAGGAGAGACCCTGGCAAATGTTGCCGTTGGTGAGGGCGTACATACGATGCCCATACAGAGTATCCCGCGGCTTGTAGGCTACTTTATATGAATCGGTTCGGATCGTCGGTCGAAAGAGAGCTCGTAAGTCATGGCTCATGGCCAACGATACGAATCTGCCGCGATGTAATATTTAGCCGATCGACGCTTCCCCATATGCCGCGCCGCGGCCACCGCCGTCGCCGCTGCCGCCAGGAGAGAAATGTATCGAGCGGGCGCGCGCGCGCGGCCAACTGTAAGGAAAGAGCGTGGCATAATGCTCGAGAAATCCGCTGTCAGACTAATCGTAAATTCAGTACCGACACCCGACTATAAAGGAGGCACGTAAGATTGATTACAAGCCGCCGCGTATGCCGAGCCTCTTTAAAAGAGTTGTCGACTCTACCATCGTCGTTATAGCATGGCAGAAATTGGCCGGCTGTTTTATTTATGAACTCACGCTTCACCAGCTATTCGATTATTCTTTCCATAGTACACTCTCACGTCCGGGATTCCCTTCGAACTCAATCCCCACCGAGGGTCTAACTAGTATCGAGTAGCTGTAGTCGAAGAAGAATCGTGTCTGGAGTTTTACCATTTCTCCAAGAAGACCCCTTGCAATTCCTGTGGTTGCGATGCCCGTGCACGCACCCACAGCGCAGGGAGTATCATCGGTCTAAACAATGCGCGCGTGGTATCAGAGCTTAGCGCGCAGGATGGATCACACGCTCCCCCGACACCTGACTCGGTACAGGGCGTAAGGATCAAGCGCACGTGCGCCGGCACGGCGCGGCAGACTGCGCAATTTATTATGCGATAAACAAGCCCGTGGTCAGTGCGCGCGCGGCAGGTATGCGTAAGGTAAAGGATCCAGGCGAGGTGGACGGAAGAGGCGGCTAGCCTCTCTCGGGAAGTCGCCGACTTCAACACGACCCGCCGCGCCGGCACTCTCCGAGGACCGGAAAGCCTCCGCAAGCAGCGGCAAGAGATCGCGTCAGATCGGGACCGCCGGATCGAGAAAAACTAGTAGCGGTCCCATAGATCTGTCGATCGGTGCCGGCAGCTTCTCTTACCTTTGCCACGTACTGGCCTCGCTTTTTTATCCGAGCGCAGCCCTTGCACGCCAAGTGTTGCTCTTGCGTCTGTCTACACACCGGCTCCGTCCTTTCGTGTCGCCTTCTTCGCCCGGCGCAAACAGAACTCCACCAACCTCCCCGCGTCTCAACCTCCCTCTCACTCTCTCACTCATTCTTTCTCTCTCACTCGCTCTTTCCTCCCTCGCTTCTTTACTTGGACACACTGTGTACCTGTCTCTTTCGGCCGGCGATTCCCGCGGCTAATAAGCCGCTGCCTCCGGACATTAAAGCTCGTATTACACGCAGGTCCGTCGGTAATTGGACGCGCGTTCACCCTGCCGGGCCTCTCTGCGATCGCAGAACGACGACGGCGACTCTTCTTCCCCAACGGATATCACTACCGAGGCTACGATTCCCTGAAAGAGAGAAAGAGCAAGGATTAACTGGTGGATCTTCACGTGGGAGTGCACCGATGCGCGCGCGATCAATGGGTGCTTTCGCGTTTGGATTACTGTACAATATTTTACTAGTACGCGACAGCAGGATTAGACGAGAGCTTCCCTTAGTGCGTACCACCGATACACGCACCAAAACGCAATTTCCACGTGGTCGGTTTATCGAGAGAATTAATATCCACTATTTCAGGGCTTATGCTAATAGTTAGAGCTGCCTGCTTCCAAGGAATTGGCGAATGTTACCTTGACGATAAGGTCCACTAATCGAAGAATTTTAACTAGAATCCGTGCTGGTAACCGATGAATTGAATTGTTCCACTTTCGCGAATCGACTAGATTCAGCAATAGTCGAGTCCTTTTTCCCGATGGGTTCGCTCAGCCGTTGCGCCACGTTCGAAAAGAAGCCGAAGGACCGAGATTCTTTAGGAACGGGACGTAAATCGGCCGATAATCCGTCCGGATAGATTCCCACGTGGCATGCAAATGAGCGGGTGGGTTTTTATTCCGGCGAATACATATAAAATCCTGCTTAATGGTATAATTTCGCTATTAATCTCTACTATGCGAGGCAGCGGCGGCGGCAGCGGCAGCGATTGGCCCTGGTCGGGGACACTGGGCCAGTTTGTGGGCAAATAGGTGTGCCCACCAGGGAAACGACACGAATGCGTGCGTATGTATGCGTGTTTGCCGATTATATGGGACGTACACATGGCGCAGCCTAATTATACGCGATTCGGTCGCGATTTAGCGCCGTTATTCCGCCATCAATTTCGGCCTTATCCGAAGCAGACCGCGCGCGCTCTCGAGGCCCGGGGACTTTAAGATCCATCAGCCGGTCCTCCAAGTTTTACGATCGTTTGTCCCAATATCGCACCACCAAGGCAATAAATAACTCGATTTCGAAAGAACCTCGGGCGACGTTTCCCCATCGCATGTCCTCGCTCCCTCCAAACTAACTAACAAGTTGTTTTGAGTCCTCGAGCTTCGTACTTCTCAAACGCGTCATCGCTAAATGTAATGAGATTGTATGTGACAGAGTGTGAGAGAGAAGACGATTAAGGTTTTATTACCGTGTCGTAAGGATACCTGATTAATTTAGAAAGGTGAATCGTGACTGTTCGAGACGTTCATATATATAGATACAAGTTTGATGCTTTCGGAAGCATTACGAGAAAGGTGTCTGTCAGGACAAAGGCAGAAATGACATGATTGCCACGTACCTCCTGAGCACCGTCGTTTTTTTTTAACGATCTCGCCTTAATCTCGACCATTTAGGGCGAGCAGCCGAGTAATCAAGCGTAACAAAAACACTTTCTGCAAGAGAGCCGGCTTCTTCTGCGTGCAAGGGGAGGTCGGTGAACCGAGTGGCAACCGAGAGCTAACTGCACAGTCAAAATAAGTCGAGCAACGCTCGAAGCGTGCGTGGGATTGCGCGCCTTTACCGTAATGATATCTCTCAGCGTTCAGCAAGGACTCATCAAGAATGGATCCTAGATTTCTTTTCATCTTAAGAAAGATTGGTGGGCCTACGCGATGATCGCTGCTCAACTGCCGAAACAATCCTGAACCCCGAAATCACCGGGGATTGCAGGCAGTTACCGATATGCGTGACCGTTAACAGGAACGTGGATCGTCCATTCTGCGCGTTTACTGTAATTACCGTCCCGCGAAACTCGCTCGCGATTTCGCGCCGTTATTTCGCCATCAATTTCGCCTGTTATCCGACGGAGGCCGTGCGAGCTTTTAGAGGCCGTTCAGGGAATCGCTCGCGTTTTACGATCGCGCGTCTCGAGCGGAGCGAGTTACAGGGAACTGGAAATAAAACCTCGATCTCGTAAGCACGAATTCGGAGGAAGCGTTAAATTCGAATGACAAGCGCTGCGCCACGCTCCGCTCCGTGTTCGTGTTCTGCCCGATTGGATTCCTCGTTTGAGACTGGCAGATCCTTATCTATATCGATATCATCGTGCGTCGGAATTCCTTACGTCTGACTACATCAGGATGACTCTCCAATTTAAGAATTGATCCATTTTGGTGGCAGCCTTCGAGCATGGCTACCCGATGAGACTTGAGAGCCACTGACGGTCGTTGCAATCGTGGCCGAGTTACAAAATTATTCAAATAGGGAGAGGCCGATTTCGGAAACATCATTAGTTATCTGGCCGTTCGGGAGTCCAGACCGGTCATTTACAACTCTGTTAATTTCGGGGGAAACGGGGAAGAGAGGCGACATGGTACGCGAGCGGCGTCGCTCGTCATTCAGAAAACGATAATCACCTTGCGCAAGGTCCTCGGTTAACTAGGTGAAAGAGAGGAAGCACTAAATTGAGGAAACTTTCTACAGGGGACTTTTCTTTATGGATCGCGCGACTGGCGGGAGACGTGCTCGATCAGCCCGTGCATTCTGTTATGATAACGAGTCTGGAATTCGAGAAGTTGAATGGGAGTTATGCCGGTTCTCGCTGGAGCCATAAGTGTTGGATAAGGGGGCCGAAATTAAGGAACTCTACTTTCAAATGGCAGTTCTGCCCGTCCCCGGGCAGGCAGAAAGGTGGCTCGAACGACTCCAATCGAATCGGTAACGAACGATTCGAGATACGGTCGAGGGCGTTATGTAGGACCACACACGAGGCGTTCGCGCTATCCTCGACCCGGTCCCACCAGGTAATGTTTCTTTTAAGTGCGAACACAAATTGTAACTGAGACGATGGGCTTTTGCCCTTTCTCCTTCTCTGACCATCGCCCGGGTCCCAGGACGAGAAATATCTGGCGGATCCGATTTCAAAAGCCGTACGTTTGGATCCACGATTATACAAGGCCTGCACTGCCAGAGCACATCGCAATTCCGAGCAGCAACCCCGGCCGAATCCTTCTCTCAACCCCTGTTATGATAGTCCCGCGTCGATTTCATTAAAACCGATTGCTCAGTCCGGAGCCAGCACATTTCTTACCCACAGTAAATTTCATTACCACCAAGACAGACGATGAACTTTGCCAGGTTTTCATTTCGATACATTAAGACACACATATTTATGAAGTATAATTTTACGATCGATTCACTAAATTATAGCTTTGACCCACCTTCTTCCTCCGAGGCCTCGCGTTTACTTTATGTCTCGTCGAACATAAGCTGTCGAGCATTTAGCAAAGGTTCTTTGACAGAACTGCGACGATTAGCGGGAATTCTAAAATGAGGGGAGGGGGAGTGGTCTATCCATAGGGAGCATGTGTGCGCTTGCTGCTCCTACTCGTAAGCACATTTCGTGCTCGAAGGTGTGGCAAGTGAGTGTACAAGAACATGATGTAACAACGAGCTGCAATGATAACCAGCAGCGATCGGTGTGCTACTTGGAAATGGAACTGCACTGCCGACACGTGGGATCTTCCTCGCTGAAGACGAAGAGTACGAGGCCGCATAGGATGAGAACCAGCGTCCTATACTCGTTTTTCGAGCTGCTCTCTCGTCGGCAGTGAAAGCGTGAGTGTTTCTACCCAGGGCCTAATTATTTATCGATTCCCGAAAGATGGCGCGACCCAGCCACGAATAATCGGGTGGATTAAACCAAATTCTTACGAGGACGCTCGCTGCTTCTTCATCTGGAGCGGGGAGGAGGACGCCGCGCGGTGGAGAAGCAAAGATTACATCTCGATTACGGGAAGCAACGGCGATTTCGCGCGACATTTAAAGCCCTCGTGGCGCGCTGTCGTCGGCCGGCTGTCGACGTACTTACAGTGTGTCCTCGATACGATTCCAAATAATCTCGCCAATTGATCGCCGCGCTCTGACTCGACTCGACTCGCGAGCGAGTTCGAGGAGCTCGCGCGCCTCTCGACGATTAAACCGCGCGTTTTAATGCCACCGGACGAGTCAGCGCGCATTTGTAACTCGCACGCGGCTTCCTCCTTCTCGTCGTTCTCCTCGTATCCGAGGACCTTCCACATTTTACGATAATTGCCGACCACCTCGAAATTATCGCCGCGCGAGAAATTTCAGAAGCGATCGCCAACTACGAGTCTGTGCTCTTTCGACCTATAACTCACCGAGCACTCCGCATCGCGGTAGCAATCGTTAACAGAGATCTACACCCTACGATCGACTTGTTCACGGAGACTATTATATTCATGTACATACGTGCCAATCTTTGCTCGGGAAAGAAACATCGCTGCTCGTATTGCTCTTACTGCACAACTTCATGCTACTTAAAATCGAGTTTAAGTCAGCGTATGCACCTCGCTACTTTCCCCCAAATTCCCGAGCGAGTCATCTCCTTTTTCGATTACCGGGAATTTGGGTTAATCCGAGCTCTGCATCTTTAAGCCATCCCAATATTAACTACCAAAATTACAGACCACGATCTTTGCAGGAGTTATATCTTACATGGCGTTGGAATGAAGGATGAATTCAGGACGCAATAGATTGTGGAACATTCGAACGAAATGCAAGAGGTGGTGCAAAGTGTTGTGCTCAACAACGATTTGGTCAAATCCATTTGATGCAGTACGTAAATATCCACCGCCTGGTGCGAAATGGGAATCCGCTGATCTGGTTTTATGCGGTTTCTATTACTCCACTGATATTCTGGTTAAGTAAAGTGGGTGCTTGCCGATTAATTTACGACACGGTGAGCGTTAATCCGGCCTGTTTGCACGGAGGATCGCAGGTCGAAGAAGTCCAGTGTATCTCTGACATGGAGGACGAAGGAATAGGCAGTGGGGTATAGGTGGGCATTTAATCGCGCGTCTTACGCGGACCACACTGAAGGCGATACGCCTTGGAGGATATCATCGGGTCGCGTTATCGCGACCTATTAGACACGCTTGTCGTCTTACGACCTGTCGTAACCAAGCCCACTACGCCGCTTTACCAGTTCTCAGCTTGCAGCGAAGTGAACCAAGGAGTGAGAAAGATGCAGGGAGGCAGAGACGGTGGAAAGGAGATGGAGAAATTGCAGGTCGAGGGTCAGTACCACGTAGCATGAACTACCGGGCGACGAGTCAGGTGTCCTTGACCACTGACGATCGGAAGATCGACGTCGCAACAACATCAGCGCGAGAAAAAGATCGGGATAATTAATCGACGATAAAGACAGCTGCGCCAGCCTCAAGTTGTAAAATCTCATGATCTACGGCCGGGAAGGGTTTCCACTTTGAGGTGCACACGCACTTCTGCCGATGGGAATTCTTATGCTTGTCTAAATAAGGCCTGGTGGAATCCCATGTCGTGTTGGAAAAATTATGTATTGAATTAAGAACAGTTTATTCGCGAGTGGATTTCTCTCGCGAATTTATTTAACTGCCATTGGTAGCGAATGCTGCTACCGGCTGCTACTTTGGGGAAATTCCTTGGGAACCCTCTTCGATGTAGATCCGAATCTCTTGACTCATGGATATTACGAACAATTACTGAGTTCGGCAGCGATGGGACTTGCCGAGGTAAATAAGTCCAAGTGAATCGAGGAGAAGAGCGCGCTTCGGGGTGAGAGTGTATACGCATATCGAGAAGAGAAAAGAAGATGGGACAACCGGTTGTGCTACGGGAGCGCGGGAGATCATAGAGCTCTCGAGAGTGACCTCTCGGTGGCCAAGATGACATCGCGGTTCTCAACCCGCCTCATAAAATCCTCCTTCTAATTGCTAATGATATAGTTTTTGGAAGCATCCAAGAAATAGCCCCCGATTAAGAGGGTCCGGCGCATACACAAAAAAGGCAGACTTTCACCGTTCGCCCCGAAGACCCAGATGCGTGCGTTAATTCGTCACTCGGAAAGTAATTACTCGGAGCTCGAGTTCACGCAAGATCTACGATGGTATCAAGAATCGAGCGCAAATGATACCAGGACTTTTTTGTGCCTCCGGCATCCTCACTCCGGATTGATGCTCCGTGTCCGAGCCGTCAGTCATTTTCAACTGACGAGGTGGACGTGGGCTTCCGCGTGGTAGGACGTCTTTAGAGCGCGGCCACCCGAGGAAAAAGTGTTTCGCTTCCAGCGTGGTATGAAAGGGTTCGGTCCAGTCGGGGAGCAGAGGAGCGAAGAGAAGGCCGTACTGAATCGTCGTCGACAAGGTTCCCTCTGACCCGACGGCGATGGCAAACGATTGGCGCGCAAGAAGCGCAGCCTGATTTATGGCACGGTCCACCAGGGCTGCGTCGCGTCTTCTGTAGCTCTGCTCTCTGCCTCTACTTACCACATGCATACGCGGAGAGACATGCGTATACAGCCGTGAATCCGCGTTCGTAGAGAGCACGCATACCGCGCCGATATCTGGCCAAGCGCATAAGGAGAGATCTCCTTCCGGCCGGTTGCAGCTATCTCGAATCCCGGGGAAAGCTCGTTGCAAAACATTCGCCGTTACCGCTTACCTGCTTCCGAGAGAACCGTACCTCCGATCGATTCATATAGAAGAGTGGAAGATCGATTGATCGGAAGCGCGCGATACGTCCGATCGGTTTTACCAATGTACCGTGACGGGCATCACCGTCGCGCCACGCTACGTCTTCCATCATTTCTTGCTATTCTTCCTTTTTCTCCCTTTTTTCACGAGCGATGTATATCGCAATACATACTACTGTCTAGTTGGCTAGTATACATAGACACGTAGGTGCTCTCTGTTCCCGGTGGCTGGCGTCTTCAAGGGTAGAATCGACAGGCCGTCTCCGCGAGTCCCGCTGCTGCTCGGCGACCAGCCGAGTCCGGCGGAACGCTTACATTAATGTATGAGGGCAATCGTAAAGCCCGATGTGTACATACGTCTCGATCCGGGGCTCCCTCGTGGTGCAGGGATTTTCTCGTAGGCCGGCTCGAGAAAAAAAAACGCACCGAAGAAACATGCCGCAACGACGTGTATCCGATCTAATGCACTCTCGACTATCCGTCCGCGCGAGCGCGGGGTTGTAGCGGAGGGCCACCGATGCGCCGGTCGTAACTCCCGGCCGAGGCATTATAATGTGAAGTCGTGACGCCGCTCCGGCATCCCAGCATCCGCTGATTGTCCGTTTCATTATGCTGATCGCGGTTTCGTTGGTCCGGTGCAATTAACATATGGCTACGTCCAAGCTATGAGCTGCACGTTTCTACGTGCGGCCACGCGTTCCACTCTCTCAATGGCGCGGTACTATGCACTCTACAGAGGCCGTTCTCAGAAATAAGACCAAACGCCTAGACACGGAATCATAGAAGCAGCATATCCCCAATCTACATGTTATCCCAGCGGCAAAGGGAAACTAAAGAGTATAATGACCAATAACAGTATGAAGTATTCGAGCGCTCGAGGAAGAGAGATCTCTCGAGTCACTTAGGCCGCACTTATGTGCCGATAGCGGTCGAGCAGAGTGTATGTTAAACGAAATCGACTCGTGATTTTCGTGCGGACGATTACACCCGGGGCCCCGTCTCGGCGGGCTTGCGTCATCGGGACGTTTTCCTCGTGACCGCATGAGCTAGGATGTAAGGCAAGGCGATGTACACGCGTGCACGGATTACACATTGCGCTGGATGTATGTATATTTGCCGGCCGGGTGTATTAACCACGAAGAGGAGGCCTGGTGGAAGAGGTCGGCCGAGAGGTCGCTCGGTAAATTGGTCGCCGCGCGGCGTTACCGTTGATCTACGGCAACAGACGCGATAGTTATGGAAAGGTTACGCCGCAACGTTCGATAAAGCGTCGCGATGCCTGTCCTCAGGAATCCGCGACGGCGGCGAGCCAATCGTAAATCCCGGAATTGCAACCGCCTCGAGAGCGACCCGAGAAAAAAAGGAAGCGCGTCAATCGAACAGAGAACATCTTTCGCCTATACTTTTTCCTTCGCTTCTAATTTCATCTTAATCGCACCAACAATTAAAGTTAATCCTAAATCTACAAAATATTTCGCCATATTCTCTCGTCGGGTCGATCCCCAAAGGGATCTTTCGTTGGGACGAAAATACGCGAACAGTTTCCTGGTACCGATCAATAAGAAATCGGATTACCGAAAGCCGATCGGGCCTGTCGCGCGCGTCGGAAGCAATGCGGTCAGGGGAGCGCGCTTTAAGATTGCTGGCAGATCGGTACTCAGTCTGGACGTTTTTGCGAGGTAACCGATCTTGGAGAGCGAGGCCGTTTTAATCTCCGCTGAGGTCGACTTTCCGGTACACCCACGCCCCCGTCATCGATATATCACACTCGGGAGTACAATCCGGGTGTCCGGGTGTCCGGGTGTCCGGTTGTATAGTGTACGTGCGTGCGCGTATGTATACGGCACACTTGCAACACGACGGATTTGGCCCGAGGCCCGAAGATTCCTCGCGATGTTCTCGATTCAAGAGAAAACGGACTGCCCTTTTTTGGACAGTTACGCGCCGCGCCGTAAACTGATGCAATAAAGCCGGGAGACAAACGCCTGGAAAATATCCCGGTCCTACGACGTATCCGCGAACGAAAGCTGGTCAACATGAGCACTCTCTCTCTCTCTCTCCCTCATTCTCTCTTTTGAGAGTTCCTCTCCAAAGAAGCGAGCGCGCGCTTGACTATCACAAAAATAGCGTTCACGGTATACCTTATTATCGCGAGTGTATTTATGGGGCTAAATGCTCAGCGGCGAACGATCAAGCGGCCACGGTAATCTTAGCTTCGTACGACAGGTCATAGCCCGCGTAGGTGGAGACAGTGAATTACTCGGCGTAAACAGTACAATCGTACGTTCACGCTAAGTGCTGTCACTGGTGCGCGCGGTGCACGTACACGTGTACACCTCATTTCGAAATCCCATTGAAAGCGCGCTGCCCTCGGAAGTGTACGGCGCACACCACATACATCACAAATTTCAATCTGGAGCAGAAGGAGAGCAGGCGTGCGCCGCTGTCTCGGGAATTTTGCAAGCCCGATAAGTCCCTAGATCGTACTTTCTCCGCAAGGCTGACTCTCGAGGTGCTCGGTCGTCGAAAGGATGTCTCTATAAATAAAGTATTGAGAGATTCACCGATCCGAGCAGCGCGTGATTTCTTTCGCCGCGCACCTACATGGTAATAATAAAGCGCGTGCATGCCTGGAGTCGCATCCTCGGGGAAAGTGGTTTCTCAAAAAACGAGCGAGCACGCGCGCGCGCGCGCGCTCTTCATAGAAAGTGGAAAAGCGCCGAGGGAGCATCGCGAGCGGGCATCACGCCGAGGAGGTGAACAGGCAGACCTACGCCTATTCCGGATGCGATCGGATCGGGACGCCATTAATAACGACGCACTTACCGATCCCATGGCAGGTGGTAGGCCGCATGAAAGTCACGACCTGACATTTGCCTGGGTTGCCCGCGCCCGATCGCGTCCCGAGAGCTGATCGCGAATGCGATTTTTCCCTCTTAACGTAGCACGCGCGCGCGCGCGCGCGCGAGCGAGAGAGCGAGGAAGAAGGAGAGTGAGTGTGTGTGTACGAGTCAGAGAGAGGGAGAGAGACAGGGAGAGAGAAAGAGGCGGACACGGTCGGCGAGAGCGAGTGAGCAATTTCAAGTGTAACGCCGATCGCCAAGGCACCGATGAATCGGGCATGCGGCACTTACACCGCAGCTTTCTCCTTCTATTCCCGATAGCCGCCCGCCGCGCCGCTTTTCACTTTCGACCGACGCGAGGATCGCCCGCTATTTCCCGAGACAACTGCTCGGGTCTTTGGAATCCTACTAAGTGGTGGAAAAAAACCACTGCTTCTCTCACGAGTGGCAATAAATAGTGAATATCAGAGCAGGTAGAGAGCAAACGAGAATCGCTCGCCCCTTCCTCCACCCCCCGATCGAACTGGTATTTCACTACTCCTCCTTTCTCAAATGCCACGGTGGCATAAAAGATGCTGCACTATATCTATAGTCTTGGAGCTCCGCAAACCTACATAACACTCGGAGAAAGAGAAAGAATGCTCGGAGTCATTCATTTCTGACCGCGGCATGCTATCTCCAAGAACAATTGCGTTTGGTTTCGCCGATCGTAAGAGGGCGTGCACGCAAACGAACGAGCGGCGCGCGATGACTCGCGTTCCCGCGTGAGTAGCTATCCGTAACGGTGTATACGTAAGTACGAGCTGCTCGTCCGAAGCCGAAGGGGTGGAGCAGGGCTTTGGTAATAATGCACATTGCCGTCGAGAGCGAGCGCATTACGCAACATCCACCCACTGTGTTACCTCTCCCTTGGCTCCCCTCACGGGAGAACCTATCCGTCGATCTTGTTCTTTTTCTCTCGATCGTTCTACGGGCGAGCAGAATTTCGTTGCACGCGCTATTGTCTATCACGTTTATCGGCACTTTCTCACCGTGGCTGACCTGCTCTCCCCCACCGAAAGGATCATAGACGCTCCGCTTTCAATTCCTTTTTTCGAGCGGCAATCAGGAGCATATCTCACGCGTACGAGAGCTCGAACGAACGTGGGATCACTTCCTTGTGAACCAAGCGCGGAGTAGCCGCCTTCGAAGCGGCCTGCGCGCTCCGGATGATATTTTAATAACGGTGATAGGAATCGATGAACCCTGTCGATGTAATTACCACGTGTCCACCTAAGGAATTTTTCGTTGCATGCCTCTCTCTTTGAGTAGGGGGATATTGCCGAGGCCGGCATTATGCTCAGGGCGTGTAAGCGTTACAGTTAATTAACATACGGGGCAACGCGGGGCGAAATAATTAATGCCACAGCGTGATCGCGCTTAACGATACACCTAAGGGGACTCTCTCTCTCCCTCTCTCTCTCTCTCTCTCTTTCTCTCATGTATGTGCAGGGAAGATCGAGGAGTAAAGCTCGGCGCACTCTCGGTACTACATTAATAACGCGGCATCAAATGTCATTTGCCGAGATCATAACTCTCAGCAGCGAGCAAGCGAGCGAGCGCTCGTCCAGGCAGAGCGATAGCCCGACTTTCCGTCGGAGTCATGCATCTTTATTATGGCCGTAACGGGGCTAGGCTTGCTAACGGGTAAAAACGGTTCTTTATGGCGTATAAAACGCGAAAAGCACCCCGCATTATATAAGCGTGAGCAGCGGTATCGGCGAAGATCGGCAAATAAGTCCATTAGTTATTAAGCGTTTACGGGCATCGAGCATCGAGCAAATCAAGGTAAAAGAACAGACGCGGCTATCAAGGCGCGCGGGCACGCTTACTTGCCAAGCGAGGAAAGATACACCACTAGTACGTGGAGGATTGCGTAAGAATGGGAGATCGCGAGAAAGGATCGGGAGATAAGCGGCGAAGAAGACGCGATCCAGTATGCCGGGGGTATATCGACATTTGCGAGCGGAAGGAGGTCGAAAGATCTATCGACACAGAGGCTCCCCGAGTCTGTCTTGGGCGCACTCTTTCCGTCGACTCCACTCCCGCCGCTCTGCTCCCATTGCACTGCACTGTGGATAGGAGAGCAAGCGGTGCTAAGAAGAGAGGTCTATTTGCCAGAAATGGCAACGACTCCAGCAGCTAATGTGGAACGTCTGCGAAGAAGGCCTTTACGCCAAGGATGACCTTTACGCGTCGCCGTTGCTCCAGAGAGAGAGAGGGATGGAGCCCGCGTGTCGATGTTGCTCGTCGGATTAGCACAGTGATCCCGATGTACCTGTGCTTGTATTAAATGCGTGAGAATTGTTGAACTAAATGTCTGCGCTTGGAATGAACGCGCTGTTGTTGAACTCTCGGTGCACGATGAGCGGGATTGGCGGTGACTTTGCCAGGCTCTCTTATCGACTCCTTCATAAATCGTCGGCCGTCGACGCTCTTCACACATGGCACCGATGTCGCCGCGGATTCCGAGAGCAGCTTGACACTCGTCACCGGATCTCTCCGGATCTTTCCCCCCTGTCTTTCTCTTGGTGGCGGCCTCCCGAGCGGCGGGTATAAATCGCAGATATCGCATTAGTCCCGCTGACGGACGCTCCTGGGAGTACAAGCTGGACCGATTGTATCGCGCCCACGATTTCACGGAGTGCACGGCCCATTAAGGAGGATCGCCGCGCCGCGTCTAACGGAAGCACGTCAATCAGAGTGACGAGCCTGCTGGGGGACAAGTATATGCGCGCGCGATCACTTGGTCCAGACACATTTCGCGATCGTGCGAACCACCGGCCGATAGTATATTCACGCTTGCATCCAATCCACGGGATATTTCTTGGAGGTCTCAGCCTCCGCTACGACGAGATGCCGGTTGCCGGAAGGCCGCCCAGCAATCTCATCATCGAGACTTGAGAAATAGACACATTACTGAACGCAACATAGATGCACGCACATTGAGCACTCAGCCAACGAGCCTCCGACCATCATCAGCCGCGTCGAATCGCTAGCAAGGGCGAGATCACCGAGATCGAGCTAGATATACAAAATGCGACGTCTCTCTGTAGAAGTTTATCTTTCAATTCGCACGCATTATCTCCTACAGCAGCGACGAGAGGGAGCTCTTGTTGTTAGTACAGCGAGCATCGAGTGCCGCCTAACAAGCCTTGTACACCCAACCGTTCTCAGCATGTTGATTGACCCGCATATTAAATCAGAAGACAAGCTTGGTTTTGTACTTTTCTTGTAAACGCATTGAACACGCACCGGACCAATTTGTCGATCGTGTTTCTCTGGCAACGGGTCGCTCGAATCAATTATGCAGCAGTTGCGTTAATGTACCGTGACTCTGTCAACGATAGCGCATGATGCACAGCCATTACGCATTCCACCTTCTATTGTCGATTAATAACGTCCGAGGCTGGCGCAATGGCCATTATACGGTACACCGAAGCATCTTCCTACACCCTGACCTCCCCGATGCACCTGAATGCAGGTGCATCGGAGATCCTCGGTGAAAGGCCGCGGATGGCATTGCTCCTCGACCGTGTCCACTGTACTTATTCGCCACTGAGCAAGCAACTCGAGACCCTCCTCTCTCCTTCTCTCTCCCTCAATCACCGTCTCTTTCTTTCCGCGCAGACGCCTATTAGAAATCCTCTCCTAAGCAATTATATATCCACTGGCAGTTTTTACCAAGCGGCAACGCGCCAGCGAGCTCCAGCCGACTTTTTCTGCGTATTGGAAGTACACCTCGGGCGGCCGACGTTCTTAATAGAGTCATAGCGTTGTCAGCGTGAAGGCTCGCGCTTAAAAATGCTTCATAAATCGCCGTGCCGCAAAGCCGCGGCCGCTTTAACATGCGCGCGACATTCCACTCGCTTATACTCTTTTCATCAATAGTCGATTGCGTTCGGACAGCCTCGCGATTCTACTAATGGAGATGTACGAGGCGTTATTGGCGTTATTTTCCGAGGCGTCCCTTTGAGTATCTCTCGCTAGTGTGCGCTCGCGTACGCGCGCGCTCTCTGTCGCGACGAAAGGAGCGGTACAGCCTCTCCGGGACGGCGACGCGTCTAGATGGATACAATGCTCGCTTCTCGCGCAATTGCGCAAAGTGCAGTACCGCGTCCTCGTCTTCTTGGGTCCGCCAAGAGATCGTAAGATATACCTACCGGAGACACGTCGAAATTTATCATCCACTCTTCTACTTTATCGATCGCGCGGAGATCCTTCGAAAGGACAAACGATCCTCCCGCACTATCCTTGTCATAGGCAGTCATTTATCGCTACGGGGAAAAGTGCATCTTCCCCGATGGAAACTCAGTCGTAGTCATACGTAGACTTGCTGACTTACGAATTCGATATTACGAGAATGTTGCAATCGCAAACGATATGGCTTTCGTGTATAGTACATATCTGGTAGACGAAGACATGAATGTATTTTATATCCGAGTTCTCTTCCCGTTAAAGGTGATGTATCAGTCTATTAAATTGGTAGTTAGCCCCGCTGACTTCGCGAAATCGATGTAACCTCAACGAAATGGTAACCCAGCAAGCAGTGCGTGTCGCGCCAGATATAGCCACGTGCTCTCCCATTATTTCTCACGAGCGAGACCTTCCGCGCGGGGTACATACTTACGCGCGAGACACTTGAACGTCGCACGCCGGCAACTCCCACGCGTGCACGTGCTCACGCGGGTTATCTGCCGGTGCGTGCAACGGATGAGTGCGTATGGTAATGATAGGCCGGGGAAATGCCGAGCAGGCGCCAGCGGGAGGCCTCGGGCGAGTGGTAGCTACTAGCACCTGCAATCGCCTCGAAATATCCAAGCAAGGCGTCCCCTTGAAAAAGTGGCAAGTCTTTTACGGAAAGACAGGCGAGCACGCGCCACCCAGTTCGATTACCATTTCACCTGCACATCGCTTGGAATCTCGGCCGCATCCCAAATGACTAGACTGTCTTACAACCGGAATAACTAATTAACGCTCGATTAAAAGTATCGCACTGCCTTGGAGAGAAAATCGATTTCCAAAGACAGGCAAAACACAGACAGCCAGTAGAAAGTTTGGACGACCACAACACGTACGGTTTTACAGTACTGTCTGTGTTATATTCATGCGCAATGTCAACTATCATAGAGATCGATTACCGCAATGTGAAGGTTTTCACAGACTGGTAAAGTTCCAACTACAGCAAGTCAAACATACCGTTACTTTTGCCGCGACTTTTAATCGCTCTTCGCCAAAAGTAGTAACTTGCTACTCTTGGCGCTTGGAACTGCAACAGATCTGCTTTCAATCGAGTAACGATGTTGCAAGCACGGTGAGTGCGCCGCCGTGTGATTTGTCCCGATGTAATCTTGGGGCCGGTTCAGTCTCACTCATGGACTACGCGCTTTGTCGTAACCACAGGCGATCGATACCACTTGGGGGTATTTGCAAATCAAATCAAATCAATCGGATGAATGAACCAGCGGTTACAATCAGCCACTCTCGATTCGACCGACAAATTATCCAGCTGGTAGTGTGATTCCAAATGAAGTTTTTCCCTATACTGACCCTTCGGCAAAGTCCTGCACCTCTGATTGTACGTAGTGGAGTGGTGGTCGGTGTTCTCGCTAAATTGACAGCGAGGAAGTGAACGCCTACGCACCGCTCGAGCATGCACTCGGTCTATTTCTCGCTCTCGCGGCCTCTCTGGGATAGTTCTTTCACCGGACAATGTAGGAGATCGATATCGATCGGTGTGTATCGACGGTGTATCGAGTTTCACGGTTGCACGAGCTCGATCGGGCTGCTTTTCTCGTAGCTGCCGCTCTCGCCGGTACCCTGTTGAGGCTGCCAGCACTTGCTTCACGCCGCGCAAATATTCAATTTACACCTACGGGATAAATGGGAATTAGCCGCGCTCCCAGTCACCCGGCGCGCTTGCACCTTCGCTGCTTTATCAGTGACCGCTATAAATAACCGGGCCCATGAAAGTCCTCGAAGGATTCGCGGATGCAAGGCTCGAACATGATTTACGGAGCTTTCGAAGGCACGGAAGGTGCGAGAATGCCCCGGGCCGAGTGCAAGTCGGAACAAACCATACAGACTCATATGTATCCGCATCACTCTGTAAACCGAGCCAGGTCAAGCCAAAGCACTCAGGATAATGTCAGCTTCACGAGTTGCCGCCGTAAAATCGTGAATTATTAACGCTTATGTGTACCGCAGCTAGGTTGCACGACACGTACAATCGCGACGCGAAATCGGATCAAACAGGTTTCAAGCGCGGGCGGAAACCTATTGCCGCTCGTGTCACATGACATTTGATTAGGCGAGGCGGAAAAATGTTCACCCGTGACGGACTTGAACTGTGCCACGCTTGTTCCGGCGAGTTGAACGGAAAATGACAAGTCTATTAATATCGCGTGTTTCCTCGCCAGCATATGTATACCAAGTGGACACTGCTTGGTATCCTGTGCACTCTATGGTCCACGACCTACTCGCTGTACCCAAGCACGCTCGACTGTCCAGAGACAATGGGACATAATCAGAGTAAAGTCACTGGCGCACGATCGGAATGAATATCGATCGAAGTGTAATTGAGACCGGGGTAGAACAATCTCCCGGGGCGAATGGGATTTCGTTACTCCACTCTAATTTCACGGTTCCCTTTCGCTGGGTCAGGAGTGCGAGGTATGCATTTAGCGATGCCACGGGGCATTATGTGGAAAGGGGTCGTGTCGCGGTGGGGCGCGTCGCGCTAAGAAATAGTCTTCCGTGTCAGAGAGAAAATGGAGTAAGGGAAGGGCAAAGGTCGCCAATAAGATCGAGTTATTATCCTTATTATCGGGCGTGTGGCGAAAGTGCACGCGCGCGTAGGCAGTCTGGCAGGCAGGCAGGCAGGCAGGCGAGCAGGCAGCCAGCCAGACCTCGCGCGCACACTCATTGTCGTACAATGTGCACCCGCGTGTTCTGCTGCTCGTGGGATACATACTTTCCACTCGAAGATCGATAGGATTTCGCCTGAGAAAAAGGCCGGCGTCGGCTCGACTCGACTAGCGATCGAATAACTATGTCAGCGTTGGAAGCCCGTAAAAATCGTGCCAATTCAGCGCGCGTTGCCTTCGCGACGGGGCTGGCTTTATAAGGCAGCACAAAGCAGATTCCAGTAACGCTCACGATATCCCCCGTCGATTTTTCTTTGACCCACGCGGCGCTCGATGGAACGCAGAGTTCACGCATCGCCATTCCGTAGATCTGGCTCTCATAGATCCCTCGGGGAAGCTGGGATCAAGAAGAGTCGGCTTCGCCCGTGTACGGTAACGTCGCGGTCCACGTGGCTGGAATTACTTGGATTGTCTTGGCGTCGAGCTCGCGCGAATGGGTACTATTCAAGGCAGTCGCTTCCAGTATTTACTCAGTCCTCGGCTAGCGAGGAACGCCTGGAGAATTCGAGCGCATCCACCGAACGCGGAAGCGCATCCACTCGAACCGCCACTTGTCCCTGAGAATTCCAGGACAAGTGGCACCGTTCCGGCCAAGCCAGAGACAGGTGAGTTAAAGTGTGCTTGTTCCAGCGGCGGTACCCTCTCGCGCACCGCGCGCATCTAACTCACTTAAGCCTTTTCTATGGTGCCCGAGGCCCCGGGCTCCCGTGAACCACGGGAGAGCCGGGGAAACGCGAATCGAGCACGCCAAGCGTCCAGGTGAAGCGGGTTAATATCTCGACATTGTGGACACAAGTAATGGGGGCCTTTACGCTTCAGAACGCTTGGTACTACAAGCCTTCCCGATGGTACACTTCACTATCAGTGCTTCTCATCCTACCACACTACATCTTCCCATACACTCCTCGGCATTGCCAATTACTTTCGATGAATTTTCAACAGGAGATTTTCTCACTCTTGGCGTGATAAATCTCGTGTCAGAAGGTGGAGGTGCTAATTGGATGAAAGTTGAAAGCGCATGGGCGGCCGCGGGAGGGCGAACAACGTCGGCAAACACGCGCCCAGCTCTAAATCCATTAATTCGATTCCGTATTATGCAAATGTGGAGGTGCGCTCGAGAGCAGCCGCTGCCGGGCGACTGCGTGTCTTTCTACGTCTGAAAGGAATCGCACGTGGGCGAGACACGCGGTGTCCGCCACTTGTGGGTCCCGTGCTCCCGTCTCGGGAGTCGTTCAAACAAATTCGAGATTGCAGCTTCCAGGGGCGAGCAAGCGGCCAGCCGGCTCACCACACTTTTGCCACCAAATCGTTGCCACCGCGTGGGTAGCACTTTATAATGGTCAATGTGGAACACACCGTCCGAGACCAGGGTACAAAGTCAATAGGTAGAACGAGTCGGCACACAGGACCACCGCCGCCGAGTAATACAATGTCGACCATCCTTCCGGAGAGCGAATGCTAATGAAAGACCAAGCGGTCCACAATCAAGAAATAATTTCATTTCTCAAGACGCGAGTACATACTCTCGAGCAGACGGCTTGCGACTCAATTAACTCGAAATGAACGATCCTGGAGGACTCTCTGGATAAATTAGTTTATACTCGCTTAGAAATCTTTAGAACGAGTTCGGTTTCCATAATTCCAGGAGATCCTGCTAGCATTGTTTGTACTTGGGTTCCCGTGGGTAAGATCAGAGAAATACGAAAATCGGATACATATGACGAACAGCATTAGAGATCCTCTTTATCTCACCAAACAGTCAAATCATGCGAGTGTTATTCGCCGTCTAACTCCTCACCATGGGGTTAGCGATTGTCAGTGGATGCGAACGTGCCAATTTAACATATTATCCTGCCAAAGGATCGAGGTTCCAGACAAAGGCACCTCTTTCCATATGGGTTTTCGCTCACGAAAATCCTCTTTCGGCCGTGCGAGTGCGGCTGATCGACTAGTAAAAGCGGGACAACGAGGATGGGATCCGTGTCGTACAGCTCTTCTGGGCAGAGGTCTTTCGTGGGAACGAGGCGAGCGAAGCGCGGAAGCGTACGATTCCTCTCTTCTGGCTAGGTGTGCACGTGTTAAAGAGTTAAGGAGTCATCGAAGAAGACGCCGAGGATTTTCGTACGATGATAAATGATCTCATCAGCGTCGTTTAGCTAGCGGTGAAGTGTTGGCTGAGCAGGACAAGGGCAACTGGTGGTAGAGAAGAACGAGAACAGAGGGGAATAGGCGCTCTCCGATAGGAGAGAGGGTGAAAGGGCAGTCAGGCAGCTTTCGGCGTGGCCGGAGGGGTTAAAACGAAATCGCTCGCCCGATAGAAGAGTCATTAGCGCGCGGTGAGTGGCTTCGTTTCTAATTATCTATTGGCCGAGGCAGTGACGTCGAAGGAAGCCAGAGGCGTTCGAAGATCGACTCGACATAGCACGTGTACAATCGGGGCACGAGTCAATCACCGGGGAGTATCTTCGGCATCGTTAACATTGTTCCCCCACGGAGCCCGTTCGTTAAATTCCAAAGGCATAGGCGCGTTCCGATTTCCGCTATCGGCTATGCATGCCACGCCGACGTGGCCTCCGTTAATTAGGTGTCGGAGAGCTGTACTTTCGTTGCGCGCATTGTTATCGACTAATCCGGCAGAACGATCGGCTGGTGTTCGGCTGCGGTGCTTCTGGGGCCGAAACAAGCGGCAGGTATGTAAGCGGCTAACCGTCACCAAATTACTGGTACACGCCGCGCAGTAAAAACCATTTGTTATTCAACGAGATCTCTATCGCTCGCTGGTGGTACAGGCGTCTCGTAGTCGATCGGCTTCCGGAATCTCGGCGCAGCCAATCTTAATGCTGCGATCTAATCTGTCCGCGACAGAGAGAGAGAGGAAGAGAGGTGGGGAGAAAGAGAGAGAAAGGCCAATTTCACTTTGTCTCTGATTCCAATCGAAATTGTGCGGGGCCGACGTCGTTACTATTAAGATTGACTCTGAGGAAGGAGTGGAAGGGCGAGACACGCAAAAACTGATGGAAACGGAGGCCCGACAGCCGCAGAAATCGAGCTTCCTACCAGAGGAACGAGCTAAGAAAGGGAAGGAAAGTAGATACAGATTATCACGAGGATGCGCAGCTTCTATAACCGTAATAACCAGTTAAACGTTCTGCGACGACGTCTCGGGCCCCGAGGAGGGGCCGGTGGGGTGGGAGGGTGGAAGGGTGGTGGCAGGACGTGGGCTCGAAAACTAATATCGAACCTGGGAGGGCCCCCGCAATTGCGGTCGCGAGGAGCGGCCCTGGCTACCGTGGGCCAGCCACCCGAGGAACTTTCGTCCCGAGCAGGTCCGAAAAGGCAGCCAGCCGTCTTGCCGGATCGGATCCAATAATTTCGCGGCGGCTAGGACTAATTTTGAATGCCATTAGTTAGCACACGCCGCCTGGGATGATCCGGCCGGCGGAACAGATTGTTATTTCATTCGTTCGCTTCGGCCTCCCCCTGAATCGTTCTCCTCTACATCACGTTCGCGAGAGGAACCCCAGCCTCCCCCGTCTCTCCTTTCCTGCCTTCCGCTGAATCTCCCCTTTGCTTTCTGCTACTCTCTTTGTTCGCGATTGTTGCTGCTTGCACTCGTGGTCGTCGCTCGAGCCGCCGATACGCTGCTACTGTATTATGAGGCCGGACGCCAGCGCATTATACGCCCAGGCTCTCTCTTTCTCTCCTCTCGGGCGCGAGATACGCCTCGCATCCCCGGGATCGCACCCATCTCTTCTTTCGTCGGACTGCATCCCCTTCTTTCGATGCATGGCGCCAGCTCTGATTGAATCGGCTGGCGGCCCTACGCACCACCAGGATTCTCTCTCTGACTACCTATAACATCGAATTCCGCGGGATCGCTTCTGTCAAGCATTTCCCAGCATCGAGTGGAACGCTCGGCATTGGGTCACCGGGAGCGCGCGCGATCCCCTTTGTTCCTCACCGATTCGCGTAGGAAAATGATATTCATCGCTCTCTGACAGCCACCGCTGACTGAGGCGGCTCTTTTCCATCAGTGGGCGAGCACCAAGTAACTCCTGTCTACTGTCTCTCCACCGACAAAGAAGCGAATCAGGTATCGCTCGCTACCATTGACTCTCAATCAAACAATTATACGTTATCGACATAGAAGTGAACGCCCATCCTTGTGTCAGCTTCTATCGAGTATTGTGAAATGCAGGAGGGGGCTGCTGCCTTGCGATGGAAGGAGGTGCGGCAAAAGGAAGTGATGGAAAAGTTTGGCAGCGAAAAGAATGGTAGCGGAGATAGCGAGCGATGGGTCGCGCTTGGCCATTAGGCGGTTGGTATCGGCAGTATGAGCTCCGGCTATTGCCCGTACACGGCTACGTAGTCGCTCACGTAGCTGTGCTTTGATGTGCACCGCGCCGCTGCATTGTAGATGCATTATAATGCATGCCCGCTAAGAACCCCGGCTATGCTGGTATGATGCCCGCTCGCGCTCGCCGAGGTTCGATAATCAAAAGTGCCTTGCCCCGCACCCGCGCCCACCATCCCGCCGCTCGCCCCGGCGCTGCCACCACTCTTTCTCGTCCAAGCGCATGCACACGCTCGGCCAAGATTATATGAATAGAAAGGCACCGTGCTACGTGATGGGCGTGTGCAATTGAAAATCATATTACGTAAAGGAGTACACGCCAGGCCTAGTGAAAATTCGCTCTTTCTTTCTACTCGCCTGGCGCTCTGTCGCCCCGCTACTGTCTTCCAAGGAGTGGCTTCTCTCATCATCCAAACTTCCCTTACTCTCTTAACTTTTACGAGTTCGATAGATATACATACTATTGGAATTAAATCTGGTTAATGTATAAATCGTAAGATACTGTGGAAAAATAGTAGTCTACCCAACTGGAAGTTTGGGTAGTATGTGATCGTAAGGGGGCAAAAGGATCGACAAAGATCGCTGGGCTTCCGCGCTACGCGGCGGCGCTGGTGATGCGCGCTTCTGTGGGCTTCTGCTGGCCGGTGCTCTGTAATTTGTGCGGTCGTGCCCGGAGGATCATCCTGAGCGTCGTCCTTTGCCTCGACTTTATCGTCCTCTCCTGGAATGATATTCCCTCTCCTCGGGCGAATCGGCCGAGGAAAGAAGGCCGTGCTGACTGGTGTCCGGTAGCCAGCCACTATCACTCGCAATTACAACGCTGCCGCCCGGCCGTTTTTAATCTTGGACAAGGGGCAAAAAACGTAATAACTTTCTTGCCGAGCCGCGAGAGCGTGCCCGAGCATTACGTGGCTTGCGAGGCGCCCCCGAACTGGACCTACACCGAAGCCCTCATACAAAATTGGGAACTCCGCCCCCGCGCGGTCGGCCCCCCCAACCCTCGCAGGGATAACGACCAACCTGTATGCAAATGTTAGGGCAGACGATCGCGAGGATACCTAAGATTTCGCTGAGATTATTATCCTGCATTCGGCGTTCGCTCTTCTCGCAAATTATGCACGTGGAAATGGAAGCCGCGTCGCAAAAAGGTCGTCCGAGTGACATTAGGACAGAGGGCGAACCAAGTAGCAGAAGAGATCCTGACAGGTTTTTAATGAGGCTGTCGTCGATTTTCTCAGTAATTCTTGGATGCATACGATTCGCAAATCAGTGGAAAAACTCCCCTCTGCCGACAAAGTTCCTTGAACCTCGAACACCCTCTGCCGGTAAAGTACCTCTGGTTTATATAGCTTCGGGCTATCGCCATACTCGCACTCCAGGAACCACATAATTCCTGTGGCACGGCATAATTTCCCTGGTAGGACTAGAGCTTCGACTGACCGTGTTCGCAGAATTTTCGACTCGTCGGTTAAAGAGAGGGAGAGGAGTGTTCGCGAAGGTGGAGGCGTTATTGTCGTGTCTTTCGTTCGTTTCTCCGCTTACGTCACGTTGGTCTTCGGGGCCCCGGAGCGGCTAGAAAGCATACAAATCGAGGTGGCTGACGATCATTTCTCAAGGCGGGAACGTCCGCGAGAGATGGAGCGTTGGCGCGGGTGAGCCTATCAGACGCGCGCGGGCGCGCACGCGGCTAAGCCCGGATTATCGAGTAGCTCGGGAGGCCTTAGTAGAAGAAGCCCGCGCAGTTTCCACGCGAACCTACCGTATCTCCTCTGGCAGAGTGATATTTCTATCGTCGCGTTGCCGCGCTGGAGAAGCAGCGTTAACAATCCTGGCCGCGGCACGAAGCGATTGATGACCGTGGAAAAGGGGATTTATGGATCCTGACTATTATCACTGTCCGCCGAGCAGCTTCGCCCGCGACGACGACTCTATCTCTCTCTGTCTTTCTCCCTCTTCCATAGTCAGCCATTACTAGTCTTTCGACCCCGTCACCCTCGCTCCTCGCATATTTCTGCAACAGCAGCCCTTATCGACCAGGCTACCTCTCCTTGTTGAATGGCCTGCCACAGGAAGCGTCAGAAATGTCAGACCAACACCGATTGCATTCATCTAGCATCCCTCCCTCTTTCTTACTCTCTCTCTCTCTCTCTCTCTCTCTCTCCCTCTGTCTCTAAGCCTGCTAAACGGATTACACGAGTTTTCCGAAAGAGCACGCGCGCGCGTACATCCATTTGCGGGAGTAGTACTTGCTCCTTTGATACTGTCGGCCTCCTCGTACACCGGGTGTACATGATTGATAGACACCGTTAACCCAAATGTCAATTTGCAAACTTTGCGTAAAGACTATTACTGTCTCAGGCCGATGCCACTATTAATTACTCGGACGTGGGGCTCCTCACTGCGTGTAACGTGTTTATCACCCGCTCGCACTATCGTCTGGCATTCCAAACAAGCGGGACAGCGTGTCCGAGCAGCACGTCGTAAGGCAGCTTTTCGTAATGCCAGACGAAATATTAAATCCCCCGTGTGTGTGTATATCAGTTATGGCCGGGGTTGCGCAATTATTATGGGAGAGTCGCTCCTTTCATCGATCTACGCGGTCGTGCACTGCTCGATTGGGAAAGATCCCTGGAATCGAGATGTCGATGCGTGGATTGCTTTATTAAATTTTGCGCAATGCAAACGATTTTCCAGCAACGCGCGCGCGCACACACATGGTAAGAGAGCTGGCAAGCACGCGGGCAATAAATCACCGGGTACAATGACTTAGGCATGACGATTCTAGCGGTGGTGTGTATCCACCTCTCAACAGTGTGTCCTCTTCCGTCTCTCGGCTGGTCCCGCTCACGGGAACCCAGCAAGTTGCCGCATCTACTTACGTAAATGCTCTAGAACCTGACCAGCAGGTGACCACCTGTATGGCGGTCTGCCAACTGTGCTATAATTTCGCCATCTCTATTTCTCTAATTTCTAAAGACTAGAGCGTAGTAATATAAGCTTTTTGTTAATGTCGCAAAAGGAAGAAACGTATAAGGTCAATATTTATCGTCTAATGTCCTGATTAATATTGACAGTCTAGCTAATTATGATAACCACTTTATCTTAATTTATTCAACGTCCGATTAAATCTGGTAGAGTCAATCGCACGTACAAAAAAAGTGATCGAGCGAGGCGCACCACTTTACTCACTGTTGCCGCTCCAGCTACTTTACATTCATGCGCATAGATTTTTCTATATTCCTGGTAAAGGTTCATTAATCAAGTTAACGCTCAGCCGATCTTCTCGCGTGCTACAACAGGATTTCATAAAATCGGTTTTTCATCCCGGAGATTGTCGCCCGCTAGAAAATTGCTCATAAATATCTCCGAATATTATATGCATCATCATATTATCTTACAGCGGGATCGATTTCGAAGCCGAGTAAGGAGCCAAGGTGGAGGCTCGATTGTCGCGCGGTCAGTAAATCAAAGAGGAAATAATAAATAAGAGTGCTAATCGAATGTGGAAGTTTCGAGAGCCGCGGGATTAATGTTGCGTGAAAACGGCGAGCGCGATAAATCACGTGCCGGCTGCAAGGATCGACGAGCGCACACATGCGATAAGATCCAGTGTACACGAGGGATCATTACGATGCTGCCGGACAGCCGCATTATCCCAATCGACGTGGCTGCCCCGTGGCAACGTCCATCAAGTTGAGCACGAAAACTGACGTGCGCCAAGTTGCGGGGGTGGGTGTGACGCTCGGGGGCCAGTACATACAGTGGTGACCATACTGGCGAGCTTAGATTTCATCCTCTGGATGTGAGCACAATGAACGAGGCAAAGGGAGGGGGGAGTCGATCCGGTGGTGCTCGCAGTGGTGGGATGATTGATAATCGATCCCGCCGAACTGACCGGAGTCTCACGCGCCCAACGAAGATGAATTCGTTCTGCGCCCGAGCCTAATTGTGCACAGTCAGCGGTCCACCCCGCGGAGACTGGGTCTCGGCTGGAAGGTTAAAGCACATCCACACCTACGCTCTGAACCAGAAGAGCAGCGGGATTCAGCGAGGACGAGGAGAAAGAAGATCCACGGGGAAGAAAGTGCGAGGAAGAGGAGGATGGAGAACGGTGGTGTCGGCCTGGCGGCTGTTCGTGCGTGGCTAACTAACCCCGTGCTGACCTCCTATCGATATTTCCACCTGGAGGCTCGAGGCCCGGGGAATTCCATTTTTTCCTGGATACACGCTTGGCGGAACGGCGCCGCTATGGAAACGATTTTTCTTAGTAAGGCACCTCCTCGTGAAAAGGGAGAGACAGAGAGGGCATCGATATCCCCCGCATAAAACGTGAGGCGCAGGGTTAATGCACCGCTATAAATATAACAGCGATATTAATTACGTAACGTATTTACGCCGATGCGATGCCGTTAGAGGCGTGATCGAGGACCCCGTGCGGCGAAAATGAGACGAGAGCGCGCGAAACCATGGAGATAATGAATTATCGAGAGATGGCGAGGGAGCACGGTATGAACGATCCAGTATAGGCACTCGACACCAATTGGATTCAACTTTTTCATCGGATAATTTGACTCTCCGTTGCCGGTCGCAGCTGATTCATGAGCCTCTCGAATGATAGTATAAGGCAATTGCCGAGGGGGAGCATACAAAGTCCGACTACGCACAGGCTTTCCTTGTAATCGTAAATAATTAGCTGTATAGAGGGCCATTTGAGATTTCGCGGCGTGGTCGACTTCGTCACGCTGTTCTCCAGCCGATACGTTAGAGAGCAATCAGGGATTCATTGTGCTCTCGGCGCGGACGCTTTCTAACGCGTCCTTCCACAAGCCAATACCTAATTAAGTACAGGCCGCACGACGCCGGCCGCACGGCGACCGATCGGCAACCATCCTACTCCAACGAAATTTCTCCTTAACCTCCGGCGACCCCTCAGCCGCGAATACCGGCGCACCGAAAATCGGGCCGAACTTAACCCATTACTTGGATGATAAATTGGAATCGAAGACGACAAGAGGAAGTCACTGTCTAATGAAAGCGAGGGCAAAGCGGGCCCGCGTTTAACTCAAATCCATCGACCGAATGAACTACCCGAACTTCAGCTCGTCCGCCAGACTGATTTCGTATGCCGCGGAATGATTGATGTTCGCTCGATGATCGAAGTATGATCGATAGATTCAACGATTGTTTCTAACGATTCCCCCGCCGGGAGCCGAACTCTGTGGTTCTGTACTTCTTATCCGTTTCTCCGTATATCACCTTTAACCAGCTCTCCCAAAATATCAATATAATACATTGATTCTAATGACCACTTATAAGAATCCAATCAAGCTGGCCTAACTGTTTGAGAAGTGCCGGTTGGTCGAAGTTGAGATTATCAAAATCTTAGTCGAATTGGCTTAAGTCTATTTCGAACGAACTAAGTCCGACTAAATCAACAAACGAGATGCCGTAAAGCAAGCGATGATCTCATAAAAATGCCGCTAATCGTAAGGTGGCCGTTTCAGGACGTGGATGTGACAGGACCGGGTGACTGGCAACGCAATGCCGCACCATGGATACTAGCGTCTCTTCCTTTAACGCTGTGCCCCACCGGCACGGCACAATGTGAAACCCACTCGCGACAACTTTATTAGAGAGAGCCTCGTCGGTTACAAGGGGAGCTCTGGCTGTGTTTCAGATTATAACGCGCTCTACACGGCTCGTAACTATCGGCAGTGACACGTAGTACCGGGGAGAGCTTCCCTCCCGTTAAAGGTCGTACTTCCTATAATAAGCGTTCGCATCTCTAGCAACGCAGTGTTTCTTCAGATCTTTTCGGTAGAGAGATTGCGTTAGCTCTCTGCATGCGAGGCATCTTCACGCCTCTTCTTATTGACAGATGATTTGTTTATGATGATAAGATTTCACCTATGAGCACTGCCTCCACCACCATGCCGCCGCCACTGCCGCCGTACGACTAGGCGATCGCAACGGTACTCAAGGAGAGACTGCCGCGCCACGTCGCGGCGCAAACGAGCCGCGATTGTGTTTCGCGGCAATGTGTAACGAAGTAGCGAGAACCGACATCAATCGTGGCTAACCCCTTGCCAGCTCTCACCAGTCAGTCCCTCCTAGCGCAATCTATTCCCGTGGGATAATGCTGGAACGAACTATCCGAGCCAAATGAAAATCTCTCTCCTCGGCACCGTTACACATAACGCGTGGTGAATCGAGCAACCGTATACATACATGTAATGCAGGTCCAGTGCGTAATACGCACCGTGTCCGACCATTATCTCGATTGCTGCTTTTCCAAAGGACTAGTCCTTCCGGCGCATCGCGGCGGGTGTGCGGCAATCAAAACGAATACAAAATCTCGATTGCAATGACGAGGGGATCCTCTACTATGGGAAGTTCTTGTCCTCGCTACTGGAAACCACCGCAGGGTTTCGTGCCAATTTTAACGTTTCACCGTGATTGCTTCCTTGTACGGTCGCGCTATTTGTCCCGAGAGTATGTATGCGGTTGTGTTCACACGGTGAAACTCAAATTAAAATCCTCGACGCACTGTCAGTCGATAATGATAACGAAGCACAGCGGATGCTGCTAATAGCCTTGACAGCTGCGGATCATCGATTTCTAAGCGACAGAAGTCCGAGTGATCGTTCCCGGCAGGAGTCGAGCGGAAAGGGGAGTGTTAATCAGATTCTTTTCCTTGGATGTATTAGGCACCGACTGCCGGTGCACCGTCGTCCTCGTTCGACACCGTCCTCTTTTTTGCGCCGCCATCGTACTTTCCCTCTCGCTAATTTGTACCCGTAAATGACATCTTAACCACTAATTACTGTATTCATTAAGGAGAATGGCCACGTAACGGTGTAGGGATCATTTTTTATTATTGGGGCCATTACGTCAGAGCGGGGTTCCGTGAGGTGGTGGTGTGCTGGTTGGCGCCTGGGATCCTCTAGAATTACACGGACGCCTGCCTCCGTCGGCGTCGAGAGACGATTCACATAATTCGCCCGGGGCGCGTTGCGCGGCTACGTTCGTTGGTTGGTTCGTGCCAAAATAAATCAGTGGTCCGCACGCTTGAAAAATGGCCGTGTGGCATTCTAGTGTATACATATATTCGGGTCGCGAGGGCGAACGATCCCAACAAATTGGTCCCGAAGCAAATGGGGCCCCACGATGCCGATTTATTATTATCTATTTACGATGCGCCTTAAATCACGCGTGTACCCGGAGCTCGCGCGCGTCTGCCTGCCTGGTTGCCCGGCGAAATCGTGAAGAAAGCCTATGAAACCGGCCTATGAACCCAACGCGCCAAAGTACACTCTTCCCGGTGTGCCGCCTATTCACTGCTTAACAATTTGACAAGACTTTCGAAAGAGCACACGAAAGATCCGACGCGATAGACACGCGCGCTCATGATGATTTATGCCGATAAACCTCTTCCGTACATCTGCGGTAGCGGGCGATTGCAACGGCAGCGGCTGCAATCAGTCTCACCTTCCGGCTCGCGCGTCGTAAACCTTTTGTCAAGTAGAAAATGAGACGAGCATAAATTAAGACGTTCCACATTTCAAGCATTTAGCGGTGCGGGGTAGAATCGACAAGTAGCCACTACAATTTGGCGTCCTATTCACCGCGAATCTCGACGGCCGAAATTTCGTACAGAGTTTCACCGTGTGACGGGAGATGTATCTATGATATGTCGAAGCAGGCATCGGTGTACCTATCAGTGACGTATTGACAGACGTGAACAAATGACAGTGCACAGCTGGAGGGCGGAGGGGGTGCTCGCTGGTTGCCGGCAAGGTGCGCGCTAACAAAGCCAGAGAAGACGGGTTTCCAGGTGAATCGGTGCTCGACCGCGCGCAGCATTATCATATTATCCTCGTTTGTAACTACAAATTGAGTTACCCCCGCGTGAACCCCGCGGCACACCGCTCCTCGGCCATGGCCCCGCTCTTTCGAGATATATATCTCTCGGCACTCTGTCAGGTATCGCGCGCGCTAGTGAGCGATACTTTGCGATCGATACCTTTCGTGGCAGGCAACCTGCCCGAGGGTGCAACCTGCCATCCTGGTTTCACCCGCGGGTGGCCACTCCACTTCGTATTCCTCCTTTTTCTCGGTCAAAGGTGAGGAATGTTTGACCAGCTTAAGAATGAACCGATCCGCCGCCGATAAGAGATCGTTTGATCTATGCCTCGACAAATCAAAGTATTCTCGACAGCTGATCCTTCGCTGAACGGAAGAGCCTACCCGCCCCTAATGCCGTAGGATTCAGTGAGGAATACTGATTTTCAATATTCTCTGGAAGAGACCGAGGGTGTTGCACAAGCGCGGATCTCAGCGCCTGATAGGTCGTTCCCAGGTTTTACAATGGGCTCGGGTGAATTTGCTATTAACAGGGTAAAAGCGCAAATGGTCGGCTCGGAGTACGTTCACCGTAGCCTCGTGCCGGGCAGATGACTAATCCTTGATTTGACGAGACAACCATGAAGAAACTGTTATACATTGTTCCCTGATCATAGCCGTAGGTCGCGTGGGCGACTCTCTCGCCCGTTATGCTTATTGGTGTACGTACACACCACCGCTCCCGAGCGGCATCAAGTCTCGCTGTATACATTCGAATCAACAGCGGGGTATGCACTTGCGAAATTCGCTGGTTTCGTCGGGATCATTTCGCTGGATGTATTTTATGCCGGACTTTATGATTTACAAATCGCACGATAAACGTCTCTTTTTGTTCGGCGTCGGTATAATTTACTGCCGGTACAAATTCGTCGCCTCGGCGCCAGCATTGCAAGAAGGAAGTGAGGGAATAATCGTTAAGAGTTGACATAATGGCAGGGTTTTACAACCAATATTTTTCCCCGCACGAATTGGTCTCTTTAATTGCTCTCTTCCGTCGAACCACTTTCCTTTTAACAGCCATCGCGCGCACGTATTTATATCGTCGGACTCGGAACACTTCGTCCGTCATAACTGCTCGATGATGACTGTTACTTATTTATTAACGAGACATTTATTCCTCGTTACGATTATCAGTGGGGTTAAGAGCCTCGAGAGGCGAACCTCAAAGATGTTGAATGCTCGGATCGTCAGGTAGCTGGCTCGGATTGGCGGTGCATCTGCATTTGAATCGGCATCGTCTCTCGTCGATTGCCCAACAATGAGATGTCCTCCTCGCCGGTGGTATACTCGTTTCCGTTGACCATTTAGGGTCAGCGGGGGTTGACAGAGGTCGTGTTCCAATTACTCAAGAGGCGCGCACCGGCACCCACTTCCACCTCCACCTTTATCTCCATCTGTACCTCATATCTCCGGGCGAGGATGCGGCAAGAGAGCCTCGAGACGACAATCGAGAGGTGGGAGGACAAACGATCGTTTACCTACATGAGTTCGCCGTGCGCTCACACGCACACCAGCCGACATTTCACCATCGTATCCGCGACATGACATCCCGGGAAGACGGATGTCTGACGTGCTAATACACCACCTCCCGTCTGACCAGTGATTGTCCCATACTACTTGCCGATAGTCGAACTTTAATGAAGAGAGTTGATTAGGTGGGATTCAAGTAGCCATTAGTGCTCTTTTCATTCCCACACCCTCGCCATGCGTTAATCATAGTGCGCGGGAGTCGTGAGCAGCCTGAAACACCCCCGCGTTATCTATCAATTAAGAGATCGGTCGCTTTAGCTCCCACAAGAAACGCTGAGAGTGTGTAACCTCCTCTGTCGCTTGGCTTGCTGTCTCTCTTTCTCTCTCTCTCCCTGGAGAACGAGGGGGCGGTGGCGGTGGCGGTGGCGGTGGCGGTGGCGGTGGCGGTCAGCCGCTTTGGGTAGAGCCGCGAAGCGGAAACTTACGAGCTAGTTCTCGCCTTATCGCCGTTTACCTGACGCCCGCGCGCTCTCACCGATACGATCGGCGCCGATACCGATCGGTCTGCTACAGAGAAATCCGCATGCAGCACTCACTTACGCCCGAGCGACTCGACTCCCAGAGTTAGCTCGCTCACTCTGCTGTTGGTGCTGCTTAGTTATGGGACAGACACCAATTCGCGGCGGGAGATATACGAGAGACATCGACGACTATCGAGTAATTATCCGGCGATTCGAGGCAGCCTGGCACCGTCTCAACTCCTGCCAGTATGGAGCCCAACTATCCTCGACTCTCCACCCACGCCCCCGACAATACTCAGCTCGAGCCACTGTCGCGCTTTTCCTCACACGCTCTCGTGCGACACGATCGCATGGATATTGGCCGGCAGTCGCACACCTGTCTATGTGTGCGTACCACCGGCGATCTCTCGTCGTCGGTAGGCAGAAAGTAGTCGCGTGTTGGAGCTGAGAATAAAGTGCTCGTTGCGCCATCGGCTGCTAGCTCGATACACGGTGTATTGGCCGCCGGCAGCATACACCGCCACCACCTCACGGCTCTTAGTCACCGGACTCGTCTCGCCAGAGAGTCGAAGAGCAGGCAAGACGCCGCGCCGTGCCGCGGTCGTGTGTGTCTCGCTAAACAATTGCCCCGCGAATGAATCATCGAGACGTGCTCCGTGCCCCGGCAGGCAGGACTTCCGGTACCACCTAGATCTTGGATATATCCACTGACTCGGTAAGGCGAGACTCCCATGCAGACTCCGTTACGAACAGTCGTTTGTCTCAAGTGCGCTTGAGAGTTCGTTAACTGGGGATTAAAGTAGACGAAGATATCGCCTCGCTTTTGAAGGAGAGGCTGCCCCAGCCGTACAATATACCTGAGCAGCGCGATCATGTGGATATATACAGTCGCATGTGTATACGCACAGTACCACGGCGGGAGCAGTTACACTGATTGCCGTGTTTTCAAACTCTTTCTCGGCCCCGTCCGTGGGAACCGAGCGTGCCGCGGACACGAGACGGCCCACGTATATGTATGTGGTCAGCCGCGGTAAGAAGAAGAAGAAGCAGAACGGGAGTAAGAGGTGCCGCGGCCGGCACTGCGAACGAGGGAAAAGAGAGAGGAAAGAGAGCGAGAGAAAGAGAGAGAGGAAGGCGCGCGCGCGGCGAGGAGAGCCGCTCATCACCCGCGAATTAACCCGCCTGCTTCCCAGTACCACTTCTTCCGCTCAGCGGCTATGCCCGATTCGATCTCTGATGAGACTTTACGAGCGCCCAGCAGCGCCTCTAAACGGTAACGAATAGATCAGGCATCCCACTCGCGTACCCCGTCAGCGCTGTGGAATCCCAGAAAAGCAGAACGCCGATACCGTTACACCAAGATTTCCCCTACCCCACCGGAGAAAGACTCTGCGAAGCTTTTGTATTCTGCAGGAAGAAAAATCTCCCTGACTTTGCGTGAAGTTTCAGTCAGTCATTCGGCAAAGGAATGGGTATAACGAAGGGCGATCGCAAGAAAATCGTCTGTCGGTGGTTAAAAGAGGCGCGCGCAGGCACGAGGCAGATCGAAGATAAAGGGTGAAGATACTTATGGCCTGTTTGCTCGCAGCGATTTAATTTGTATTCCAGAGTTATGGCGCGAGAGCCGAGAGATGGGGAAGTAGCAACTTATCATCGCGTGCCCGACAAGCAAGCAGCCTGACGATTTAGGAGTGTTCAGTAGGAAGCGCGACTAGGAGATAAGCCGATCAGAAATCTGAACGATATAGCTCTGGCGGGAGACAGGCAGTGAGGACAGTAAGGAAGGCAAGCAGGCAGGCAGGCAGGCAGGCAAGCAAGCAGGCAGGCTGGCGGGCAGGCAAGCAGGCGAGCGGGCAACTTGCAGAGATCGAAGATACCGAGGGAAACAACGTTGACGCATTTATGCATGAGGCCGTCAAGCCCTGGGGGTATATACCTTTCCGTAGATCGGCAGAGATATATTATGTGTGTACCTGTATGCATGCAGTGCGCCTACCGTGATGGCGTTACCCTTTTGAACGGTCCTCACCTTTTTATCTGCCTCGCCTATTGTCTCGCATCTTCGCCAAAAAACGCGTCGCACGTATCCGCACCGGCATAATTTTTCAATTTGCTCGACCCGCCCCGAAGATTCTATCTGCCGTTGCTCGAAATTGTCGGGGTAGCTCCTCCACCGGTTGGACGCCGGGTTGGACGGGACACCCGGCCGGCGGGGAGGAAGAGACTCGGTGCAACGAGGAAGAAGGAAGAGAAGGGCTGCCGGGTGGAAGAGAGGGAGGTTCGGAGGGAGGGAGGGAGGTCAGTTCCTTCGCGCGTGACCTTTCGCACGAGAGGACAGGAGTCCTCTCCTCTCCGGCTACCAAGCCCTCGTGCCATAACTTTTCGAGCACGAACCCGTATCGGGAACCCACGGAATTCTAAAATTCCCTCCTGGCGATCCCACTATACCTCCTCCTCCGCCTCCTCCATCTCTCCCTCCTACTCCTCCTTGAGCAGCTCCTCCTCTTTTTCTCTCCGCTCGGCGCAACATAGGCTCGCAGTGGAATTTTGCGGGCCAAAAAGCAAGGCACGAGTTCTCGTGCGCAAATGATAACGTCGGCCGCGTTTCGTGCACCGGCGGTCACGGTGTCACGAGAGGGAGCGCAAAGGGCGAGGCCTCTGTCTAGATAGAGAGAAGGGGAGGGGGAGAGAGGTGGTATCCCCATGAATTCCCCGAGCTGTTGCCGATAATTATCTCTAATGGATCTATAAAGTAACGAGCGGGAGGAGGAAGTGCTCCATAACTAAGATGCACTGCTCTCCACACGCGATTCTTTGCACGAGGGATTAGAAGCCGTTCGCTCACGCGCGCCCGATGATAGCCCGCGGCGATACTCTGACCATATCGGTTCTCTTTGGGATCGTGACCCCCTGGGATCGTGAACTCACTCGCAACGCACAGGGTGGGAAACACCGCCACCCTGTTCCCCCGCATTTTATGCGACATCATTGTGCCGCTGGCTGCGAACAAATTGTCCGCACAATTGTCGCCTGACCGCTACACACACCGATGGGTTCACCACTCGACTGCTATGCCGACCAAGATCACCGATTTTAGTCTGCCGATTTCTTTCCTCACTCTCTTTCTCTCTTTCTCTCTCACTCTCTCTCTCCTCCACACTCGCACACATACTTCCCTCTCTCTCTCTTTCTCTCCCTGACCACGCGTGCATCTTCGAACCACCACCCTTTCCAAGATCCTGTGAGGGTGGTGGTGCACAACACGTGCAACCTCGCAGAAGTGTTCGCGTTCAAGGTAAATCATGCTGTGTATCGGATGTTTCTCGGTAGGAACGAGCTCTCGTGGCCCTCGCTTTATCTCAAACTTCGATGACAGATTAAAAATATAGTGTTGGCAAGGGCGAACTCTCAGATAGCCGCATAGGTCGGATTCTCTTAAATTTGAGAGCCACTGTGATGTGTCTGCGACCCATGACCCTTCGCCCACACGAGGACGCCATGCACTGCAACGCGGTGCAACGCGGTCCAGGGGCCAGTGGGACTAGTGGGAGGGCGACTAGGGGCTCGGGTAAGGCCCGAGGGGACCCGGGGGACCCTCGGTCACCGAGCCCAAGCCTGATCGCGCAGACTGCTTCGCGCAACCTGCAAACTCGTACCAACGGCAAAAATACTCCCCCGCGCAAGACACTCCTGGGCCGCCGCGTGTATGTATACTCGGCCGGACGGGGCCAGCTTCATCCTAGGCTCCGACTTACGGGACCTCTCTGTCTTATGGCGGTTAGCATTCCACGTATTATTACTGCTCTAACTAACCATCTATATTGTGACAAGGAATTAATTTACTCGATTGATTAGTATTCGGCCCAATTATTATTGGGCCGGATCGTGTAACTGCAACATCAATGATACACTGGCGACTCGCGAGGGAGGATACGCTTTTGCGAAGGAAACAATTTGTTGGGGCTTAAAGCGAAACTTATGGTAGGGGGCGAGCATCGCGTGTCCGTAAACTCGATCTCGAGCACTCGGGCCCATACGTTTGGGCCCCATACCTTCTTCCTCGATGGTGCGTACACCGTGAGCCGAGCGAAAGGGTGAGCACTCGCGGCTACGAAATTGACTGCGGGTGTGAAATTATTTCTCCGCCGGACCTGACGCCGCAACCCACGTCCACATCCACATCCACATCCACTCGGGGGAGAAAGAACGCCTTATATATCAAGCGAGTCGTTTGCCGAAGATAATAATGAGAGTTAAATATGAATCGGCGAGGCCAATGGCTCTTCGTTCGAGCGCCGCTCGTGTTCACCAAGAGCTTGCAGTTCTCCGGCAGAGCCGTATTACAAATGATCCCACTAAAAGTCAAGGTTCCCTCGCAATAATCCGAGATGCATCTCCATTCCCTAATGAGCGCTATTCTGCCACCCCCAACCTGACATTCGAACATGATTGCCTCCCTTCACTAAACTCGTTGCCGAGTAATGGGACATTCACGAGCATGCGGTTTCGGTGTCTATCTGTGAGCTGGCATTCTATTGGGATTCATAGCAGGAACGAAGTCAGCTCAAACAGAGCACTAGACTATTCTCCTGTCTTGACAAGACAGCGGGATACATAGGACATCTTCGTCATAAAGGAAGCACGACTAACAACGATGTAAGTCCGAAGAGTGCACATAAAGTTGGCCGAAGAGAAGAGAGACTCTACCTTCCCCCGGATGCTTCCTTGCGATTCCAAGACATAATTTCTTGCGACAGGCACTTCCTTACCAAGCCCTATCCTTCGTAGGCTTCATCCATTGTTGCAGCCGCTGCGCGACCACCAGTCGCACTTTCTACTCGCTTAGAAGTCCTCGAACTCTCCTGATGCTATATAATACCGTGGAATCGGTCCATCCAATTTGAATTTTGAATTGCAACCCGCTCGCTCCAATATTACAAAGTCACGAATGATTCTAGGTTGTGGCTTGACGAGTAGTCGGCAGTCGAAACCGGAAGTGGCTTCAACTGGGAGTAAGGCACGACATCGATCATTTATCTCGACTAGTTCAACTCCCACGTAAATAGAGATAACTCAGTTGGGCGCCGACGGAATTCCAGTTTTGCGTGGACGGTCAATTTGTAGTAAATTCTTGAATGCCCGATCCCCGGCGCATTTACTGCGGGTATCCCGTGGTATCCCGTGCACAGTCTCACGTCAAAGGTTACGAGGGTGTCGAGTTATGGAATATGGGGGCCCCCACTAAGCAAGGGGAGTACTAGAATCGGCGGGCATGAGTTACGGCCGACCCCATAAATCGCGGCCGGGTCACTCGGTAATTGGCGGGCCCCAATTCTCGCACCCAATCAACCGGCGGAACTGATGTACGATGACGTCACATTATTATCAACGATTTACGCGAGAAAATTAGGCTCCGCGAGCCACTCGCCCCCTTCGAGGGGGGTCAATTTCTCTACGGGTAATTCTAGTCAAGCATAGTCCCGACTCCAGTTTTTTGTAGTTGCGAGCGTAGATCAATCCACGTCCGATCAAGAATGGCGCGAGCGGGCGACAAAGAAACTGGAGTAAAAACGGGCTTGCGTAAGCCGTGCGATTATGAGGAGTACTTTATCACTCGTGGCGCGGACAATATAAACAGAGACCTACAATGAGAACGAGGATACGCTCGAGAGTGCTCGGCGAGTGCGCGCCGCCGAGCATAATCGGCCTACTAATTACCTTCCCGCGGAGCAGCGTAGTAACAGGTAGAATCTCGAGAACAGGGATAATAATATCTCGGCGGGAAGTGTGCAGTGTCACATCTCGGAAGTCGACGGAGCATTTGAGAGGAGGACAGACGTGTGCGTTCGTCATTACGAAGCGCGAAACGAGGCGCATTAGCGCCCGGCCGAGCAGCCTCGTTTTGTCCGCTCATCGCTTTTGCGCTCTCGAGCACTGCCGGAGCTGCAGTTGTGTGCTACGACGTTCATCGTCCCGACACTCTTGGCAGGCCGCTCTAATCGTCGCCAGGTACCGGTGTATTCGCCTCCTCGACCACCGTAAGCCAACACAACAGCTGTGAGAGCGAGAGAGGCTCACGGAGACACAGTCACTTGTGTTCCCGGCTTAATCACCCGGCGCAACTTTCGCGAGATTAATTATCCAGTATTTACTCGCGAAATGATTAGCGCTTGCTCGCGGAAACATCCGTCAGCTGGAATAATTAGCAAAGATTTCCTCTAACCGCCACTGTTTCCTACGACGCACAATTCCCCTTCGATTTTCCTCGATTTCTCAGATATTCGCGAGTATTAAAGAGAGAAACCGCAGTCGGAAGTACGACTAACAATAAGTAAAGCTCGCGCACACTTCCGGTGGAGAACGCGGTGGATTACAGCGAGGCGTAAGTATACCGCGGGACAATTTGCAGGCTCAATTTGCAGTCCGTACGCTTCTAATTTGAACTGCGGGTTTCGGCAATCTCCGCGTTTCTCAAGACGACAATTCAACGAGCTCTCGCCTCCTCCCCGTCAAGCTGCCACCGCGAGTTCTTCTCCGGCACATCCGCAAACCTGGTAGTACTAGGTTCGGTTAGGGAAAACCGCAAGACTGGCCTATTATTCCCCAACGACATAGCCCTCCTGCTTTTCTCCTGCGTTCTTGTTGTCGCTGGTGTAGCCCCTTTCAACTTATTGCCTCTCCTCATACACCAAAGAGGAACGGACCAAGCGATCTTAATGGAAGCCGGGAATTGTTTGAAGGAAACGAGCAGTAGGTACACAGAGTAACTCCTCGTCTCTCGTTTACCGCGGACAAGTTCTAATCATCCTCGCTGAATGTAGTTAAGATCCACCTGAGAACTCGGGGCGACGCGAACTCGTCAGATTTCTCAGGCCCACGGTATCGAATCCGTTTTGGAGATTCGATTCATTGCCCCCCACCCCTTCGGGGCACGTAAGTGCAATAATACTTAAGCCAGAGTGTTCGCTAGGAATGCATATTTCGCCGGTGGCTCGCCCACGCTGTCGGTCGGTAGGTCCGATTGTTCTCAGGATATACCCTGGGCTGGTTAGCTTAACTGGTTAGTTCGCTGCCCAACCTTCAGCCTGGATACCCAGCATAGTTCGCCTACAGGTCCTACAGCGGTTCACTCTTTCCTCTCTTCCCTTCATGAGATACTCTTCTTCCCCTTCCATTTCGTACGTCATATTCGCTTGTTACTCCTTCCCTCCCTCTCTCATTCTCTCTCTTTCTCTCTCACTCTTCTCTGTCTCTGTTCGCCCTCGGTGGATTTGTTATTCCTCCTCGCCCTCGCTGATCTCATCTGATCTCACCTGGTCTCGCCTCATCTCGAGTCATGTCCTTCTCCCGGGCTCGTCCTTCTCCCAGGCGGCTGCTTCCACTTCCTCCTGCGGCTCTTCTTCATCTTCTCCTGCTCCACCTCCTCCGCCTTCTCCTCCTCCTCCTCCGCCGTCGCCGCCGCCGCCGCCGCCTGCACTCCTCCACGCTCTGCCTCTCCGCGCTTCTTTTCTCGCGCGATTCGCGTGTGACGCATCCGAGCCACCCTGAGAAAGGCGCCCACGCAAGGAGCGGTGTGCCACGGCAAGCATGCTCGCTCGCTCGCTCGACGATTCCTCGCCTGCAGGCTACACCTGCCGTCCTCCTCTCGTGATAGCGGCTCTCTGTACAACGGGTGATCCCGAAATCCACGGCCCCGAGGAGCGACGGAGCGCGCACCTGACCACCTGCCTCCTTCGCTTTCACCGTTCGCATTACCTGTCGTAGATCTCCGTTACCCCGGCGTAAGGTGGATTCGGAGCCACGACTCTTCTTTGGAGTGAAAGCGAGGGAAGCAGATCGAAGAGAGCAATGTGCCGTGGTGCACCGGTAGTATAAATCTTCGGAGCGGCGGCGAATTATCGCGGCGTATCCCCTATCTAAGCGGTTCATTAATAAAATATCAGTGTGCCACGTGGACCACGCGCCCGCGCGCTCTCTAGCAGGGGACCACTTTCGACTCTCGGATTGTCGCGGCGATCTAATCGCGCGCGGCGCGGCGGCCCGATTGATTAATCACCGGTTCGCCAAGAGTAATGGCATCAGGCTGGTCTTCGACCGTCTACCCGCCGTTTCAGATTACAGAAGCACTTGTAGTTGCGAGTGGTGAGCCCGGGGGTAGCAATCTCTTCCGAGGGAAGTAACGATCCTACCTGATATTCGGCAGTTCCCGCGAGATACCGGAGATACCGGATGTCGAGCGAGGCCGGCCGGCCGGCCAACCGGCTGACCGGGGCGGGGGTGAGGTCCGCAATACGCGTAATTACAGGTTGCATCTGGAGTTCGGAGTTGGCTCCGCAGGCCAGCGTTTGCGCGTGCATGCATCACATCGCATGCAAGCATGCATGCGGAGCAAAATTTGCTTGCACCGAGAGAAAGAGAGAGAAGGTCCCGGCAGGACGGCCCACTATTCGCTGTGCCCGGAAAGGGGTTGGGCACGGCATCGGCTGATTTATTGAAACGGCACGCGGCTATCGGCCGCTAATCGCGTTTTAGTCGTATTACACGCGGTCAAAGAAGTCGATGGAGCAAAAATTGGCCAACGTTTCGGGAGCGCCTTCGCACAAAAGCTTACAATCGCGAGATTAAAAGGGTATCGATCATCCAGGATGTTCGATCGCAGTCGGGAACACGAAATCTCGAGCAGGCCGAGTATATCCGCACGCAGGGCGAGCGCTTCGGGCGGGATTCGCGGCTCCCTCTCGTAAATCTGACCGGCTGAGACATATTTCATTGCATCCTCGTAACGTATGGATCCACCGGCGGGTGCGTACGCAACGCGGCCAAAGCCGCTGCTACGGAAATATTAATGCTACTTCATCAATCACTCTGCATAAACAGTGGTGCTGCGGAACGATTTACCGCTGGGACTGAGACCTACCGACCGATTAATGTGAGTGTCCTGCCCCGCAAGAAAACCACAAGTGAGACTTTAGAGAGCAGAGTCGAGTGTACTAGAAACGCGAACTAATTGGAATTCCATTCACGTTGTTGATAAAAAGTTTGATTCGGAGACACGTGCCTGACTGATAGTTGCCCGCAGGATCACTACATTCGACATACTGAAACTCTTCAAAGAGCTACCTTAATGTTTCGTAACTAGGTTGAGGCTAAGTATGGAACTCGGCCGAATACCATAATGCATGTAAAAACTATTGCAAATATATATGCTTTGACAATTGCTCTTGCTTTGTAGGAGGAGATGGAATCTCCGAAGGACGTGACTGTATCTATTGGAAATCGAGGGTACTGTTTTCTCCATACCTTTCTCGGATCCATCGTTATTCAGGCCCTGAACTTTTGCGGGCAGATTTTGTTCCAGTTGCATCGTGGAACGATGAGTCAAGAGCGAAATGCGTTCGTTCGACGGTTCTCAAGGATTTCGCTGCGGTCGCAGCAACAACAGCAGCAGCAGCAGCAGCATGCAGGCAGGCAGGGCATGCGTGAGTTTCACCGAGCGCGTATTCCCATGGGGTCAAACGAGAGATTTCTGGATTACGATCCAGGCTTTTGATAGAAACTTATATGGCAAGAAAACGGATGGCGCATTCGGCATTAAGGAAGTACGTGAGTCTGGAGCGTGCGGTACTTATGGGTGCGTTTCAGTGGCGCGCGCGCGCGCTCGCGTCTCCCTCGAGTCCTCATGTTCCAGCTTTACTTTACTTTTTTTCCCCGCGATTACCCAACCGCTGTACTGTCCTAAAATGGTGGTAAAATCTGCGGGATCTTGGTAAAAATAGTCCTCTAACAGGATTTAATATACGCCACTTGATGATTATATGTATTCACGGAACAGTACGAGTATTCAATGAGGAGATACACGTCTAATTAACTGGAGATAAACTGAAGCGAAACAGAGTGGGAAATTCAGAGAAGGTGTAAATCATAGGATGGCACAGACGCATATTCCACTCGAATGGGAAGTAACCACCACCAGGCCGTTCTTCTTTTGATGCCCGGTGCAGACCGATCTCTTGGTACCCGTCCACCCGTGGAGCTTTCACGGGAACGAGCGTGGCCATCTCTGCTCACTAGCACGGGCATCAGCTGTCTGACAAGGCGTATAATTAATCCCTAATGACGCTGGCATAAATCCATCTCGGTAGGCCGTTTTGCGAGATGCGCGAGCGTGCGCGAGCCGTTCAGCCTTAACAGCGAAATCAGCGCCAGCTTTGTCGCTGTCGTCCATTTTCCGCCGTTATTTATGCGCCCATCAGTCGATCGGTCTAAAGCACCCTCGGACCTAACAACCACTGTCAAAGCATCTTCTGCGCAGGACAGAACAAAGCGAGAGGTCAAAGTATTCCCGTGCGAATAGCTAGCATTGCTAGCGACTAGTGAAAGAGAGACAGAGAGAGAGAAAAAGATCGAGCGTAACACTGTTGCACACGCACGCAATGATAGTCGACGCAGTGATATATGCCAGTGGTAGCTGGACACGACTGTGGAGCAAGGCTGCCGGTACCCTAGCGGTACCCTGAATTTATAACTAGACTCGTGCTCGCAATCCTATGCTCGCTCACGAATTTCAATTACAAATGGCGACAATGTCCCGGCCCCGAGTGTGCCCGGCGACCTCGCACCCAGCCGTTTAAATTACTCGGCCTCGGACAAAACGCGACGGGACAATGGAACGATAAAGCCGTTGGGCAAAACGCAATGCCGACCATAAATCGTACAACTGATCTAGTTTACGGCGTATGTATCTCTCGAGTACCCGCGAGCGCACGGAGCCTCTCTTGCGTCATCTTATTGTTGCCCCGCGATCCACGTCGGTCACGGAGAACCACCGGTGACTTTAGAAAATTGACGCGTCCATGTAAATTGTAAACAAAAGCATCTTTGTGTAAATCCAAATGACTCTTGGATTTATGTACGAAAGTTGGTTCGGATGGGTTAAGTGTTGAGGCTTCGAACGTGGGGTTGGGTTAAGGTTAAACCCGGAGACGAGGAGTAGATTCTCGCCATGTCAGGGCAGGGTGAAGCAGTGCAAACGAAGCGGAGGAGTACGTGGGATAGAGCATTGGATGATGGTCGACCGGTGAAAAGAGAGCGGGGAAAATGAAGCGTTTACCAATTCCGGGATAGCATAGCAGGTCCTTCCTGGAAAGGATCGAGCTCTCCTCGCCACGGTGCACGTGATCCACTGGAACTCATCGCGCGCCCCGGTGCACTGGAACTTCACGTTTGTCTGGCGAGAGCAGAGAGTTGCACGCCAGTGTTCAACACGCCGAGAGCAAGAGGGAGAAAGACAGCGAGGGAAATGATGAACGAAGAAGAAGAAGAAGAAGAGCTGCCCAAGGGAGCAACGGTGGAAGGATGGTCCGGACGGAGCGGAGCGAGAGCACTGCGGCTGTGAACTCCGCAAAGAGGGAACTGGCGTACCGAATTGATGCACACGAAACGGCATGCCCGGAATGTTATAATCGCGAACCTTTGAACCCAAAGCCGAGAGACTCCCACACCACGCCACCCCACCGTCATGCAGCCCTCTTTCCATCGACTGAAATTACTCATGTTACTCTCGTCGTTCGTGCGCTCCGCATCCTCCCTGATACGCTTCCGCGAGAGCAGAGAAATATTAAACAAGCGATTGCACCTCGTGCTTCTGATGAAACACTTGACGAAGCAGTTCCAGTTACTTTGATTTATAAGGAACACTTAATAAGTGATTCAGACTAGATACACAGTCTAAGACTCCATAGGACGAGGCTTTGCAACAAACAGGTTGGTGCCGCGCCACATACTCCCACGAATGCCCTACGGGAGTCCTCACTGAGTGCACAGAGCCGCGTAGTGGGCGTTACGATAATTAATTTTTGCCCGATAATTAAGATATCCTTTGCAGACGCTGAGATATAGCCCGCGGTACCGTCATTTTTCAGTGTGTGGATCGCGTGCCCCACGTGTGAGACTCCGCGTCGCTCAGTACTCCTAATCACCAAGTGCATTCTAACTAGCACTGTATTCGCAATCTGTGCTATGTAAACCCGCACTTAAGCCATAAATATTCTTGATTTTCATTAACTCGTTAGTGTTGATTTGGAATTTTCAGCGAGGAATTTGTGTCCATTTCGCAAGGGAGCAATATCTGCGAGTGGCTGAGAACAAGGCGGGCGAGCGTCACGGAGTGAGAACATCTGGCCCACGGTGGTATGTTTCGCGGCCTCGGTGGAGATTATTAATTGTTTCATCTCTGCCCTCGTCCGCGCCTCCCCCGTGGCACGACTAAGCAAATACAGGAGGCGTAACCGACACGGTGATGTACGAGCTTAAAAGCCCCCACGATCGGCAACGAGAGCTCGCCAGCGAGTCGAACCACAGGTAGGATAGTCAGAGGGCTAAAGGGGAGAGACCAACCAATGTAGATAGAGTCCTGGACTTATCGACTGATTTATAATTAAAAGCCTCGAATGCTTCTACTTCCAAAGATCGATCTACATCGTACGCCAGCGATAATAATGAAATGTACTTGTAAAATACATAAACCTCCGAAAGGAATGTTTTTCTTATTACCCGACAATTTCACTTAAAACACCTGGCCCAACTGGTCGCACTTCTACTAGCCGGAGGGATATAAGTGGCGGAATATGTTTATCTCGAGAAAATTCCACTGGCTTCGAGGCCAGGCACAAAGTTGCTTATATTGCACCGGCATATAAAACGTTCGATGCCCCGAAGGCTTTTCAGCGACACGATACTGGGGAGCCATAATGCCGATCTCACGATGCGCCCGTGTAAGTTGCAAGCAATAATCGCGAGGCCGACTGTCGGCACACTCGGTCGCTCATCATTAGTCCCGTGCTGGAACACGGCGATCCTGAATCTCGGTTGGAGCCCGCTCACTGAAATCGGATCTACTAGGTAGACTCTTACCCGACGATTACAAGGTGTCGGGAAGTGCGATCTCTTCAAAGCAGCGCCTTCAACGATTGCACGTGTGTGGATCGGCCTCGAGAATTTCCATGTGCGTACGAAGAACACGATTTGTTATAGCCGGCGGGTATGCACTCGATGGTCACAATTGTACCTTTCCACATTGCCCTCTTGGAAGCGTTAGCGCCAACATCTCCATCCGAGTCGGGGATCATGGACCGTGGAGAGGAGAGCGTTCTCTAAAGCCCGGAGTACTAGCTCGGACCGAGTCCACGAGCACCGAGCACACGCCTGGTGAATTATGGAGTGCAACAACACCCACTTCCTGGTCCTCGAAAGGCCAACTCCCACGCATACTGATGGACCTGCCAGAGCTTCCCTGATGGATCCCCCCGCGCGCCCCCCTCCGGCCCTCGAAATACGGGGCCGAGGGGTCCTTCGCACTCGAGCTATCATTATTCGCCGAGCGATTCCTTAATCAATCACACTGGCTAATTGCGCGCCCGCCGAGCAATCCTGGACGTCACCGATCAAGCAAACTATTACGTTTACATCAGACTCCTTCAGCTGGTCTAAACGTACTGGTTTATTACCCTAGCACATCACCCTCAGTCTAACAAGTCACTCGTACCTTCAAGCTGAATTGATGGCCCTAGTCCCACGTATGCTTGATAGCCAGGTTATACCCTCGATGAAGCGTCAGGTTGGAGCGATAGGTTGCAGGTGAGAATCACAAGAACCGATTTACCCGGGATAGGTGAGAGAGTGCACGAGGAATGGTAAGAACATACGTGATACCGAAAGGAAATGCCCAGCCGGACGTGAAGGAGGCGCCGAGGGTTCGAAAAGGCGAAAGGGAAGGCGGCCGAGAAGAGTGAAGGAGGAGCCGCGTCGCGTGAGAGTGAATTCTGAGATGGGGCATAAATTGATATGCATCCAGCATTCGACATGTCGGTCGGATGAAAGAGGGACTCCCGAGACAATGCCCGTCAGCTACGAATCCCCTCGCGCATCCGGTCTCTGTTTCAAGGAAGCTTTCGGAGCATCGTGACACATATCAATTGATTTTCACGGGCAGGTTCGAGTGTATCGACTGAGTACTTCTACTCGTGGAAACCAGCTCGAAAAGGTAGCGGGGAGCTACCTTCATTTACAAAGACGCTTTTCCTTGAAACGCGATTTCACGCACTCCCGTGCAATTTCCTCCGGCGCTAGCAGTCTGCGGTCGCCGGCTAGGCCGGACACGCTCGAGCAGCACGCGTACACTGTAACGCACTTACTAATTTCATTACAATGAGATAGCGATTGCGCGATTACCATATCATTAGAATACCTCGGCGCAGTAATTATACACTTTCTAAGTGCACGGGTCCAGCTTGATTTGCATATCGGCAGCCGGCGGCCGTAAACAACGGTTGTCACGACCAGCCTCGAAAGTAGTTGCTCATTGGATGTCAATGACTTCTAATATTAGAAGTAACCATTTTTTTTTTCTGAGAGTGAGCATACGAACATATAATATGAATCGAGTTGAAGTCGTCGAGGGAATTGATATCACACCGGCGACAGATTATGCCCGCTCATTTCTCGAAGTGTGACTCCTATAAATTCAAGCCGGTGCCTCCGCTCGAAACTACTTTGTTTCACGACTCGACACCCACGTCTCGTCTCTTATGCGTACGCACGCACCTCGACGCGTTTGTCTTGGTATATACTATACACGCAGAGGTTTTGTCATACAGTTACAGGGAGACTAGGTAGACGCACACTATCGTATATCGTGAAGTAGATATACTTGGTCGCACTCGGAGCCGCGGACGCCGTTCTACACCGAGCACGCGCTGCCTTCAATGTAAAGCGTTAAAGCGCTACGTGATCGAATTCGACAAGCGACCGGACACTCGCCAGTCCGAGCCACCATTTCGCGCACGCCCGCCGAATATCAAGAAGAGAGAGAGATATCGTTAGAAGCGTTTAGAATTAAGCGCAACACCCGGCGAACACCGTCGACCGCTGATTGGAATCGAGCCTCTTAACTTTACCCGGCGTGGCGTTCCAAGTCTGCTCGAGTGGGGAGGTACGAGCTCGATCTCTTAACCCGACATTGAAATCTCCGAGTAACTGAAGGGTAGGAAGAGCCAATCGTGCCAGGCATTATTAATAGCAGACCGCTGATACTGTCAAGAGCTTATAAATAAAGCATCCTGTTATTATACTGGCTATACAGGCTGACCTGTACAAGCTTCGTTAAACTATAGGAATATAACCAGCTTCAACAAGTACGCGTGGATCAACCTGTACGATATGACCCGAACACTTTGCCCCGGGAGAAACGAGAACGCCCTATCAATTCGTGAAACGAACTCCGTGCTAAGTGCTTGCACCGTGCTCATTGTTATTAGTGACGGTTGCGAGTGATGTCGAGAGGTACGAACAAGTCTTTCCTCTCTCGAGCGATTGAACGCCTCCCAGCTAGCAGCGCGCCTTGAGAAATCCCATTCATGTACTCCTAGTCCGAGCGAGGCGCACCGGCGCACGAAAGTCATCTTTCGAGAATTTACGGAGGTGTGCGACACGGCACGGCTGCGCTCGGAGGAAAGAGGCATGCCAATGATGTTTTGTTTCAGACGATGCGCTATCCGCAGCCGACAACCTCGCTGCTGCTCTCAATCGCTGTCAGACGGCCCGGACGGCATATTTTGAATACTTTCTCACGCACTCCTACTCAAAAAGCTGCCACTCGAGAGTTCCGGCTAATCTATGCCAAATCTAGGTGTGCCGAGCACCTGACTTTCTAGGAATTGTTAAATTTTATTGATAAATAAGAAGCATATCTATCTAGGAATATATAGTTATAAAAAAATGGCGGTGTTGGTCCGGTGATAGGTTGAACTCAACTCGAGGCTCTCGCTAGCCATATCGCGGAATTGGATTACATATCTCAGCCGCGAGCCGTGATTTATTTATTGGGGCCCCGGCTTCTTGAGGCGTGCTGGGATTTCAACACCTCCTGATGCGTGTATTTACGATTACGCGAATTACACAAGGCAATTAGAGCCTCTCGGAGCCTCCTCGTTCCCCGTCCCCCTGCCGCCGCCCCTAGGAAGACGGGATGTATAATTGTACGCCGCAGCCTCCGCATCATTGCTACGCTGCCCGCTCACCTACGTAAATTACACGGCTGTCGATGAAAAATCGTACTCGCGCGCGCTCGTGCAATCTTAGAAATCGAGAGTGTGCTCTTGTAATCTTGAAATCATCTAATAACTCACCGCTCGTTTGCGGTATACGTACACACATTTTTCTACCATCAACATGGCTGGCAACAATTTCGATTAGAGAAATTTGTCATTAAGAGGGACTTCACTAGTAGTTGAGAGAATTCTGACATTATCAAGCGAGGATTGTGAACCAGACTGTTCCGAGCTCGATCCCATATTTGTATCGGTAAAAGGGAAAACGGGGATATTCGAAGCGAACCGGAATTCGTCGGGCGAAGGGCTGCCGGGCCTAAGGAGAGCGAGAGCGAGATCGTGAGAAGTACTCCAGATCGGCGAGCAGGATCTACCAGGTACACATCTCGCGGGGCTGTTAGAGTCAGATCGCTAACAAAGTGAGGATCAAATAATAACACGTTACGATCGCGCTGGCCGAAGATAGATGGCTCACGGTGTGAGTGAATAATTTGATAATGGCGCGGCGGGAGCGACGCGCTCGGTACTTTTCACCCCCGCCGACGGCGCAGATCGCGCAGCCTCCATCTAAGATCGAGGACGAGAATGCGCTGCGCGCGAGAGGGAAGATGATCTCCGATCGCTGCTCGAGATCTAGCACTACTCTACTGGCTCCTTCCTTCGATGCGGACCAGCGGACCGCGCGCTTACCCTCCTCACCCTTTCCATCTCGCACGCTCGCTCTCTCGCGCTTCCTCGGGACCCGTCTCATTTTCTCGCGCCGCCGCTCCGCTCCGCTCGCTTCAGTTGTTCTCTTCCGACACCCCTCCTCCCACGCCTTCCTTTCTCCCGATCTTGAAAGATCATGCCGCGAGATCACGGGGCTATTCGTGATGCAGCCGATCTCGCTCGCTCGCGCACCTCGCTTGAACGCCTTGTGCGCGTACATACAAGCCACGGGAGAATCGCCGAGCTCGGCCTCCTCTGGCCCGTGTAAAGGGATATTCCGAGGGATTTTTGCAGACGGCCTTAATGGCGCATGATTGTGTGCCAAAGGTAACCCCAGGTGAAAATGAGCCATCCGGGATGCCCGCAATTCCTAACTCCCCGCTTCTCGCCCTCTCTTACGAACATCCACCCAACAATCGAGCCTGCCTCCCTACGAACTGCTAGAGCCATCTTTTTTCATCCTGTCCTCTACCTCTCCCTGACTCTTGCTATAATGGAGCTCTTATGCTCCCGATCTCTGCTAGAATCTCAGACTTCAGAGGCGACTTCACGTTTTTGCCGGTTCAACTTCACGCATCGGAGTACTTGGGGCAAAGCGATCTCAACGATTGGATGCGGCGTAATAGCGGCGCAAGAAATTACTTGTCGGATATTTCATCTGGTATTACTCGGCATTAGTGCAGCAGAACATAACGACGGCTAGGTTGCGCGGTACCGTTTCACGATCTCGATTATCAGGAACCTGTAAGATGTGAGGCTCGCTCGATAGTCTCTCGCGTGCGTGCACCTCCTTTGGCCGAGGGAAGGTTATATATTTCTGGTGTGCCTTACCCGGAGGGTAGAGCTCGCACACGGCGCTGCTGTTAGCACCAGGATCCCGCGGTTTTTCCCGCGAAGCCCCGAGGGGGTAGCAGAGAAGAGGAAGACGCTCTTTCCCGGGGAAAGAGCACCGATCACGGGAACAAGGGCAGGCAACGAGTTCCAGGCGGAGAGAAGAAAGGGAGATGCTCGCGGCTCGTGAGGATGCGGCATAGATAAGTGGCACTTATGTTTAATACGTGAGTGTGGATGAGTAGTCGGCCGTGCACGCGAACGAACCCTGGGTCTCTCTTCTCTCTTGACCCCGCGTTCGCCAGAACCAATTTCCACGGATAATACGATCGGCCCGTGAGGCCTGAAACATTCCTCTAAATGGAGCAGCAGACTCATCAGTACCCCACATGTACTACCGATACGCTACGGATCGAACGCGCTCTTTAACCGAGCACCTTTTTTTTTACCAAGCTTCGAGCCGATACCCGCCACCCGGCAGTAGTACATACCCTCTTCGCCACGCTCCGAGACTATCGCGCTCTCCTGTGAATACCTGGCATGCCAACCGCCTCGGAGAAACCACTGGTCGAACGTGATATCGCGCTCTTTCCTCCGGTAAGCATAGATATGCTCGCGCAAACTACAAATTACTCTATGCCGCGTGTAGTCAAGGGCATTACGGCTCGCGGAACTTTTCACTCGCAATGTGATTTGATGGCTGCGGCAGGGTGTGCGTGATCGTTTTAATATCGATCACGATTTCATAATGCTCGGAACGAGGGCTCGCGGAAAGCGCTATCATTACACTCTTTCCACGCGGATCCCCGAGCGACTACCTTCTCTTTCGAAGTAATGGGCCGCAGTAATGGGAAAATCATATCGGCCGTTTCTCACGACTAGTGCTCGAAGAAAGTGACCCTAGCTAGCACGGCAATTCAGAGCAGCAGTGGCCTCTCCGAAACGGCACTCACTTTCCGGCGGCCGCGACGAAGAAAGGGGAAGAAATGCACGAACAGGCAAAGGCTTTTACGAGCGCTAAATTTCAAGTGAATTACGAAAGCCTGTCCTGCCGGGACGTGTTTCGGCCGAATTCCACCGAGAGGACGATAATAAAAGTCTGCCGGCTTACGAGGTGTTTTATTTTCCAAATAAAGCCTGATAGAATCGGGGACATCCAATATCATTTTGCAAGAGCGCCGCTCGGATGAATCATCCGATTGGGAGCATGCATACCTCGTCGCGTACGCGAGCTCTCGATGTGGCGCCCAGGATCGTGCAACCAAGCTGAAGTGCATGTATGTAAGCACACATGCGTGCATGTACGAGCTAATCGACACCAAATACGTACCGGCGGGGCCACGATTATTAATAAACTCCAGTCGAGCCATAAATCAATTTAATGCACTCGTCGGAGGGAAAAAAATTGCCGGGCCCATTGTTTCGCTTGGAAGTTCCTTCACCTAACGCGCTCTCTCGTTTATCATAGTTTGACGGTGCCGCATGGCAAACTATCGCTTGCGCAGCACGAACTTAGTTTCGGTGGGCGAGCGAAGTTTCCGAAAGCCAAGTCCTTCGAGCGACTTCCCCCCGACTTTTGTCTCCCGCTCGCTCCAAGTGCTCATTTGAATTTTCCCGGACGCAGGATGCGCACCGCGTGCATTTCAATCCCGCAGGACACCCCGAGGAATTATGGCCGAGAGGGATAGAACAGAGCTGCCGGTTGCCTGGAGAAGAATGAAGAGGAGGAGCTCGATGAACGGAGCGCGGAGGATGGAGTGGGTACGCGAATGGTAGTTTAAGAGCGAACACCCGGTAACCAGAGCACGTTCCGAGCGCGAACGCAACTTATTGTCATGTGCCGGGGGCAGCCGGGGCATTTTAATATTTCCGCTGAATACTGCGCGCTGCTGCCGCCACCGCTGCTGACGGTAAGGGCGAGGGAGAGAACGATGCGGCGCATCCACGAAAAAGAAGGTGCCAAGAGACCGGAGGCGAGGAATCGTTACACGAACCTGCCACTGGTCTTACCACGTCGGGACCCTGACAGGTGCTTTATGCCCACGGGAACCACCTTTGTTTTTCCCCTCGGCCATCCTCGCTTACTCGTAGCTCGCGCCAGGCTACTATTTCGAGAAGGCTGGCGCCAACCACTGCATAATGCCAGCTAGATTTCGAATTTCCGGCGAGTATCCTGACGCCATTCCATCTCGACTCACACTTACCGTCAATCTCGACCTGAGTCAATGCTGCATTGCCTGAAGGACATAGATTTTCCCACCAATTAAAAAATGCCTAATAGAATAAGACCATAAAGCGTTCCAGGATTTAGAGACTTTAGGTTCGTGTGCGAAGCACGTGTTTCAAGAAATACGTTCCGCCGGCCACGACGAGAGAGAATCTATCACTCGATCTGGACCCCTGTTACTCTCCAAGGTACACGCTCTTCGAAATACAAGACTCTACCGATAAATCGCGGCTCGACCCCACGTGTGTCACAGTGCTACCGTGTTTCCTAATCCTCCTGTTCGCGAGTGCGAATCGTTCTGGTAGTCCGAGCGTGGTACAATAGATTTACATATTATGCGTGCACAGTAGCCGCATCTCCCTACAGATCGCCGGTGGACTTTTAATGCCGTTAGAACGCAGTCCGCTTGTTCCTTTTAATCGGTAGATTTCAGATAAGATTTACTGGTGGCTGTGGGAAGGGGCCTGAGTTTCTGAACAAATTGAGAGCCCGCCATAATGTCTCAATTTCGCGCGAAACCTTTTGCGGCTGCGAACCAGTATAATTATAGAGCCGATTTACCGGCAGAAACGGATGCACGTGTCGGGGGGAGTTGCGACACCCGGCGTGCGATCGCTCGTTGCATCCAGTGCAATTGTTATATTGTAGCAACAACAATTACATCGGCCCGCGCCTGACACGCGATCGAGCTGCGCTCCTCCGATTGCTAATCCTAATTGCGAGGAGCCTCGCGGTATTTTGCCGGTTACTTTGTGCCCCTTACATAATGAAATCCACCTTACCTCCTTGCTCGCCAGATTTCGCTTAATAGCTTACGAACATGAATCATCTTTGCACGCGAAACCTCTTGGCAAAGAGCGCGCCCCTGCTTCCCACAAATCCTAGCTATTATCAATAATTAAAGAATGTCAGGCAAATCGTCGGTTTGAATGCCGATAATTGCCTATGAAGTTCACTATCAGGTGGAGAGTCGGTTGGAGAGGTCTCGTTAGATTTCTAGTCGTCGTTGGGTCGAGCGGATCCGAAGGAAATCTCTCGGTAATGGACGCTAGAAAGGATCGTATCTCACGGAGACGTCTCGCCTCGCCGGATGCGCGTGTGCCTCCCTCGCTTCCGGTCGTAAGCCTAGTTCGACTCATTGCCATGCTCATCGCTCGAGCCAGCCCCCGGAATATGGAAACGAAATCATATTCTCCTTCTTACCGTAGATCACCGATAAGTCTTCTCTCCCTATTCATAGGGTTTCCCTGCTGGAAAAATGCTGGAAAGCACTGTTACTGCCGGAGCTAATCGTGCCACCTCGAATTATGTACACAATAAGCGTAACGGGCCTCTTGCAACACCTCCGGACGCGACACACGCCTGGCATACATTTTATTTGGGCAATAAAAAGCGTCGCTTGGTCGCTCTTGGGTTTGACGATACTACTAGTATACGAACGTATACTCAATGCTAGATCCGTGACACGGTTAAGTTTCGGTAGCAATGACTTCGAGGCTCGAAGAACCTGCGCATAACCAGGCGCAGTAAATTTTGCCGGTGTAACACTTTTGCTAACTAATACAGATAATTGTTCGTGAACGTTGGATTTCTGCTGGTACTTTGCGTAACAAGCTCGCCAACATTCCCGCTAGATCGCGGTTTCCTCGGGTGTAACATTTTTTGGTCGCTCGGAGAACTCCTGCCCTTTCCTGGCGCGAGAGAGCTTCTTTCGCAGGGAATCGTCGCGGCGGTTTAAAGCCGTGTGCACCTACTTTCTCGAGATCCTCCGTTAAGCCTTGAAACCCTCTTAATAAGTTTGCTTTAGAAATATATTGTAAGGTGTTTGGAAATCAATAGTCCCTCAGACAGTAGAGATGTACAGTCAAAGTACCGGCAGATAGTAATGAGGGTGTAGCGGAAGATAGTACCAATCGAGTGCCGATGTCTCCAGTGACATTTTCAATTAGCCCGATCGTGTAAGACCCAGGAGACAATACCGGCAATTAGATTCGTGTCTATTTTACCCATCACTGTTGTGAAAGCTGCTATAAAGTAATACTAGATGATCCTTTCTCCAAGACTGATTCGAATAAGATTTCCAATACTGAATGATCAGTCAATTTCTAATCAATCGTAGCTACACTTTCTATAAACATAGTTTGAAAGATTAGTTAGAAAAAGATCTGATCGAGATTGCAGTTGTTGTACCCGGATTGTGGGAGACGAGGGAGAGAGGATGGCTGTAAAATGCAGAGTTACACGTCGATTTTGCAATGCAAATATATCAGCAGTCCGAGTGCCATGCGAGCAGGAACAATGACTCGGGAGTGAATAGAACTACGAAGGCCGACGAGAGGACGACGAGGATGTGCACCGTGAACGAGGTGACCCGCACTCCCGCGCGAGTGTGCGAATCGTGACGCTGGCGAACCACCCGCTCGTGAAATGCAGCCTCTCTCGCCACCAGCAATTAACCGAGAAACAGAGAAAAAGAGAGAGAGAGAGAGAGAGAAGTAAGTGGAAAAAAGGCTTGGATTGCGAAAAGTCCAGTGGGACAGGGAGAAGGAACTCCAAAGATAGCGAATGTGGACGAGGCTGACGGAAGGAGGGCGGTACCGACAACCGTGCATGCACATATGTACGCACGATTGTGTCACGGATGTCATAATCTTACGTAATTCGGGGCCATCGCCGGGCATTTGTAAGCCGGTGCACGCATGCGAGTCGCTACGCTCCAACTCCCACTTCTCTGCGCTCGGCAATTTGCTTTGATTCGATATCGCTAACTGTGTCACGGGAAAAGTGATGCACTCTACGAGGAAACGCGTCGATGCACGAGCATACCTTTAAACAATGTTGTAATCTCTGAAATTTAATAAGTATGTACAAGTTTGTATTCGATACTTCGACGGTCGAGAAGACGAACCTCTAATTTGATCGACGAGTTACTCTGTCAGGTGTGATTAAAAAAATCGTGAAGTGTTTGCGCCAGGACTCATCCATCATAATTTGCGTTATTAAGAATCTCAATCAATTATCGGGCCCTAATTGTGGGACTAGCGTACTGACAATTTGAATAACTAATCGAGCGGTATCGCTTTCCAAAGTTGTCGGAGGGGGGAGCAGCGAAACATTATTTGGCGATTAGGAGACCTCAGATTCTAATCGCTGTTTAATTTGACGTCGCTAATTTGCCCAAATTACACGCGGATGGATCGAGCTGGTCATTAGGAGAGAGGCGTGTCTACTTGGACGAAACAGCAGCAATCAATCGTCTAATCAATAGGGAGTTCCTACGATAGGTGTGCCAAAAAGAAACATTCACACGAATGGAACACATGATTGAATATTTCGAAAGATATATTACTAGAAGTCCCTGCGTGTGTGGTCGGACACAAATCCATGAAAATGAGGGAACCGTGGTTATAAAATTGTAAAATGATTTCGCGAAAACGTGTGAAGAAAGTCGAAGGATTTCTCTCAGCCTACGAGTACTACATCCCGTAACCTGCCGCTGGCAATAAAGGCGAATGAAATTCTGCACGGTGTGGCCATGAGGTGTGAAATTTCAGTGAGCAAGAGGAAACAACTGAATGAGTTGAACCACAGATGCCTCACCCATGATAACCCGTTTGACTCGATAAAAACAAAATTGTAATGATTCTAATTTGGTAGGAGTGTTGAAAATTGTCGAGTCCAAAGGTGCACTGACGAAGGCGAGACAAATACCTGACATTTACATGGAAGCATGTGTATCGGCGTCACTTAGCATAAGCAGCCGTGAATATACATGCGCACCCGACCGTCAGGAATTCACGACAGGAGCGAATTTCATTGACTCCCGCTTGGTCGGGCGAGCGATTATGCGCGAGAGTGGACGCGTGTCACGCGGATTCACATGTTGGTTTCGCCAGGCAAAGGGGTGGATGCGCGGATGAGTGCCAGAGGGGAGCATACTTAATTACCGAGAAGTCCCATATCCCACGCGACGTGATACAAGAGTACGTGGCATGAAAGCGGGTTAACGTTAGCAAGAGGGATAAAGAGGCAGGCGCAAGCTAGCCGTGGGAGGAAGCCATTTAGAGAGGGCCCTAATCCACCTGTGTTAATCCGATCGCCACTAGAGACTACTCAGCGACTCGGCTTTAATTGAGTGCCGCCACATCGAGGGACAAGCACCAGCCGCCAAGTAAAAGAGAAAGAAAGAGAGAGCGAGAGAGAGTGAGAGAAAGAGAGAGAAAGAGGCCGGATGATATCGGCGTTAACCATCTCTTAATTCGATTAGACGCGTAACGATTGATCACCCCGTAACCGACCTATCGCTTGAACGCGAGTCCTCCTTCAATGAAGCCATCGAAAAAAGGAGCCCCCGTGAAAAAGAGCGGCGAGCCAACAGGATATCGCGATGTTAACGCTGCTCGAGTGGGAGCATCCTCGACTCGAGCATCGACAGCTCGCTTGCTTTCTTTTCTATCTCGGTCGCGTGTCTTGGCGCAAAAGTTCAAGATGCCGATTGCGAAACCGAAATCCGCATTGAGTGCGTGCTGGAGTGCCAGCCTGCTCTCTTGTGTACTTACTTGCGTCCTCCCGTGAGCTCGACGCCAGCCGCCAGCCGCTTCGTCCTCCTAACGAAGTGCGCCGGCATTCGTTCGCCACTTTCGTTAATTAAGGAGAGGATTTGCGTATACCTCGCGCGAGAGATCATTCCGCGAGAAGGGTGACGATCGAGCGGGAGGTCGTCGCTCGCACTAATTAGCGCACATTCCGCGAATGATCTTGCGAAATGATGCCAGCACGTCAATGGCTCTCTGCGGCTAGCAAACAGTTATCGCGCCAAATGAGATTTATTGTCCGTCGGCAAGCCAATTTTTCAAGTTGCCGAAGATTTCGCCCGAAGGATTTCGACCCGTTCCGTTATGCAAAATATTATCTCCCGGAAATAGCAATCTCCAGGGAGACGCCAACGAGTTCTCGAATGCTGGGATTACGTAAGCGCATTATCATTTCCAAAAGGACTCCTTCACCATGAGAATTTCTCTGTCGGACTCCGCTGAACTTTCGAGCGGCATCGCCATGATTACACTTTCGACATTACACACCAGCTTGGCTGTGTGTTTGTACATATGTGCCTTACTATCGGCCGCGCCGTGTGAATTAGCTGGTGGATGATCGACGAGCGGGATCGCTCGAGGTAATCCTAATTCACTTTTATATTTCAAGCGCGCTCAGGAGATGGTGAGTCCGAAGAGAGGGGAGGAGAGAGAGGGGGAAGGGCCCACGCTTACAGCGATTGAAGAGCCCCCGGCAAGAAACAGCTGACGCGAATTACAGGAATCCATACTCTCCACAAAGCAAACAGTTAGTGGTAAACATTTTCGCTGGAATCGATCTCACTTTTGTGGAACCACCATCGCTTGGTGTCATTAAAGCGTCCCACAGTACTAACCAGTGACGCACGCGCAAGTTACACTCGCTCGCCATTGTCTCACAGCATCAACAAGCGCGGATCGTTGACCGCAATCTGTTTCCGGAAAAACGGCATGCAAAGCGAATTGCGACGATATCTATTTCGCCTGATGATGATAATGACGGTGTTCCAGTGAAAGCCTCCCCACCTTTCACTGCTTTTGCTCGTTCGGATTCCTCGGTGGAACGATAAATTTCATATTTCCTCGGCGGTGATTCGAGCGCGAGCTGAAGGCACGCTTCGGACTGGTAACTGGCCGCTTACGAAAGTAGTATACACACATCGCTTCCATTCCGATCCCTTGAATATCAACGAGGCAGCGAGGGGATCGAGGAGTTATGCATATCAGAGAGGCGCACGAGGAGAGTACAACGTCGGCGGCGCTCGTATAATTCTTTTGCCACATCCCTCTTTTTTTCATGTACACACACTGCCTCCTTCTTTCGTATTCCCGCGGCTACCGTCGGGCGCAACGCCACCGTATACATTCTAAGAGACTGACTCATGCCTGTCCGCTGGCTGGGCTCTTCTTTCATCGACATGGGACGACAGGAGACAGGACGCTCTGCGTCTGGTCACGTTCGCCGCCCGCCGCGTACAGAGCATTACGCACCCTTCGTACGCGCCTCTATGCACCGCGCGATGCGCCAACCACCTGCTTACCATTGATGCCCGGTATCGACCATCATTCGCGCCATAATATTCACTCACCCTTTATCCTGGAATATTCCATGTAAAAAATTCTATTTATAAATTGATCGGGCCAATGGAAAGCTGAGTATCGTGTCTCTGCCATATTTAAAATCATCCCTTGCGAAATAATGCGTGTGAAGAGATAACAGGAAGGTTCTACTCTCGAACGGTCCTACATAACCTGATAATAAACGCGTGTCGTGTGTACGCACTGGTCACGCAAACTGCGAGAGCTCCCCCGATCTGTATCCAGGTATCCACGTGCCGAGTGTTGCACGCGACACGCCCAGTGCGTGGCTCGCAGCACCGCACGCACATACGTGCCGCGAGATCCGAGATTTATGCCATTGACCGCGAACCACACCGCTCGTTCGTCGCTTGTTCCACACGGTTGGATTACAAGAACAAGACTGGTGCCACCTTCGCTGGGACGGAACCCGAGAGTCTCGAAGGGGGAATATCGAGTGGAGGCAATGTGGTCTTCCAAAAATTGGAGAGAAGAAAGCTAATATAAAAATATTGTCTGATGCATATCGTTGAAAGAGGGCCGCCTTACTACTTTGCGATTCAAGGGAGTTGCGAATCGGTAGGTGAGTCAGTTAGTACGGGCGAGGAAGTGGAGGTACGAGAGACTCCGAGACAAGGAATATGATAGCAGAGGGCAAAAGGGAGTGAGGGAAGGTGGGGTTGACGCTGGAGAAGTTTCCGAGAGCTGGCCCTCCTCGTCGCAGCACCGGGAGACGTTGCCGGATACGCGCTCTCTGCATCTGTAACGAGGGATGTGCTCGCTGTTCGCTGCTGTGATCCCGGAGTACGCGCAGCAAGCAGAGGCACGATGCATAAAAGCGCTCGCAGGGCATCGGGCGGCGCGCTCGTACGCGCGGTACTTATCCAGCCCGCGGCATTGAAATGCAATCCCTCGCGCCGATGATTTATACCTCGCCAATGCCCGCCCGCGGGGCAGGATGTCGCACGTCCCTTCTTTATGTCTCTATCGCTCGCCTCGAAAATATCCCGCAGCGCCGCGCGCCGATGTGCTTGCGAGCGATGTGTGCTTGACGCGTACGTGTACCAGCACGCTCGACGCTCGGCGCCAACTACTGCCGTACTGCCCCCTGAGACTCAGACTGAGACTCGCACTCCACTCACTAACGCCCATGCACTCTCTCGCTGTCTCATTGACACCGAGCCTCTAGCACGAAACGCTCCTCTCTCAGCGATACTAAAAACTTATAGCTTCAAACTCAATAGCAGCCATGCCGGGAGAGTCTGGTAGTCGAGCAGAGTTAACGGAGTCTCGACTGACCATTCAAACCACCTGGAGTTGAGGATGGTGCCCCGGCCAATAGAGTATCACCTAAAATGCTGATGGAGGTGACGTAGCGCTAAGAACCTCCAGTCTATTATCTTCGAGACACATGCCGTTGATGTGAATATCGTTTCCAAGTTCACAGGCGACAGGCTAATGATCCGTTTGAGGGCTCGTGACTAAGAGGCGAGGAGAGAAAGTCTCGACTAACGCGCTCGCCCCTCTATCTCTCTCTCTCTCTTCAACCATTCCTTTGTGTTTCAGCAGCGCGATCGGCGACGTCATAATTATGTGGGAAGGCGGAGTCGCGCGGTATCAATGAAATGAGATTGTCACGCGCGACGCAGTGAAATCGCCGGAGACGGGGAGGCGTTGACACGAACGGCGGACTGGATCGAACGAGAGACGTTATTTCTCGTCGACGGCAAGCGCGCCTCTCTCTGCCCACCGCGCTGCTGCTGCTCGCTCTCGTGGTTCGCTCTACATCCTAACGCATTAGAAACGGCCAAGCGTGTAATAAGCGGGCAGCGAAAAATTAGCATCTGCCCCGGGCTATGAGACAATGCCTGATTTGAATAACAATGTTCGCTACCGTGTGGGCTTCTAACTCTTAACTATGGGCCTCGCGACGTGACGCGAGCGTGCGCGTCTGGAGTTCGCGCGCGTTCACAGTTCACATACACGTATTCCTGTCTATCCATCCGCCGATTCGTCACAATGCAACTCTGCCCCCGCACCATTTCCTCCCGCTGCTGCTGCTGCTGCTGCTGCCGCCTTAATTGTGAGAAAATCGTCTCTCCGATAACTCCGAATCTTATATGCAGTTACGAAGAGGTAAGGTGGCCCGCGATCACCGCTCACACGTAACATAAGTATGATGCGATGCATTCTCATACGAGCTTCTCATATCGATGCGCAGCCGTCTGACCCTGAAGTGTCTTCACCCTCCACCAATCCAGTATATGTATGCGTTCGTAATTCGATCGAACTGGCCACTGGCTACTGCGCTCACTGCGCGGCGTTCGTGAGGCAAATATAGTTTGTGCGTGACCAGGGCGGCAAGTGTCATCTGCTGATGCACAATCGCACGCACCCAGCTACACGCACTCTGTATCGAAAGAAGGAATGTCACGAATATGCACTCTACGCCGAATGACAAGTTGTCCCTTGAATCGGTAGTGCGAAAATTGTTCCTTTTTCTTAAAGGCTACATATAGTTTCTTCTCAAAGATATTGAACATGGCTCGCTCTCGTTGGAATGAGCTAGCGCTTCGAGCCTCGCTCGTTACATAATGCGAGCGGACAGCCAATGTATTTTTATGGGACAGCCGATGAAATTTATGATGGAAAGTACAGACGCACTCGGTCGCTCGGAATTCGACGGGTTGACCCGGAGTGAATTCCTGTACGTACAGTAGCTCGTTACAGTTTATGACGAAGCGCGCCCGACAGTTACGAGCGAACTCTGGCGATGTCATGTCGAGCCAGCCGCGTAGGTGTCTACGAGCGAGCATTGTCTAAAGGTGTCGCCTTCATAATTCCCTGTGAGCGGAGAGTACACCCTTTCTCGTACTCCCTGTCTCTCCGTCTCCCACGAAAAACAGCCGGTTCGATGTCTGGATGCGCGCGGTACATCGGCCACTTGGATTCGCAGGGTAATAAAACGCTTTCCAGTCGTCTCCTCGCAGTGTTGTGCTTCGCGGCACTATCATGTTTGTCGAGGATCAAACTTCGCCGAATTCCTTTGAAGCCCGAAACCCCAAGAGCGGATAAAGTGCGACCAATAAAGTATCATTAGGCTCGGCGGGCGGTGCATGCGCAGCACTCAAAACGAATTGCACGGAGAGCGCGGAAGCCGACATTTCCTGTCCAAAACTCGACCGGGTAAACAGGCGTAGAGATGCTCTCTCGGTCGGTGCCTGTGATCCAAACCGGGAACCTGTCCTAAGCATACTATTCGACAATAGTCGATCATCACCTTTCCTCCGGGTAAACGCGCCGCCGCCATCGGCGATGCGGTAACAGGTGCCTCCCCCGCTTCCACCGATAGGGCCATAAAATCAGGGGATATATATCCCGACAGGTAAAAGCGGATAAGATAGAAGCTTAGGCCACTTTCGTGTTTGCCCTGCGGACGAATCACTTTGAGCTTTCATCTTAAGAGTTTATGGCAAGCCAGCGATGGAAAAGGGACGGCGGCATGTGGCGTGTACACGTTCTACCGCCATCTTTTGTCTTGTCCGTGCTCATAGAGTAAAAAATCCTCGGATCACTTTCCGATGTCCTGAAAGAGGTCATCGGTGGATTAAATCCCGTTTTAGGCGTTGCTCGTTTCTGGGATTGGGTCTCGGGAGCCGCATGGCCGTCCTAGCACGGTTAAATTGCTCGTCACTATCCGAACGACCGAGTTTGCATAGGTAGCCCTCGATACATCTCCACAGCGAAGGTCACGTCGTGTTTCGAGAACCTGCTCGATCGAACTCGCTCGCGGGAGCGTATCAGCTTACTTAGCCGTAGATCGTGCCCGGCAGGTCTTGTTGCAAACATTTATTTTCTTCTTATTGGCTATGTACTGTCGATTTCTGGACTACCTAATCGTAAATCACCGGGCCGACGGGACTGGAGCCCGCGCGAGCGAGCGAGCGAGTGTGCTCTCTGTATACCTGCATTCTTGAGTGTACACGTTGTAACACGAGGATTGGCGTATAACAGCGACCGTGTCTCCTCTAGCCATACGCCACCTCGCACACCAGGCCGCCCCGATAAGGACGATTAACGTCGCGCAGATATTAATAAATATCGGCGAATCGATTAAAGCGCGCGATGTGCGCGCGCGCGCGCGCGCTCCCGCACAATTAAGTCGTATCACTATCGCAATTCCCCAACTAATGTTATATTCATTGCTTCTTAATTAATCGATCCCACCGTCTGCGCTACGCTCACGTTATGCTATATCACTCTCGCGTGATGCTCACTGAAGCGTGCTGCTTCTGCTGCTCCTGCTCCTGCTCCTGCTCCTGCTCGCTTATGCATCCTCGAGCAAGATCGCTCGTGAGCATTTGCGCTGCTGGCCAACTCCTTCGGGGGAGCACTCGTGTCCCGCATTCGGGACACGTAATCACCGGATGAAATATCGCTTTCTAACAATGCGTTATTTGTTGCCTGCGCTTCCCGATAGGTTCACATTCGCGAACAATAAGCCGTAAGGTGGCGGTTGGTACCTTAAGCGAGTATACACGCTTATTTTTGTCTCACTCGAGCGAGCGACGAGAGTGTGGTAGATCGGACGCTAGCATGCTAGACTCTCGTTCTCGATCTCGATAGCTGGGAAATGGTTTCAAGGTCCGCGCAACGAGCTTTCCGAAGGAGTAACGAGGGCGCGAAGCGCGTCTCCGCTGTGGTAGGTCAGAAATGCTTGCACAAGAGACACATCCTCCGTTCCGCCGGGCGATCCGCGTTCTATCGGGACAGCCGGCGCGGCGGAGGGCACGCGAGCGGACGAAAGGAAAAGTGTAGGTGAGTCCCGTTGGTTGAAAAAGGCCGCGACTCTGGGAGCAGAGTCCAGCAGAGGGGAAGGAGAGGAGTTGGACAGGTGAGCAAGAGGTGAGAGGAGGACGGAAAAAAGGCCGCGGCCGCCGCCGCGCGAGATTCGCCTCGTTGGCCGCGTTGCCCGATGCCAGGACCCACGCCCGCATTGTGTTTCGCGTCCAACTTGTCGCTCTCGCCCGTTCATTGTGCCCTCTTCCTCCTCTTCGCTTTCAGGCCCCGCGAGCGGGCTCTCGGGCCCCCTGTACGTCGCGAGGAGTCTTGTAAGCGAAAGAGCGAGCGAGTGAGCGAGCAAGCGAGCAACACACACCGGATTAGGTGGGCAGACGCGTATGAGTCACGGAGCCCGTGCTGAAGCAAGTGAGATTTTCTTACGTGCACCGGGGAGTCGACGCCCTAACCCACATAAATCCACTCCATTAGCCGGCCAGGAAAGGCCTTTTCTCGAGCTCGGGAAGCTCGACTAAATGGAGCTGCCAGCTCACTCGCTCCCTATAGCTCGGTCTCCCTTTCTCATCTATCTTTTGTTCCAGCGCCCTCGTCGAACAGCCCGATTCGGAATCTCGATTGGCGTAATACCCGGCATTCTTTTATTAAGTCATTCACTGCGCCGATGATGCACGGCTGAGGAGGCGTTAGGCGATATTGCTTATTTGTAATTGAAGGCGTTGCGCTCTTGCTTTCGATAGCCGACAAATACCCGTTCACGGCTTATTCACTGGGATATTATTGCGGCGATGTACACGCGTGCGTGGTTATGCCAAGCCGACGATTGTATTTATGGAAACGATTGAACAGAGAACGCATTAGAGACGCGTGCACACAATCGGACGAGCCTCTAATTCGTTACGGTGCTGCGGTGAATATTCAACATTACCCAACCGAGCAAGAGCTCGTATTTGGTCGTGAGCTCTTTTCGAAAGAAAGGGCCCTTTCGAGGGACAGGAGAGGGCCCTGAAAGAAAGAGCCACCGGCGTGGGTGTGCATGTCAAGCAATCCATTCTCTTCGAGTCGACGAACCAGACAATGCGTCTCGAGCGCGCCGGTTTTGTCCGGTCGCGCTGATCAAGGAATGTCAATTTTTTAATAACTACCGGTCTGATAAGACTTTCCTGCTTGGACTTCATTAAGTGGTAACTATGGATTTGTGCAACATTAGTCATTTGAATAATAAGGCTCGATCACGAAGGTATCGGAACGGTCTGTCCTGTGGTCAGCAGGTGGGTGGGGTGAAGAAAGCGCATGGAACAATGGTCAGCACTGTCAAAGCGTTGCTGGCTGAGCCGCAAGCTGGAGGAGATTCGATAAGATATAGGGAGAAGGCCCTCTGTCTCTCGAGGCCAGCATTGATCGCTGCCCTCTCGCCGGTACCCTCTTTACCCTTTTCAGAGTGCGCGCGCCATATTAGAGCCATTGTGTTATCTGTCATGAGCGAGATATCCGAAGGGCCAACACCTTGGACGGCACTCGGAGTGCCGCAAAGGAACTAGTCGCGTCAGAGGCGTGAAAAGCCTGATCGCGTGGGTGGCACGAGGCAGCCCGGGCCACAGCGGGCCCCGAAAACCGATGACTCCACGTTAATACGTGGTGAATCGTGGCCCCAGTTACGAAGCACGCACGCCTCCACATCGCGATACCGACAGATCGGGGCACACCCTGAGCGGGCCCTAGCCAGCTAGTCGCCGACCGTTCAATATAGACATAATGAAGATCGAGAGCCGCTTCGCACCCTGGGCCCGACAGCACGCATCGCCCGCTCACCCATCGCCTACTGTCAATCTCTTGGCGAGGCTGGCCTATAATTTTCGCGCCCTACGCCGTGCTTTCAATCGAGTTCCCGGAGAGGCCACTGCCGTACGAACAAAAGGATAATTGGCGCTCGAAACTCGCGGGCAAATCACTTTCCCTCGTGGTGCCGCTTCAATGAGAATTGATTTCAAGCTCGGGGTCCGCGTCACGCGTACACGTGCAGGTAGGTATCGTGAGGCGATTGTGAGTGCGACGACAGCAGCGCGAGGACGACGACACGTAGGGAGGAGGGATCACCTACCTACATGCACACCTATCCATCCATCCATCCGTCTGTCCGTCGGTACGTATGTACGTCCGTCCATCTAGCTATCTGCCCACCACCTACCCACCTATCCATCGCTCTATCGCTGCTGCTGCTGGCTGTGCCTTCGCACATCGAATTGTAAAAGGCCGTGTAACACTTGCAACGAAGACCGATTCCGCTCGCTCACTCGCTCGCCCGCTCGCTCGCCCGACCAACAATAGCACTGCACGCTCTGACGTTTCTCATGACGATTAATCCGCGAACAATGCTTGCTTGCGTCACGACAATTAGCGACAACACTTTTGCCGCGAGCGGCCCGGAGAGCGAATAACCAGCCGACTGGGACCTACGACTCTGTTGCTATTGGGCTCGTCAGGCCCAGTAGCAGTGAGTTGCGCGTGCAACCAATGTATATTGTACGTATGTAAGAAACTCACGCACTTCTATCTCCGAGCACGCAGCCACGCTTATTCACGCATTGAACTCACCGAGACTCGAGTTCACAGTCACCCACCGCTACACGTGCCTACCATGCTTTGCGTATGTGGAGCATGGGATCGCTATTGTCTATTGTTGTTCGGCTCTCATTACGTGCGGGTCATGGTCGTGCTCTGACACCTTTGCTTATCCGAATCGCCATCCTCCCTCTGCCTCTTCCTCTCTTGACGCTTCTCTCTTCTATCAAGATAGAAAGGATTACGTATTCGACTTGACTAGCAGCTTGCTGTGACTGGAGGGATGGATGCCCCATCCTCTCGAGAGGACACCGCCAATTACTATCCCCGATTCCAGATCGCTTTTGTCCTTTTGCAATGCGCGCACCAAGGCTCGCTGACGCAAGCCTTGATTTATGGGATTCACGAAATCGTGAATGAAAAAAAGGCCGTCACGCGCCTCGATTCGCGTATCCCTGGGATTAATGTGTTTCGTGATTTTGAATTAAGTACCAACCATGTCAGGCTGGCTAGAAATGGTTTTGTTGTCTGTTACGAGATGCAGAGCAACAAGAAGTTATCTGAGGTGAACTTCTTGAAGTGAAGGACAGTTTGAGACTCGTCGATTCCGCTCCAAATGTTCTAATGTGGGAAGTCTTTCAAAAGCATCTGCGAAATAACAGAGTTATCACATGTAGCGTGGAAGATCCGCCGGAAAGAAAGAGGGCAGCGAAGAATTCGAATGCCGACACAAGCTCTGTGGTCGCTCTGCAGGCTAGGAAGGGTAGAAGAAAGCGGATGGAGGCCGCGAGGGGAGAAGAATAAAAGGAAGAATGAAAGTGGAAGGGCAGAGGGCTCTCGATCGATGCTCATTCGAGTGAACGGCGAGGGCGAAGGCGTCGGAGCGGTCGCCCGCAGTGCCGCTGACTATTTATCATAAGATCGATCGGTATCTCGAAACGATACCGGTCCGATCGGCGTCGTATCGATTCTTCTAAGGGCTTCAATTAACGTTATTAAAGCTCCATTAATCTCGGCCTCGACACGACGGTATGCCCGGCACGCCATGTCCTGATCCTCTCCTCCTCTCCTGCCCATTCCTTCACGGTCCCATTCAGAGCCAACGAATACATTCTGGACCGCGCTCCCAGGGCCCTCGAGATTTCTCTGTCCCTTCGTTCCACGTCAGTCCTGGCACGTGCGAAACATGTCTGGTCATACCTTGTACCTCGAACTTCTGAGTTATGAGGTGTTAAGGACTATTCAAAAAATGCACCCAAGAAATTTACCGTACCATCTGAATAAGAATTGGCATCCCAACGAAATCTCTGTCCAATGATATCATGAGTGTGTATATGGCAGTTTTTATACCAATCGAAATATTAATCTTCCCTTTTGGCAATTTGCCATCGCGATAAAAGTCAGATGTATGCTTGTA